>JAPDOI010000104.1:1112500-1712500 GCA_029168955.1 Aplectana chamaeleonis | reverse complement strand
ACATTGGCTGCAGAAGACGGAAGTTAGAAGCCTCGGACAACTCGTCCACCATGCCTCCCTAGCTCAATTTTTGAGGGACCATAACTCCATTCCCAGAAGGTCTTGTACGATTCCAGAAGCATCGTTTGAATCCGAATGGGACCGGTTTCAAGATAAGCAAAAAAACCGAAAAGCGATTTTTATCGCGAACAGTGCTTTTAAGCTAAAAAGAAGCTAAAGAAAACTTAAAAAAACCTAAAAAAAACCTTAAAAGAAACTCTGTAAGATCCTGGAGCTTCTCCGCAAACGGTCCGTTTCAGGACAACAAGGTAACCTCAGGGTTCTACGCAAACACTGAGACAGCCATTACTAATGTATACTGATGCACAGGCGAAAGTCATGCTGAGGATCAATACCGCCTGCCGTATGAAGTGAGTGGCCTTCTAGCTAGATCTTTTTTTCTTACTGGCTAAGCCTTCTTAACTCTCACTGCTTCTCATGCATAAGTAATTAATAGGAACGAAACCGTCTCGATTCAGAACTATTTTGCTAACAGGTGAAGAGCCCAAGGTCACAGTGGTTATTCGAAAGAAATATGACTTCTTGGACTGTTTTCATACTGAAAATTTCTATGTGTCTCGCGCACGTACATACTGTATGTATACTCAGACAGTAGGTGCGGACTGACGGCTGGCAATCAAGACCTCTGCGGGCGGTACGCCAGCAAGTTGCGGGATGATCGCTGCCCATCGTGGCCTCGCCGCTCGGATCGCTGCCTCTTGTTGTCTCCGCTGGCCGATCGCTGCGTTTTGGCGAGCGGATAGCGGCACCTGGGAAAGTTGATAACGCTAGCGGGTGGATTGCCGGCAAGCTCTAAACGGCGATCCGCCCGCAACCTGCCAGCGATTCGCCCACAAGGGTTTTGATAGCCAGCGACCCGCCCGCTGAGCTTTGAGTTGCAGAGATCCGCCCGCAACCTGCCAGCGATCCGCCCGCAAGGGCTTTGATAGCCAGCGATCCGCCCGCTCAAATTTTACTCGGTGGAACTTATCAAACATTGATGAGTTCTTTTCTGGTATCAGTATCATGCTCAGAGTAGACAAACCGCGGGGTATAAAAGGCGCTCCATCGCACTGAGTGCTCACTCGGCACTTTGAGGCCGATCCTGGGAGGTGACTTCAAGCCACCTTTGAAGGATCACTCAGAAGCCGGAGAATAATTTTTGGCAGCCGAGGGGATGGTTCCCAAGGTTAAGGGGGGAGTCCCGCACACGGAGACCGTGGTGGGAAACATCGGAGTGAATCACATGTGGCGTCAAGGGCGGATCGCTGGCTAATGGCGGGAGGATCGCTGGCTATTGGCGGGCAGATCGCTGGCTATTGGCGGGGGGATGGCGGGAAGGGGATGTCGATCCGCCCGCCAAAAGCCAGCGATCCGCCCGCACTTACTGTCTGAGTAGCTAAGCTCCCTCATTTCAAGCCGGTCGAAGTAATGTTTATCGGACCTATCATGTTAAAATCACCTAATCCCTGTTGTATGTATTGTTATCAGCGTACGATTCTCTCTCTAAGAAGATGCAGGAAATCTAAAAAAATATGACTCCAAGAACAACATTGTACCTACATATGAATATACATAGACCTCAATTTTGTATCCGAAATAAACCCTAGACAAAAGTCCTAGACAGGACCCTTCCGGTATATGCGGTATATTGAACGGACTCGAAAAAGTGCAGAGAGTGCATCGTGTAGTTTAAAAAAGCAGTGTAAAAATTGAACGCTGCTGAGCGATATCAATCACATCGAGTGGCTCGTTTTCCGCACCTCCAGGAAGAGCACTTTTTGCAGAGTGCGGATCGCTGACACATTCTCGAGTGGGAGAAGTGAAGATTGTTTGCACCACAGGTTGCACAAAAAAAGGAGTCCACGAAAACATTAAGCCGTTGCTATTCGGATGCGCAAAAATAAACAAACTGAGCCAATTTTAAGTACCACATAACCCCACCCGTAATGATTGAAATATTACTAAAAAATCTCTTTGCCATGGAGACATCAGCCCTATGGACCCTGGCTGTCTCTATAACAAAGAACTCATAAGCGTTTTAGTTGCATGAATTGCTTTCCAATAAATTACGCTGGAGCTCTCGGTGAGCAAAGGAGTGCTTTTTTGGTGTTACACTGCGAAGGAATAGAAGAGGAAGTGCTGAAAGTTCCGTGTCCCCAGGGGGAACTATGCTTTCACATTCACCAGAAGAATCAAATGTTGCTATACTATTTTGAAAACTGCTCATGGTTTCTTCGATATATGATCCGTGTACTCAGAAAATCGCCGCCATAAATGCATGTCAAGTCTGGATTTAACTCGAGTGACCACACCCATCGAAGGGTTATATCGCAGGGGCACGTGCCCCAAACAGCAGCACGTGCTGTGAAACTTCTTCACAGGAGCACGTGCTACAAGGGAGTCCGGCGCTATCGTGGTAGTACACCGAGGCGCAGCGCGGCTGGCACACCGACATGCGACTCGGGCTGGGTGGGGCCAAGTATCGCCAATGTCGGTAATCGCAGCGACGACGCTGCCGACATCTGGTTCCTGCTTTAAAAATGCGTCGTATGCTTTCCTTTTTTTCTCTGAAAAACAGGTTTGTTATATTGTCCAATGTGTATCATGTACGCATTGAATGTTTAGTTTGTTGAAACATGTGCTGTAATTCGAAACTTAATAGGAGCACGCGCTCCCCTAGCAGCACATTCCCTGACTGTCCCTGAAACCACCTTGTCTCCGAGTTTAACGCATATCCGACACTCATTGAATGCGGCGACTGTCTGAGTGATCCGATAAGGAGGCCGCACTTAGCACCTGGACACGAAATCATTCGATCGATAGCCATGCTCTCTTCCAAGGGGGATTTCAGAGTTCCACCGCGGCGCGGCGTAATTTCATGATTCATATGCGAATCGACGAGCGGCGCGTTATCGATCGATGCCCACAGAAAACATCTCATCGCGTCGCACTGCGAAAGAACTCTAAAATAGGCCTAACATCGGCATGGATCCTGGAAAGACTTTGCGTTCCCCATTGGAGGTTGGCGCAAATTCGGTGCACCTATGTTATAGCATATGCGCCAACCTTCAACAGTGAACGCGAAGTCTCTTCCGGATCCATGCCGACGTTACATCATGTGGGCAAAATTTTCCGGCAAGCAGCGTCTTCATACTTGAACTACATACACAGACCATACTCACCTCAATGACGGCGACGATGAGGCTTGCTTGTTAGATTTTTCAAAAATCAGGGTTCCCATCTCCAAAAACGTTCAAAACTCGAAGTTCGAAAAACTAATCCTAGGCCGAGTTTATAGTTCCATCATGGAGTGACACATTGGCATGCCCTAAGCATATATTTTATACTTACGCCGCCGAGGTGTGCTGTAAAGCATCTACTAAATGGAAATCGAAAACTACACTAGCTGGATTCTGGATTTTTTCAAAAATTTTTTGACGTTCTTTCACCTCACCTTATAAAGAAAAAACGTAGCGAGGTAAGAACTAGCGAACAAAATTCTTAAAGAAACCCTGATAATGTATGTAGTTCTCGATAATCAATCAGTAGATGTCTCTTTTTCCCGACTGCCGCCTTTCAAAAGGCGAAACTGAGATTGCTACGGCAATTCAGAAAAAACGGGCTTTTTACCCTTCTTGTTCCAACGAGCAATTTTTTCCAATTCTCACTCTACATAAGCTGCTTTGCGCTTCTGTACTTCATCGCTGGATCTATCCGGTTGTTCTATAAGTTTTGTCGTTCGATAAGAGAGGGCGTTGCTACTAGCCCAATTTTTTTTTGTTGGTACACTCTTCATATGAAGATATGTGAAGTTTCATTTAAATTTTTGAATTCATTCTTTGTTTACAAGCCATTTAGTGTCGCCGTGTCACAGCAATGGAACAAATTGAATATTGTGCAGTGATAAAATTCTTATTTTTGGAAGGTGTAGCACCAAAAGAAATTCACGAACGAATATAAAAGTGTATAATGATTATTCACCTACAATTAGAACAGCAGAAAGATGGGTTGGTGAATTTAAACGTGGCCGTACAAGCCTTGAAGACGATCCACGTGAAGGTCGTCCAAAAAGCGCATCAACAATAAAAAGCATAGCCAAAATACAGGATATGGTTTTGGAAGATCGTCGATGGACTGAGAGAGATTTAGTAGAGGTTCTACACATGTCATTAGGGAGTGTGAGCCATATTTTAAGTGAAATTATGGGTTTTAGAAAGCTGTGTGCACAATGGGTGCCGCATTCGCTAACAATGGAACAAAAACACATTCGAATGCGACTTTCTCATCAACATTTAAAAAGGAGTAAGCGGATTTTGTGCGTCTATTCATCACTATCCATGAAACTTAAATTTTCTTAAAGATTTTTTTTTGGTTTTTTCGAAGTGTATTAATGTTAAGGGAGATTATCCTGAATAATAAAGTGTATTTTGAACCATAAAATTGTGTTTTTCTTATCGAGCGACGAAGCTGATTGAACAACCTGGTATGTCACCCAACTGCTGAGCTACGGCACATCAGAGCAATGCAGAATTCCAAAAAACGGCTGAAAAATAGAAGTACACTCTCCAATTGAAGTACACCGCCATCACAAGTACACCTAGAAAGAAGCCTGAGAAATAGAAGTACATGTACTTCTCAAAGAGAATATACGGTATTTCAGAGAACGGCGATACGACTCTCACCATTCGCAGCGTTCTGACTTCCCCTGAGGCGTTGACCCGTAACATTTTATAATTGTTCGAATAGCAACGATGAATGAGACCACGAACACTCAGAAGGGAGCCGTTTAGAAAGAACAGGTACTTTTGCAAACTTCTTTTTCACGATTCTTCGGCAGTCACGTAAAAATTTCCCAATCGCTTGCCAAGTGTCGAAGTGAAACTTATAGAGAACCATTGGTTTTCATAATTGCAAACCAGGGTTAAAAAGTTAAGGTATGAGTTGTGGAAGAAAGGATGCATTGATTTGAAACTCATCCGAGCACGAAGAGATATCTCTGCCGGCCGCAGTAGCCTCAACTGGCCGCCATCGCATTCGTCCAGAGAGTTATAGCTCGAATCACGGGGATTGACAGCTCCCGTAGCGCATGGCATTCTTTACGATTTACCCCTCCGGGTCGAGCCTCACCGATCCCATTATGAGGTTAGAGGCGATATCCAGGTCACGATTGAAATATTATGGATCCTTGTAAGTTATGCTAGTCAAACAGGTCGCGACACAGAAATAATGTTTCGAATTATTCGAATACTATACAACTAATTGTGTCATAACTCTGGAATAAAAGAAACGAAAGTCTCAAAAAAAGGCTGGCAGTCTAAGGAGGAACTCCTCACAGCGAGTTTCCTAGGTCCTTGATGCGTCAGCGCGTAAACAATTCATCTACCATTTGTCGTGGAGCTGTTTTAAACTCAGCGCTGAACGATCAGTGCCCATCTTCGGGTAAGGCTGTTGTTATGGCCCAGATTGAGGTGGTCGATAAGAAATCCGTACACAGTCGCGAAGTTCCGGCAATTCGCTTAACAACCTCATCTTCCATAGCACTCACATCGATTTCTGACACAGAAAGGTGGATGTGGAAGTGAGACAAGAGCCGGCATACATCATTGAGTGTGCACTCCGACCGAAAACGCGCGCATTCGGTGTGCTTGGCTTAAAATGGTATACACGAATGTGGGCGTGCTGATTTCAGCGCGCGAATGGCGCGCACATTTTGGCACTCCAAAAACGGGGTGTGCATTTGTGCAAGGACTTAACGGTACGGACTTCGCTTCATTCTGGTTAACTGTAGCAGTATATTTTCCTCATACCAGTAAATGTGTCGCAAAAGCGCGAGGCTATCGCTCTTCAAGGAGGCCTGGGCGCAGTCGGTCCCGCAACGAATGCCGAAGCACGGTAGAGACGTCGTCGGACTGGCTCGGGCGGCACAGTCTGAGTCATCAGTCTTCGTCCCTGCCGCGACCAAGCGTGGTCCTCTCTCCTGTAGCTCCGTGCTGCTCTTTTCTTACCGTTGCTGTGCTTCGTTTCGGGGCCTCTGGCCTTTAGAACACTACTGTTTCACCTGTGGTTAAGTTGGCTCGCAAAGAGCATTCTCAATCAATAGCTTACGGGCCTGGACCTAGGTTATTGGATCGTGATGTCTTATTCAGTGGTGCTCTCTTTCTTATAATACTTTTTCCTTGTTTTATTCCTCCTATTGCATTCTCCAAGATCTCTCCATATATCTCTTCTAGTTTTGTATCCTGTCGTGTATGCAAGAGGGTCTTATATTTCGCAATACTGATGCTACTATCGTGTTGATTTGCCCAGGGAAGTTCATGCTGGTGGCAACAGGTGTCAAATATGCATTATGTGGTGTTATCGTGGTTATGCCCTTTTTTTACAGTATACAGCTTGCCGGAGTAATTAGTGCAGTCATCAAGTATGTCATCTGTAGGGAGTCCGTTCGTTGGATCTCTCGGGGCTGACACTTCAGTCGGGACTGGTGTCAGACCCGCGGGAGAATACCGCCGGTTCACCACAAGATTATTGTAAAATCTAATCTGCACCGAATGAGCGGCTGTTTTGATTTGAAAACAAATCGAAACTGGATTGCTTTTTTCGGTGAATTTCTGGATTTCCGATATCGGTTTCCACAAAGTACCATTAATTCGCGGCGCCATCGGTGTGCAGTCAACGCCGGGTGGTTTGTCAGCTCGCTGCAGCCTGTGAAACCTTATGACTTCAGCAGAGAGCGGCTCCTCAACCATATGGTCCCGTACTAACTGAGCAATAGTCAGCAAACTTCGGTCAAAATCATCATTCTTTGCAGATCAACACGACAAAAATGAATTTTAGTGCTGTGCACAATTCTTTATGGTGTACGACGCAAAAAAAAAACAAGCGCAGAAACGACAGTAACGCCACAATCTTACGCGCCAAAATTGGCACGCACCAATTAGTGGTGTACGCCGGCTAAGGGTAGCACAAGTTGTCGTGGAAATTCTAAGGTTACGATAGGTGCCATACCAACGTACCTTAAAATTCTGAGATCGACAAATGAACATCAAATTCTTATTCAGCACCCCAATTAACTTCCGCATAGAAAATTTTGAGTAAAGCGTATAATCACCATGGCCTACCGTAATCTGTTGAAAATCGATGAACCTACCTCAGATTAATGTAAAAGGTTTCAAAGAGCCTCTGCAGAAAAGTATTGCGGCAAATATATTGTAGCGTTCCGGAATTTATCAAAACCCGCATTTAGCCCCGAAAATTTGCCACGGGGTGGGTGGCTCCCAACCGAACCTCTCGAAGTTCTCCAAAAATCTACAAATAGTTTTTTTTTACGCAAAAAAAGTGTTCAGTGTAGCATCACTTAGGAACAGGAGTTATCTTATTATTGAGTGCATATGTAATGGAAAGCCGCAGCTGAGCACTGAACGTAAAACTAGTAAGCGTATACACTTTGCGATGGGTGGTTCGAGAGAACATTTAATAGTAAGCCAGAGTCACCCATAAAATTATCCACAAAAATCTCATTTCAGAGGGCCGCTCCGATTTACGCATGCTGGACCTGTTCCTAGTTGTTTTATTGAACCATAAGGACTCACGCGGAAATTTGCATTGTAATTCGCATGAGGTGCATATGCAATCAACTCGTCTAACGATGCAGAATGGAGAACTATACAGAAAATGGATGCGTTCAGAAAAAAGTCTAGAAAATTATCACACGATAGGTGTTACGAAAATTCAAGGAAGGTAGAAATATGTAGGAAAACGATTTTGAGAGAGAATAAAACTGTTCAAAAGGTGGCAGAAGGTGGTGATCGTAGAGGGCGGACAAGCAAAATTATTGATAGTCAACCCAAACTGTTCTTCTGACAGGGGCAGACCCATTGGCAGCATAGACAGCATACAAGCTCAAAAATGATAATATTTCATGTCATGAATCGGAGGCTCGGAGTCATTATTATTGAGAGCTGACCAGAAACCCGAAAGAAATTGATTAAATTAGAGAAATAGTGGTTTTTCCGTGCTGTATTGGAAATAGACGAGTTACAACGCCGGATACATGCATTAGGTTGATGCATAATTAAGGAACGTTTTTTGAAAATATTTTTATTCAACAAAAGCATTAACAATATTTGATCAAAACATGTTTAAATGATCATTCGAGAGCATATTCATCATCCACTTCTAGAACTGCTTCCCATTTGCTTGGCAGTCGGTCGATTGCACATGCGAAGAAGTCACGATTCTTAGAGGCAATCCACGCTTTGACATCAGCCACCAATTCATCCAAGTCGTCGTAGACATTGCTTGCTTGCCAGTTTTTCAAACAGCGATTGACATGATAGTCCGTTGGTGCTTCGGTCGGTGAGTACGGCGGATGTGGGAGCAGATATCATCCCTTATGGGGCCGAATAGACTCCCGCCGTTGAAAGGCGCGGCAGCATCCAATGGAGGAGAATTGATCATGCGGCACGATCGATTCCCCTCCAGTGCATGCTGCCGCGTCTTTCAGCGGCGGGTGTCTATTCGTCCCCTATTGGCGATGGATTCGATTACACGGCGCTCAACATGTGGACGGGCGTTATCGTGAAGGAACAGAATGTGGTTATTTTTACACGGTCTTTTCGCCACGATTGCAGCGCTAAGGAGATCAAGCTGAGCAAGATAGACGTTGCTGTTGCTGTTGATGTTGAAATGCCGCTTGCCATTTCTGTCAGGGATTCTCCGATGTTGCCTTTCATCTGCGTCGTTGAACCAATAACAAATGCCATTTAAAATGATTTCCCAATGAATGACTCTGCTTCTGTCCCACCACACACACCACATTGCCTTCTTACAGTGCACGTCTTCTGGAAAATACCTGGCGAAACGCAGATCTTCTTCCTTTTGAAGTTTTTGAAGAGAAGCCATGCCTCATCCCCAGTGGCAAGATTCTTCAAATATGGTGTTTGTTCGTTTCGTTGCAGTAAATCGGTGAAAATTCGATAGCGTTCAGCTTCGTTGTTGTCGTAGAGCTCGTGGGGCATCCATCCAGCCAATTTCCATACCTTTCCAAGCTTCTTCAGGCGTCGAATGATCATTGATTGATTGACATTAAAACCTTCAGCCAGCAATCGCGTTGTCAGGCATTCATCTTCTTCCACGCCTGTCAGAAGTGCCTTATCATCAGAATTCGATGACCGACCTCTTCTTTCTTTATCCTCCAAGCTAGTGTCACCTAATTTAAAGCGAATAAACCACTTCCGTACTGCACTGCCAGTGAAATGTTCCTTCACCGAAAAGTTCGTTGAGATTGCGAAATGACTGGGCTGCGGTCCATCCTTTCTCGTAGTAGTAAACCATAATATGAGTGTGATTTTCGAAACGCATTTTTTAATTAAGGATTATTTTTATATAAATATTGAGGACGAAACGCTAATTTTTGCTAATGAAAAACGTTCCATAATTATGCATCAACCCGATATTTTGCCATCAGACTATAAAACGAATCTAAAATAATGTCTTCCTATAAATCGCATTCGATCAAAAAAAAAAAGGGAACCAAATTCAATTTTCAGTTTCCAGCTTTCATCCATGTAACCCATTAGAGATCGTTTCCGGATACGTTTTTATCTTTAGCGCATTGTCGGTCGTACTGCATGTTCTTCGAGGAGAAACAAGTGTTCTCCGACGAGGCTAATTAGTTCTAAGCGACAAGTGTTCTGTCATTGTTGCTTAGCATGTTGAAAAATGCCGAGCCCTGCCAAGTGTACAACCCAAGTCAAAAATACGCTACCTCAGCAGAGGGTGCAGATAATGGGAGTGATTCTTCGTTCAGAGTGACATTACAATCCAAAGGATAAAATCGCCGAACAACAGCTAATCACCACCGCAAAATGTAACCGCTGATCAGACAGAAAGGGACGACGGCTGACATCAATCAGTCACAGAATCACTACATGGCAGTGGAAGCAGGGGATCGACGGAGCATGAGGATGAGCAGGATGACGATGAGGAGGGAGCAGTCAAGTGGACTGCTCGAACTCAATTGTTTCTCACACCCCGTCACTAAGCGTGGGAAATTTCTGAAACGTTAGCAGCCGCCGTCCTGCAGCCCTTGCTAGGAACGGCGCATGTCTGAAGTGTCATCAACAATGCACTAGAAGTCAACAGAGGCAGGGCAGGTCTGAAGATTTCGAATCACCAAGGTTGAACGAAACGATTTTGAATAGCTCGAAAACCATTTTCGTTGTTTAAATTTTTGAATTTTCTTCGTTTTCTGGATCTGAATTTTTGGTCTGTTTTTCTCTTTTTTTCTGAATTTCTGAAAATTTCAAAGAAATATCCTATAGCAACCTCATAAGCGCAGTTCAAAAAGCTTGCCGACAAGTAACTAAAAGAGACTGCTTGAGGCTCAACACAACCCTGGTCGTTTATCGGATAATTTTCTTATCATAATTTGTCAATTGTGTCTGCGGTCCGTTTAACTTTTTGTATTTCATGTTTCCCGCGTGGTTCCCCACGCATGAATAAATAAATAAATAAATGAAGCAAGACTAGCCTACTCAGACAATAGGTGCGGACTGACCGCTGGCAATCAAGGCCTCTGCGGGCGGTACGCCTCAAGTTGCGGGCGTATCGCTGCCCATCGTGGCCTCGATGGGCGGATCGCTGACTTTCGTTGTTTCCGCGGGCGAATCGCTGCGTTTTGACGGGCGGATAGCGGCGCCTGGGAAAGTTGATCACGGGTCGTCGGCAAGCTCTCAAGCGACGATCCGCCCGCAATTTGCCAGCGGTCCGCCCGCAATGGCTTCGATAGCTAGCTATCCGCCCGCTCAGCTGTGAGATGCAGCGATCCGCCCGCAACCTGCCGGCGATCCGCCCGCCAGGGCTTTGTTAGCCAGCGTTCCGCCCGCTCAAATTCTACACGGTGAAACTCGTCACTCATTGATGAGAAGTAATGGTATATGATTGAGGATATAAAAGGCGTTCCATCTCACCGAACGCTCACTCGGCATTTCGAGGCCGATCCTAGAAGGTGACTTCATTTCACCTTTGAAGGATCACTCAGTAGCCGGAGAATAATTTTTGGCAGCTGAGGGGAGGGTCCCCATCAGGGATGTGCAGAATTTTCTGTTTTCTGTTTTCTGCCCATTTTTTGTCATTTTTTTTCTGTTTTCTATTTTCTCTAGAAATAAGCAAAAATTGGACAGAAAACAGAAAAAAAAACGTGTACCGCGATTAGCAGCAGGATTGTTTTTTTTTTCATTTTTTGAAGCTAAGCCGAAAGGGTGAGGATGTACTTTATCCAGGCTCTCTGCAGTTGGACTACGCTAGACACTTTAATCTCGCTGTAGTTGTTATCCATTAGGGCATGTGTGGCGTTGTGGGAGAAACGGTGCTGTTCGCTGTACACGGTCGGGTTCGATCCTCGCCGAGGTGAACCAAACCAACCCTCCGGGATCTTCCAATTTGGAACAGGTTTATGTAGGGAGATGAAGGCACCCATTGGGAAGTCGGCTGGCCCCCGCAACCCACTAATTAAGCGCGAAACACTTTCCTCTGAAAAAATTGCAGCGTCAGTGCCGGCAAAGTACCGCGATCCTCGACTGTGCCGCGATAGCTCCGCGATAGTGCCGCAGCGGCTCCGTGATCAGACGGTTCTGCTACCGCGCCTTGAGCCTCGACGTCGCGGCGATAGTACCGCATCAGCTCCGCGTTAGAACGTTCGGCTCCGCGAGAATGCAGCAACGAACCCGCGTGGAGTACGATGCACTGTCCTGTGTGGTAAAAAGAAATTGTCGCCGGTTCAATATGCCCAAGTTCGAGGTACATTCCGTGTTTCCTTGTGCGCAAAAGCGGCGGTAACCTCTGTCCTTATCAGACAAAGGGCGTAACGACCGCAGGTGCGAATTTTCGTTCTTACATTTAGACCCCCTCTAGTTGTCTTATAATTCTTAAATAACTTCATATCAGACACTCTCCCAAAGCCGCTGCGGCGTTATCGCGGAGCCAAAGCGGTACTGTCGGGTCCCTGCTATTGTCGCCGCGGCTCCGCGATAGTGCCGCTTCGGTGCCTGCACGCGCCAAAGCGGCACTATCGCGGAGCCGCAAGGGCAATTTCTCTCAGAGTCAAGCCTCTACAAATACTCGCTCCCCAACGTACCCGCTTTAGTGGAGCGGGGTAATGTTGGTCACAATGTGCACGCAAAACTCTAAATACGTGTTTTAATTCACTGCAACGCAGATGGCACAGAATTCAGTTAAGATGAAGCGCCAATAAATTGACGGTGAGCCTATAAGGCAGATGATAATTCTGCCACAGTGGTACGAGAGGCTCTCAACGGAGGAGCGAACGACGCGTCAGGTCATTTATACTCTAACGGCACAGGCGCGCGGTACGGGCGTGACTTTCAGCTCTGAGGAGTAGTACATTGTTCAAACCAGCAGTTATCTCGCAATAAGTGTCAAAATATGTACACTCAGGAACGGAAAGCTCGCTCCGACTTCAATACGTACTCCTTGTACAGACATATGTATTGAGCTTCTGACAAATATTCGAGCTTTCATTGCCTGGGAAAAGGAAGATTTGATGAACAATTGTCACTTCATCGCACTCATAATCTGCAATTCTTGAGCGTCTATACTTTTTGCTCTGGCCAACTGCAAAGTTTTGAAAAATCAATGAAAGAAGCATAGATCACTCAAAAAATGTATAAAAAAGCTCAATGTTTTGAAAAATTTCGTTTAGTGTACGCTGAACACGCTTTATTGATTTTTGAAAATTTTCTGTTTTCTGCCCATTTTTGGAGATTTTTTTCTGTTTTCTGTCAAACTAGATTTTCTGTTTTCTGTTTCCAAAAATATTTTTTTCCGCACATCCCTGGTCCCCATGGCTAGGGGGGGAGGTGGTGGTCCCGCACACGGAGACCGTGGTGGGGACCATCGAAATAACCTACATGGGCATCGAGGGCGGATCGCTGGCTAATGGCGGGCGGATCGCTGGCTACCGGCGGGTGGATGGCGGGGGGATGTTGATCCGCCCGTCAAAAGCCAGCGATCTGCCCGCACCTACTGTCTGAGTACTGCAGCCATCACTTGCTGGGCTTCAATAGGCAATATCCCATTTCGCCAGGAAGATATGTACCAATTCCAATCAAGTCCCCATACATAGTATCAAACTTTATAATAAATACATTTTATGTGTAAAACATGTCAAACTGTCACATACAACGACACAAATATCACAAAGAGAATTATAATTCAAGTAATTTCAACTTAGGTTACCTAATAGGTACGATCAACACTAACGCACAGAAAACTATGATCCTTCTCCTTCAGAATGAGCCACGTCGTAGTTACGAAGTGCGTTAAGGGCACACGTGAAGCGTTTTCGGGAAAACTATCGATTTAATGATTGCGCGCCTCATAGCCGCGCAGCGGCTCACTACTTGAAGGTCACGGACAACACATGCGCAATCGATGAAGAAAATAAAGGAACCCGACTTTTTATTACTTTCGCCAGCAAGGCGATCTATGTAAACCCGTAGATGCTTTGATCTCAAAGTATATTGTTCGATAATTTATACCGGCTAGGCCGACTAGAAGGAATCGAAGTCGGCATATATATATATATATATATATATATATATATATATATATATATATATATATATATATATATATATATATATATATATATATATATATATATATATATATATATATATATATATATATATATATATATATATATATATATATATATATATATATATATATATATATATATATATATATATATATATATATATATAAATATATATATATATATATATATATATATATATATATATGAAACAGGGCACCATTCCACTTTTCCGACTTTAGCACAAATGTGATGTCTATTTTCAATTTTCTGGAAGGTTACGGTAGATATACGGTAGTTGGGTCAAAGCCTCAAAATTGAATGACATTTCCTAAAAGGATCCAGTGTAGTGCTTATCATGAGTCTCTTGCACGTTTTCCGACTTCCGGTGAACCTAGGCAGGCAGGCTACGGTAGCCAAACGACAATAAACCTACCGTAACCTACCGCAAACCCTTCCAAAATCAGAAAAAGGACACTGAACGAATGAAAAGCACCTCTGAGTTTCCCTGGGAAAATTTTAAGGCAAATCTTGAATAATCTATCTACAGTTTACCGCAATGTTAGAAGGACATGGTGCGGTTGCGGTCACACACTAAAACTACGGTAGAAGATGCCAGATTTCATTATCGATCGATAGCACAGCTGATTTTCTTTTTTTTTTTGTTTTTGACTGTTTAAATATTGCAAATAGGGGCTATTCTTAGTGCGCGAGGGAAATGAGCCGTTTGTTAGGGCTTCGAAGTGTTTTTCTAAAAATTTTGTTCTGAAATCGAAAAAAAAACGGCAAATTCCTCTCACACGTTAAGAAAAGCCCCTATTCGTAATATTGAAAGAGTCAGAGACAAAAATAGTGCCGAGTCAGACAATAAAAAAAAGAAAAACCGTAATTCACACAGAAAATCGGCTTTGCTGTCGATCGATAACGAAATCTGGCGTCTTCCACTGTAGTTTTAGTAAGTGACCGCAACCGCACCATGTCCTTTTAAAATTGCAGTAAACTGTACTACGGTATACCGCGACCCACCGTAATCTTTCGCAAAACCGAAAACGGAAGTCAGATTCGTGTTTACCACCCCAATAGTTTCTCTAAAAGAAAGATGGTAACACTGTTTTTGATATCTGGTGTCGGAGAAGTGAAATAGTGCCTGGAGCAGTTTTTCGTGCCGTTCAATCCTTCCAGTCGAGCTTACGCCATCGTCCGCGCAGGAAGTTATGTCCTTTCGTTTTGAATAGCCCTCAACGCAAGAGTTGAGCGGGTGCTGACTGAGTTCTATTCGAAGAGAAATTATCCTTGAAACGAATATCATACCAGAGCGGGAAGCCTGGTTCTAAGTGAACAGTTTGCAGAAAACCTTAGAAGTCCCAGAAAATGCGTGGCACAGGACGCTAGTTCATGTCCGAGCCTAAATGTTTTTGATTTTCTGTTTTGCCCTGGTTCCAGTCGCACAAGGTTGGTAAAGTGCGCCCAAATGGGAATGGCGACACACGCGGTCGGCGTGCTTGGCAGGCGGCCGTCGCATGTGTCGCCCTCGGACGAGTGTTGGATTTCAACGACGGCCGTCCCCTCCTCAGAACTTTCCAGCCTAGCTATTTCCGCCTTATAAGTATGTAGTCTGATAGCATCATGCTACATACCATAAAGACGCAAATACCTAGAACTAAAGACGCATGTATCATTCCTCAAAGACGCATGTAACAAACGCTGAACACGCAGGCGCCTTACATTAAAGGCGCATGAATCAGTCCCCAAAGACGTACGTAACAAACGCTTAACACGCAGGCGCCTTACATCAAAGGCGCATGGATTCTTCCTCAAAGATGCATGTAGCAAACGCTGAACACGCAGGCGCCCTACTCTACGTTTGCGTGCCCAATACACTATGGATATCAGAGCCCTCGCCGGGGCGGCGGTTGTGGACTCGGGAGAGACTAATGAACTCTTTATTCCAAATGACAACGACTTGCCGTTATGAGGCGCGCCGTACATCGCGTGAGTTCAACATGTGCATGACGATAACTACGGCAACGGCCCAATCTTCGTGGGCAAAAACACTAATTATCTTCATATTTGACTACGACAAGTGCATTAATGGATAGCTTAAGGTTCCTACGTTCTTGTAGTTAACACATAAAAGGACAAAACAATATGACATTGAGATTATTACTGATTATTATTAAATAACTATGAGATTTAACCTTCCTCAGGAAGATTGTTTCATACCTCGAGCTCGCAGATACCTTACTGCAGAGAAACGTTGTTACTGCAATACTGGCCATTACTTTATAAGTTTTGGCCCAAAACGCTAGAAAGCATTTTTCGCTCTTTTTCCATAACTCTGTTCAAAAGGGTCCATTTGGGAATCTAACAAGATATTGGGAATCAGCATCGTGTGCTCTTTTTTCTGGAATAACACATGGCTCCTCTTAAACAAGATATGTATGCAAAATTAGACAAGAAACAATCAAACCGAATCGCGATTTCGCAATCAAGGCATTTATGAGCGAATGTGTCCATGCTGTTACGCCTAAATGCTTTGTACAAAGTATGCCAAATATTGCAAATGCTAAAAGAGAGTACTCTCGATCCTGATTCCAAATATTTCTTCGGATTCTCAAATTGACCATCATGAACAGAGTTAAGGCAAAAGGGCGCCGGAAAACGCAAAAATTATGGCCTCTTAGTGCTTTTCTAGACCCGTTTCTGTACGTTTTTAACTCTAATGCGGCAGTGAGCTACCGATTGTTTTAATTTTCGACGAAATTAGGGAGACGATATTCACCGTGGACACGTAACTGTGCGTAACTGAATTTCGTATTTTCGTGAATCGCGAATCGTAATTTAGCGAAAATGCTGAATTTATAGTGGACCTATACTTTTGCACTGCGCTCTATACCAGAAAGAATCAGGTGGCCTATGTAAGTTCAAACCGAATTTCAGGGCGTAAAATTGCGGATCGCACGAATTTCTATGTAATATGTGGATTTTGAGTTTTAGATTTGACGCCGACAAAGCGTTAAGGTACGCGCGGACGAGTATACTCGTCGTCTACAGCTCCGCGGTTTCCTTATTTTTCACGAACACCGCAAATACTTGAGAAGCCCAGGATGTGTGAAAGTCATGTCTAGGATCAATGTCCCGACTTCAGTAAGCACAAGACAGCAGTCGTACGCTACCGCCTTGTTTTGAAATATAGTTCGTAGAATCACGAACAAAATGAAAATCTGAGAAAGTTTCTTATCAGCAAAACACATGAACTTATCGGGGAAAGGTGAAATGTAGTGTTTATCGACGAGAAATCAATCAGTTGTGAAAGACGCACTCGTCATAAACAATTTGAGTAGCTTTCTTGCGTCTAAACGGTTTGTTACTTGCGTCTTTGAGGTCTCTTCCGAAAGACGCACTTACCATACACGCCCCTCGTATGTTACTTGTGTGTTTTCATACGTGCAAGTGACAAGAAATGACGTTTTCGACCCTGTAAAGACGCATTTAACAAGGAATTGGGCTAATTAGACGCAACAACCTAGGCTGGAAAGTTCTGAGTCTCCCACTGATTGATCGGCGCAGTGCTTGCTGCCAGCCGGTGCCGTCCTCGTTCGTTGTCGATGGCGGTGGGGACTTTTCGCATGCTCGTCTGAGAGCGGCGGACGCGACGGCCGCCTGCCAAGCACGCCGGCCGCGTGGGCAGCCATTCTCATTCGGACGCACTCTAAGAATCGAATGAAAGCGGTGACTGTTCTCTGCACAGGACGGTACACACCTTCCTCGTGCATACCTGTTGAATGCTCTGAAAGATGTTATTGCAGAATCGGAGCCGTGGTTACAGCCTTGACGAAACCCGCCTCACTCTCAACTATGTACAGCCAGGTGGTGGTGGGCAGCTGTGCTGAACTTTTCGAGCAGGTTAGTATTTGTACAGTTTACCGCAATGTTCAAAGGACATGGTGCGGTTGCGGCCACACACTAAGACTACGGTGGAAGACGCCAGATTTCATAATAGATCGACAGCACAGCTGATTTTCTGGGGTGAGTCACGGTTTCTCATTTTTTTTCTTGTTTGCTTCCGCAGTATTTTTGTTTCTGACTCTTATAATATCACGAATAAGGATTTTACTTAATGTGCAAGAGGAATTTGCTGTTTTTTATTTCAGAAAAGAATTTTGAAAAAAACTGTAGCCCGAACGAAGGGCTAATTTCCCTCACACACTAAAAATAGCCCCTATTCGCAATATTTAGACAGAAAAAATCAGCTGTGCTTTCGATCGATAATCAAATCTGGCGTACTCTACCGCAGTTTTAGTGTATGACCGCAACCGCACAATGGCGTTTTAACATTACAGTAAACTGTAGTCTTGCTGACGAATTATTGTTTGAATTTATTAGTCGAGTATTCAGCTCGATATGCTATGAAAGACCAAAGAACATCTTAAAGGCAGTGTTCACGATAAACTTAAATTTTGAGATTATGCGCTATATCGATTAAATGACCCCCGGGTAGAACCAAAAAAACGGAGAAACTGAGAAAAACGGACCAGAAGGGCACCAAATCGTTTACTCTCACCCCGCCACTTTACCCTCACAGGAACTGTTCGTTGTGACGATGAAAAATGTTGTGGACCCGTCCTTTGCCATTTTCTGCAATCTGTTGTTCCGTCCCTTCCTTCGGACCCTAACTAAAACTGTTTTGCATAAAATATTCTTCTATTTTCGATTGACCCAATTTTCCACCGGTGACAAACACCGTGAACAGGTTCATCCAACCGGACAACTAGTCCATGTTATAGAATAATGTCACTGAAATACGGCGTTTTAATGCGTTTCTCGCCGCTTCTTCGTAATTCTGGTAACACTTGGAGGCCAACGCTTTGTTTCATGAGAAAAACTCGGAAATGAAAATCATCGTGAACACTGCCTTTGAATGTAGTGGGTCGGACTTTGTAAGAAGGACTTTTGATCTGCTCCAAGCGCGCAGCTAGGCCGCCCACGACTACCAGCCGGCTTTGTTTCTGCAGGAAACGCTGTTTTTTGTGTTTCGAATGCGTACAGTTTGGTCCGTGGCTTGCCTCGGCATGTGGATTGAATCAACACTGAGGGTGTGGCTAAGGAGCAGTTCGGCTGGCATGAGCGACACGCGCGATGGAAAAACGCTGCGCGCGCCGTCCTTGTGGCGCGTTAACCGAGGGCCCTCAGAAAAAGTAGTTGTTGTTCCATTTTAGCCGTTCCCCTTTTCACGTTGTTGTTGTGTCAGACGTAGGGTCGGCGTCGGAATCAAAATCATCACCTCCCATTCCGCTCTGAGAAGCAAACAAAAAACTCTAAAAAAAACTTAAAAACTAATATAAAAAGTGCGAATTCCACTGAAACGGTGGTATGAGAAGCATTGCGTCTAAAAATACATTATAAACAGAAAAACATGAACAAAATGCGAAAAATGATAAAGGGGACGGCTAAAATGTAACAAAACCTACTTTTTTGAGGGCCTTCGGTTAATGCGCACAGAAGGACGACGCGTGCGCAGCGTTTTTCGATCGCGCGCATCGCGTGTGCCCGTCAAACTGCTTCTCAGCCATACCCGCGGTGTGGATTCGATCCAAATGCTTTGCCTTCTCAGGTAAAGCACTCAAAACCCACCCGTGGGCTGGCGCAAGCAGTTTAAATCTCACCGGCGGCTGGCGGGGTGGCACTGCCGTTCTCGAATCCGAATTCCGGTCCGCAATCGCGGACTACGGCTATTCCATCACGCGACCCGATGTGAATCGTGCTGGAAAAGAAGTTAATCGTGCCGGAGCCGACTGGTCCCAGCACGATTATCGTCCTGTGGGGTTGTGCAACAGTCGTCGTCCACAAATGTCAACCGGAACTTGGCTCCGAGAATGGCCGTAAGCTGATCACCTGCGCTCTTCTCTCGGCCTGAATCGATTAGGCCTACTTCATGCTTCCATCGCTGATCGCCACGAAGCCATGCTTGGAATACTGATCGACGTGCGATGCGATCGTGATCAATACTCGTTGTTATCATGTCGTCGCATCGCTCGGCGATGGTAGCCTGAGGCCTATGGTATACTTTGTCGCTGTAATGAGCGAAAGGCATGCAATCTAACACAAATCGTGGCGGGACCCGCATCGGAGCAGCGGCAACGGTGGTCGTAGGAACAGATGTCGCGTGTGGGTCGCAGCGACGTGTCGCGAAGGGCTGACATACTGCAAATGTGCCATAGCCTGTCGCTATCACTGTCGCTGTCGCTGTGCAGTGCACTGCGACAGCAACAGATTTAAAGGACGCGAGGCGGTCGCTGTCGCTGTGCAGAGCGACGCGACCGTGTGTCGTAAAAGTATACCATACCCCTGAAAGAGGCCTCAGCCAGCCGGCACACGCGACCGTCCGCGCCAGTCGCGGGGGAAATTTAGAAGATTTTTTTTCCAGAGGAGGCAATCAGCGCAGAATAACTTCCTACACGGACGATGCCTCTGCTTGCACTACACTAGTTTACTAAGTAACGAATATGAACCAAAGTCTGAAAGGTTGGACTTATACGAAGCACGTCTCCATAACTGGCAACATTTGCTCAACGAGATTCCTCTGCATGAACTGAAGCGCCAACATACCAGCTGCCGATAGGAACAGGAACAGATAATGCATTCCTGAAGGAACAGCCAGCATCGAAATTCTATTAACTTCAGGTACGAACCAATAAATGTATCAAACTGTCAACATGGTTTGCAATAAAAAAAGTTCAGAAAGTGGGTAAAGTAAAGTGTGCAAAATATGTGACAGAGTCACTAATGAAAAAGTTACCTTCACCGATGGAATGTGACTGCTGCAAGAAGGATAACGGCAGAAACATCACTGCGAACAACGACGTGAGAGCCATTAACAACTGTAATTTGATGGTTTTTTTTGCTTGATGCTCTTCCATTTATAAATTAGCTAATAGGCACCCACAATGCTGAGTAAGTAGGCATGCAGAAGCACTTCATAGAAGGTTCCGAATTTTCGCTTAAGAAAGCAAAATACGAGGAATACCAGCGAGAGGATAGCGCATACCATGTGAATGCCGAAGAGTATGGAGACAATCACCGATGGCTCCAGTAGGACTCGGTAGAGGATGCTGCAAGAAAAAATTTGTGAAGCTAAGAACAAAAACCTTCTCAGCGGGTTGAATCTTATGATTAAAGGCAGTGCTCACGATAATCTTTATCTTGAGATTATTCATATATATTCATTAAATGACCCCCGGGAAAACTAAAATGATGCAGAAATTGAGAAAAACGCACTAGAAGTATACGAAATCCTTAAAGGCATCGTACGCGCAGAAAACCGTATATTATTTTTTCATGTTTTTGTGTAGCTTGGCCTCTCTAGTGAACGAAAATGTCGAAATGGCCCACGAAAAACCTTGATTTGTAAAGAAAAGTCAATCGGAACACATTGTAAGTACGAATTTGAATTTCGCGCCAAAATCCTTTTTGAAGTTTTTCCCTTTTTGGAGGCCTCGTCACTGTCATTTTCATAGTTTTCCTGCATGTGGAGTTCGTGCCGTAACTATTTTTCGTGCTCTCTTACGGTCGCACCAACATTCCAGGAAAAAGTGCTAGATGACTGGTGAGATTTGGTGGCGGATCTTAATCTTTGACGCCTTCCAACCTCATTGGCCTACGTTTTTGACGCGCCAAAGTTTACCAGTGTGGTCTACCGGTCTCAATCATGAAATTGAGCCTAAAAAATGAAAATCTATTTCCAGCGCGATCGATGCCTTTAAGTATCACCCCGCCTTTTAAGTATCACAGGAAGTGTTTGTTGTGACAATGCAATCTTTTGTGGACCCTGCCTTTGCAATGCTCTACGCTCTATTGATCCGTTCTTTCCTTAGGGCCCTAACCAATCCTGTTTTGCAATAAATATTCTTCTATTTTCGATTGACCCAATTTTCCACCGGTGACAAACACCGTGAACAGGTTCATCCAACCGGACAACTAGTCCATGTTATAGAATAATGTCACTAAAATACGACGTTTTAATGCATTTCTCGCCGTTTCTTCGTAATTTTGGTCACACTTGGAGGCCAACGCATTGTTTTATGAAAAAATCTCGGGGACGAAAATCATCGAGAACACTACTTTTATAAGCACAGTCTAGGCTCAGGGACGAAATCTGAGATTTTCATATAATTGGGGGCTGACCCAAGATAGCACCTGCCAAGTACGAGCTCCCAATTCCTCCGAATAAGCGAGATATTGGAGGTAGCCTCCCTGGGGCGTCCACATCCGGAAGCCTCTTTGGCACGCCCTTTTACGATCTTTCGAGCTCAACAGTGGCGAGATGAGCTATGGTTTTCGATCAATAAACCCGTTCTTCCCTTCATTCTCGGTCTCTCTCTTTATTCAACGCGACTCGCATCCATCGGTTTCAAATGAAGGAAGTTACAAGCCTCGGACCACTCGTCTATCCATGCTTCCGCAGCTCAATTTTTGAGGGGCCATAACTCCGTTCCCAGGGGGTCGTGTACGATTCCAGAGACATCATTGGAATTAGCGTGAGGCCGTTTTAAAGATAGGTAGAAGAAAAGAAAAAAGGCAGAAGAAAAGAAAAACGATTCTCAGGTAACCTACCGTAATTTTTAAAGAACTGATGAAAATGGACGTTATCTTTGTGTTGTTGTGTTTTCTATATAGCGCCCCAAATAACAAACCCAGGCTGGGATCATACTTTTACTATCATAGGAGCGATGCGACGCAACGTTTTCCATCCATACCGACAAAAACTGATATGCCTGATGTGGCACTGTCACTGTCGCTGGTCGCGGGAAGTACCAGGTTGTCCAATAAGTTCTGTCGTTCGACAAGAGGGGGCGTTGCTACTAGCCCAATTTTTTTTTGTTTTGTGGGTACACTCTTCATATGAACGTATTTGAAGTTTCATTTCAATCTTTCGATTCATTCTTTGTTTACAAGCCATTTAATGTTGCCGTGTGACAGCAATGGAAAAAACTGAATATCGTGCAGTGATAAAATTCTTTTTTTCAGGAAGGTGTAGCACCAAAAGAAATTCACGAACGAATTTTAAAAGTGTATAATGATTGTGTGTTAATATTGTGGACAGATTTTATTGGTTCGGCCTGAGCGTTTCGACAATAATCGTCGTCTTCAGAGGCCTGCAAAACAGCACAAGGTTATGATGTGCTCTCTAGACCATCAAATACTGCCACAGCTCTAGCGTTTACGAGAGCTCCTCAAGTTAGAAACGCGAAAGCTCAGTCAAAAAGAGTCGGGAACTCACACATCTATCTGCCCACCGAGCAGCGTTACGTCTGCTGTTAACGAGAGACCAGTAAAGAATGGATGGTGCCGCGCGCTGTGCCTTTTGATAGTAGATGATAGGCACGCACACGCACGCGCCGCTAACCGGCCAAATTTAGAGGTCGCAATGCGGAATGAACGGCAAGAGGTCGTTTGTTAAGGACGGAATCTCGAACCGGCTGTTCATCGTTGGGTTCCTGGCGTATATCCAGAAAGCCTCCAACGCTTTCCCGAATCTTTTTGACTGAGCTTTCGCGTTTCTAACTTGAGGAGCTCTCGAAAACGCTAGAGCTGTGGCAGTATTCGATGGTCTAGAGAGCACATCATAACCTTGTACTGCTTTCCAGGCCTCTGAAGACGACGATCATCGTCGAAACGCTCAGGCCGAACCAATAAAATCTGTCCACAATATTAACCTCGAAATCAGAAAATCAGTTTAACCCATTCACGACCACGCCCAATTTTGGGTGGCTGCACGTTCGGACCGCGTGCAATATTGCGTCACCGTATAACGTGCCCACCGGTGGGACACGCTGGCTTGAATAGCGTCCCACGGGTGATTCATTTTTCTTTATTGTGTCCATTATGTAGCTAGCAACGATGGTCGGACAGTATCAGAATCTGAGCTTCCGAGACGCTCTCGTTATCGAGAAACAATTACTCAAAACCAAAACGGGGTCGACTGAGCTACAACGCTTTCAGAAAGTAAACGAGTTTCAAACGATAGGTTTGTACTAAACAACCTAAAAGCTAGCAATAGAAGGAAAAAGAAATCACTACGTGCTTCTTAAAGGCAGTGGTCGCGCTCAAATATGCTCGTCTTCTTTTCCTCTCTAAACCCTTTTCTGGGTATAGAGTAGTAGAACCTATAAGAAAAAATCGCGAAAAAAACGCTGTTCTGGGCCAAATTTGAAGCCTGAACTTTCTTGTCTTTTGATGGTGGACGAGCATACCCGACATCATCGGCATCGATGATCTCTAATATCAAGAACATCAGCTGGCTTGAAATTGAATTTCAATCAATGAACTTTTGGATTTACGTACACATCTAGTCAAAAACATTGGTTTGAGTGCTTGCTTTCATTGTTCAACTGTTTTTATTAGGTTAATTTGCATTTATTTCTTCCTCTGAGTGTCGATGTATTTTGGCTGCTTGTCGTGAGACTGTGATCTTTCTGTGCACGTGTGCACGAACTGGAAATTTAGGGTCTTAATAACTCTAATTCTAGCCCGTTTTTCACCGCGCTACCTTCATAGTTTTTAAGCTGTTTTATATCTAAGCTGATTTTTGCAGTTTTTTCGATAACGTTTTTCATCGTGACTACTGCCTTTAAGCTGCTTTACAGCAGTTTTTTCCTCTACTTCAGCCCACCTGAATTTAGAAAGTTCTAAATATGTTGTTGCATTTGACCTACTGATGGAACACGAGGTTTTTATTTAGGTCTCGGGTAGGTCAAGACATTGATCACATGTAGGTTCGAAAGTAGTTTCTTGTGGCGGAGAAATCGATTTTTGAAAAGCGTGTCCCACCGGTGGGACACGCGGTCCGAAGTGGTAGTCAACGCGTGTCCCACCGGTGGGACACGTGGTCGTGAATGGGTTAACACTACTATACGAAAATGCTGAGGTTGCAAGATAGGAGAAGCTGGAGAATGTATAATGATTGTTCACCTACAATTAGAACAGTAGAAAGATGGGTTGCTGAATTTAAACGTGGTCGTACAAGCCTTGAAGACGATCCACGTGAAGGACGTCCAAAAAGCGCATCAACACCAGAAATCATAGCCAAAATACAGGATATGGTTTTGGAAGATCGTCAATTGACTGAGAGAGATTTAGTAGAGGCTCTACACATCTCATTAGGCAGTGTGAGCCATATTTTAAGTGAAATTTCGGGTTTTAGAAAGCTGTGTGCACAATGGGTACCGCATTCGCTAACAATGAAAAAAAAACATTCGATTGCGACTTTCTCAGCAACATTTGGAGCATTTTAAAAAGGATAAACTGGATTTTGTGCGTCGATTCATCACTATGGATGAGACCTGGGTCTATCACCATGATCCTGAATCAAAACAAGAGGCTAAAGAGTGTTGTGAACCTGGTTGTTCGGCTTCGAAACGAGTTCGTGTCCGGAAATCGGCCGAGAAGGTTATGGCATCAGCTTTTTGGGATGCGAAAGGAATTTTGTTTGTGGATTACTTGCAAACTGGTTAAACAATTAATTCTGAATATTAGTGCAACCTTTTGGACCAGTTGAAGGGAGAAAATTCGTGAAAAAGACCCGTTTTGCAGAAGAAAAAAATCCTTTTTCATCAGGACAATGCACCGTGTCACAAGAGCATTTTGACGAAGGCTAAAATCCATGAATTCAAATTCGAATTGTTGGAGCATCCACCGTATTTACCAGATTCGGCCCCCAGCGACTTCCATTTGTTTCCAGAACTCAAAAAACTTATGCGTGGCAAGCGTCATCAAATGAAGAGGTCATAACGACTGTTGAAGCGTATTTTGCAGACCTTCCGGATTCTCCCTTCAGGGATGGGATCCACAGGAGCAAGTCTGTTAATGTTCAGGGAGCAGGGTCAAGCGGGGCGTTGTGTAATTTTCTGAAATCGGAGCTACCCTCCTCCGGGCTATCAAAATTGTCTCCAAAAATTCAAGATTTTGCGACCCCCCAAAGACGTTTCGATGACGTTTTCTCTAGTTGGTTTCCAAAACTTTGATTGTGTTGAGCCCCTCATTATCATTCACTCTCTACCGCAGAACGGTCGTTGTGAGAGCCGAACTCTTCCGCCCACAAGTTTCGACCAGGAGCAATCAGGCAGAAGCAATTGTTTTTGATATTGAGCAGTGATATATAACAGCACACAAACAAGGCTAACATGTAACACAGAAGAGAAATGAGGCTAAAGTGTATCACAAGACAGACCTGGTTTTGAAGTGAGGCTACCAAAGTCTTCCGCGTACTCGAAGCGCTTGTTGGATTGGAGCGCGACGACAGCACATAGGTTAACCCCTGGGTAAACCTCAACCATAGGCGTTCAAGCCGTAACGTTGTGAAAAGTTGATAGACAAGCTGAAGTTATACTAGTACACTCTTTCAAGTTTTTTGAATTTCGCCTTTAAAATGGATCGATGCGTTGTGGAAATTCAGTGGAATCCTAAAACATAGTTTGCCGTTGTGGAAAAATTTTTATCTACGAAAAATCGCGATAAGTCTCTCAAACCTGGAACGTAGCTGAGGTGAGAGGTTATCTTAGACCCTGAATGTAGGCAAGATGTTACTAATAGGTTATTTACTCAATTTTATATGCTAACACTTCATTTGTTGTGTGCACATTGCGTCTAATTGCTCTAATAGCAGACGCAGTATCTATAATATTCATTTCATTTCTTGATTTTGAACCCCATTTTTGATTTGGAACTCTTTTCTGACTCCATTTTTGATTTTTGCTCAAGTTCTGCTTCTATTTTGTCCACCTCATAGTTCTTCTCTGGCAAGCTCTATCAACTTGTTTTCCCATTCTTGACAAACAGATTCCGTTTCTTCAAGCAGTGTCCTATTTTAACGTAGATTTCAGCATGCTGGGATGGATGGTTCTACTCACCCTGGTGACTTTTTCCTACCACGAGTACCTGATACAATTTGGATTGCAGGAGCTAGTGCACTGGCCTATGTCATCTCAAATGACCCATTTAGCCAGATTATACCGAAATCAGCTGACGCTGTGTTTCACTCAGTTCTATTTAGGTGTTTCTTCAGGCACAAAGTAAGCCGCCTTTAGAGCATAGAGTTCACTGAAGCAAGCAAAGAAGGCGGATAGAAGACGTGTTTCCTTTTCTGCTACCGCTCCACAATATTGTGTACCTATCACTCTCGATTATTCCAGATGTTTGTAAGGTTCTGGGATCTCTCCACATAGAGAGATGATGGCTCATGGCGAGAGACAGAATCACAGGCTCAAATCTGTAGTGAGAGGCGCATCTGATCCGCTACATGCAAAGCCAGAATCTTCAACGCCGTCATTCTATGCGACGATCAAAATCAATGATTTACATAACAGTCATTCAGGCAATACTTCATACTTCCCTTACAAATCACACAAAATTTCAATATTGCTTTTTTATTCCATACATTTGAAAACAGAAACACCACACAAAACAACATTCAATACGTTTATTAAATCTTCTCGATCTTAACCAAGAAGTTATTAATGCTGCTCTAATGATGGCAAAGGTCAGCATCAAGTTTTGTTCACACCACATCCAAACTTGGTCGATCGTTCACTGAAGTGTTCGTCAGGCACATCAGACATCAACAGCAATGCAAACAAGCGCGTTCGTGTCTTATGATTTCCGACCACTTCCGGAAATTTTCATTTGTCGTCCAATTTTTTAGCGACCCCCCACCCATCATTTTCGAGGCAAAAATTTTGCCACCCCCCGTTGTGGAATTCCACAACCCCGCTTGATCCTGTCAGGGAGATTATACTGAATAATAAAGTGTATTTTGAACCATGAAATTGTTTTTCTTATCGAACGACGAAACTTATTGAACAATCTGGCATATCATTATTTACAAACACTTATTTACCAACATTATAATTACGAAATTTTTCATTACATCGCATCCCATTCTTATGATAATAATAGTACTATTTTTGATGACGAAAGGAACGACGACGACCGGGGTGGGGGAGGAGCGGGTGCCGACAAATAATGCAGTGTCAATTTACCGATTCTCAACCTCTCAGCCTCCACCCTCCCCAGATCACCGAAGCTCAGACTGTGAGGCCTCACACCTCGCGCCGTATCCTGCTTCTTCGCCGTATCCGTCGTTAAGACTCGGATCTTTTTTTTTTTTGGGGGGGGGGGGGAGTAACTCCTTTCAATGTGAATTCTGAGCGATTCTGGAGACAACACTGTGATCAGCGTAAAAATCGCTCTAAGTAAGGGGGGAAACGGAAACGATCTCGAGGATGGACTGTGCCTCGAAGGGCCCACATTGTCAAGTTTGTGGCGATTTGCTAATGACTATATGAATATTCTTTTATTTACTCCAGACTCGATGAAATTCCAATGCTAATCTTAGACTTTCCCTCAGATCGAGAAAGCTGTTTTTTCGTGTGAGGGTAAGCTGAAGACTTTTATGGGCCGAATGGGAAACGCGATTAGAGTGAAGAGATTGGCGGATGAGCCACAGCAACAACTCACCCGAGCACGAGACAAATCATCGTCTGGGCCGCCGTACACAGTTGAGTAGCGCAACGTAATGACAGTCCGCATAAGGAGTATTGCTTTTCCAGATGAATATCTGTCATAGACATCCTGAAATGTTATTGATTAAAGGCAGTGTTCACGATGAAAACTGTGTTTCAGTTAACACCAGGAATAGGTAGTGGAGGGGCACACTGTAACGTTGACGTCGAAAGAATGCATGAAAACGAGCCAGGAAAAGCTCCAAAAGAGCCCGAAGTTGCCACTTCGAGCGCAATGCAAACCCCAAAAGCGCAACACACTCCCACCGACGTGAACAAATGAATGCTCGAGATCGTGAGATGAGCGATGATTTCCAATCAATAGCCTCGTTCCTCCCTTCATTCTCAACTTCTCTCTTTACTCAGGTCAGCTCGCACACATCGGCTGCGAAAGACGGAAGTTACAAGCCTCGGACAACTCGTCCACCATGTTTCCTTAGCTCAATTTTTGAGGGACCATAACTCCGTGTCCAGAACGTCTTGCATGATTTCAGAGGCATCATTGGAATCAGCATGGGGCCGTTTTCAAGATGGGCGGAAAAACAGAAAAACGATTTTTATCGTGGACACTGCCTTTAAATGTAGGGTAGTTAAGCAAGAAGGGTGAGGACGAAACATAACAACTAGCGAAGTGAGTTATTATGCGATTCTGCACTTAGCAGAGTAGTACACTATAATAAGTATTGTGCTTCTCTGCGTCAAAATCCGCTCCGCAATTGCGTATCGAGATGCTTCGCGGCCGCACGCGCTTTAGCCGGACGAGATTCCAGCGCCGCAGCCGATCAGCTGATTGTAGGTGAGTTTCCTTCATTTTCTTTATTTTTCTTGGTTTCTTTTCTGATTGAACCCGTCCTTTTGTCTTTCTCCATATATTAAAGTGTTATATCTACATGCGTACGAATTTTTCTTTTCAGATGCCGTCGTAACAACTTCTAGGGCAGAAAAAAAATCCCGACGGAAAGTAAATTTTTTTTATTATCGTTTATTTTTTAAATTCTCCTCTCATTTTGTTTTTTTTTTACATTGAAATAAATCTTACGGTTAGGTCCGCGCCTTGTTTTCGCAAGGAAAACATTTAAATCTAAAACGCGGCAGGCGCGGGCGGTTCAAATCTCACCGGTGGCTGTCTGGTAATTATCAGCCCGCCGTCTGTGAGATTTAAACCGCCCGCGCCAGCCGCGGTTCAGATTTAACTGTTTTTATTTCCTGAGGAAACGAGCCAGGGACCTAACTATATGGTTGTTTGGTTTCGTAATTCTCCTTATGTGTTTTTTCAAGGTTTTAGTAGTTTAATCCCGAATTTGATCGATTTCGGAATGAAATCGGAACTATTCAAGTAAACCAAATAATCATAAAAATTATTTGAATGTTGAAAAAAATATGAGAAGAGAATTAAAAAAAACAAGAATAAAAAAGTCAACTTATCAACGGGAATTTTTTTTCCCCTAGAGGTTGTTACCAAGGTATCTGGATGAAAAAATCAGTGTGCATGTAGATATAACACTTTGATATATAAAGAAACACAGAAGGACGGGTTTAGTCACAGAAGAAACTAAAAAAATTAAATAAAACGAAAAAACCACCCACGATCAGCTGATCGGCTGCGGCGCTGGAGCCTCGTTCGGCTCGAGCGCGTGCGGCCGCGTGCGTCTGGATACGCAATTGCGGTGCGGAATTCGACGCAGAGAAGTATGTACAGTACGTTCCCAAACTCGATTTCTTCACAGTAATTAAAAAAGCTCAGAGCGGGGATGAAAATTTAAAAAAAAATTTAAAGCGATAGTGAAAATACCGAGCACATCATGAGACATAACGGACCCACCTCTGTCGAAGTGATTTGAACAAAAAAATAAAAGTCTGAAAGTTTTTATATCCGGACCAGGGGTAGCGGAATTTTCCGTTTTGTGTTCTCTATTTTCTGTAAAAATAGGCGAAAATCGGACAGAAAACAGAAAAAACTTGAACTGCGATTTGTAGCAGCACTGCCTTAGAAAAAAGTGGCCGGATTTATCGAAGCTAAGCCAATAGTCGATACTGACTTATTTGTGTAGAAATAGCTTAGCAGTGAGGTGGGCATAGCTGCTCTAGCTGCTTCATAAGTGCTCTACATAACAGTCTGTGCAATTGTCTTCTAGGTTCTACTGTTTGGGTATAGCCGGCCCTGGTTAGTTTTCACTTTTTTCAGTTCTGTACTCGTTGCCTCTGCACTGCATGCTGTCAGATTTTATAGGTCTGAAGAAGGCTTTATAGGTCTCTCATTCAACAATTACAATTAAGCCAATAGGTTAAGGGTGTACTTTAGCCAGGTTTTCTGTAGTTCCCCACGCTAGACACTTATCTCTCTGTAGTGGTTGTCCATTTGGGGGCGTGTGGCGCGGTGGGAGGAAGCGCTGCTGTTCGCTTAAAGGCAGTGTTCACGATGAAAAATGTGTTTCAGTTTTCACTAGGACTGGGTAGTGGAGGGGAACACTGTAACGTTGAAGTCGAAAGAACGCATGAAAACGAGCCAGGAAAAGCTCCAAAAGAGCCCGAAGTTGCCACTTCGAGCGCAATGCAAACCACAAAAGCGCAACACACTCCCACCGACGTGAACAAATGAATGCTCGAGATCGTGAGATGAGCGATGATTCCCGATCATTAGCCCCGCTCTTCCCTTCATTCTCAACTTCTCTCTTTACTCAGGTCAGCTCGCATACATCGGCTGCAAAAGACGGAAGTTACAAGCCTCGGACAACTCGTCCACCATGTTTTTGCCTAGCTAAGTTTTTGAGGGACCATAACTCCGTTCCCAGAATGTCTTGTACGATTTCAGAGACATCATTGGAATCAGCATGGGGCCGTTTTCAAGATAGGCAGGAGAACAGAAAAACGATTCTTATCGTGAATACTGCCTTTAACTCGGTCGGGTTCTATCTTCATCGAGGTAAACCAAACCAACTATCACTCCGGGGTCCTTTAGTTGGTACCAGATTCATGGAAGGAGATGAAGATGCGCTGCGCATCCCAGTGGGAATTCAGGAAGCCGATTCTAGAGGAAGCATAGATCACTTTCAGGGTGTATAAAATGTGGTGCCCTATATAGGAAGGCATGCTCAAAAAGAATGCGCTAGCGGCATTTTCAGGCTAAAGTAGGCCCTCTTTTGTTTACGTTGACTTTCGAGCGTGGAGGAAATGACCGCTAAGAAGGATGACACCAAGCAATGCAATCCAGTGTTTTAGATCACTCAACGTTACTGTCTTGATATGTTTATCTGCTGCTATCACAATCTCGTATTTCCATTTGTTCAGGTCGCAAGGAAGGCATTGCGCTTTTGAGATTTGGCTTGCGCTCAAGGTTGCAACAGTTGCCAATTTTCTGAATGTTCTTTGTCTCGAAAAATTCTAATATCCAAACATGGGAATTCGCCGATCTTGTTTTAGAGAGTTTTTAGTACACGAAACAGAAAACAAAAGTATTTAAATAAGAATTCCGAAGCTCAAAACCATTCGCGACAACTGGTTCGAGGCTTTGTCCACATCGCGCAAAACACACCAACAGATGTAGATAAATATTTTAGAGGTGCTTCCAACAGTTTTTTTTTTCTCCGATACTTCAGAGATTTATGAGGACTTTTCTCCATTATCCTCTACTTCGCGAAGTTGCCAACTCGCAAACAGAAAAGTGGAATACAGTTTTTTATCATGAACACTGTCTTTAATGAAAAACATTTGAGCTAAATTGCATTAAACAGAGCGCAAAAAGTTGGTATTACCATCCTAAAACGGTTTGGAACGGTTCACTGGTCTTCGAGTTAAAAGTGAAAAACCTAGCGTTTTTTGTTGTTAATCTCCTTTTTTCTCAGACGGCGTACACGATCTTGTTGGTACACTCAAAATTCAGCTAGGAAGCTCATTCTAGGATTGGAGGCTGAAAATGGGTACAGGTCGCCCCTATTCCAATTCGAAATTGATACCTTAAATTTGAAGAGTACCTCAAAATCGTGGGTTTACATACTAAATTAGCCATGGAGCAAGAAAACTGCTTCAGCATGCTACGGCTGTGTAGATCAGGGTGTGTGGGTAGATCTGCAGCCAGTTAACACAGGTCGTTTGGGAAAGTACTGAACTTGTCAGATTTCTTACTCATAGCATGTCATCGATCGGTAGTCAATATAATCGATTTTCGCGCTTATAGCCCAAAATGCGGCGAGGAGTGGTGATTGTTGATGAAAGTGAACTCTTGGTTGAGGAATTTTACTCGGGTGTTTTACGTTCGCACACGGGCAGGTCCATTGCACCGAGGTCGGTTTTTCTGCCCCGGACTCAGTCGGACTCGGTCGGTTTTTCAACCAAGTGGGCCTCAGTCATTATCGATAAATACCCATGAATAATATCGATTTTCTCGCTTCTTGCACAAAATGCCGCAATGATTTTTGATTGTTAACGGTTCTGAGTCACTTGTTTGGAAAAATCTTCTCATTATGCAAAATCGAATATTAATTATCTATGATAACAAGTTCTCACATGTTGCACGAAATGCGGCAATGAGTGGTACTTTTTATGATTTTGACTCATAAGTTTCAAAAATTGTACTCATACGACAATATCGTTGTTAGATGTTTCATTATTCCGAAATGGAAATCGTTGAGCAAAATTTAAGTCACAAAGGGAACCTTCGGGAAAAATACGTGAAATTTCTGAAAACTTAGCTTCATGGCAAAAGTATCAGTTTGGTAATGGCATATATATATAAGTTAAAAAAAGTTTCAAAATTATCTTGAAATATCTCAAAAAATGAAAAAAATAGCCTGGAGCAATAAAAGCTAGGAAATGAAGTGAAACGACCAAAAATACGATTTGGTGGTAGATCATTTCACAAGGTTCTCCTTTAAAGGCACTGTTCGCGATAAACTTCATCCTCGAATTTTTCATGACAAACGCTTCTCGTGGCTCTCGGAAGCAGAGCAGTGTCAAAAAAACGGGACGAAAAGCTACCCAGGAGCCGCAAAACTGCTTAGAAAAGTGGGCAAACCCCGCCATTGTGGGCAAGTCCCGCCTCTTCCCGCCCCTCGACGTGAACAAAGAACACTCGAAATCGTGAGTTGAGCGATGGTTTCCGATCAAGTGCCTCGTTCTTCCCTTCATTCTCAACTTCTCTCTTTACTCAGGTCAGCTCGCATACATTGGCTGCAAAAGACGGATGTTACAAGCCTCGGACAACTCGTCCACCATTTTTCCTAGCTCAATTTTTGAGGGACCATAACTCCATTCCCAGACGGTCTTGTACGATTCCAGAAGCATCATGGGAATCAGAATGGGACCGATTTCGAGATAGGCAAAAAAACAGAAAAGCGATTTTTATCGCGAACAGTGCCTTTAAACTCATCAAAACGAAGTCAAGCGCGCAAGGAAACATTAAGCCATTTTCGAAAGTTGTAATAAGGGAATTAGCATAGGTCGAGTTAGGTGAACGCAACGCCCCAATTCATATTGCGCTTGATTTCGATTTGATAAGTTTAACGGAGAAGATTGTGAAATGATTCACCACCAAATCGTATTTTTGGTTATTTCACTTCATTTCTTAGCTGTTTTATTACTCCAGGCTATTTTACGCCTAATCATTTTTAAATAAATTCCAAGATATTTTTGAAACTTTTTTTTGACTTATGTATGGCATTACCAAATCGTTATCTTTGCCGGAAAGCTAAATTTTCACAATGAGCCTTTGAAAGCAAACACAATTCATGCTCTTCTAATAAATTCATAAAAATTTCGCGCGGAAAGGTGGAACTGATGACTCTTACTTGGAGAATATACACAACGTAATCATGCGTACAATTTCAACTCATTTTGTCGAAGATCAAAAAAGTTAGTGCATATGAGCTATACAGATGCCTAAACAACTATAAATAGAGAACAAATGCATGCATTTCCGCAATCCAAGCCCAGTTGGCGGTCACAATAAGAAAAAAGTTGGCAGAAAGTCGATACATTCCATAGGAAGACGCACAAATAGTTTCCCATCGTGACGTCAACAGTTTCTCCAAAAGTGAAAAGTAAGCAAAATACTCCTTCGGTTAAAGGAAACTGACACGCTCAAGAATGATATCGATTTTATGACATGCATAAATCGAGGGTTTGAAGCTTGTAGTATGGGGAACTAATGAAAAAAACTAGCGAAAACTTAGAGGAATAACAATTGTTTCTGTTATAGGGTGAAAATGGACGAGTTACACTGCGCGCCGTTGAAACAACGAATACTAGCGACAAAACTGTTGAGATATAGATTATTATAACCTGTACTAGAACGTTCACCTTAATGGAAGCGTCGAAAACCAGCCAAAGTTACCGTATTTGAACAATCAATCTGGACGACTTTGTATTTGAGGGCGAGGTTGCTGAATTTTTTTGACTCGCATTGCTCAAATTCAGTAATTTTTAGTCGCTTTTCACGCTTCCAACAACGCGAGCCTTCTATTAGGGGCCATACGACCCTAGTAACCTAGTTATCTGAACAAGTTTTTAGAGCGTCTCTGATGCCTTTGAAGGCAGTGTTCACAATAGTCTTCAATTTTGAGATTATTCGCTATATTGATTATGTGGCCCCCGGGTAGAACTAAACAAAATGATGTAGAAATTGAGAAAAACGCATCAGAAGTACACGAAATCCTTAAATATCACACCGACTCTTGAAGGCACTGTTCGCGACAAAAATCGCTTTTCTGTTTTTTTTGCTTATCTTGAAACCGGTCCCATTCTGATTCCAATGATGCTTCTGGAATCGTACAGGACCTTCTGGGAATGGAGTTATGGTCCCTCAAAAAATGAGCTAGGGAAAATGGTGGACGAGTTGTCCGAGGATTGTAACTTCCGTCTTTTGCAGCCAATAAGTGCGAGCTGACCTGAGTAAAGAGAGAAGTTGAGAATGAAGGGAAGAACGGGGCTTTTCATCGTAAACCATCGCTCAACTCACGATTTCGAGTGTTCCTTTGTTCACGTCGAGAGGCGGAAAGGGGCCGGACTTGCCCACAGCGGCGGGGTTTGCCCACTTTTTTAAGCCATTTTGCGGCTCCTGGGTAGCTTTTCGTCCCGTTTTTTCGACACAGTTCTGCTTCTGAGAGCCACGAGAAGCGTTTTTCATGAAAAATTCGAGGATGAAGTTTATCGCGAACAGTGCCTTCAAGTATCAGAGGAAGTGTTTGTTGTGACGATGAAGTCCTTTGTGGACCCGACCTTTTTCAATTCTTCACTCTATATTGCTCCGTCCTTCCCTTAGGGCCCTAACTAATCCTGCTTTGCATAAAATGTTCTTCTATTTTCGATAGACCCTAATTTCCACCAGTGAAAACCACCATAAATATTTTCATTCCACCGGACAACTAGTCCATCGTATAGAATAATGTCACTGAAATACGAGGTTCTAAAGCGTTTCTCGCCGTTTCTTCGTAACTTTGGTAACACTTGGAGGCCAACGCATTGTTTTATGTAAAACTGCGGGAACGAAAATCATCGTGAACACTGCCTTTAAAGGCATCGTACACGATGAAAACCATGCTTGGGTTTTTGACTTTTTCGTGCTGTTACATTCCTATAGTCACTGAAGATTGCAAAAAGCCCCCTCAAAAACGTCAACTTTTCAAGAAAAAACCCATTTCAAGAAAGCTTAATACAAATTTGAAGTTCCCGCCGACATCAACTTGGGATAGTTGCGCGAAGAACGCAAGGAACACTTTTACGATTCGTTCCTTGGCGCAGCGTTGGAAACAATTCACCGAGGACGCCATTCAGACGAGCGATCATTTTTTCTTGAACGAAACTAAAAAGGGTTACTAACCTGCTGCATCCATTGCTGTCAGCTGGTTTCGATCGATACCGAACGTGAAATCGTGTAGCGTATGATTTGCGCCCTACGACTTGTCAACGCACGATCGCCGGCAGCGACCACGGAGTTTTGTTCCTTGTAACAACGGATCGACCCCAAGGCCGGCCCCCCGAACCCAGGAAGCCCTTTTGAGGTAAGCAAATCTCCATTCAGAGGCGATTTTGAAACTCCAAACTTTCTGGATGACACTATTATGACCCACTAGTCCGACTGAACGCAAAATCTGGATTTCGGTTTTCATCGTGTACGATGCCTTTAAGGATATTTCCATTAATTATGACCCAATTTTCACATTCCCCCGTCACGAGGGCTTTGTGAAATTTCCCAGCCCTTCGTTCCAATTGATAATCTTAGAACAAATATCAGTGAAAGCGAACGTTCTATTTGATACATAATGTATAGTACAAGCTATCCAAAATGCCCAGACGACGAGCCTCTCACACTAATATTTGATGGAATAGATCCAATGAGCGTCAGCGGGCTCATCACATATTTATTCTTAAGAAAGTTTCTTAAAGACGGTCCAGGCATCCTTTCTAAGGCCCCAAGGTCATTTCGACAACTTGGAAATTTGAGTTCGATAACAGCAGTTAAAGGAATTTTGTTTGAACTGCAGCGTCGCAGATACGCAATTAGGGAGCTTCACCACAACAAAAATGGAATCTCAGGGGGTAGTGAGTGCATGAGAATAGGGATTGTGACGACTGCATCGGTGCTCTCTTCAAATGTGCACTAATCCAGCAGTACTTTGTTGTCGTAAAAGACACGATAAAGTCATTAGTGGAGAGTGTGATAGGAATGAATGTGAATCTGATATTCTGGAAATTATCATAAGTACCCTAAACACAACTTTTCAAACAATCGAGGAAGCTACAATTATCATAATTATGCGTCATTTTCCCTTCTCATTCTACGAAAACACCCTGCTATTTTCTCACAAACGACTGTAATCTTCCCGTCTCATCCTTCGGCCAGATTGCAGTGCTGAAGCATTTAGTCCTCGATCAAAATAACCAAAAAAAAAACAGTAAATACGTGTTTCTTCTGCCCGAAACTATCCTATTATTCCGCGTTACTCATAAGGGAAGTGTTTAGAGTGGTAAACGCATCTGCCAAAACGACTGGTATCGTTAGTACCTCATAAGGCTCAATAGAAAAACTGCGCAGTATCCTGCCCCGAGCTGCAGGTTACAAGAAGTTACAAGCCTAAAAAAGTCGTTTTTTGTGCTTTCTGTGACCTCCAAAAAGGGCATTAATTTTTCGAAAATTTGGAAACGGACCACATAACCTCTGGTTCCGGGCCTGATTTAGTGTGTGCAATTGCGGACTTGCGTCGGGAAGGCGCGACGTATCGCTTTCGTACGAGCTTCTGCACCCTCCCCTTATCAGCTGATCATGCTGGATTGTCCCTGACCTCCCCTGCTTTTTCTCAATTCTCACTTTTTAACCAGCTCGTCCGAAAGCGATGCGTCGCACCCCTACGACGCAAGTCCGCAATTGCACACACTAAATCAGGCCCGGAACCAGAGGGTAAGTGTGTTCGGGGCCTAAAACTACCCCCCTGAGCAAAATTTGGGTGGAGGCGCATTTTCCATACTTTGTCCAGACTGACAGCGTTTTGGACTTGTACGGATTTTCGGTTGGAGGTTTATTTCTACCGATTAAAAAGCTCTGAAAGCTTTTAGAAAAGATGTTCTAGATTTGACCTAAAATCCTCCCAGGTGGGTTATTTGGGGCGCTGACCACGAATCCGGGGTTTATTTCTCGATTCTCCAAAGATTTCGACTTGAATCGTTCAAAACTTCCCATCGGAAGAAAATTTGATGGCAAATCGCGACTTTTGACGATTTCCGGAACACTACGGAAGAAATGGATCAAAATGTTCCTCCATGAGTTATTCGGAATGCCAAACACGAATCCGCTGTCCGTCTATCGATTTTTGGCAGATTACGATAGATTACGATAGGTATACAGTAGTTTGGTCAAAGTCTCAGATATGACTCGAAATTTGTATACGGGGGGATATTCGTGTTGGTTAATACGAATTCGACGTCCGTTTGTCGATTTTCGAAACACTTAGGTTGGTTTCGCCTCCTAAATGGCACGGAAAACCTACTCCCGTAACCTACAGTAAACCTACGAGTTTCGACAAACGGACTCAAGATTTGTATTCACCGTCCTAGATTACCCTATATACAAGTTTTAAGGACAATCCGAGAAAACTTTTCGAAACTCCCAAAAAATGCCTGATGGGCTATTTTCGCCCTTGCCTTTTCGCGAAGCTTGAAAAACGCTTGTAACTTCTTGAAACCTGCAGCTCAGGGCGGGATACTGTGCATTTTCACTATTGATCCACAAGAGATACTAATGATACTAGTCGTTTTCGCCGATGTGTTTACCACTCTAAGCAGACCGATCCTTTTGTTCCACTTTCCTCAGCAGTTGTTCGAGGGTATGGTATCGGTTGAGATGGGACGATAACACATCGCGCCGATATAAATTATGATGCAGGAAGAGCAAGTAAGTAAGTGAAAAACCACTACGCGTTTTTTTTTAATGAAAAATTTACTCCGCCGAAGAGCACGGTTCTATTGGAACTTCAGTGTCATAACATTTCCGTATAAATTGGTGGAGGGTACAGTCTCTTGGTGCCGATGCGCGAGTTGCGAAAGTAAGGAGGAGTGAAGGGCTGCTATTACTCTTAGAGAACTCGCCGCGAACCTGCCGCAAACCTGCCGAGTCGTAGCCTATCAGGCTACGACTCGGCAGGTTCAAGGCACCAACTCGGCAGGTTCAAGACGCCGACCCGGCCGGATTGCGGGAGGTTCGCGGAGAGTTTGCTCAGAATAAGTGATCCAACAAGATCGTCCTCGGTACGTCATCCCGGGTGCATGAGTGTCGCGGTCCACGGCAGAGAAAGCCCCGCCTCGGTCCGCTACAGGGGCGAAGTCTTTGTCGAGGTCTGCGGAGAGGAACCAACCTCCCTGCGGACCGCGGCGGAACCCCGCCCCCCCCAGCCGTGAGGATATCTCCTATCCACCCACCGACAAAAAATATACTGGCCTCCGGAGAGTGACTCCAAGTCACCTTCCAGGGCTGGCACCATAATGCCGAATGAGGAGTCTAGTGAGATGAGGCGCCTTTTATACCGACTGTGCACGTGATAAGCACGTAAAGACATGATCATTAACACAGTTCGAATGGGGTCGCGGCAGGTTTGGGGCAATTCCGCGGCTGAGAGTAACATCTTGGTATGTTGGCGGCAGATACGCGGCAGGCTCACAGCAGGGACAGAGTTAATACCAAAAGAACATCGCGGTGCCGAGGTGTTCACGGTAGGTTCGCGGCTGGTTTGAGGCGAGTTTTCCCAGAGTGGACGGCGCTAAAGCTGGATTCTCCTCGATCGGTAAATGGAACTGCCTTGTGCGTCAGCTTGTAAAGACTTTGATGTCTCAGAGAGAGGCTTGTTGCGGCCGGCCTTCGAGCACCAGTCAAAATAATGTTGGAGTTTTAGTATGGGCAATATTCCATTCTTGACGATCTCATGCATGGGACCCTTAGCAACCGGATCTCTGAAGGACGCATGCCTCTTTCTATTGTTCCACGGTCCCTCTAGAGTCTCGGCACCTCCTCTGAGTGTTTTGGCCGCGAAATAGCCCACCAGGCTCCGCAGCGGCTCCTGGTGGGCTATTTCCCGGCCTCTAACGGAACGGGCGAAAAGTAGGCGAGAAATATCCGAGATATACCGAGAAATGGTTACAAGTAAACAAAAGTAACCAAGACGCAACCGTGGCCGGCTCGCCGAGTTACCATCTGGGGCCTCCAGCGGTTGGGCGTGGCCTCCAGAGGCTGAGCGAGGTCCAAGCACCTCAAACTTGGGTAATTGAACCGACGTAGGTGCTGACATCTGCTTCATGCTCCTGGAATTCGCCGTATACCTGGGGAGCATTATTTCTCGGCTTTTACGCGGCTATTTCGCGGCGAGCAGAGATTTCGCGGCTATTTCTCGGCAAGCATTATTTCTCGGTTATTCGCGGCTATTACGCGGAAAGCAGACATTTCGCGGCTATTTATCGGTCAAAACTCTCAGAGTCAAGACTATGTTAACTACCGCTCATAGGACTTGGTCAGAAAGCGAGCGAGGTCGAGTTTTCACGTCTTTTTCGTTTTTTTTGTATAACTCGCTTCAAAGTCAACTTTGAGCTGTAAGTTAAGCGCGATTCGTAGAAGCTTTTGGTCTTCAGATGCTAATCGAATACTCTAATAAAAAATGGGCAAGGTTCAATCGTGAAATCGCTTCGAAGTCAGAATGGTACGCATCGACGAGAAAAAGACGTTAAATGAGTTCCAAGTATCGACTTTGGCCTAGTTTAAGTTGCCACGATTAGAACAGTGGATTAGGGGCTGCACGCCCATTAAGCACACTTTTGTGGGATTAAAGAGAAAGGAATCTAATCAATGTGAGGAATTTCGACGAATAAGGCACGAGACATTATCGAATTGTCGATACAATAGAGCCTTATTAGGAATAAAAGTGCTGCTTCAAGAATTTGGAAGAAGTGCAATTCGAGTGACAGGAAAACGATGTAATGCGACACCGTGAAGTTTTTCCCGACATGGAATATCCGGTGTCATATGTATGCTCTTTCAGAACCCATCATACCACGTCGTCGTTTCGAAACTATGTATGTAGGTGCATACATGAAAAAGTTGTGGGCCGAATCTCTAAAAAGTAAACATTCGGGTTAGAGGTATCAGATGTCAAACGTATACGGCAGGTTAATGTACATACTTCACACTATTGGGGTAGTGCATACCACTTTTGAGGCCATTTAACACACACTATAATGAAGGGAGATGGTGGCAATACGATGCTTTCAGGTATTTTGTATTAGGCTGTTCTGAAACTCTCCGAATACCTTCAATACTCAATCTCGGATTCATATCATTCAAATAAGAAACATATTATTTGAATAGACGTCGTGTTAAGAACAAAGTTTTTTCTTTTTTTCTTTTTTTTGATGTTTGTCGTTTGCAGGCCGTTTTCTGGCAGATTCTTGCCGATTGCCACTTCCCGATTGTCAAACACTGTTGCCGCACATCCATGGTCGCCACCAGGGATGAGTGAAATTCCGATTTCCGAATAGCGATTTCCGCAGGTTCCATGGCCTCCAAATTTCGTTTTACGGAATTTCGGAACTTGCTTTGAAATTTCGAAACATGTTTCGATTTGGCGTAAAATAGCCTGGAAAAATAAAAAAGCTAGGAAATGAAGTGAAATAACCAAAAATACGATTTGGTGGTCGATCATTTCACAAGCTTCTCCGTTACACTTATCAAAACGAAATCAAGCACGACATGGAATGGAGTTCACCTAGCTTGAGCTATGCTGAGTCCCTTGATACAGCTTTCAAAAATGGCTTAAAGGCATCGTCCACGATGAAAACCGAATTTGGGTTTATGCGTTCATTCGGACTAGTGGGCCATGACAATGTCACTCAGAAAGTTTGGAGTTACAAAACCGTCTCTGAATGAAGATTCGCTTACCTCAAAATGGCTTCCTGGGTTTGGGGGGCCGGCCTTGGGGTCGATCCATTGTTACAAGGAACAAAACTCCTGGGTTGCTGACGGCGGGCGTGCCTTGACGCGTCGTAGGGCGCAATACACACGCCAGTCGATTTCGAATTCGGCATCGATCGAAAGCAGCCGGCAGCACTGGACGCAGCAGGTGGGTAGCCCATTTTAATTTCGCTGAAGTCGTAGTTGAGCGGCATCCTCGGTGAATTGCTTCCAACGCTGCGCCAAGGAACGAAGCGTAAAACTGTTCCTTGCATTCTCTGCGCAACTATGCTTAGTTGATGCCGGCGCGAAATTCAAATTTGCTATGAACTTTCTAAAAATGGGTTTTTCTCAAAAAGTTGACGTTTTTGAGGGGGCGTTTTGCTACCGTTAGTCACTATAGGGATAGTACAACACGAAAGCATCAAAAACCCAAATGTGGTTTTCATCGTGTACGATGCCTTTAATATTTCCGTTGCGCGCTTGATTTCGTTTTGATAAGTTTAACGGAGAAGCTTGTGAAACGATCGACCACCAAATCGTATTTTTGGTTATTTCACTTCATTTCCTAGCTTTTTTATTTTTCCAGGCTATTTTACGCCAAATCATTTTTTTTAGATATTTCAAGACATTTTTGAAACTTTTTTTTTATCATTACCAAATCGTTACTTTTGCCAGGAAGCTAAATTTTCAGAAATTTCACATATTTTTCCCGAAGGTTCCCTTTCTGACTTCAATTTTGCTCAATGATTTTCATTTCGGAATGATGAAACATCTAACAACGAGATTGTCGAATGAGTACAATTTTTGAAACTTATTACCCAAAACCATAAACATACCACTAATTGCCGCATTTTGTGCTACATGTGAGAATCCGATATTATTGATCATTAATATTTGGCCTTGCATGATGAGAAGAATTTCCCAAACAAGTGACTTAGAGCCACCAACATTCAAAAATCATTGCGGCATTTTGTGCAACAGGCGAAAAAATCAATATTATTGATCGGTATTTATCGATGATGACTGATGAGCAAAATTCTCCAACCAAGAAAACCAATCCCATCAGCAATCACCACTCCTAGCCGCATTTTGTGCAAAAAGCGCGAAAATCGATAATATTGATTATCGATCGATGACGTGTCAAGAGAACGGATTCGGACAAGTTCAGTACTTATCTCCGACGACCTGTGTTGATTGGCTGCAGATTCACCCACAGACCCCCGTCTCCACAGCCGTAGCAGAAAAATGCAGTTTCGTGCTCCACGGCTAATTTAGTATATAAACCCAAAATTTTGAGGTACCCTTCAAAGTTCAGGTATCAAGTTCAAATTGGAACAGCAGCGACCTGCATCCATTTCCAGCCTCCTGTCCAAAAATGAGCTCCCTAGCTCAATTTTAAGTGTACCAACAAGATCGTGTACGCCGTCTGAAAAAAAGGAGATTAACAACAAAAACGCGCGCTCTTTCAATTTTTACTCGAAAACCAGCGAACCGTTCTAAACCATTTTTGGGCACTTATACCATATTTTTGCGCTCTTTTTAATGAAATTTAGCCCTAAATTCTACGTTCACTCTCAACTGAGATTTCGAAAAAGGGGTTGCGCGCGGGGCCGATTCAAAACCAAATCTGGTGCGCGCTTCGCGCGCACCACAATTTCCGGTTCCCGTGATTCCAATTTTTGTTTCGCTCATCCCTGGTCGCCAACCCCAACAATGTTGGAGCGCAACTGAAATTATAACCTCCATATTCGCACGAAGTTTTGATAGAATAGTGAGAAAACACCCTGTTGGACACCTTGAGCCATATACATAGGTACTTCGGCAACTGAAAAATGACGGAAGTTCCACTAAAACAGAGTATTCATTCCGATAAATTTAGTTGTTTGATGCACTCAAAGGCAGTGTCCACGAAGAAAAAGTTGCACGTTTTTTTTTTGGCTTAAACGTAAGCCTTGGAACCCTCTAAGAAGATTAAGAACGGAAATGTGACGAAAAACGGTCGGTAAGTGGGCGAAAATCTCGTGGGTCAGCCAACCCATTGGGCCACTCCTCCCACGTCCTATAACAGTTTGTTCCTTTATTCGTGGTTAGATGAGCAATTGTTTCCGATCAAAAGCCCCGTTCTTCCCTTCATTCTCAACGGCTCTTTCTACTCAGGTCAGCTCGCACACATCGGCTGCAGAAAACGGGAGTTACAAGCCTCAGACAACTCGTCCACAATGCTTCCCTAGCTGAATTTTGAGAGTCCATAACTCCGTTTCCAGGGGGTCTTGTACGATTCCAGGGACATCATTGAAATCAGCATGGAACGGCTTTCAAGATAGGTGGAAAAACGGAAAAACGATTTTTATCGTGAACACTGCCTCTAAGTCCGCTGGCAGTTATCATTAAAAGCAAAAGACAGAAACAGCTTTCGAAAAGTTTTGAAATGCATTCGAAAATGTGCCAATTGCATATGTTATTAATTAGTAGAGGTAAAGGTGCGAAATGTCACGGATGTCTCCGGCAGAGTTGCCCAACATTGCACTTTTTGTAGGCAGCGCCAGTTTAGAAGATAATTAGCGAGGTCATCAGAAAGTTCTGTCGTAAGTAGACGATAATAAGGCTGGATATTTAGTTTATTCCGCATTTTGACACATTTTCTGAATCAGAATGACGCTGCGAATTGAATGGTGCTATTATATTTTCGAATTAACCGCTTTCAAAAAAGTTTGAATTCATTGAATTTGAAAAGGCTGAAAGTAAGACAAAAATTGGTCTTATCTTGACTATGCACACATTTTTTTTAAATCAGCATGACAATACGAATGCATTGACGTTCTAAAATTTCAGAAATATCTGCATTGTAAGGTTTTGGTTTCTTTCTGAGAAAGTAGGTCATAACGAGGTCAAAACTTTATTGTTTTTTTTTTCAAGCCTGAATACATTTTTGAAATCAGCGCGACGAGACGAATCGAACGGTGTTTTCAGATTCCAAAATCAATCACTCTAAACCAAAACGACGTTTCCGACGCGCTTTCGCGTCGCCGACGCGTTTCAGGACACATGTTATGAGCGGTATTGTAGATGCAATATCGCATGATTTTCTTTTGAATTTATTTCTAAAAAACTTTCGATGAAGATTTATTTTTTTACAAGGGTATGCAACAGTTTCGAAGACCTTCGAATGACAAATAACTGCTACGGGTTGCAAGTTGTAATAGCCATGTTCTGAAGGATTAGTCCTAATTTGAGATAATACCACAAAATGATAAAAATAAATCCCATATTCGAAATCTGCACAAACCAGTTTTGTGTATGTGTGAAGCAAGGGTTGTGATGCCCCATAACATATTAAAGTTTCATCAAGTTTCGCTAAGGGAAAGCCAAGATATTTATAAGAACATTATTCGCGGAAATGCCACGCGAACAGACTTTTGCACGGTACCGTACATATAACTGTTTGGAATTTGGGTAACTATTAGAGTATGCCAACGAATATTCGAATAATTCGATTATTCGGAAAAGTCAATTTTCCGAATGATTCGTTCATTCAAATATTCGTAATAATCAATTTTTCAAGTTATTCGTTTATTCTAATATTCAAAAATTTATATTTGGTATACTTTAGTAACTACCAGGCCGTGCAATAATTCCTGTCCGAAAATTTTCAAAATTTTATAATTTTCCTTAGAAGTGTTATAATATCAGGCAAGTGTAAGAACCTTCTAGAAGGTTCTCCAAAGTTCTACACTAGGTCGCCTTTAACGCGGTCGCCAACATCTGCAGAGCGTGCAAGGAGGAGGCAGTGTCCCAACTCACAGTCAGCCGCTGGTTCAATCGTGTCGAGAGCGGCGACACGAGTCTCGAGGACAGGGAGCACAGCGGTAGGCCTTCTACGGTGGATGATGACGAAGTCCGTCGCTGTATCAAGGAAAAGCCGGAAGCCACCAACCGTGAACTGGCGACGACGCTCGGCTGCAGCAAGTCCACCATCCACAATCGACTCAACTTACTCGGCTACCGCAAAGTTCTGGCCCGTTGGATCCCCCACCGTCCGACGGACGCCAACAAGCAGAGCCGCGTGGCCGTCTGCCAGTCCCTCCTCCTTCGTCCGCATCGCAAGGAGTTTCTCGAGGACCTGGTCACTGGGGATGAGAGCTGGGTCCTCTACGACGATGTCGCCTGCCGTGCCGTTTGGATCCCGCGCGGAGAAGAGCCGCCGACGACGCCGAAAGCCGACCTGCACCCGCTGAAGATCATGCTCTGCTGCTGGTGGGACACCAAGGGCATGCTGTACTTCGAGCTGCTCCCGCAAGGCAGGACGGTCACCGTCTCCATCTACACCGATCAGCTCGAGAAACTAGCCGCCGCCATCCGAGAAAAGCGTCCCCGACGGGCCTCGGTCCACCTGCTGCACGACAACGCGCGCCCCCACGTGGCGGAGGAGACCCAGCAGAAGTTGGCGACGCTCGGCTAGGAGACGGTTGCCCTCCCGCCGTATTCCCCAGACCTCGCCCCCTCCGACTACCACTTGTTCCGCCCGCTGAAGTACCATTTGGCCGGAAGAAAATTCACCAACTACGACAACCTCAAATCCGACATCGAGGACTTCTTCGAGTCGCAGCCCCCGGAGTTTTGGGCGAAGGGCATCGGCGACCTGCCCAATCGATGGGCCACTGTTGTGGATAACTGTGGTGATTATATTGCTGATTAGACTTGTTTTTCAATGAAGTTGAAAAAAATTAAAAATGGTGAAGTTTTCGGACAAGAATTATTGGACAACCTGGTACATAAGTTTACTGTCGTCGGGATAACGAGTTTATTGATTCGCGTTCATCAGGAGCTTCCAGTAGGTCAGGTAAGAGAGAATCATTTTTGAAACTGCGACTCTGTGCCGTTCTCTGAATCAAATCGTCATCCATCTGAGGCCATTAAAAGGTTGCGTTCTCAGTACTGGCAATTATACAATTTAGCAGATGCTTTAGTTTTTCGTTGCGATCCCGAGAACGGACCGGCACAAATAGCGCAGATTTTGCAACGAACAGGGACGACATACATTAACATTCACGGGGAGAGCAGGGAGCCGCTTGGAGTTCAAAGCATAGCTTCGTTGGGTGGAGCCATGTACTCCACCAACCTTCACCCCTGGGCATGAGAGGAGTGGGAAACCTCCACCATTGAGAAAACCGGTGGCAACCGGTGAAACGTCCCGAAAAAGAATGAACAACAGAAGATTTGTGCAATGAATATGCGTTAGATGGTACATCATTATGCATCCTGATGATGTTTTCGCAATGATTTTTGGTCTGCAATATTGCGTCCAATTCCTAGTCCACGCAACAAGCTGCGTCAGTGTCATCGCGGTACTGTCTCATTCTGCCGATGTATACTCTCTGCTTTGAAGCCAAATCGACTCTGTTACTTAGTGTGCGTGCTTGAAGTAAAGGGCGAGAGAAAGTATAGGAGAGAAACAGAGGCGGCTTACGTGCGCACACGCACGCGCTCGACGGAAATAATAATCACTCCGTGATGGAGGATACCTGAGTCATAAACTTCCTCTTCGGAGCGAGGTCCACGTGGTGCAACACAGAAACGCGTGGGTGTCCAGTGGTTCTCTTTTTTTACTGCCTCCATGTCTTTTCTCGTCTATACCTCTTAGGTCCACTGCTCACCAGGTAATCCCCATTCTCTAAACTACTCAGACGATAGGTGCGGACTGACCGCTGGCAGTCAAGGCCTCTGCGGGCGGTACGCCAGCAAGTTGCACCTGGAAAGGTTGATCACGTTAGCGGGTGGATAGCTGGCAAGCTTTGAAGCGGCAATACACCCGCTACCTGCCAGTGATCCGCCCGCAAGGGCTTTGTTAACTAGCGATCGTCCCGCTGAGCTATGAGATGCAGCGATCCGCCTGCAACCTACCAGCGATCCGCCCGCCACTGCTTTGATAGCCAGTGATCCGCCAGCTCAAATTTTACCCGGTGAAACTTGTCAATAATTGATGATATAAAATGCGCTCCATCTCACTGAATGCTCATTCGGCAATTCAAGTCCGAGCCTGGAAGGTGATTTCAAGTCACCTTTGAGGGATCACTCCGAAGCTAGAGAATAATTTTTGGCAGCTGAGGGGATGGTCCTCACGGCAAGGGGGGGGGGTGGTCTCGCACACGGAGACCGTGGTGGGAGCCATCGGAATAACCCATTTGTGGCATCGAGGGCGGATCGCTGGCTAATGGCGGGGGCATCGCTGGCTAGTGGCGGGAGGATCGATGGCTACTGGCGGGCGGATCGCTGGCTACTCGCGGATGGCGGGGGGATGTCGATCCGCCGGCACCTACTGTCTGAGTAGTGCAAGTTGTTTATGTTGCTGCCCAGTGCTCAGCCCACTACTCTCTCCGTGATGTGATTGAGTCCAACTTTGTTGTCTGAGACAACAGGAGTTGCTGAAACTGGAATAAATAGAAACGCTAAACCCTCAGGCGATTCTCGGCCCCGAGCTGCACTGAGCAGGAATCAGAGCCTTCTGACAGTTCGGCTCGTTCTCCCAATCTCCTGGCCGCTGTTATTGCTGTACGGGCGACCTGGAGACCTGCAGTGGCCCGGAGAGAAACAGAAGCCGACCCACAGATTAGGAGAACCAGTCGAGCAATCAGGCGGCATGAGGCTATAAATTACATGATAGTGTCAATGAGAGACATTATACATGTCGAACTACCACAGAACCAGCATGGTGATTACAAATTGAAGAACGATTAAATCAGAGGAAATAAGATTACAAAACTGACCGATTTCCTCTGTCATTGCACAAAGGCCCCTGTCACTCTCGATTCTATAGACAAAACATGAATTGAGTTGCACCAGAGATGCACTTGGCTTGAAACTCGTTCAGAGTGGAACAGATTAGCGCTGCCGCTAATCCCATCCATTGAGAGTACCCCAAGAAGACTCACTGATTCGAAAAAAAAGTTGATGAAAACACTTCATTTCGAATTCATGCACTTTGTGGGAATGAGTGGGCAAAATTTGGGGACCACTGGCGGTTTGAAGGCTAGAGAAGATTGTAGCTCAGCGCTGGAATCTATCTTACCAAGCTGGTTCTTAATACGGAATCGATGTTTTGATGGCTGAAACCTATAATTTATAAGTTTACGAAATACCGGCGCGTTTCACATTTGCTAGGGCTCGCTTTTTTCGCGAGGTGTTGCAAATCCGTGTCTTGAGAGTTGTTGCCGTACGACAGAACTTGAATAATCCGTTCTCGAAATTCTCTAAACGCCTCACAGGATGTTAGAAAGGTCGTTTTTATAGCTCCACAGAAAGGAAAAGAGCACCAATAAGACAATTCCCAGATTGTCAGGGAAAGGATCGCTCGGAATTTGCTTCAAACATTCTTCCGAGGGTAGGAGTTGGGATGGATTGTGGATTTGAGGTCTACATATGTGTTCATTGATTTTTGGGAGACTTCGGCTAATTTGATTCTATGCTTAGATTAAAGGCAGTGTTCACGATAAGAATAGTTTTTCTGCTCATTGTCCATGTACGACTTTGCATAAATCTCGGCATCGCAACTGTCGATATAATAGTACAATGTCCTTCTGTAGCTTGCCAACCGAGTATAGTACAGTTTATTCGGCTAACGTTTCGGCGTTATCGCCTTCTTCGGAGCCTGAAAATCGAAACACATTCAAGAAACTACTCGATCAAGCGCTATTTTATTTTACAGATCTCATCCAATAAGTAACCCGACCACCCACGAAGCAACATATGCAACCGAAAAATAGACCATCCTTGGACTGTGAGCCGAGACGCTCAATTAGTCACCCTCAGATCGACACAAACGGAGAGGAATGAGCCAATGCTAGGGACTAACACCGATAGCCTTATATACAGCACTAATTACCGCAAGGTACTGCCCGCGGCGACTAATTACCTCGAGGTAATGCCTGTAGCGGACTAATTACCTCAAGGTACAGCCTGTGGCGGACTAATTACCTGAAGGTACTGCCTGTGGCTGATCCGTGTCCCCAAACCCGCACAGGTCAAAGTACGGTGACAACTCTTGAGTAACTGCGATGCACTCTTCCCTGCGATTGATATTTGGATTTTTGGCCGCAATCCAAAACGCTTCGAGAGTTCTGCGAGCTGCGATATCAGGCTCACGTGATAAAATCGTGACCTCCACATCAAAGCATGCATTTTCGTGAGCGCGCATTCGGTGGTCTCCCAGAGGTGTGGCTGTTTTGGACTTATGGAGGCCACCTAGATGCTCCTTTACTCGTACACAGAGCGGTCTACCCGTTTCCCCTATATATTGCTCCTTACACAACTGGCAAGTTATTAAGTATACAACGCCAGATATCATACAGTAGCCTTCGTTGCCGAAAGGGCATATCACACAGGACAGTGTAGTGCATAGGCGGTCATACAGGCGGTTTCGTGTGAGTTGTTTCTTAGGCCCCGGTCATAGTTGGTGCTATTTGCATCTGTATCCCCCCCGCATCCCCCAACACCGCCCCGCACCCCCCAACACCCCCCAACACCCACCCGGTCGATACGTATATTTAAAATGATGGAGTGAGGTTGAGAAAATCACTCGGTGTATCCAACTAGATATGACGGTGATTAAGTGGCCAACAGGATTGCACCTGTTCTGAGAAATAGTGAAGGAGAGTATGGTGAAGTAACGGAGGTAGCAGTAAGGTTAGCTTTCTAGTGATACGCAATGTTTTATCATAGGCCCGCCCACCCGGTGATTTTCTCATCCGCCGTCATCCACGTATTGCATGGATATCGACCGCGTCGGATACACCGAGTAATTTTCTCAACTTCACTCCCTCATTTTAAACATACGTATCGACCGGGGTGCGGGGGATACACCGAGTGGTTTTCTCAGCTTCACCTCACCATGTTGTTCACACGTATCGACCGGGTGGGTGTTGGGGGGTGGTGGGGGTGCGGAGGGGGGGGGGGGATACACCGAGTGATTTTTGCATCCCATTTCCAGTGCATTCTGTGTGTATCGACCGGGCTGGAGACGTCGGCTCATCCAACTATGACCGGGGCCTTAAGATTAGCAGGTGGTATTTCTACTATTCTCACGAAATCCTGTAAATTGGCTTTACGAATGCAGGCACGAACTTCTGTGCTCAAAGCATCCGACACAAATGGCAAGCAAAATGGTATTTTCGCTCTTTCACCGTCGTGGCGTTCGAGAACGGAACGTCGCCGCTCTGCTCTGGACTTCCAAACCGACTTATCGTATCCGTTCTCGATCGCTATACGTCTAGCCATTTCCATCGATGTAGACTTCTCCTCTGATCTTGAAGAGACACCTGCCGCTGTTCTGAACATGCTGTTAACGATGGCCTTCTTCGTGCTCCTGGGATGAGCTGAACTAGAGTGAACGATGATGTTTTTGCTAGTTGGCTTACGATACCACCTAGTTTGAAACACTCCGTGATCGTTTCGAATCTGCATATTCAGGAAAGCCAGCCAATTACCCGCAGGTGGTCCGCGGGTAAATTTTATGCAGTCTGACTGCTGATTCAAAAGCTCAAAACAAGCGTTCATCTCATCTTGAGTCGAGCACACCACAAAACAGTCGTCGATGTAGCGGCAGTACATTATAGGCAGTCGATTAAAAACAGGGCTTTCCACCTTTGACATAAACGTGACCGCTAAGACTGGAGCTAATCTCTGTCCCACAGCAAGGCCTTTGTCATGATTTGGTGAATATGGAGACCATATAAATTCACCTCGGATTGGTGCTCATTCAAGATATCAAAAACAGCTTGGAGAGCACTGTGTCTTGGCACATTAGTGTATAATGAGGAGACGTCAAAAGATTCCATGACGTAACTATTTTCCATCCTCACTTCACGAAGTTTTTGAAGGAAAATGCTTATTGGATGAGATCTGTAGAATGAAATAGCGCTTGATCGAGTAGTTTCTTGAATGTGTTTCGATTTCCAGGCTCCGAAGAAGGCGATAACGCCGAAACGTTAGCCGAATAAACTGTACTATACTCGGTTGGCAAGCCACAGGAGTTTTTCTGCTTTTTTGCCTATCTTGAAGACGGTCCCATGCTGATTCCAAAGATGTTTTTGGAATTGTACAAGACCTTCTGGGAACGGAGTTATGGTCCCTCAGAAATTGAGCTATGGAAACATGGTGGACGAGTTGTCCGAGGCTTGTAACTTCCGGTTTTTGCAGCCGATGTATACGAGCTGACCTGAGTAAAGAGAGAAGTTGAGAGTGAAGGGAAGAACGGGGCTATTAATCGGACACCATCGCTCTTATCACAATCTCGAGCATTCATTTGTTCACGTCGGTGGGCGTGGAAAGTGCATCTGGGTGTGACGAGCTGACGGATGTCCAACTTTGGGGCCGTAGGGGACCGTTCCAAGCTCAATTTTCTTAGTTTTTTCAACGTCAGGGTTGCGCTAGGCCCCGCAGCTGCCGACCTCCACCAAAAAGTCAGACATGGTTTTTATCATGGACACTGCCTTTGAGAAAAAGAAATTTTGATGTTCATAGGCAACTTTCTGCAACTCACGGTTCCACCTTCCTTTTCTGCCTTTTCCCGAAAATTTTCACTTTTTTCAAAATTTTCACTTTTTTCATTTTTGGGATTACAAATCTACATTCTCGTGAGGAGAGCTGAAAAAAAGCTTATTGTCGCGACCTTGTCTTTAACATGAATCTTAGGTCACGGGGGAACACTAATTTAACGTCTATTTGTCAATTTTCGATAAATTAATGTACGTTGCCCCAGATATGTTAATGGCGCTGTGCATACCGTAGTGTACAGTAACCCTGAGAATAGAGACAAATGGACTGGAAGTTTGAGTCCGACATCCAAATGACCTCCAGTAAGAACTTTTGGGTAAAATCTGGAAAAAATCCGAAACCCAAAACATTCCCAGATACTAAGCTATTAAAATATCTTGTTTATACCCTGAGGCTACTAGGGAATTTCGAACACAGAATAACTATGTTCTGGCACTTACTGTGCTTCTCTGGGCCAAATTCCGTTCCGCAATTGCGTCTCGACACGCTTTGCGGCCGCAAGCGCTCGAGTCGGGAGAGGTTCCAGCGCCAAAGCCAACTCGATATGGCCTTTTATACAGTTTTCTTCAATTTTGTTTAGTTTCCAGTTTCTAAAACCCACCTAGAGCCAATACATCGGCGGCGGCGGCGCTGGAAAAAACTCTTCCGACTCGAAAGCGCGCAGCCGCAAAGCGTGTCGAGACGCAATTGCGAACCGGAATTCGGCTCAGAGAAGCACAGTATCTACAACTATCAAAACAGGATTCCTGAAAGCTTAGGTTCCTGGCAAAAGTAAAGATTTGGCATGGTCACAAAAATATACTCAGGTAAAAAGGGAAGATAAAGAAAAATGAAAAAAAAGGTTTTGAAATATTCCTGAGAAGGATTTGGCGTAGAATAATTTGTTTTTCGGGAAATGAAGTGAAACAGTTGAAAGTATGATTTGGCAGTCGAGTTTGAACCAACTATTGACGAGAGTTGTGCAGAAAGAGAGATCGCCTTGTCTGTGCTTATCCGTAGAACATATCAAAGCGAAATCACGCGTGAAATGGGAAGCATCAAAACTTTTTTGGGAGCTGTAATGCGGCGGTCTTCACGTATTAGGTGAAGCAAAATCAATACGCGTGATTTTGCTTTGATATGTTCTACGGATAAGCTCATACAATGCGATCCCTCGTTTTGCACAACTCTTATCAATAGTTGGTTCAAACTCGACTGCCAAATCATACTTTCAAGTATTTCACTTCATTTCCCGAAAAACAAATTATTCTACGCCAAATCGTTCTCAGGAATATTTCAAAACCTTTTTTTCATTTTTCTTTATCTTCCCTTTTTAACTGAGTATATTTTTGTGACCATGCCAAATCTTTACTTTTGCCAGGAACCTAAACTTTCAGGAATTTCATTTATTTTTCCTAAAGGTTTCCTTTCTAACATGATTTATGCCTGGTGGTGTTAGATGAAAGTAAACCCACTGATGTCCTGCCCCCCTTCTATGACGTCCTGCGCACTCCAACTGATAGCCTGCGCATTTTCTATGACGTCCTGCACACGCCCACTGATGTCCTGCACCCTTCCACTGATGTCCTACACACTTTCTATAAGGTGCTGCACACTCCCACTATAGTCCTGCACACTCTCACTGATGTCCTGCACACTTTCTATGACATCCTGCACACTCCCACTAATGTCCTGCGCACATTCTGTTACATCTTGCACACTCCCACTGATGTCCTGCACACTTTCTACGGCGTTCTGCGCACACACATTTGGGTACGGCACTTTCTACGGCGTCCGCCGCACTTTCATTTGGGTCCCACACACTTTCTAGGGCGTTCTGCGCACACCCATTTGGGACCCGCACACTTTCTACGGCGTCCGGCGCACTCCCACTTGGGTCCCGCACACTTTCTACGGCGTTCTGCGCCCACCCATTTGGGTCCCGCACACTTTCTACGGCGTCCGGCGCATCCCCACGTGGGTCCCGCACACTTTCTACGGCGTCCGACGCACTCTCGTTTGGGTCCCGCACACTTTCTACGGCGTTCTGCGCACTCTCGTTTGGGTCCCGCACACTTTCTACGGCGTCCGGCGCACCCCCACTTGGGTCCCGCACACTTTCTACGGCGTTCTTCACACACCCATTTGGGTCCCGCACACTTTCTACGGCGTTCTTCACACACCCATTTGGGTCCCGCACACTCTCTACGGCGTCCGGCGCACACCCATTTGAGTCCCACACACTTTCTACGGCGTCCGGCGCATTCCCACGTGGGTCCCGCACACTTTCTACGGCGTCTGGCGCACTCTCATTTGGGTCCCGCACACTTTCTACGGCGTTCGGCGCACTTTCATTTGGGTCCCACACACTTTCTAGGGCGTTCTGCGCACACCCATTTGGGTCCCGCACACTTTCTACGGCGTCCGGCGCACTCCCACTTGGGTCCCGCACACTTTCTACGGCGTTCTGCGCACACCCATTTGGGTCCCGCACACTTTCTACGGCGTCCGGCGCACTCCTACTTTGGTCACACACATGTTCTACGACGTCTTTCGCACTCCTGCTGGGGTCCCGCACAGTATTTACGGCGTTCTGTGGCGCACTTCTGAGTCACACCGTGCGGCGTTTCAAAAGTACTTCCGAGATCCCGCCGTATTGATTGAAGCGTTGCCCCGTCAAATCCTGAGCAAAAGCCTATCAGTAACGGTGTTTATTTCACTAGTTCATTTTTACGAATGAGTTAACGTCGGATGGTTTATAATAACATGTTTACGTGTTTTTGTCCTTCTTGACCCTCAATTTTGAGGTTTCGCAAAAATTGAGCTACCAACTTCAAAATTTGGCAGGAGCTAGGTGTAACCATAACCAACTTCCTGGCCGAAAATGAGCTCTCTAGCTCAACGATAAGTGTTCCAACAAGATCGTGAACGCCAACTGAAAAAAAAGGAGATGAACATTTTTTCGACCAAAATGACGTGGTTTTGACACTTTTTCTCGAATCTCAGGTAACCATTCCGGACCATTTTTTGGACAGTTATTCACCTTTCTAAAGTGTATTAAATGCAAAAAGAACGGTCTTCCTACGTTTACTCTGGACCCTGATACTGAGATCAGGGGGTTGCGCGATGGCGAATCAAAGCCAAATCTGGTGAGCGCTTCGCGCTCACCACAATTTTGGAAAATCTCACCGTAAGGTAAACGTAGTCCCTATTTAGGCATCATAGTGTACAGTCCACGACAACGGAAAAAGGCCGTTGTGCGGTTACGTATTTCCACCAAGCATACTGTAGGTTGCGCGATAATCGACGACAGATTTTCGATTTTTTCCCCGATTTTTGAAGAAAAAAAACACCGTAAACGCTGGGAAACGGTAAGTCCCCCCACACAGACAAACATTATCGATATATCCAAATAAAGTCTTTCTCATAGATACATGCAGGAATAACAAAAAATAAAAAGTTACAAAAAGGGAAATAACAGAGATTTTTTTTTTGCCTTATTCTTGCATGTATCCAGTTTAAAGACTCCAGGTATGTTGATAACGTTTGTGTGTATGGGAAAAAGTCACTGTTTTTCAACGTTCCCAACGTTTTTTGTTCAAAATTTTGAAAAAAGAGTCACAAATCTGCCACCGATTATGGCCGGGATCATACTTCCCGCCACCAGCGACGACGACAGTGCACATCAGGCGTATCGATTTTTTGGTCGATATGGATGATAAACATTGGGTCGCGTCGCTCCTCGCTGGAAGTATGATACCAGCCTATGACGCAACGTCCGCAACTTACGGTGTGCTTAGTGAAAATACGCAACCGCAAAACCGTCTTTATCCGTTGCTGTGGGCTGTATTCGCTAGTAGAAGTTTTCTATTCGCACCAACAGGTGATCTATTCTGCGTCAACATGTAGTTTATCGTGTAGATGTTCACGACGAATTTCTCCTGAGCTTCCGGGTGCGAGATAAGCTTCCCATGTTTTCGCAGAGTCTTCTTGACGTCTTCTAGGGCAATGGGATTTAAGTTTATAGCACAAAGCGAAGTTATGGAGAGGGGGGATGCACTGGGCGGTAGAGGTGTAGGCAGGGCAAAGGATTCAGGCTGACACAAGTCAAATGTACGTAACCTCTGTTTGGAAGCTTAAAGGCAGTGTTCCCGATAAAAATCGTTTTTCTATTTTTCCGCCTATCTTGAAAACGGCCCCATACTGATTCCAATGATGTCTCTGAAATCGTACAAGACCTTCTGGGAACGGAGTTATGGTCCCTCAAAATATGAGCTAAGGAAACATGGTGGACGACTTGTCCGAGGCTTGTAACTTCCGTCTTTTGCAGCCGATGTATGCGAGCTGACCTGAGTAAAGAGAGAAGTTGAGAATGAAGGGAAGAACGGGGCTAATGATTGGAAATCATCGCTCATATCACGATCTCGAGCATTCATTTGTTCACGTCGGTGGGCGTGTGATGCGCTTTTGGGGTTTTCAATGCGCTCGAAGTTGCAACTTCGGGCTCTTTTGGGGCTCTTCCTGGCTCGTTTTCATGCGTTCTTTCGACGTCAACGTTACAGTGTGCCCTTCCACTACCCATTCCTGGTGGAAACTGAAACACATTTTTTTTCGTGAACACTGCATTTAAGTTACTTTTTCTTTTTTATATTTTTTCTACTTTTTTTTCTTTTTTTTCGTATTTTTTTTTCGCGAGAGGAGAGACAGAATTTACTTATCTTGATTCACGACCACTAAGGACAGCCGTGATAGAATAATACAGTGAAAACATCGCACGGACAAAAATATGGAATTGAAAGTCTGAGAAATCGAGCCATTCCTTAATCAGGAATACAATATCTAAGGAACACATTGAATCGCTGCACCATAGAGCTTAGAACTAAGACAGAATCTTTTTCTGAAATTAATTTGGGAGAAGAGAAACTTTTTGAGGAAGAATGTCAGGTTTTAGCGCAAAATATGCAGATCCAGCTTGGACTGTAAATGGATATGTCTTAGCGCCTAATCTCGGCTTTTAGTCCCATACTTTTCTGAGGCTACCTGGGATCTTCGAAGCATCAAGTTTACACAATTCAGACGCACGCACAGAGAACCGACCAGGTAACATCTCAAAGGCAGTGTTCACGATAGAAAATGTGGTTCAGTTTCCACTAGGAATCGGTAGTGGAGGGGCACACTGTAACGTTGACGTCGAAAGAACGCATGAAAACGAGCCAGGAAACGCTCCAAAAGAGCCCAAAGTTGGACACCCGTCAGCTCGTCACCCCCAGATGCACTTACCACGCCCACCGACGTGAACAAACGAATGCTCGAGATCGTGAGATGAGCGATGTTCTCCAATCATTAGCCCCGTTCTTCCCTTCATTCTCAGCTTCTCTCTTTACTCAGGTCAGCTCGCATAGATCGGCTGCAAAAGACGGAAGTTACAAGCCTCGGACAACTCGTCCACCATGTTTCCCTAGCTCAATTTTTGAGCGCCCCTAACTCCCTTCCCCAGAACGTCTTGTACGATTCCAGAGAAATCATTGGAATCAGCATGGGGCCGTTTTCAAGATAGGCGGAGAAACACAAAAACGATTTTCATCGTGAACGCTGCCTTTAAAGGCAGCATACTCGCTCAACAATGATACTTTTATGGAGTGAATCGAAGGTGTGAAGCCGTTAGTATTTAGAAAAACGAAAAAAAATGGATTGAAAGCTGTATTGTGCGGGAAGCGGACGAGTTACACCGCTTTGGCTGAAATAGCGAAGCTAGCGTCAAATTGGTTGATAAAATGACGCTAATACGCTCGTACTGCCTTTACTAGAACGCTTACGCCCTCGGAAGCGTAAAATCAGCCAAAATGACCGTAATCGAGCAATGAATACTTGTATCGTGGGGCGGAGTCCGTGTCGGTAGGCGGAGAAAGAATGATTTGCTGACTCAGTGCGACTAGTCATATGTTGTCATTTCAACTCCTTCTTCACGCCTGCAACTTCTTGAGCGTTCAAATAGAGCCCGTATGATTCCACTAACGTAGCTATCTCAACAACTTTCGCAGGCGTGTACGTTGCCTTTAAAGGCACAGTCCAACCTCAGAGGTAATTTTTGATATTATGGTCCGGTCGCCGCCTATAGCAACCCTGCCAAGCGCGAAATCTCAATTCGCTCAAGTAAGCGTGTAAAAGCTAGGAAAAAGTCGGCCACTCCTCCTTGAAAGAAAAAAAATGGGTAACGCCCACCCCCAGGTTTCCGACCTCAATAGGGAAGAGACGCGCGAATGATTTTATTCAAAACCTATGTTCTTCGATTCGTTTACGGTCTGGCTTTATGTTTTAACCTGCTTCAGAATGATGGCCGCGAATAACGAGAAAATACATGCTCGAGACAACTCGTCCGAGAACTTCTAGCCGTTCGAATTCTAAATTTTTAAGGAGCCGTAACTCAGTTCGTAGCGAGTTCTGAGCGATTCTGGATGCACCATTGTGATCAGCGTGAAATTTCCCCCAAGATAGGTAGGAAAACGAAAAATTGATTCTGAGGTTGGACTGTGTCTTTAAAAATCAGTAAACACCGTTGAACTTTCTTTGTGAACACAGTGAAATTATTTATTTGGAGTACTCTAAGAGGGAATACTCTGGGAGTTATTTGGAGTATTTGAAGGCAGTGTTCACGATGAATATCACACCCGGGTTCGACCCAAAAATGGTGTTGTTCGGTCGTGTGGCAACTAGTAGTGAGGAAACAACAGAGAAACACGTTATGAATAGGCTAAAATAACGGTTTCTAACGATCAGGACGTGGACGAGATTTCTGGTCCTGCTAGTTTCCGCAAACGCTCCGCAAGAGAGAGCTAATCGCGAAATGTGCGAGAATCAATCAGGCTGGACGCGGCAGAGTTGCTTGGCAACTCACCATCGAAAACGTGCGCGGCGCCACAAACTCGTCGGAATGGTGGGCGGGCCGGGATAAGCAGGCGCAACGAGATAACTTCCAGAGCCGTTTTTATTGATTTCTATCCCGTTTTCGCTGATTTCTTCGACCCTTTCCCATCCAGCATTTGCCAACTTAGTGTTTCAAACTGAAACCTCGAGAACGGATTAATCGTGGACACTGCCTTTAACTCGAATCTGAGGTCAGTTCAACGACTTCCGACAGATAACGGTAAGATTGCGGTGAAAACACGGGTATGGTCTCAGATTTGGACAATGTTTTTCTGGGGGAGGGGGGGGGGTTCGGAGTTACTAATACGAGTTTGTAGTCCGTTTGTGGTTTTTCGGAATATCAGGGTAAGCTTACCCACTAAATGACATGGAATCCTACGTAACCTACAACGAAACTCGGAATTTCGGCAAAAGGACCCTAGATTCGTATACAACACGCTAATTCACCTCTGCATACGAGTTTTGAGGAAGAACTGGAAAACCTTTTCTGAGCACCTTGAAAAGTGTCTGATGGGTACCCTAATCTTTTTGCTAAGCTAGGAAAACGCTTACTCAGAAAAATGGAAACAAGTTACTTGTAACATAAATCCCCAAATACAAGTTACCTGTAACATATCTACGCCGATGTAAGTTACTTACGACTTATATTGTTTCATTCAAGTAACACGTAACATATCGGAGACACATTGCACGCGTTTTCCTGTTGATATGTTGCATATAACTTAAATGACTTGAGATAAGTCGCAAGTAACTCACATCAGCTCAGATACGTTACAGGTAACATGCTTTCGATTTCCGAGAGGATACTGCGTGCAGTGCTCCTCCGATATGTTACATGTAACTTAAATGTCACTATATAAGTCGCAAGTAACTTAAATCGGCTAATAAAATATTTCCAAGGGTACGACGCACTAGCGGGGTCAGGCTTACGGCTGGCGTTGCTGTTGTTCAATTGCCCAAGGTTAAGGAACCTGACCACACACCAGCAAGGAAGGCCTCGCACACCATTGTTTTGCGTAGTATGTGGTCTGGAACTCGCTCCCTGCGTCGCGTGTCGTCTGCGCCCCTGATGGCCACCCATAGTGAAACTATAAATGTAAGTTACATGTAACATAAGTGTAACTTACATTTAGTATAAATTTAAGTTACATGTGATATAAATGTATGTTCCATGTATTATAAATGTGAGTTACTTGGGATATTCAAGTAAGTTACATTCGTATTACAAGTAACTTGTTTTGATTTTTCTGATTGTGAGTATAACCTCACGGAACAAGCACCTTGGTACGGTATAGTAAGAAAAAAAAAAAGCGGCGATATTCATAATGAATTCTACCTTTGAGTTTTGGTCAAGAAATGGACAGGATTCAATCCGTCTCTTCATAAATGCACGGAGAAGAAAGAGGAGAGGGAGAGAAAAAACTGCCAGCAAGGATTAGGGACAGCCCAAACAAATTATCATTAGACAGATGAATGACGCGCTCTATCAGGATAATCACATTCGGACGTCAGAAACTTCTAAATAAGGGCAATCATGTCACTTCCACGCCTGCCTGTGACGTTACTACACAAGTTAACTAATCGCAAAAGAAAGTGTTCCAATGCGCCGACGGAGTGCATGTGAACAGGAGTATGCATACTAGCAAGAACTAGGTCCCGAATAGGGGTTATGTAGGCGTCAATAACCTTCTTTTTACTCTAAAATGTAATGAAGAAATAAAATCACATAAGAGCCACATTTAGAGTAAGGTGTATGCGTGTGAGGAGTTGGAGGCGCCTGAAGGATGTGAAAGCTTCACACGAGCGATATGAAAGTGCAATAGATTCATTAGTGGTAACGCGAATGACGACCATTAGCAAACAACACATCGAGCAATCAGCCCGTTCTATTCATTTCGATTGCGCAAAAGCCATACTTACCGAACTCTCAGAAAAATAAAAACAAGTTACTTGTAAAACAAAAGCGCGAAAACAAGTTGCATGTAACATATCTAAGCCGATGCAAGTTACTTGTGACTTTCATTGTGTCATTTTAGTTACATGTGATATTTCGGAGGCGCATTGCGCGCGGTTTCCTGTCGAGATGTTGCATGTAACTGAAATGACTTGAGATAAGTCGCAAGTAACCTACACCACCTTAGATATGTTACAAGTAACTTGTTTTTAATTTCTGAGAGGATACTGCGTGCAGTGCGCCTCCGATACGTTACATGTAACTTGAATGACACAATATAAGTCGCAAGTAACTTAAATCGACCAAGAATATATTTCCAAGGGGGGATATGCGACGCAACCGTGGGGTCAGGCTTACGACGGGCGTTGCTGATGGTTCAATGTCCTAAGTTTGAGGTACTTGACCCCACACCAGCAGGGGTGGTCTCGCACAGCATTTTTTTCGTAGTGTGTGGTCTGGGACGCACCTCCTGCGCTGCATGGCGTCTGCGTCACGCGATGGCCACCCATAGTGAAAATACTAATGTAAGTTACATGTAACATAAGTGTAACTTACATGTAATATAACTGTAACTCAAGTTACATGTAATATTAATGTATGTTCCATGTAATACAAATGTAAGTTACTCAAGACATTCAAGTAAGTTACATTTATATTACAAGTAACTTGTTTTGATTTTTGTGAGTGGTTGATTTTTCGTCCCACCGAACTCTTCCCTCGTGATCGCTCAGGCTTAACATTGGAGTAGCATCGGAATCCTACTACCGTCGCGGCGAGGCGTGACGGTTTTTGACGTTACGGGACGCGTTGCGTTCCCCATTGGAGGTTGGCGCAAACTCGGTGCACCTATGTTATAGCATATGGCACCGAGTTTGCGCAAACCTTCAACAGTGCACGCAAAGTCTCTTCGGTATACATGCCGACGTTAACTACTCAGAAGAATGAAAATAAGTTACTTGCAACATAAATGTAACTTACTTGAATGTCTCAAGTAACTCACATTTATATTACTCAGTTAAATTGATTTTACATGTAACTTAAATTATATATTCACCATGGGTGGCCATCACACGACGCAGAGAGCGCGCTCGCACGCGCCCGAGACTACGCGCTAAGCGGAAAACGCTGCGCGGGCCTGTCCTGATAGTGTTTGTTCACGTATAAACCTCAAACTTGGGTAATTGAACCGATAGAATCATCTGTTCCAAGCCTGACTCCGTGAGTGACCATAACCAATTTAAGTTACTTGCGACTGGTCACGGTCAGTAAACAATTACCATTGTGAAAAGAAAGTAAGGGATATCAAGTATACTTGTCATCCGAAGATGATTTTCCGGATTATGGATCGATTCGGATAATGCCGATTTTGAATTTTCCGGATATTGGTTCGATTTAGAAAAGCCATTTTTCCAATGATTCGGATACGGATATCCGGTCGGATAATTTCGGATGTCTTTGGATATTTTCGGAACAAAGTTGAAGCAAAACGGTGAATAATAAACCAGGTACTCAAGACAAGCCTTTGAAAACATCCATAATTGAGCGAACAGTAGCATTTCATTGCATTCGCAGCATGTTCACATACAAACTTCAATCTTCAAATTTGCATATTAATAAAAATATGAAAACAATTTCTTAAAGACAATCGCTCTATCGTCGTTGGGAGGCGCTGTATTATCCATACACAGGTTTAACTCAGGACAACTAGCAAGTAAAAAGTATGCAGAGCAACTATACAAAAAACTTCTACACTGAATAACTAGCCACGTGGTCACCTGACGTGACCACGCCCATTTTTCCGCGCCGCAACGACTGTTCCGATTTCGGAAGGAGGAGAAAAACCCTGGGTCGATGTACTAAATAGTAGGCGGTACGGAAAAATGGGCATGTCCTAGTGCATTTTTATCCGATTCTATCCAAAAATTATCCGATTTTATCCAAATTTTACCCGAATTTCATCCAATTTCATCCGAATTTTTGACCCTTCGGATATTGGTTCGATTCAGATAATGCGTTTTTCCGAATTTTCGCATATAGGATTATTCGAATCTCGGATATCCGAAAAGGAGTGATTCAGACACTAAGTATAGTATCAAGGCGTGATGGGAAAGTTGTGAAAAGTGGGCGGGGCTTCGAAGAGAGTGTGCACAATATCGGCTTATGTGCGTAGGGAATCGAAAAAAAAACGTGAGGGGTAAGTTGTTGGGGGGGGGGGGGGTGGCGTATTAGGGTTCTTCAAACGGTATTGATATGTGCCCGAAAGTGGGCGGGGCTTCAGAAGGAGTGCGCCCCCCCCCCCGTTCAGTAAAGAACTTAGGGATTTGTGGGGGGTGTATAACCCTTAATTTGAAGTATAACTTTTAAAGGCACAGTACACCCTCAGATATGAATTTTGAGATTTTCATGTAATTGTGTAGAACACCCCTCCTGTATAACACGTGCCAAATGCCTGATCTCATTTCCTCCAAATAAGCGAGATATAAGCGACCACCACAGGCCCGACCCCCTTCCTGATTTTCGAACTCGATAGCGGCTCGATGGATGGATGAATTCCAACAAGTCGTCGTTCTTCAGTCCATTACCGGACTGTCTCCTTGTCCTGGCTTTCTCTCACGCAACGATTGCGAATGAAGAGAAATACAGGCCTGAGACAACTCGTCCACCAATTTTTCACCCTCAAAATCTGAGCATCTTTGAAGAGCCATAACTCTGTTCAAAGGGGGTTTCGGACGATCTCAGACATACCACTGTGATCAGCGTAAGACTGTCTCCAAGATAAGCACGAAATCTGAAAATTAGTTTATTGGGTGTCCTGTGCCTTTGAGGCTCATTCATAGCTGGTCGCTTCGACTTCAAGTCGAAGCGACCAACAAAATCGCCGCGATTTAAAATCGCGGGACGAAGCGATTTCGAATCACTTCGTCCACTGATTTGGAGTCGCTCGGGCGGCCGCAGTTTTGCGTAAAAAATGCGGACAATTGCGGACAACGCCGCAGGAATTGAAAAAAAAAACAATTTTTTTCGCGGTTTTTGCTGATTCCTCCTGATTTTATGTGACTTCGGTGCCTTAATCTTCTGAATAAATTAGTCTTGTATAGTTTTCCAACAAAAACATGGCTTTAAAAGACGACGGGATGCAATTTGCTTGTACAGCAACATAAAACTCCAACTAACGTTAGTAATAGCCGGAAGCTGTACATGAAATGTGATTTCTCGGTAGCCTTATTAAACTTTCTCATTTCTATAATCCTAAATGTATGATAAATACACGTTTTTTTCCTTTCACATGCCGTATTTTATGCGAGTGAACTGTGACGTCTGCAATTTTGCGCCACATTCGCAAGTTGTGACGGAAAATTGCGGACTAGTCGCTTCGACTAGACGAAACGCTTCCATCATGGAAGCGACGCGATTGGTCGAAGCGACCAAACAAAATCGAGCAGGTCGCTTCGACTAGCTATGAAATAGCCCAATAGCTCGGCGATCGTGACTGAAACTGCAAACTGTTCCAACCCGTCGCGACTCAGTGCAAGATCTGTTGTCGCGACGGGTTTTGTACCTGTTGGCAGTGCCACGACTAGTCGAAGCGACCTGCTATGAATGAGTCGTTAGCACATATAGTGGACTCCACCAAGAGTGTCTCATTTACTTATCAATGAGAAGCGGTCGATTAGAGATCAATGAACATGAAACTCGTTGCAGCACAACCGCTCTCACTCAATCGGTATCGAGCATGCTGGTATGGGATTCATGCACATTGATCCCCAGCCAACCCTTTCCTTTTGATAAGTAAATGAGACACTCTTGGTGGACTCCACTATATGTAGACTCTGTTTCATTCTAATTGAACTCATGTTCTCGGTTATCACAGCGCGGAGCGGTGGCTTTCTCTTCAAAACCTCCTTAGCACTAGTTATGTTTCACCTAGGCCCACCGCTCCGTTGATGGTGATAATCGAAATCAACTGGTCACTAGGGATGTACCAGAGCTTATATGTGCTGCGCAAGCCGACACATGAAGGACGGGTTCGGAGAGGGAATAAAATTAGGTGGTAGTCTTTTCAAATCACCTTGAGTTTCCAGTGGAGGCGCTATTCTGTTGTCTTTTCAACGAATTTCGCGCGCTAAAAAGAAAATTGTCTTAGGGCCTATACATACTTCCAACCTCTCGCTCTGCCAGACCGGTCCGCGCGGAAAAAGTGGTGAGTACGAATAAAAACACGACCTCCCGCGCCTCCCGCCTATCCCGTTCCTCCTGCCCCGCCTTAGTGGTGTCTCTGGAGCATTCATGCTCCCGTCTCGCACCGCCGAGGCATTTGTTGGTAGCATTATTTGTTGCACTAAATTACATCATTAAAGTGTAGTGGGGCTTCAGTGAAAGCGCGCAATACGCAGTAGAAAGTGTGCGGGACTCAAAAGAAAGTGCGCAGGACGCCGTAGAAAGTGTACGGGACCCAAATGAGAGTGCGCATGACGCCGTAGAAAGTGTACGGGACCCAAATGAGAGTGCGCATGACGCCGTAGAAAGTGTGCGGGACTCGAGTGGGATGCGCAGAACGCCGTAGGAAGTGTGTGGGACCCAAATGAAAGTGCGCAGGACGCCTTAGAAAGTGTGTGGGACCCAAATGAAAGTGCGCAGGACGCCGTAGAAAGTGTGCGGGACTCGAGTGGGATGCGCAGGACGCCGTAGGAAGTGTCTGGGACCCAAGTGGGAGTGCATCGGGCGTCGCATAAAGCATGTGGGGCCCAAGTGGGAGTGCGCACCACACCGCATAAAGGGTACGGTAGACCAGTGGGTGTGCGCAGGACGCCGTAGAAAGTGTGTGGGACCCAAATGAAAGTGCGCAGGACGCCGTAGGAAGTGTCTGGGACCCAAGTGGGAGTGCATCGGGCGTCGCATAAAGCATGTGGGGCCCAAGTAGGAGTGCGCACCACACCGCATAAAGGGTACGGTAGACCAGTGGGTGTGCGCAGGACGCCGTAGAAAGTGTGTGGGACCCAAATGAAAGTGCGCAGGACGCCGTAGAAAGTGTGTGGGACCCAAATGAAAGTGCGCAGGACGCCGTAGAAAGTGTGCGGGACTCGAGTGGGATGCGCAGGACGCCGTAGGAAGTGTCTGGGACCCAAGTGGGAGTGCATCGGGCGTCGCATAAAGCATGTGGGGCCCAAGTGGGAGTGCGCACCACATCGCATAAAGGTACGGTAGACCAGTGGGTGTGCGCAGGACGCCGTAGAAAGTGTGTGGGACCCAAATGAAAGTGCGCAGGACGCCGTAGAAAGTGTGTGGGACCCAAATGAAAGTGCGCAGGACGCCGTAGAAAGTGTGCGGGACTCGAGTGGGATGCGCAGGACGCCGTAGGAAGTGTCTGGGACCCAAGTGGGGTGCATCGGGCGTCGCATAAAGCATGTGGGGCCCAAGTGGGAGTGCGCACCACACCGCATAAAGGGTACGGTAGACCAGTGGGTGTGCGCAGGACGCCGTAGAAAGTGTGTGGGACCCAAATGAAAGTGCGCAGGACGCCTTAGAAAGTGTGTGGGACCCAAATGAAAGTGCGCAGGACGCCGTAGAAAGTGTGCGGGACTCGAGTGGGATGCGCAGGACGCCGTAGGAAGTGTCTGGGACCCAAGTGGGAGTGCATCGGGCGTCGCATAAAGCATGTGGGGCCCAAGTGGGAGTGCGCACCACACCGCATAAAGGGTACGGTAGACCAGTGGGTGTGCGCAGGACGCCGTAGAAAGTGTGTGGGACCCAAATGAAAGTGCGCAGGACGCCGTAGAAAGTGTGTGGGACCCAAATGAAAGTGCGCAGGACGCCGTAGAAAGTGTGCGGGACTCGAGTGGGATGCGCAGGACGCCGTAGGAAGTGTCTGGGACCCAAGTGGGAGTGCATCGGGCGTCGCATAAAGCATGTGGGGCCCAAGTAGGAGTGCGCACCACACCGCATAAAGGGTACGGTAGACCAGTGGGTGTGCGCAGGACGCCGTAGAAAGTGTGTGGGACCCAAATGAAAGTGCGCAGGACGCCGTAGAAAGTGTGTGGGACCCAAATGAAAGTGCGCAGGACGCCGTAGACAGTGTGCGGGCCCCCGTGGGAATGCGCAGGACGCCGTAGAAAGTGTGTGGGACCCAAGTGGGAGTGCATCGGGCGTCGCATAAAGCATGTGGGGCCCAAGTGGGAGTGCGCACCACATCGCATAAAGGGTACGGTAGACCAGTGGGTGTGCGCAGGACGCCGTAGAAAGTGTGTGGGACCCAAATGAAAGTGCGCAGGACGCCGTAGAAAGTGTGTGAGACCCAAATGAAAGTGCGCAGGACGCCGTAGAAAGTGTGCGGGACTCGAGTGGGATGCGCAGGACGCCGTAGGAAGTGTCTGGGACCCAAGTGGGAGTGCATCGGGCGTCGCATAAAGCATGTGGGGCCCATGGGAGTGCGCACCACACCGCATAAAGGGTACGGTAGACCAGTGGGTGTGCGCAGGACGCCGTAAAGTGTGTGGGACCCAAATGAAAGTGCGCAGGGCGCGGTAGAAAGTGTGTGGGACCCAAATGAAAGTGCGCAGGACGCCGTAGAAAGTGTGCGGGACTCGAGTGGGATGCGCAGGACGCCGTAGGAAGTGTCTGGGACCCAAGTGGGAGTGCATCGGGCGTCGCATAAAGCATGTGGGGCCCAAGTGGGAGTGCGCACCACACCGCATAAAGGGTACGGTAGACCAGTGGGTGTGCGCAGGACGCCGTAGAAAGTGTGTGGGACCCAAATGAAAGTGCGCAGGACGCCGTAGAAAGTGTGTGGGACCCAAATGAAAGTGCGCAGGACGCCGTAGAAAGTGTGCGGGACTCGAGTGGGATGCGCAGGACGCCGTAGGAAGTGTCTGGGACCCAAGTGGGAGTGCATCCGGGCGTCACGCATAAAGCATGTGGGGCCCAAGTGGGATGCGCACCACACCGCATAAAGGGTACGGTAGACCAGTGGGTGTGCGCAGGACGCCGTAGAAAGTGTGTGGGACCCAAATGAAAGTGCGCAGGACGCCTTAGAAAGTGTGTGGGACCCAAATGAAAGTGCGCAGGACGCCGTAGAAAGTGTGCGGGACTCGAGTGGGATGCGCAGGACGCCGTAGGAAGTGTCTGGGACCCAAGTGGGAGTGCATCGGGCGTCGCATAAAGCATGTGGGGCCCAAGTGGGAGTGCGCACCACACCGCATAAAGGGTACGGTAGACCAGTGGGTGTGCGCAGGACGCCGTAGAAAGTGTGTGGGACCCAAATGAAAGTGCGCAGGACGCCGTAGAAAGTGTGTGGGACCCAAATGAAAGTGCGCAGGACGCCGTAGAAAGTGTGCGGGACTCGAGTGGGATGCGCAGGACGCCGTAGGAAGTGTCTGGGACCCAAGTGGGAGTGCATCGGGCGTCGCATAAAGCATGGGGGGCCCAACTAGGGGTGCGCCCCACACCGCATAAAGGTACGGTAGACCAGTGGGTGTGCGCAGGACGCCGTAGAAAGTGTGTGGGACCCAAATGAAAGTGCGCAGGACGCCGTAGAAAGTGTGTGGGACCCAAATGAAAGTGCGCAGGACGCCGTAGAAAGTGTGCGGGACTCGAGTGGGATGCGCAGGACGCCGTAGGAAGTGTCTGGGACCCAAGTGGGAGTGCATCGGGCGTCGCATAAAGCATGTGGGGCCCAAGTGGGAGTGCGCACCACATCGCATAAAGGGTACGGTAGACCAGTGGGTGTGCGCAGGACGCCGTAGAAAGTGTGTGGGACCCAAATGAAAGTGCGCAGGACGCCGTAGAAAGTGTGTGAGACCCAAATGAAAGTGCGCAGGACGCCGTAGAAAGTGTGCGGGACTCGAGTGATGCGCAGGACGCCGTAGGAAGTGTCTGGGACCCAAGTGGGAGTGCATCGGGCGTCGCATAAAGCATGTGGGGCCCAAGTGGGAGTGCGCACCACACCGCATAAAGGGTACGGTAGACCAGTGGGTGTGCGCAGGACGCCGTAGAAAGTGTGTGGGACCCAAATGAAAGTGCGCAGGACGCCGTAGAAAGTGTGCGGGACTCGAGTGGGATGCGCAGGACGCCGTAGGAAGTGTCTGGGACCCAAGTGGGAGTGCATCGGGCGTCGCATAAAGCATGTGGGGCCCAAGTGGGAGTGCGCACCACACCGCATAAAGGGTACGGTAGACCAGTGGGTGTGCGCAGGACGCCGTAGAAAGTGTGTGGGACCCAAATGAAAGTGCGCAGGACGCCGTAGAAAGTGTGTGGGACCCAAATGAAAGTGCGCAGGACGCCGTAGAAAGTGTGCGGGACTCGAGTGGGATGCGCAGGACGCCGTAGGAAGTGTCTGGGACCCAAGTGGGAGTGCATCGGGCGTCGCATAAAGTATGTGGGGCCCAAGTGGGAGTGCGCACCACACCGCATAAAGGGTACGGTAGACCAGTGGGTGTGCGCAGGACGCCGTAGAAAGTGTGTGGGACCCAAATGAAAGTGCGCAGGACGCCGTAGAAAGTGTGTGGGACCCAAATGAAGGTGCGCAGGACGCCGTAGAAAGTGTGCGGGACCCAAATGAAAGTACGCAGGGCGCCGTAGAAAGTGTGCGGGACTCGAGTGGGATGCGCAGGATGCCGTAGGAAGTGTCTGGGACCCAAGTGGGAGTGCATCGGGCGTCGCATAAAGCATGTGGGGCCCAAGTGGGAGTGCGCACCACACCGCAGAAAGGGTACGGTAGACCAGTGGGTGTGCGCAGGACGTCGTAGAAAGTATACAGAATGAAAATAGGAGTGCGCGTTCGCAGATGTTCGGGAAAGTTGCAGTTAGGTTCGAATGTGCAATTCAAGGATCAAAATGGACGTCTCCATACGCAAGAAACCGACAAGGCTGTCGTGCGATTATAAATCTTGGCTCAAATCAAGTTGGAGGGTACCTTCCAAGATTCAATACTGAAAATGAAAGTTGCCTCTGATATGGGTTTTCCGATAGCATTATCAGTCATTGTCTATTTAGAAAATCTGTAGAATTCAGCCCTGGATAGCCTTTACATACAAGAAAACCAACTTATCTTATCAAACTTGTCAAAGACCACCCGCATCGCTTCATATGTAAAAACAAACCCACCGATGTTCCGCCTCTCTTGCTCTGCCATGGCGACGTCTCTGGAGTATTCATACTTCACTGGCGGAGCGCAAGGAGCGGGTGGTCGTGTTTGCATTCATATTCAGTCTTTTTGCCGAGCGGACCGGTCTGGCAGAGCGAGAGGTCGGAAGTATGACTAGGCCCTTACACACAAATAAAGGCGTTAGCTCATTTCCAATGAGTATCGTAAAAATACGCGCAGAAATTTAATCGCGTGTGCCACCTCTGGTATTTCTTCCTTATTCTAAAATCGCTGAGTAATCCCATCGTGCGGTTTGGCCGGATGTCTATGGCACTTCAGAGAACAATTACACTTGGAGATATGCAGAGAGTCTTGCACTTTTGGATTTTGCAGATTCCCTTAAGCATTCCATTCGGCCTTCCGCCATTGCAACTGAGACTAATCGAAGCAGGACTATAAAAATCAGAAAGAAGAGGAAAGAGGAGGAGGAAGGGTTTTTCCTGCTCTGACAGAACGATGCCGGCCGAAGTGGATGTACATACGAGAAGAAAGTTGCCTGATGGCGGCGCGGCACTTGCCATTCTCGACACAGCATCTCTAGTAATTAGGGGAATGGCCAAAATCGCCAGATAAATACCTCGACGAGCGGAAGAGAGAGTTGCTAGATGTCGAGGGGCAGAGAAGACGACACCTGCTGACGACGTCGACGAGAAAAGAGGACGAGTCTTCGGTGCTGGCTAGGAAAAAAAAACTCTTCATGCGCTAACACATTTATCCTCGTAGACACATTGGTGCACATTGTGCGATTGCCATTTAGGAATCGGCGAGTTTTGGCAAATGGTTGGCAGACAGTCAATTTTCGCGAAAGCATGGACATCGCTGGGTACCCAAAACAGATCACGCATGAACGAACTTTCAGAAGATTCTGGAGAACTGCAATTCAACGGCAATAAACGCCTTCTAGGCCTCTGAGAGAACCTGACGCATCAGTGTCGGGAAAGTGCCCTCGACTTTGCCGCGGTAGTTCCGCGATAGCACCGCAGCGGCTCCGCTCTAGAACCGCGCCGGCTCCGCAAGGATGCAGCAGCGGACCGGTTTCGTGTGCGATGTACTGTCCTGTGTGGTTAAATGAAATTGTCGCCGGTTCAACTACTCAAGTTTGAAGTGCATCTCGTAGTTTCTTGTGCTTAATAACAGCGGCAACCTCTGTCCCTATCAGGCAGAGGACGTATGAACCACAGGTGCGTATTTATGTTATGTGGTCCCCCTAGTTGTATTATATGCCTCAATTAACTTCTCGAGAAATGCTATTCCGGAGCCGCGGAGGCACCATCGCGGAGCCGCAGCGGCCTTGTCGCTGAGCCGCTAGCTACGACTCCGCTATAGTGTCCGAAGCGGCACTATCGTTGAGCCGCAGCGGCAATTTCTACCAGAGGCTCTATACAAGCTCATCTGAGAATCGTATTCTGGTCTTCTGGATGAACCCTTCCTCAATGGCGGGGTCAAGCAACCCGTTGGACGAAATGCGTTCATTGTTGCGACCACCCTTGAACTCGTGAGGAAGCTTTGCGACCCCCTTCCTAACAATGGCCCCGCCGAGTACTATGTAGGTAGACCAGCCCACTTTGCGTAAAGGCAGTGTTCACGATAAAAAATGTGTTTCAGTTTCCACTAGGAATGGGTAGTGGAGGGGCACACTGTAACGTTAACGTCGAAAGAACGCATGAAAACGAGCCAGGAAAAGCTCCAAAAGAGCCCGAAGTTGCTACATCGAGCGCAAGGCAAACCTCAAAAGCGCAACACACGCCCATCGACGTGAACAAATGAATGCTCGAGATCGTGAGATGAGCGACGATTTCCAATCATTAGCCTCGCTCTTCCCTTCATTCTCAACATCTCTCTTTACTCAGGTCAGCTCGCATACATTGGCTGCAAAAGACAGTAGTATCAAGCCTCGGACAACTCGTCCACCACGTTTCCTTAGCTCAATTTTTGAAGGACCATAACTCCGTTCTCAGAAGGTCTTGTACGATTTCAGAGACATCATTGGAATCGGCATGAGGCCGTTTTCAAGATAGGCGGGGAAACAGAAAAACGATTTTTATCGTGAACACTGCCTTTAACCCATTCACGACCACGCCTAATTTTGGGTGGCTGCACGTTCGGACCACGTGCGATATTGCGTCACCGTATACAGTGTCCCACCGTTGGGCCACTTTTGCTCGAATGGCACGCCACCAGAAAATTGATTTTCGTTTTTTTTTGTTTATCGCACGACTGTCGACGTCAAAATCATGATGCCAAAGTTTCAGCTTCCATAACTCTTTCCTTCCAGAGAAACGGCCTCCTAAGTTTTCAACTGTGTAGTTAAGACCATCCACAAAATCACGTGAGTTCGTTGAATTCTAGCGGTTTGAAACATTAATTATCGTAGATTACCATGATAGACATTCTTCTGTTCTTCAATTGACAGGAAATGCTTAGTGAAATGATATTTTTTCAGATTTGCACTAATTTTGCTTTAACTACTCCCTCGCTCTTGCGGTCTATCGCATTCCGACGCGAGTTTTTGGTAGTAAACATTTTTAACATTCTTCTCGACATCTAGGCGTAGAAATGACTCCCCAAATTTCATATGGACTGGTAATGCTGATGGAAATAGCTTTTTTTTAGATCTTCGCCATTTTTTTCTCGGCTACCCCCTCACCCCCAGGTTCGGCGCCTTTTAGGAAGAGATTTTTTGTGAAAAGCATATTTGATTTTTACATTCAGAGGTAGAAAATAGTTCTATTACTACAAATTGACTAGGAATGATTAGTGTAAGAACCGTTTTATAAGTTTTCACTCGTTTTCTGCTCTGACACGTCCCCATTTTTCTCGTCCGCTCCTCTCCAAGGTGGTTTTCACCGAAGTTGAAGCCCCGGCCTACGATGGTACACCAACCGTAACCAAGCAGGACTTTCAAACAAAGCCGTAATGATCTCAACATTGGTGATCCTTGCATGAAAAAAATTCTGTGAACAGAATACGGGCGAAGGAAAGCCGATTCTCTGCACGCGAAGTGTGCGCAGCATCAGTAATCAAGTTTCTGTGATATATTAAATCCTACTATATATATTTTGGTAAATTTGTGTGTGCGTGTGTGTGTTTATGTATGTGTGCGTTTCTCTGTGTGTTTGTTTGACCGTTTATTCGGCTTGACTTTCAAGACGGGCTACCTTACGGGTACGGGCTCAAGAGCGCGCAGAACGCCGTAGAAAGTGTGTGGGACCCAAGTGGAAGTGCGTAGGACGCCGTAGAAAGTGTGCGGGACCCAAGGGAGAGTGCGCCGGACGCCGAAAAAAGTGTGTGGGACCCAAGTGGAAGTGCGTAGGACGCCGTAGAAATGTGCGGGACCCAAGGTAGAATGCGCCGGACGCCGTAGAAAGTGTGCGGGACCTTAGGTAGAGGGCGCCGGACGACGTAGAAAGTGTGCGGGACCCAAGGTAGAGTGCGCCGGACGCCATAGAAAGTGTGCGGGATCAAAGTGGAAGTGCGTAGGACGCGGTAGAAAGTGTGCGGGACCCAAGTGGGAGTGCGCAAGACGCCGAAGAATGTGTGCGGGACCCAAGTGGGAGTGCGCAGGACGCCGAAAAAAGTGTGCGGGACCCAAGTGGGAGTGCGCAGGACGCCGAAGAAAGTGTGCGGGCGCAAGGTGGAGGTGCGTAGGACGCCGTAGAAATGTGCGGGACCCAAGTGGAAGTGCGTAGGACGCCGTAGAAAGTGTGCGGGACCCAAGTGGGAGTGCAGAGGACGCCGAAAAAAGTGTGCGGGACCCAAGGTAGAGTGCGCCGGACGCCGTAGAAAGTGTGCGGGACCGAAGTGGGTTAGCGCAGAGCTTCAAAATCGTTTTGTGCATCTATAAGAGAGTGTATACCACCCCTTTCTTCACGTCCCCTCCCCCTTAACCACTCATTTCAACTGCTTAGCTGTTTATATGCACCAACCTTTCTAAATCGGGTTTATATACGATGGAAATGTGAGTTAATCAAAATATGCATCCAGAAAACACAAACATCATTATACTTCATTTGGCAATAAAATTAGCAGGGTGTCGGTTGGTCATGGAGGCGTTTACTAAATCTCAAACAGCGGTTGTCTTTATCTTTACAGAATTGAATATAAATGAACTACCACTTTAGGACCTCTTAAAGCTAGGTAAGGGTCGGTGTGCAACTGCATAAGAAAGGAGGTTAGCAGGGTTTGCATGGTTTGAAATAGTTTGTAATTTCTGATTCCTCGAGCGTTTTCGTCGAAACCAGCTCACGTGCTGGCGCAACCGTACTCCAGCAACAGAGGCCGGCGATGGCCGGCAAGCGTGAGAACTTCGAACGCCATCTCACATAGAATTAGCGGAGTCCGATTCATTCGCCTTATCCTTAAGATGCCGGCGAAGCCGGCAAATGGGCCGGCGTAGCCGGACCCCAGCGGCAGAGGCCGGCGTCAGCCGGCGACGCCGCTGGTAGTGCTATACGATCTGACCACTCTTAGAAGTAGGAATTGTTTATCGAGTAATAGGAAAATGAAGAATTTCGCCATTAATTGCGTGTAAAAATGCGATCTGTGCTCATAATTGCGGTTTTCGACCTTGCTGCATTCGAAGGGTCAGATATATTGTAGCGGTGAAGCTGCCAGCGGATCACGAAGTTTATAGTCGACTATAGTATGGGTAAATACATTGACCATAAGTAGATTTAGAAATTCCTGCATGCGGTAGAGAAATCGATTTTCGAAAACAGTGTCCCACCGGTGGGACACGCGGTCGTGAATGGGTTAAAGCACTGATCGCGATAAAAATCGCTTTTCTGTTTTGTTGCCTAACTTGGAAGCGGTCCCATTCTGATTCGGTTCCAATGATGCTTCTGGAATCGTACACGCCCTTCTGGGAACGGAGTTATGGTCCCTCAAAAATTCAGCAATAGAAGCATTGTGGACGAGTTGTCCGAGGCTTGTAACTTCCGTCTTTTGCAGCCAATGTGTGCGAGCTGACCTGAGTAAAGAGAGAAGTTGAGAATGAAGGGAAGAACGGGGCTTTTGATCGGAAACAATCGCTCTACTCACGATTTCGAGTGTTCCTTTGTTCACGTGGAGGGGCGGAAAGAGGCGGGGTTTGCCCACTTTTCTGAACCGTTTTGCGGCTCCTGGGTAGCTTTTCGTCCCGTTTTTTCGACGCCGTTCTGCTTCTGAGAGCCACGAGAAGCGTTTGTCATGGACAATTCGAGGATGAAGTTTATCGCGAACAGTGCCTTTAAAGGCAGTGTTCACGAAGAAAAAGTTGCAAGTTTTTTGGCTAAAAAGTAAGCTATGGGTCCCTCTAAGAAGACTAAGAACGGAAGTGTGACGAAAAACTGCCGGCAAGTGGGTGAAAATTTCGTGGGCCTGCCGACCCATTGGGCCACTCCGCCCACGTCCTATAACAGTTCCCCTGAATTCGTGATTAAATGAGCGGCGGCTCCCGATCAAAAGCCCCGTTCTTCCCTTCACACTCAACGGCTCTTTTTACTCAGGTCAGCTCGCACACATCGGCTGCGAGAAACGGGAGTTACAAGCCTCTGACAACTCGTCCACAATGCTTCTCTAGCTGAAGTTTGAGGGACCATAACTCCGTTTCCAGGGGATCTTGTAGGATTCCAGGGACATCATTGAAATCAGCATGGGACCGTTCTCAAGATAGGCGGCGAAACAGAAAAACGATTTTCATCGTGAACACTGCCTTTAAGATTTGAATACTCGTCAAAATTGCGGTTGTCCAAAATGCGAAAAAGTGGTTTTCGGGGGCTATCCAGTGTCATATATGTTACTCTTATGGGACGTGACTGTGCGGTTCGGGTAAATAGACCTTGTGATCAAGTAGAAGAAAGCAAAGCTGCTGATGTAGAGTGAGAAATAGAAAAAAACGCTCGTTGGAAAAATTTTAAAAGCGGCAGTCGAGCAAAAGATCGTATTATAACAACCGTAGAATTTAAAGACCCGAAACTGTTGAAGAAGGGTGAAAAATAGCAGAAATCATGAAAAAAATGAGGAAAACCCCACAAGATCAACTAAGCTGATGAGGGAAGGGCGCGGAAGCTCCTACGAAACCGATGCGTGCCACACGAGTCCGCAATGGCACACACTAAATTTAACACTAAAAAAGAACCAGAGGACAGCGTTGGTTATAAAATGACAAAACAAACTATTTTAGCCGATTAGGTCACGAACGTGCACAAACTAACCATGCACAAATAAACGACAAATGCTTTAATGATGTGAAGTTCTCAAATAGCTAAATGTTGTGTAATTTGTGAGCAAAGCCAAAGCTTTGCAGGTTTCTCACTAAGTCTGCAATTACACGTCCAGCCCCTAATTTGGAAGAGTGCTCTACTCTTCTACGCAACCTCGCGCTCTACACGTAAGCAAACAAAACATTGCTGCGGCAACACAAATTATCTCTCAAGAACGTAACTTTCGAGGTTTTGTCCCCAACATAGAATTAACTCTAATAAGCACTAAGTATGAATAGTAACTATCTAGTATGAACCTAAAAAGCTCTGAATTTGCTAAAAAAATGGTGAACAATGCTTTCCAATCCGTTAGCGAGTAACCATTCAAAGTATGCCAGAAAAAAGACTGTCCGATTACGCGGTCGGCGTGCGTGTCGAGCGGCCATCGCTAGGGATGTTATTCGTTCAGACGAGCCTTCCCACGGCTGCAGATGCTTGACTGGGATATTATTCTCTTTTTGTCTTAGGCTCCTGCTAGTCTATTTGGAAGTACGAAAAATGTCTTCGCGACGACCGCTTGACACGCACGCCTACCGCATGAGCCGACAGTATACTATCCGAATCACTTCTTTTCGGATATCTGACAGGATCTCCGAGATTCGGATAATTCGGATAACCGAAAACTTGAAAAAAAAACGGATTGTCTGAATGGAACAAATATCCGGGAGATTTGAAATCGGCATTATCCGAATCGAACCATTATCCGTAGGGTCAACAATTTAGACAGAATCGGATAAATTAGGATAAAATCGGGTAAAATTCTGATACAATCGGATAATTTTCTGATAAAATCGAATAATTTTTGGATACAATCGGACAAATTTGAATAAAATTGCGCCTGACTACGCCCATTTTTCCGTTCCGCCTTCTATTCAGTAGATCAGCTCAGGGTTTTCCTCCTCCCTCCGAAATCGGAATAGGCGCTGCGGCGCGGAAAAATAGGCGTGGTCAAGTGAGATGACCAATTGGCTAGTTAATCAGTGTAGAAACTTTTTTTTTGTATCGCGGCTTTGCATACTTGTTACTAGCTAGTTGCACTGAATCAAACATGTTTATGGATAATATCGTGTTTTCTTACGAAGAAATGATAACTTAAAGGCAGCATACACGCTCGTAAACATGATTGAGATAACTTCGGAAATAGAATTGTATGGCTCAGATTACAAAGCCTAGGCATTTTGAAGCGTCAAAAACGACCCACAGGGCCGTCGCAGGAGTAGCAAGTTTGGCCCCGCCCGTATTTTCACGCCCCCTGTATTTGTCCTTTTCCTGCAACGCAAGGTTGGTGTTTCATATTCACCGTCGGTATTGTTGGTAGATTGCCTAACAAGTGAACCTCACTCGTCACTGACGGCGAAGATGACCCAGCAACCCTCCGTTGAAGGAAAAGGTCAAACACAAGGGGAGTGAAAATACGGGCGGGGCCAAATTTGCTACTTCTGTAACGGCACTGTCGGTCGTTTTTGACGCTTCAAATGCGTAGGCATTATGTTGTAAGCCATACGCCTCGATTCACTTTGTTATACCAACCACGTCTACGAGCGTGTATGCAGTCTTTAAGAAATTGTTTTCGTATTTTTATTATTACGCTAATATGAAGTTTAAAGCTTGTATGTGAACATGCTGCAAATGCAATTAAGTACTACTGCTTCTTTAATTATGGAGTTTTTCAAAGGCTTGACTTGAGTACCTGGTTTCTTTTTCACCGTTTTGCCTCAGCTTTGTTCCAGAAATTATCCGAAATTATCCGACAGGATACCTGTATCCGAATCATTATAAAAAGGCATCATCTTAATCGATCTATTTTCCAAAAATTATAAAAAAGACATTATCCGATTTGATCCGATATTCGGGAAACTTCAAAGGCACTATCCGAATTGATCCATAATTCAAAGAATTACCCCCAGGTAACAAGTACAGTAGCAGACAGCCCTACATACATGTGCGGCTTTAGCGGGCTTTAGTAGCGGAAGGTCACACAGAGTCCTCAGAGCGTAGGTTAGATCCCAAAGGAGGAACCATTGCTACATATGCACTAAAAAGACTCAACTAGGAGCAGAAGGAGCACCTGCAAGGGCAATGAGTTGACTAAATTCTGGGCAGCTATGCTCGAAAAAAGTCAACTTCCAGACGAAACAATGTTACTGTTGCGTCTAGCTAAAGGAGACAACAATTTGAAACTAAATTACATAGGCCAGTGAACACTGGCTCTCAGAAAACAAGCGAGCATTTGCGACTCATCATGCTATTTATGTGCCAGGGAAATTAATAAAATAGCGGTCATATCCGTGGCGTAATTCATTTCCAGTGCTCTTTGAAGGCTTAGTACACCCTCAGACATAAATTTTGTGATTCTCATTTTATTAGGTAGTAGACCCCTCCTCCTAACACGTGCCAAATGCGAGATTTCAATTCCTTCAAATAAACGAGATATCAGCGACCACCACGGGCCCGACCTCTTTCGCTCACCACCACGGGCCACACCCCATATCAGGTTTCCGAACTTGATAGCGGCTAGATGGATGGATAAGTTCTCAACAAGTGGTCGTTCTTCAGTGCAATGCCGGACTGTCTCCTTATCCTGGCTCGCTCTCGCACAACGATTGCGAATTAAGAGAGATACAGGCCTGAGACAACTCGTCCACCAAATTTTCACCCTCAAAATATAGGCATCTTTAGGGAGCCATAACTCTGTTCATATGGGGTCTTGGAAGATTTTAGAGATATCACTGTGATTAGCGTGTGACTCTCTCCAAGACCAGCGTAAAGACTGATATAAAATTTCTAGTGTTCTGTGCCTTTAATACACAAATGTCGGAACTTTGAACGTACGAATTGGATTAGCCCCTTTAACTTTTTAGGTTCCACAATTCTTTTTGCTTTTCTGCTGTCGAAAATTCTCTAAAAACAAACAGCTTTCAATACACACGTCTGAATTTGAGGATCTTTTGGAATGATGAATATAGAATTTTGGATTTTCGCTGAATGTCGGCGCATTCTCTTTGTTTCAAACATTGGATTGGGAAGGAATGAGGGAACTCGGCGAGCATTGCTTGGTGGCTATTTCACGGCCAGCATTATTCTGCGGCTTTATCGCGGCTATTTCGCGGCAACCAGCTATTTCTCGGCTAAAATTCTCAGAATAAGCGCCAACAGAATCCTGTGAGAGACTTAAAGTTTTTTTTTTGAAGTCGTTTTTTGTCACATTTTTTAGTTTTAAAGACTTTCCTGAATATATGCAGTCTCCTCCAAATTGCACAAATTAAGTGTTTCAGTGATTCTTTCGATCTTCCCTTTTAGTTTTCAAAAGTTAGAAACTGAAAAAAAGTTTCGTGAGCCGGAGACCATCTAATCTCATCATTGCTTTTTACAATAAACTCTTTGGTTGATGTAAAAGTAGAAGGCAATTTGAATAATACTGATTTTCTAACGACACTCGAACGAGGACGACTGGCCTTCCAACAGTTGTGATATCAGTGAGATGATAGGACCATGCAAGCCGTAGTGATCCTTGCTTACTCCGCTGAGACGCTAAACAACATTGCCACTTCCTTATGAAGGCCATTGACGCTTGAATAGTCACAATGCAAAACAAGATGTGCCGCGTGAGGAAGCCTTTAATAACTTCAGCTATCAATAGAAAGATCATGGAAGACATAGAGTCTCCATATACAATTTAGTCTAGTGAATGGACGATGCTGCCTTGTAGATCTTCGTTAGCCTTCAGAAACCCATTGGCCGGTGGTGTCGCGAACGCCGCACGGCGAGCCACGATGGTGGCGTCTTGTCGATTCACTAGAGAAAAGGCAAGGCAAGAAATCTGTCTTATTTTTCCGTTTCTGCGCAGGCAGTCTCTTGAGGTACACGATATTAACGAAGAGGAAACACGAAACCCTCAACTTTCAGGGAAAAATAATTAGCTTCGAAATCTCTCGCAACCAACAATCCCATATCCTCCGTCAATTTCCATGTGATGGGTGCAAAACTTCAGAAATATTGTTTTTCAGACGCCGGAAACGCTTTCTTGCCTCGAGCTTATTAGGTGGGTGGATTTCCCTTGTCTTTCTTTCACGAAAACTAGATAAAGAATAAATAAGAAATATCCTAGACTTGAACATTTTGCATGTTTGGATGTTAAAGGCAGTGTTCACGATAAATTTCACTTCCGATATCTCCACGGTTTACGGAAGGTCTGGTGCCCTATATAGCAAGGCATGCTTTGAAAGGACACGAAAGGCGCGCTTTTTAACAAAATTAGGCCCTCTCTTGTTTACGTTGATTTTTGAGCGTGGAGGAATTGACCGCTAGGAGGATGATAGCATTCACTGCAATCAAGCGATCAGCTCACTTATCAGCACTTCCTTGACTTGATCATTCCTGTAATCTGTGTCTTCATGTGTTCATTTCGAGGGGGGCGGATCTAGGGTACGGGGCGTGTCTGGGGCACCAAAACGCTTGTTTGTAGCCGTTATTTTTGCCAAACCTGGCTCATTTTCTACCGTTCTTTCGACACTGGGAGCCTAGGATCTTTTCGCCTATCATTTCACTGTGGAAAGTCAACGAGGATGATCATCGTGAACGCTGCCTTTAAGATTTCCGAAGAACAAAGATTTTCAAAAATGGATCGTCTGCGCCTGTGATGGCGCTCATGCTCCTCGTGCTAGATGACTGACGGAGGGCCGGCCCCTTTAGACGAGATCTCGCACAGCCTTCCTCACAATGAACCGTTGATGGCCCATCAAAATCTTCTTGCGTCCTCAGGCGAGTCCAACAAATGCTTCAAATCCAAAAAAAAACAGTGAGTGCTTTTATGCGCCTACGGTGCCCTAAAAATTTCAGGTAGTGCTTACGATAAATCTCGTTTTCAAGATTCATGTGTGAAACGCTGTGGTGGCAGACGCCTGTAGGGGATAGGGTCAAGAATAAGGTCATCATTCATTTAGAAAACTGTAAAAATGTTCCCGAGAACCAGCATGGGTTTTGGAAAGGTAGAAGTACAGAAACTGCTCTACTTTCGTCTCTAAACGAATGGACGAAAGCGGTGGAGAGTAAGCAGCAAGTTGATGATGTAGTTTTTTCTGACTTTTCGAAAGCTTTTGACAGAATTCCCATCACGAGGCTGCTAGACCCTATGGTCATCAAGTGGTTGACCAATTTTCTTCACGATCGTACTTACCAAGTCAGGGTTGGTGAAGATTTTTCTGAGATATACTCTGCCGCAAGTGGTGTTCCTCAAGGAGGAGTGTTGTCTCTAGTTCTCTTTCTTATCTACACGTCGGGATTGCCTGATTACCTTGAGTGACTTGTGAATTGTATGCCGACGATCTCAAAGTGTTCACTGTTGTCAAGAATTCGGAGGTTGCCAAAACTCTTCAAACGGCGATCGATCATGTCAAAATATGGTCAGATCAATGGGGGCTGCCTCTCGCGGCGGACAAAACTAAGATTCTACGGATCGGAACCTGTAAGGTCAATGCTACATACATATAATATCGGTGGCGTGGAACTTTAGTTAGTAAAGGAAGTCAGAGATCTTGGGTACAGAATAAACGCCAAACTTTGAGTTTTGACAGTCATTACGAAGCGCTCTTCTCCAGTGCAATTCATAGAACGTACACTCTCTTCAAGGCACTCAGGTCTAGGAATTCCAAAACTTTACTCAAAGAATACAGGACCTATGTAAGACCTATTCTAGAGTCTGGAACTACAGTTTTCTCTCCGTAAAAAAAGAAGAATATAAATTATCTCGAGAGTGTGCAAAGCAACTTTACGCGAAAGCTTGCTGTGCGTTGTTCTGGTCTCGGTTACGAGTTTATCCCTAATGCTGTGGAACGACGCCAGCTTTATGCTCTTCCTAGTCTAATCAGTCGGAGAAGCAAAAACGATCTTGTTATGGCTTTTAAAATTCTTACAGGTAGGGCGAGAGTCAACTCGTCTCAATTCTTTTCAACTGTCCATTCTAGAATTAGGGGTGGGAGCACAAAATCAAGCTTCCGTTAACTAAATCTCAAATTAGGTCGCAGTTCTTTTCTATTAGAGTAGTACCTTTGTTGAATAAGGTTTTTGATCAGGATATGATGCACTTGTCTCTGACTACGTTCAGACGTCTAGCTACCCATCTACTGAAATCGGAGGTTTTTAACGAAGTCGATTGATCTTTGATTACAGCTTTCTTTCTTTTTTTTCACTGTTGGCTGTTCCAAATAATTGATTGGCTGCTTGGTTTTAATTATTAATGATTTGTGCTATTATTTCTATTTTTATCACATGGGTGTTAACCTGCGTCAATAAAGAAGAAGAAGAAGAAAGCAGCCAAGACGGGCCAGAAATCGATAAAAACGGCTGCGAAGTGAAGATTTCGTAAGCTCGGTACGCCTGCTATACCCGCCCCGCCCCTGTTCTGACGAGCTTGTGGCGCCAAGGACGCGTTTGCCAAGCAACTCCAGCAAGCCCAGCCTGATAGATAGAAGGTCCGATAACGCCACTTGGCAAGGTGGCTTGCTATATCATACGTTCCCAGCTGTGGTGCTTTTAAGCACAGTTCTGTGCTTTCAGTGATTCCCTGAAAATTTCTGTCTGATTCCATTTTCATTATCTAGCCTTTTTTTTCAGGAATTTCAACAGGATGGTGGAAATAGCCGATAAGAATATGCTGTTAATAATAAGACAAAATATGAAAGAAAGGAGAAAAATGGTCACAATGGCATGGACAGAACAAAAAATAGGGCTGAGTCTGCTGACTCGTCAGAGTAAATAACTCGTCCGCTTCCTGAACTTCTACGCACGTTAGAAGTTGTTACTTTAGTTTATTCCGAGCGTTTTTCGAACTCACATGTGATATTTGTCGTGAGCACTACCTTTAAAGGCAATGTTCACGTTAAAAATCCTTTTTTCCTAATTTTATTGCCCATCTTGAAAACCGTCCCATTCTGATTCCAATGATTTCTCTGGAATCGTACAGGACCTTCTGGGAACGGAGTTATGGTCCCTCAAGAATTGAGCTAGGAAAGCATGGTGGACGAGTTGTCCGAGGCTTGTACCTCCCGTATTTTGCAGCCGATGTATGCGAGCTGACCTGAGTAAGGAGAGAAGTTGAGAATGAGGGGAAGAACAGGGCTTTTGAACGGAAACCATTGCTATTCTCCGGCTTATTAGATGAAAATCTTCGCTAAGACGCCTTTCTTAGACAACTTGCCTGGATGTCCCTTCCTTTCACGACTGATGGCTCATACAACATCTACTCAAGAGCCTAAAAAGCGATTTGACAAGGCCATTAAGAAGTCAAAAAAGTTCCAGAAATATCACGAAATATCGTTAAAAATGATTTGGCGTAAAATAGCCTGGAGTAACAAAAAAGCTAGGACATGTGGTGAAATAACAAAAAAATACGATTTGGTGGTCAATAACAGACGAGGGATCGAATTTCACAAGCTTCTCCGTTAAACTTATTGAAACGAAATCAAGCGCCCCAGGTAAACATTAAAGGCAGTGTTCACGATAACCTTCAGTTTTGAGATTATTCGTTATATTGAGTGGCCCCCGGGTAGTACTAAAATGACGTGGAAATCGAGAAAAACGTACCAGAAGTACGCGAAATCCTTTAGTATCACCCCGCCTGTTTTCGAGTTTCCACCAGAAAACGAAGGTTTAGAGTCTGACTGTTTTATCAGTTATGAAAGAATCACGAAAAACGCTGCGAAACATCTAAAATCAGCTCGTCTTCTTAAAAGCCACATTTCAACGGTGGATGGGTTGCGCGGGCATGGGCCTGAAGTAGACAGCACACGCAAATGCGCCCCAATGCTAAAACTCAGCCGCGCTCGCGCTCCAATGCTAATGTGGAAGCGGACCAAACTGTTCCTCGGAAAACTCGACCGCGAGCGAAGGGGCTAGCGCCAGCGGACTTAGGAGCCGTATGGAGCTCTTTCGGGCCCGTTTTCGTTCGTTCGTTCGACCCCAGTTCTCCAATGAGACCCTGAACTTTCGATTTCCGACCAAAAACCGAGGTCGAAATTTATCGTGGACACTGCCTTTGAGTATCACAGGAAGAGTTTGTTGTGACAACGAAATATTTTGTGGACCCGTCCTTTGGAATTCTCTACTCTCTATTGCTCCGTTTTCTCCTTGGGGCCTTAACTAATCCTGTTTTGCATAAAATATTCTTCTACTTTTAATTGACCCGCATTTCCACCGGTGACAACCACCATGAGGAGCGGCTCCGATTCCTATTCGGTGCGGCTCGGGGCCGAGAATCGCCTGAGGTGTTTTTTTCTCAAAAAGTCCCGATAAACGCTCAACGAAAAAGTTCTAAAGTCACGTTAATTTAGTTCGTTAATTGTAGCGGAGTTGACCACTGATGACTGATTGATTTTTGCCGTGGTAACGTAATGTTTTTTTTTTAATTTTTTACGGAACGTAAATTTTGCGTGTTAACGCACTAACGGGTTAACGTGTTTTTTTCTCGAAAAAAAAAATGATTGACGCTTCAAAAAATTCCGTTAACCCACACCCCTGGTACCCATTGCGCAAGTTTGAGTGCTGAAATTTTCGATTTTTACTTCGACTGCTGGAGCCACTACCATGAAAGATCATGTGAGTCAACTGCAAAAACTGAATGGAGGATTTCATACTCCATAAGGCAGAGGTCGCAGAGACGATGTGCGAGAACAAGCTCTTTGCCTTTACCACTGCGGTGGAGTGGCTGCACTATAACCCAGGCTGAGATGCCATGGATTAATGCTTGTCCGAATGAGACTGTCCGCCAACGCGGCCAGCGTGCGTCTCAAGCGGCCGTCCCAAAGGCGCTTATCGGACGAGTCTTCCCACGGCTGCAAGCAGCTGACCATGTTATTACTCACTAATAGCATAGAACTCCTTCTAGTCGATTTGCATGTCCGAAAACAAGCCTTAGCGATGGCCGCTCGACACGCACGCCGATTGCGTGGACGGACAGTCTCTTTCGGACTGACCCTACTCCGGGTAGTCTTCGATCTGAGTGCCTCTACACACTCGTTCCCGAACAAATTTTCTTTCGATTACGGAAAAATGGGGAAGTTTTGAGTAATTTCTGAAATACGAGCAATGCAACCTCGTTCGTCAGCTTCACACGGTCGCTTACCAATCATCCTATCGTTGTGAATCTAACGTCGGCATGGATCCGGAAGAGACTTCGCGTTCACTGTTGAAGGTTGGCGCAAACTCGGTGCACCTACATATGTTATAACATATGGCACCGAGTTTGCGCCAACCTACAATGGGGAACGCAAAGTCTCTTCAGGATTCATGCCAATCATATGTATAGCCTTACATGGTCTTGCATTTCTTCAAGACAACCTCTCAATCTTTAGCCAATTGTATTTCATGCATCCCTGAGATTCTTTGGAAGGCAAAACAACCCCAGAAACTAACCTAATTTTTCAGGTTCAGTTGAAATGAACTCCACTGACTAAGAGAGCTATTTTGGTCGATGATTTCAATGGAATCCAAAGATGTTTCCAAATCCTAGTTTGTGCCTCTGCTGAAAGCTTCAAGTCGGGCTATAGAAGGGTTTATCAGTTGCGCTCAAACACAGGATACCCAAAAATTGTTTCGCAGATTTTATGCGCATCTTGGCGGGAATCACACGCTGATCAAGATGGTACCTCTGACATTGCTCGAGACCTCCTACAAGCAGAGGCATAGCTCATTGAAAATACTTATGTTTTGAAGGCACAGTACACCCTCAGACATGAATTTTGTGATTTTTATTTGATTGTGTAGTAGACCCCTCCTGCATAACGCGTGCCAAGTGCGAGATCGCGATTCCTCAAATACCAGGTTGTTCATTAAGTTTTGTCGTTCGATAAGAAAAACACAATTTTATATTTTAAAATACACTTTGTTTTTCAGTATAATCTCCCTGAACATTAAAGGCATCGTACGCGCAGAAAACCGTATATTATTTTTTCATGTTTTTGTGTAGCTTGGCCTCTCTAGTGAACAAAAATGTCGAAGGGGCCCATGAAAAACCTTCATTTGTAAAGAAAAGTCAATCGGAACACATTGTAAATACGAATTTGAATTTCGCGCCAAAATCCTTTTTGAAGTTTTTCTGCTTTTGGAGGCCTTGTCACTGTCATTTCCGGAGTTTTTCTGCATGTGGAGTTCGTGCCGCAACTATTTTTCATGTTGTCTTACGGTCGCACCAACATTCTAGGAAAAAGTGCTAGATGACTGGTGAGAATTGGTGGCGGATCTTCATCTTTGACGCCTTCCAACCTCATTGCCCAACGTTTTTGACGCGCCAAAGTTTACCAGTGTGGTCTACCGGGCTCAGTCATGAAATTGAGCCTAAAAAATGAAAATTGATTTCCAGCGCGAACGATGCCTTTAATACACTTGCTCCAACGATCCTCCAATCTGTGGATCCCATCCCTGAAGTGAGAATCCGGAAAGTCTGCAAAATACGCTTCAACAGCCGTTATGATCTCTTCATTTGATGAAAAACGCTTGCCACGCATAAATTTTCTGAGTTTTGGAGAGAAATGGAAGTTGATGGGGGCCAAATCTGGTGAATACGTTGAATGCTCCAACATTTCGAACTTCAATTCATGGATTTTAGCCGTTGTCAAAATGCTCTTGTGACACGGTGCATTGTCCTGATGAAAAAGGATTTTTTTCTTTTGCAAACTGGGTCTTTTTCCACGAATTGTTTTCCTTCAACTGGTCTAAAAGGTTGCAATAATATTCAGAATTAATTGTTTCACCAGTTTGCGAGTAATCCACAGACAAAATTCCTTTCGCGTCCCAAAAAAACTGATGCCATAACCTTCTTGGCCGATTTCCGGACACGAACTGGTTTCGAAGCCGAACAACCAAGTTCACACCATTCTTTAGCCTCTTGTTTCGATTCAAGATTATGATGATAGACCCAAGTCTCATCCATAGTGATGAATCGACGCACAAAATCCACTTTATCCTTTCTAAAACGCTCCAAATGTTGCTAAGAAAGTCGCAATCGAATGTGTTTTTGTTCCATTGTTAGCGAATGCAGCACCAATTAGGCACACAGCTTTCTAAAACCTAAAATTTCACTTAAAATATGGCTCACACTGCCTAATGGGATGTGTAGAGCCTCTACTAAATCTCTCTCAGTCAATCGACCATCTTACAAACCATATCCTGTATTTTGGCTATGATTTCTGGTGTTGATGCGCTTTCTGGACGTCCTTCCTTGTCGACCGTATTTTCAGGCTTATTTCGGCAATCGGAAGACGGAAAACCATCGGAAATTGGCACAAAGAAATCCGCTCATTCCTCGCATACGCACGCGAAGGAATAAATTAAACATCACTTCGACATAGAGGGTACATAGTTTGACACGCACACATTGCGACCAGTCAGTGACCTCGAGTACGGCAGTGTCTCATTCTTAATTTCCCTCGCTCACTGCTGGCCGGAAGTGTCGACGCACTGCGTTCGATTGTAAGGCTCTAGTTATACACCGGCGGGAAGCTGCGGAAATATCAACACAACTATCACCTATATGCGCCTTAACTGTGCTCAGGCATGCCAAAAGGAACAGTAGCCGCAGAAAAACGCGCCGGAAGGCCGCACACAGCAGTTATACACGCCGCGGCACCGTATACTGTATCCTTGCGGGATCTGCCCTGTTGGAAATTTGCCAATTTCCACCAGCTGATTATTTTTCAGATTTAAAATTGTTAAAACATTACCTAAACGACATAACGAGCACTGTAATGACGAGAGGAATTGATTGTTAGTGATATTCTGCCATTAAAAAGTGTCAGAAGCGAAAAAAAAACGATAAAGTACCACTAAAAATGCCTGGAAATTTTTTGTCTGCAGTATTGCGCCAAAGACGCCAATGACGCAACATTGCAGACGAGTCGCAGCAAGCGGCGGCAATGTCATCGCGAGACGTTTTCATTCCGCTGATGTATAACTAGGGCCTAAGGTGAGGACTCTGGGGGTACGGCGCCGTCTGCGCGCGGCAACCGAAGCAGTTCACAACTTCGGTTGAATGCGTACGCGGTGTTTGTGCGTGCAATTTTGTTAAATTGACTGGATCACTTTAAGGCTCTGAAGAAGGCGTCAGACGCCGAAACGCGTTAGCCAGAAAAATAAAGATCCATAACAACCTCGTGGCGGCTCAACATAGAAGAAATAGTACATAGTATAGTTGTACACGAACGAAATTTTCGAAAGATTCTTCGAAATTTTTTTCGTTCGTTGTCGTTCGTTCGAGATTTCGTCGAACGAAAAAATTTCGATTTCCGTTCGTTCGACATTTTTTTCGAAATTGTACAACTATAGTACATAGCTCAGACATTGATCATTAATCACAGTCTTTCGATCTCCAGGGGGATTCAAACAAGTTCTCCGTTTTTCAAACTCCATTTGTATACCGCCTGAAACAGGATTTTTCGGAAGCAGAAATGAACTTATGTTGGACTGTTGAGTATTTTTAATTTTCCAATGGTGCTATTTTGGGCAGCTAACCTCTTTTTCGGAACCTCAGTTCAGAGTGAACGTAGAAATTAGCTCTAACTTGCATTAAAAAGAACATCCAACCGGACAACTAGTCCATGTTATAGAATAATGTCACCAGAATACGACGTTTTAATGCGTTTCTCGCCGTTTCTTTGTAACTTTGGTAACGCTTGGAGGCCAACGCATTGTCTTATATGAAAAACTCGGGGACGAAAATCATCGTGAACACTGCCTTTAAGCCATTTTTGAAAGCTGTAATAAGGTTCTCAGTATAGGTCAAGCTAGGTGAACGCAACGTTCCAATCCATATCGTGCTTGATTTCGTTTTGATACGTTTAACGCAGAAGCTTGTAAAATTCTAGTTATCGTCTGTCATTGACCACCAAATCGTATTTCTAGTTATTTCACTTCATTTTCTAGCTTAAAAATTACTCCAGGCTATTTTAAGCCAAATCATTTCTAAACGATATTTCAAGATATTTTTAAAACTTTTTTTGACTTCTTAATGGCATTGTCAAATCGCTGCTTTTGCCATATAGCTAAATTTTCAGGAATTTCACATAGTTTTCCCAAAGATTTCCTTTCTGACTTCAGTTTTCCTCCACGATTTCCATTTTAGAATGATGAAACATCTAACGGACGATATTCTCGTATGAGTACAACTTTTGAAACTCATGACCCACAATCATAAAAAATAGCACGCATTGCCGCATTCTCTGCAACATGTGAAAGAACGATATTATTGTTCACTAATATTCGGTTATGCACTAGAGGGTTTCACCGAATAATATCGATTTTCCAATTACCTCTTGTATTTTCTCAGAGACGAGATGGTTTTAACTGCCCTTGGTTACAAACATTACGTGAGGGGCAAGGTTTCCATAATTGATTTAAAAGTAAATTTCTGTCCAATCACAGAATTGCTATAACCATTTACTCGATTATTCGAATATTCGAATAAAAATTAAATTAATTGGCTGTGGCATGTTAATGAATTGACGAAACTCCGCTTTTTCATTAAATATGAAAACCTTTCACTTACCCTAATGTGTGATAACAAGTGCTGTTGAAACCACTCCGATCATGGAGAGAAAACTAGATTTATTCGGAAAAATCGATATTATTCGTTTGATATACTCTATTATGCACGATGAGAAGAATTTCCCAAACAAGTGACTTAGAGCAATTAACAATCGAGAATCATTGCGGGATTTCGGGATACAGGTGAAAAATCTATATTATTGATTGATATTTATCGATAATGACTATTGAGCGGAATTCGCCAGTCAAGGAAACCAATCCCATCAGCAGTCACCTCTTCTCGCCGCATTTCATGCAGAAAGCGCGAAAATCGGTGATATTGATTATCGATCGATGACGTGCCATGAGGAATACGATTTCTGACACGTTCAGTACTCACCTTTGACGACTTGCGTTAATTCGCTGCAGATTCACCCACAAACCCTGCTCTCCACAGCCGTAGCAGAAAGAGGCAGTTTCCGTGCTCCACGGCTAATTTAGTATGTAAACCCACGATTTCGAGGTGCCCTTCAAGGTTAAAGGCAGTGTTCACGATAAATTCCGCACCCGAGTTTTCCACACAAAACGAATCGTTGGCCACCGAGTGTGACCGAAACTACGAATAGATGACTAGAAACGCTCTAAAACGTCTTATTTCGGTGACATTGTCCTCTGGCCTGGAGTAGTTGTCCGGTTGTATGGACATGTTCACGTTGGTTGTCACCAGCGAAAAATGGGGTCAATCGAAATGGGAAGAATATTTCATGCAAGACAATATTAGTTAGGGTCCGAAGCGAAGAATGGAGCAACAGAAAGCTGAAAATTTTAGCGGACGGGCCCGTAAAATATTTCATTCTCACAACAAACAATTCCTGTGAGAGTAAAGAGGCGCGGTGAGAGTAGAGGATTTTGTGTCCTTCTGGTGCGTTTTTCTGGATTTCTTCGTCATCTCAGTTCTACCCGAGGGCAAAACAATCCATTTAGCGAATAATCTCAAACTTGAGGATTATCGTGAGCATTGCCTTCAAGTTATCAAGTTCAGAATGGAATAGGAGCGACCCGCATCCATTTCCAGCCTCCTGTCAAAAAAATGAGCTTCCTAGCTCAATTTCAACTGTGCCCGCAAGATCGTGAACGCAGTCCGAAAAAAAGGGAGATCAACATCAAAAACGAGCGGGTTTTCACTTTTTCTCTTGAAAACCAGTGAACCATTCCAAACCATTCTTGTGTGGTAATACCAGCTTTTTTCGTTCTTTTTAATGCAAGTTAGAGCTGATTTCTACGTTCACTCTGAACTGAGGTTTCGAAAAAGAGGTTAGCTGCCCAAAATAGCACCATTGGAAAACTAAAAATACTCATCAGTTCAACATAAGTTCATTTCTGCTTCCGAAAAATCCTGTTTCAGGCGGTATACAAATAGAGTTTGAAAAACGGAGAACTTGTTTGAATCCCCCTGGAGATCGAAAGACTGTGATTAGTGATCAATGTCTGAGCTATGTACTATAGTTGTACAATTTCGAAAAAAATGTCGAATTCCGCTCAATAGTCATTATCGATAAATATCAATCAATAATATAGATTTTTCACCTGTAACACAAAATCCCGCAATGATTCTCGATTGTTAATTGCTCTAAGTCACTTGTTTGGGAAATCCTTCTCATCGTGCATAATAGAGTATATCAAACGAATAATATCGATTTTTCCGAATAAATCTAGTTTTCTCTCCATGATCGGAGTGGTTTCAACAGCACTTGTTATCACACATTAGGGTAAGTGAAAGGTTTTCATATTTAATGAAAAAGTGGAGTTTCGTCAATTCATTAACATGCCACAGCCAATTAATTTAATTTTTATTCGAATAATCGAATAAATGGTTATAGCAATTCTATGATTGGACAGAAATTTACTTTTTCATCAAGTATGGAAACCTTGCCCCTTACGTAATATTTGTTACCAAGGGCAGTTAAAACCATCTCGTCTCTGAGAAAATACAAGAGGTAATTGGAAAATCGATATTATTCGGTGAAACCCTCTAGTGCATAACCGAATATTAGTGATCAATAATATCGTTCTTTCACATGTTGCAGAGAATGCGGCAATGCGTGCTATTTTTTATGATTGTGGGTCATGAGTTTCAAAAGTTGTACTCATACGAGAATATCGTCCGTTAGCTGTTTCATCATTCTAAAATGAAAATCGTGGAGGAAAACTGAAGTCAGAAAGGAAATCTTTGGGAAAACTATGTGAAATTTCTGAAAATTTAGCTATCTGGCAAAAGCAGCGATTTGGCGATGCCAATAAGAAGTCAAAAAAAGTTTAAAAAATATCTTGAAATATCGTTTAGAAATGATTTGGCTCAAAATAGCCTGGAGTAATTTTTAAGCTAGAAAATGAAGTGAAATAACTAGAAATACGATTTGGTGGTCAATGACAGACGATAACTAGAATTTTACAAGCTTCTGCGTTAAACGTATCAAAACGAAATCAAGCACGATATGGATTGGAACGTTGCGTTCACCTAGCTTGACCTATACTGAGAACCTTATTACAGCTTTCAAAAATGGCTTAAAGGCAGTGCTCACGATGATTTTCGTCCCCGAGTTTTTCATATAAGACAATGCGTTGGCCTCCAAGCGTTACCAAAGTTACAAAGAAACGGCGAGAAACGCATTAAAACGTCGTATTCCGGTGACATTATTCTATAACATGGACTAGTTGTCCGGTTGGATGTTCTTTTTAATGCAAGTTAGAGCTAATTTCTACGTTCACTCTGAACTGAGGTTTCGAAAAAGAGGTTAACTGCCCAAAATAGCACCATTGGAAAATTAAAAATACTCATCAGTTCAACATAAGTTCATTTCTGCTTCCGAAAAATCCTGTTTCAGGCGGTATACAAATGGAGTTTGAAAAACGGAGAACTTGTTTGAATCCCCCTGGAGATCGAAAGACTGTGATTAATGATCAATGTCTGAGCTATGTACTATAGTTGTACAATTTCGAAAAAAATGTCGAACGAACGGAAATCGAAATTTTTTCGTTCGACGAAATTTCGAACGAACGACAACGAACGAAAAAAATTTCGAAGAATCTTTCGAAAATTTCGTTCGTGTACAACTATACTATGTACTATTTCTTCTATTTTGAGCCGCCACGAGATTGTTATGGATCTTTATTTTTCTGGCTAACGCGTTTCGGCGTCTGACGCTTTCTTCAGAGCCTTAAAGTGATCCAGTCAATTAAACAAAATTGCACGCACAAGCACCGCGAACGCGTTCAACCGAAGTTGTGAACTGCTTCGATTGCCGCGCGCAGACGGCGCCGTACCCCCAGAGTCCTCACCTTAGGCCCTAGTTATACATCAGCGGAATGAAAACGTCTCGCGATGACATTGCCGCCGCTTGCTGCGACTCGTCTGCAATGTTGCGTCATTGGCGTCTTTGGCGCAATACTGCAGACAAAAAATTTCCAGGCATTTTTAATGGTACTTTATCGTTTTTTTTCGCTTCTGACAATTTTTAATTGCAGAATATCACTAACAATCAATTCCTCTCGTCATTACAGTGCTCGTTATGTCGTTTAGGTAATATTTTAACAATTTTAAATCTGAAAAATAATCAGCTGGTGGAAATTGGCAAATTTCCAACAGGGCAGGTCCCGCAAGGATACAGTATACGGTGCCGCGGCGTGTATATCTGCTCTGTGCGGCCTTCCGGCGCGTTTTTCTGCGACTACTGTTCCTTTTGGCATGCCTGAGCACAGTTAAGGCGCATATAGGTGATAGTTGTGTTGCTATTTCCGCAGCTTCCCGCCGGTGTATAACTAGAGCCTTACAATCGAACGCAGTGCGTCGACACTTCCGGCCAGCAGTGAGCGAGGGAAATTAAGAATGAGACACTGCCGTACTCGAGGTCACTGGCTGGTCGCAATGTGTGCGTATCAAACTATGTACCCTCTATGTATACTACGTACCCTCTATGTTGAAGCGATGTTTAATTTATTTCTTCGCGTGCGTATGCGAGGAATGAGCGGACTTCTTTGTGCCAATTTCCGATGGTTTTCCGTCTTCCGATTGCCGAAAAAAGCCTGAAAATACGGTCGACAAGGAAGGACGTCCAGAAAGCGCATCAACACCAGAAATCATAGCCAAAATACAGGATATGGTTTGTAAGATGGTCGATTGACTGAGAGAGATTTAGTAGAGGCTCTACACATCCCATTAGGCAGTGTGAGCCATATTTTAAGTGAAATTTTGGGTTTTAGAAAGCTGTGTGCACTATTGGTGCTGCATTCGCTAACAATGGAACAAAAACACATTCGAATGCGACTTTCTCAGCAACATTTGGAGCGTTTTAAAAAGGTTAAAGTGTCGATTCACCACTATGAATGAGACTTGGGTCTTTCCCCATGATCCTGAATCAAAACAAGAGGCTAAAGAATGGTGTGAACTTGGTTGTTCGGCTTCGAAACCAGTTCGTGTCCGGAAATCGGCCAAGAAGGTTATGGCATCAGTTTTTTTGGGACGCGAAAGGAATTTTGTCTGTGGATTACTCGCAAACTGGTGAAACAATTAATTCTGAATATTATTGCAACCTTTTAGACCAGTTGAAGGAAAACAATTCGTGGAAAAAGACCCAGTTTGCAAAAGAAAAAAATCCTTTTTCATCAGGACAATGCACCGTGTCACAAGAGCATTTTGACAACGGCTAAAATCCATGAATTGAAGTTCGAAATGTTGGAGCATTCAACGTATTCACCAGATTTGGCCCCCATCAACTTCCATTTGTCTCCAAAAGCTCAAAAAGCTTATGCGTGGCAAGCGTTTTTCATCAAATGAAGAGATCATAACGGCTGTTGAAGCGTATTTTGCAGACCTTTCGGATTCTCACTTCAGGGATGGGATCCATAGATTGAAGGATCGTTGGAGCAAGTGTATTAATGTTCAGGGAGATTATACTGAATAATAAAGTGTAATTTGAACCTTAAAATTGTGTTTTTCTTATCGAACGACAAAACTTATTGAACAACCTGGTATTTGAGGAATCGCGATCTCGCACTTGGCACGCGTTATGCAGGAGGGGTCTACTACACAATCAAATAAAAATCACAAAATTCATGTCTGACGGTGTACTGTGCCTTTGAAACATAGGTATTTTCAATGAGACATGACTCTGCTTGTAGGAGGTCTCGAGCAATTTCAGAGGTGCCATCTTGATCAGCGTGTGATTCTCGCCAAGATAAGCATAAAATCTGCGAAACAATTTTTGGGTATCCTGTGTTTAAGCGCAACTGATTAACTTTTCTGTAGCCCGACCTGTAGCTTTCAGCAGAGGCACATACTAGGATTTGGAGACATCTTTGACTTCCATTGGGATTATCGACCAAAATAGCTTTCTTACTCAGTAGAGTTAATTTCAACTGAATCTAAAAGGATTAGGTAGGCTTCTGGGGTTGTTTTGCCTTCCAAAGGATGTCAGGGATGCATGAAATACAATTGGCTAAAGATTGAGAGGTTGTCTTGAAGAAACGAAAGACAATGTAAGGCTATACATAGATTCACATAACATGTAATATGCCGTAGGCGTCACGGGGATAGACAATATCCATTCAGCCACATCCGACAATAACGAAACGCAAATAGGTGATAAATAACACCTACGGATTATCTCAAGGATTCACTGTCTATCGCCAGTGAACACCTAATGATGGCCAACGGTTTTTGAGCAACTGCTTCCTTTTTTTGGCTTCTCATGCGGCTGAACTCTTAGAAGGCTAACTGAATGTCGGTGTGGTCAGGATACCCAGCAGATGATGAAGGAAAACTTCTGAGAAATGTACCATTAGCCGTCAATTGTCACTAATTGTCAAAAATTTGCAGAGGAAAGCTTTCAGAGATTGCCCAAAACAAAAAAAATCTGCCCACCTCTCCTTCGGGCACGTACGTCACTGATTACACACTTCAACAAGGTGCTATAGCTCCAGAGGGACAACTCACAAAGGGAGGGCGACTGGTCCATCTAGTCGCTTGTAACTAACTATAAGTACATATCATCTGGTTCCAAGTCAAATTCACGCTGTGCCCTCGCTGGCTTGTGCGGAGCGAGAGTAGAGACAGCGAGAAAGTGCGGGGAGTGGAGACGCAGCGTTCGCGCGCAGACGCACGCGATGAACGAAATTAAATTTTACTCGGAAACAAATGATACATAGATACCCTTGATAAAGTTCCAATCACGTTTCCAAATCTACGTTGGTAGCTGCAGAGGAATTTTCCCAACCAAGTTAATGAGGGTTCTCTTACTATTTGTTGGGCGAAAAGGTAAAGGTACCCACCCAACAGGTCATTGGCAATTTTTGATTTCGTAGAATTTCCAGAAAACAATGTTCCGGACTTGGTTCAAAACTCTTTTCTGGGGGTGAGTGTGAATCCTGAACACGAGCCTTGCATCCTTTTCTCTGTTATGCTATTTAGCTCACGTGGCCTGCCATTGTATTTATAAACCAATAATCGAACCTCAAAGTCGGGTTCAGCATCCCTAATTATCCAACAGAGAAATTTTCAGATAGATCTGAGACTGCTACTCAACCTCTGTGTATCCACCGTAACCTGCCCTAATATATCAAAAATAGAAAACCGGGAAGCGAACTCGTGTTGAGCGACCCAAGAAACCTCCACTGACTAGGGTAGGTCAGTTGGAGGAACTGGTCACTCTAAACAAAATGTAACCTCTCAGAAAGTCGGAGCTCGCCACCCGCTCAGCTCTCGTTTCAAAGAGCTCGCCACCCGTTACGGGTCGCGAGCGCAAGTTGTGATATAGCGGGTCGCGAGCTGTTCGCTAGTGAGTCCCCCGCTGAGTTGCTATGGTCCCTTTAGGTATTGCGCAACATTTCTCTAAATTTTCCCCTCCATCATACAATTTCTCATGTTTTTTTTTGTTTGTTTCTGCTTAATTTTTTTTGCACTACTATGAAGCTCAAACTCGATATAATCATGTTTTAGACTCGATGCTAACGATCACGGCGGCTGCGGGGGTCGTAACTCACAGTTTCGTCACTCGCATATACCCTAATCCGTCTATATTCACAAATAAGCATAGGTTAAGTTGTGTTGATTGGACGTGTTGATCTTCTGACTGACAACTCGTCTTTAGAACAGGATTATAATTTGCCACCTGCACAAAATTCTCACGGAAGTGAAGTAGTTTTTCTTTCCACAGTTCTCCATGAGTAGGTTCCAATATCGTGATATCTTTATCACCGGTGAGGCTGTTACCCTAATTCCTAGTGTGTTCAGCTTCAGCCGCTCACCTCCGGAGAATGACGGTGTGTGAATGAAAAAACACCGCCCTCAATTTCTTTTATACCCTACCTTTTATCTACTGGGTATCATCAATTTCGTTTACCGTGAGAATTTTGTGCCGGTGGCAATTTATAATTGTCTGTCTTTAGAGCTCGATGGCTTATCTAGGCGACCCGGTTTGGGTTTCGCTCGCTTTTGCAACAGTGAAGTCTTCGGGGAGAGGGTCTCTCTACACACCGAGGGAGGAGTTGTCCCGCGTTTTGCGGCTCTAATTCCACTCGGGACCGCTTCGCTTGCATTGAGTCGCGTGACGTGTCGAACTGCAGAGACGGGACAACTCCTCCCTCTGTGTGTAGAGAGACCCTCTCCCAAGTCTTCGTTAGACGCATAAAAGTTGCCGCGTCAGCCCCTCCCCAAAGTCCACGAGCAGCCCACGCACTGGACGAGTTATACTCCGCAGCTGTAGCCTGTATTATGTTATTTAGCTAATCTGACCTGCCTTTGTATTTATAAACCAATAATCGGACCTCAAAGTTGTGTTCGGCATCCCTAATATCCCAGCAGAAAATTTTCAGATAGATCTGAGACTGCTGAAGTTCTAAGAATTCGTTAATTATTTTGAAAGTAACTGTAATAAATTATTCTTGACAGTGAAAGAATGAACGGTGCCATCGCAGCAGAGGGGCACTATGATATCGCACATGACTGCGCCCATTTTCTCATGCCGCAACGACTCTCCTAACTCTGGAATGGGAGGAAAACCCTGAGTTGATGCTTAAAGGCACAGTACACCCTCAGATATGAATTTTGAGATTTTCATGTAATTGTGTAGAAGACCCTTCCTGTATAACCCGTGCCAGATGCCAGATCTCATTTCCTCCAAATAGGCGAGATATAAGCGACCACCACAGGCCCGACCCCCTTCTCTCACCACCACAGGCCCGACCCCCTAACCAAATTCCGAACTCGATGGCGGCTCGATGGATGGATGAATTCCAACAAGTCCTCGTTCTTCAGTCCATTACCGGACTGTCTCCTTATCCTGGCTTTCTCTCACTCAACGATTGGGAATCAGGAGAAATACGGGCCTGAGACAACTCGTCCACCAATTTTTCACCTTCAAAATCTAGGCATCTTTGAAGAACCATAACTCTGTTCAAAGGGGGTTCTAGACTATTTCAGAGATACCACTGTGATCAGCGTGTGACTCTCTCCAAGATGAGCATAAAATCCGAAATTTAAATTTTTGGGTGTCCTGTGCCTTTAAAGGTACTGATCGCAATAAAAATCGCTTTTTTTGTTCTTTCGCCTATCTTGAAACCGGTCCCATTCTGATTCCAATGATGCTTCTGGAATCGTACAAGACCTTCTGGTAATGGAGTTATGGTCCCTCAAAAAATGAGCTAGGGAAAATGGTGGACGAGTTGTCCGAGGATTGTAACTTCCGTCTTTTGCAGCCAATGTATGCGAGCTGACCTGAGTAAAGAGAGAAGTTGAGAATGAAGGGAAGAACGGGGCTTTTCATCGTAAACCATCGCTCAACTCACGATTTCGAGTGTTCCTTTGTTCACGTCGAGAGGCGGAAAGGGGCCGGACTTGCCCACAGCGGCGGGGTTTGCCCACTTTTCTAAGCCGTTTTGCGGCTCCTGGGTAGCTTTTCGTCCCGTTTTGTCGACGCTGTCGTGCTTCTGAGAGCCACGAGAAGCGTTTGTCATGGAAAATTCGATGATGAAGTTTATCGCGAACAGTGCCTTTAAATTGCGCGGCGGCACGGAAAAACGGGCCTGGCCATGTGCTATACCATAGACTCTCCCTTGCAGGCGAAAACACCGGATAACCGAATTGGAAGTTCAAATAAGGCTTGAAATTCAAGCGGAAGCCACATTCAAATGCTCGCCACCCGCTGCCTTTCGAGCAGCGCTAGGCGATCGCACCGACGTGGTGTTGCGAGAGCGCCGCCGGACTTTTGGTTAGCGGGTGGCGAGCTTCTACCTTCTAAGTTTGCAAGATCATTTTTCGACCAGAAATTTGAATTTTACTTTTCAGCTCCGCTCCGGTTCTCTGAAAGGAGTTACAGGCGTTGTTGGGTTGCGTGGGTGAATGATATCACCCGACCGTAACCTAACAACATAGCCTAAAAACTGAAAAAAAAACCATTTTTGTGTGCAGCACCCTTGACAACCCTCTTGTGCGATGTTTCAGCGGGAAATTATTTGACGGCCCTTGGAGTCCACGGAGAAAGGAGCCATCGTGTATTTTTTGGGCCCCGGACATAGTCATTTTTCGCCTGAAGCTTGTCCGGGAGGGTTATTTGGGGCGCTGAACACGCCTATAGAGCCCAGTTTATGTTTTAGGAAAGACTAAGGTCTGCTACGGTGGGCATGATGACAGTTAACTATGGTAACCACCAATAAACTCCTATGATTCCGTTCAGAGAAACGGAGCGCAACTGCAAAAGCCAAATTCGACATTTTCGTCAAAAATTGACCCTTCAGTGTTGTATTTCGTTCGCAGTAGCCACTTTCTATAAAATTTCTTGCTTTGTGAGTAGTTTCTAGAGAAATCTGTCGTAGCGTTTTGAAAATCAAGAGCCGCATTTCGCCCCGAAATTTTACCTTTGCTAAAAGGCTACTAATCAATTCCGTCAAAATTCTTCGAAAATCTACTTAAAGACCCTAGCTTCCTACTATGAACCTCGAGCGATCCCCTTAAAGAAGCTTTATTCAATTTCAAGACTTCTAGTCAACGCTTGAGGTTCGTCTATTGACACTTTATAATGTTTAGTGATAGCGTTACAGTGATCACTATTGAAATCTGATCCTCCAGACGATGCACCTAGTAGAAGGATGTTCTTAGGGCTGATGAAGTGAGGAAAACGATGGAAAATGAGAAGATGCTCATCACACTGCGATGAGAACACGCCTAACAAGCTTCGTTATCCGATCAGACCGCAGCGCCCACGATAAACAGCCACTTTTCCTCGGACTCATTCATTCATCTCAAGCATACGGTAACTGAATACGTCGAGGGAAAGTTTTTCTAATAATAGGTAATATGTCGCAGAAAATGTGAGAAGCAATGGACAGGATGTATGTATGTAGGGATTCACGGAACAGGCAGTGTTACCATCATAAGTAACACTAGCGAGACCTAGCGAAGTTTTCGCTCGAGAAAACTTTCACGTGTGCTAGCTTCCTGAGGCAGATTATTCTGACAAAACGGTGTTGACTGCCTTCCGTATATCCGAAAGTTGCTGTCCGTATTGACTCTCCTGAGCACAGCAGACTGCCTCACATTTACAGCTGGGCATCGGGTATGAAAATGTGGGATTAAAAAGCAAAACATAAGAAGCCAGCGGTAGATCGTCGGTGGCTGCAGGCATCACATTTACGACCCCTTCCGTCTGTGATGTTCCCAAGCTATTATTCTTGCTTTACAATCCCTGTCATGTTAAGAAAAAAAAACACTCGCATTTTAGATGTGGTTTCCCTTGTTGACCAACACCATGCCTTTGTTCTCAATAAATGAAATTTGTCCGTGGATGTTTATGTTTTTTTGAAGCAGATTTTGATAAGCTCAGACTTTCAACAAATATAAAACTGGTTTATGGAAGTTAGTGAATCAAAATGACTGAGCGGTTGTATTGAGTGACGAACAGAGATGATGCGGAAGTGGAGCTGCTGCTTGTTTCTTCGGACTGGCGAGGAAGTGCGAGGAAGTGTCTCCAGAGTTTCGCGTACTCCTCAAAACGCGTTGCACGCTTCTCAAGATACATGATTTCCTATCTGTTTTCTTCGCTACACAAAGGCTAAGATTTGGCATGAACAATGACAAAATCTCGCTGTTTCAGTTCTACTTTCTTCATGACGTCCTGCACACTTCCACTGCGGCCCTGCTAACTTTCTATGACGTCCTGCACATTCCCACCTGGGTCCTGAACACATTTCACGACAAACTGCACACCCCTACTGGGGTACTGCACCCACTCCATGACGTCCTGCACATTCTTACTGGGGACCTGCGCATTTTCTATGATGTCCTGCACACTTTCATTCGGGTCCTGCACACTCCCACTGGGATCTTGCACACTTGATACGACGTTCTGCACACTTCCACTGGGGCCTTGCACACTTTCTATGACGTCCTGCACACTCCCATTCGGGTCCTGCACACTCCCACTGGGGTCCTGCACACTTTCTACGACATCTTTCACACACCCATTTGGGTCCTGCACAGTCCCACTGGGGTCCTGCACACTTTCTAATACGTACTGCACGCTCCCATTTGGGTCCTGCACACTCCCACTGGGGTCCTGCACACTTCCACTGGGGTCCTGCACACTTTCTCTGGCGTCCTGCACACTCCCATTTGGGTCCTGCACAGTCCCACTGTGGTCCTGCACATTTTCTATGACGTCCTGCACACTCCCATTTGGGTCCTGCACACTCCCATAGGGGTCCTGCACACTTTCTATGACGTCCTGCACACTCCCGTTTCGGTCCTGCACACTCACACAGGGGTCCTGCACACTTTGTACGACGTTCTGCACACTCCCACTGTGGTCCTGCACACTTGTTATGACGTCCTGCACACTCTCACCGGGATCCTGCACACTTTTTATGACGTCCTGTACACTCTTATTTGGGTCCTGCACACTTTCTATGAAGTCCTACACACTCCCACTGTGGTCCTGCACATTTTCTATGACGTCCTGAACACTCCCATTTAGGTCCTGCACACTCCCATCGAGGTCCTGCACACTATCGATAACGTCCTGCACACTCCTCAAACCCTGGCGGTTCTGAACGGCGCCATTACTAAATACCTGTCGCCTTGATTAGAGCTTAGCCTTTCTAGCGCTAGACGACTCACAGAAGTTTTCATGACCCAAGGCCAAAAGTGCGCCCCACGGACAAACTCGGTTGCCCCGAGGCGCGGAATCGGAGATTCAGGCTGATTTTTTGGTAATCGATGAGTGTGCCACCTACCCGAATGTTGGTACCATTTCATCCCTGTTTTGATCGGCCATTCCGGAGATCCGCGGGAAAACGCAATTACACACACACACACATACATACATACATACATACATACATACATACATACATACATACATACATACATACATACATACATACATACATACATACATACATACATACATACATACATACATACATACATACATACATACATACATACATACATACATACATACATACATACATACATACATACATACATACATACATACATACATACATACATGCATACATACATACATACATACATACATACATACATACATACATACATACATACATACATACATACATACATACATACATACATACATACATGCATACATACATACATACATACATACATACATACATACATACATGCATACATACATACATACATACATGCATACATACATACATACATACATACATACATACATACATACATACATACATACATACATACATACATACATACATACATACATACATACATACATACATACATATACATACATACATACATACATACATACACATACATACATACATACACACATACATACATACATACATACATACATCCTCAAGGATAGACCCGTCATCAGCGTCGGAGAGTACACCATCTACTGCGGTAACGCTGACGATAGGAGAGTGGGAGGCTGTGCAATAGCTGTAAGGAAGGATTTCAATGGTATGGTCAAGGAGTTCGGCTCAACGTCGTGTCGGAATGCATTCGTACGACTGCGGGATCACAGAGGATTCAATCTGTGGATAGTGAGTGCTCATGCGCCCACTGAAACCGCCGAAGACAATTCGAAGGATGCGTTTTATGAGGAACTCAATACGTTGTTGGCCAGGATACCTTGTCAACATGCTGTTGTCGTGGGGATTGACGCAAATGCGAAGATGGGACTCGATCAGGAATCCGAAGTACTCGGTAAATGGTTCTACCCAGTGGAGCAAACATCGGACAATGGCTACCGCCTTGTCGACTTTTGTGAACGCAGTGGTCTGATTATTGCATCGACATTTAAGAGGAATCATCGCCGCCATCAGCTTACGTGGCAGGGACCAACCCGGCTATCTCCAGAAGAGCAGCGGAAGCGGAAGATGACAACTTTGAAACTACAGCTTGACTATGTCCTGACGAGGAATATTCCAGTATCGGACATTCGAAGATCTAGAGCTGTGTGGGATGTCGCATTCGATTCGGATCACCGTCCTGTTCTGTTGAACTTCACTGCGAGGGTTCATAAGAGGAAGCGAGGGCTCAGCCTCTCCAGAGGATTGACATGACAAGTCTCAGAGATGAAGAGTGCAGAAGGAATTTCCGACAACGCGTTTCTATTCACATCGGAGTACGGACTAAGAAGAAACTTTGCGACGCGGATTCTTTTGTCAAGTGCATCCAGGACGCTTCGAAAGAGGCACTCCCGGTTGTACAGCCTAAGAAGAAGTTCGCCTACGTCTCAGAAGAAACAACATCTACCTACAACAGAGTATGTGCTCCCCGAACTGCAGGAAACTTCGTGGAGGAGAAGCGTCTGAGGAGGAAGTTGCGTCGGCAGCTTCAAAGTGACCGCGAACGAAAGTGGACGTGTAGAGCTAAGGAGTTCGAGAAGGCTTGGGAGGAGAAGAATCCGAGGAAAGCCTACACGTTGCTGCGACAGTATAGCGGGAAGATGAAGAGATGTTCTCCTGTCTTGAACACTACCAATGGAGTTGCAGTTGGTGATGCGACGCTGCCAATATGGAAGGATTACTTCAGTTCACTACTGAATCGTCCAGCGCCATCAGTACCTGAGCTCCCGCATGTTCAGAGAGCACATTACGATGTCAGTGAGGAACCGCCGACTGAGTCTGAAGTTTTGGATTGTGTCCGGAAAATGAAGAATGGAAAGGCAGGCGGAGATGACAACATCACTGCTGAAATGCTGAAAGCTCTTCCTCCGTCTGGGATTCGTGAAATGACCAACACCATCCGTGCCATATGGATGAGCGAAAGGATACCCGATTCGTGGAGACATGCGATCATCGTACCTCTTCACAAGAAGCTATCCGTCACGGATCCTAAGAACTACAGAGGAATCTCTCTACTTCGTGTCATTTACAAGGTTTTAGAACGTATCATTCTCGAGCGACTTATCAAACATCGTGAAGGAACGACCAGAGATGAGCAAGCCGGTTTTCGACCTGGAAGATCGACCATCGACCAAGTGTTCGTCGTGAGAAGAGTAATTGAATCGTGGCAGCGGTTTTCGAAGCCATTACAGCTTGCTTTTTGGACTTTGAAGCCGCGTTCGACTCTCCTCATCGTGATCGATTGCTCAATGCTCTGCGAGCAGATGGAGTCCCGGAAAAGTATGTTCGGTTAATCGAGGACATGAACAAAGGAACAACAGCAGCAGTTCGTACACCTGTCGGATTTACGTCAGCTTTCGAGGTGAAAACAGGATTAAGGCAAGGAGCCGTTGCAGGACCTTTTCTTTTCAACTTCGCCGTTGATGACATCATGCGTAGAGTTGCAGAACAGTTTCCTGCGGATGTGATCCTAACACCATCAGGACGCTCCCTTGTCGACCTGGAGTACGCCGACGACATTGTGTTATTCGCTGAAAACAACGCAAAACTGCAAAGGATTGTGAACCTCGTTTCGAAGTATGCCGCAGCCTATGGACTACGTCTTCGTCCCGACAAATGCAAGCAGATGTGGGTCTCTCAGAGGCCTTCAACTGGAGTTTGTGTGGACGGACAACGTATCGAACTGGTGGACGATTTCTGTTATTTGGGCTGTTTGCTGAAGAACGATGGTAGTTATGCAGCGGATATCCGACAACGATGTGCGAAAGCTACGTCTGCATTCAATTCTCTAACCAAGTGTTTGTGGTCTACCACCATCGCGAAGGAAGTCAAGTTGCGCGTCTACCTATCCGCTATTCGCCCTATCATGATGTACGGATCGGAGACGTGGGCAGCACCGAAAACGCAGATGGAAAGGTTGGATTGCACGGAGAGGAAGCTTTTTAGGCGTTTGCTTGGATATTTCTGGCCGCGTGTATGCCATAACGAAGACCTTTACAAGGAAATCGACGCAGTACATCAACGCTTGACACGAGGGAGGTGCCAGCATCTCCTAACGCCATCTCAAGCAGCAATGGAAAGTCGACTTCGATTGCTCGGGCATATACTAAGAAGAACGCCGGATCGTCTCGTACAACACGCTTTAAAAATGCTTCCAAATCCTGTCTGGAAACGGCCACCTGGGCGTAGGCGAAAGTTCTGGACGGATGTGGTTAAAGAGGATTTAAAGTCACTCGGCATCGAAAGACAGTTCAGGCGCGATGTTTCGTTTCGCAGGAAATGGAATAGTGACAGCTGGATGGAATGTGTTCAAATTGTGGCTGAAGACCGTGAAAAATGGACACGGCTGACTACTAGGACGGCACACCTCGGTGAAGATGCGGAATGACCGCGTCAGGCGAAAGCCAACCGATTAAGTCAAAGTAAGTCAAATACATACATACATACATACATACATACATACATACATACATACATACATACATACATACATACATACATACATACATACATACATACATAAAAACATACATACATACATACAAACATACAAACATACAAACATACAAACATCGGGACATAACTGCTTTATGTATAAGGATTTGGCAACAAACCTAAAAACGATTGTTTCAAGAGTATAGACGCATTCTTAGAAATGGAAGAATAACACTACATCCTCTAAAGGGATTCTCTAGTTTAGGTGTTCAGTTAATATGGGTAGCTGTCCACAACTAAGGAGTTTCTGAACAAGTTACATGAGACATTAAAGGCAGTGGTCACGATGAAAAACGTTATCGAAAAAACTACAAAAATCAGCTTAGATCAAAAACAGCTGAAAAACTATGAAGGTAGCGCGGTGAAAAGCGGGCTACAATTGGAGTTTCTAGGGCCCAAAGAAGCCAGTTCGTGCACACGTGCGCAGCGTCGAGCAAAAAGATCGCAGTCTCATGCCGAGCAGTCAAAAATCATCGACATTCAGAGGAAGAAATGAAAGCAAATTCACCTAATAAAAACCGTTGAGCAATAAAAGAAAGAACGTAATCAGCTTTCGAGCCAGAACACCCCTCTGGGAAATGTAGTGTTCCCTACTGGCAATTCTTAGTGTGTTCAAGAAATTGTTTTGAATTAGGCTCGAAAGTTTTTTCTAAGGGTTGTTTTGAATTCTGATCACAAATCTGACAAGGGAACCACAATAAGTCATAGTGACCATTCCAAATGAAATGTACTTTTCTAGAACCATTTTCGGACGAAAAGTCCGAATATGCCCATCGCAGCTGCCTGGACCCACTCTGAAAAAAGTTATGGGCACTTTTTCTCCGATTCTCGTACTTTTTGTACCCTCCAAAAAGCGCATTATTTTTACGAGAATCCGGAAACGGACCTCATAATCGTGTTCAGCGCCCAAAACTACCCCACTAAGCAAAGTTAGGTTGAAGAAACATTTTCCAAACTTGGCGCAGACTAACAGCGCTTTGGAATTGTACGGATTTTCGTTTGGGTGTTTATTTATACCAATTAGAGGGCTCTCGAAGCTTTTTAGAGAAATATTCCAGATTTGACTAAAAATCGATCTGGGTGGTTATTTGGGGTGCTGATCACGAATCTAAGATTCATTTATCGCCTTTCCGAAGTTTTCGACTGTATTCGTTCACAGATTCCTATCGGGGGAGAATTTGATGGCAAATCGCGACTTTTGACGACTTCCGGAGGGCTACTATAGATTGACTTACTTGACTTAATCGGTTGGCTTTCGCCTGACGCGGTCATTCCGCATCTTCACCGAGGTGTGCCGTCCTAGTAGTCAGCCGTGTCCATTTTTCACGGTCTTCAGCCACAATTTGAACACATTCCATCCAGCTGTCACTATTCCATTTCCTGCGAGACGAAACATCGCGCCTGAACTGTCATTCGATGCCGAGTGACTTTAAATCCTCTTCAACCACATCCGTCCAGAACTTTCGCCTACGCCCAGGTGGCCGTTCCCAGACAGGATTTGGAAGCATTTTTAAAGCGTGTTGTACGAGACGATCCGGCGTTCTTCTTAGTATATGCCCGAGCAGTCGAAGTCGACTTTCCATTGCTGCTTGAGATGGCGTTAGGAGATGCTGGCACCTCCCTCGTGTCAAGCGTTGATGTACTGCGTCGATTTCCTTGTAAAGGTCTTCGTTATGGCATACACGTGGCCAGAAATATCCAAGCAAACGCCTAACAAGTTTCCTCTCCGTGCAATCCAACCTTTCCATCTGCGTCTTCGGTGCTGCCCACGTCTCCGATCCGTACATCATGATAAGGCGAATAGCGGATAGGTAGACGCGCAACTTGACTTCCTTCGCGATGGTGGTAGACCACAAAAACTTGGTTAGAGAATTAAATGCAGACGTAGCTTTCGCACATCGTTGTCGAATATCCGCTGCATAACTACCATCGTTCTTCAGCAAACAGCCCAAATAACAGAAATCGTCCACCAGTTCGATAACTATAGAATATGCTCACATTATTCCTCTGGAGGTTATTTGGAGTTGCTGAACACGAATCTGATGACGGTTTATCGATTTTTGGCAGCTTACGGTAGATTACGGTGGGTATACGGTAGTTTGGTCAACGTCTCAGATTTGTCTCAAAGTTTCTGTGTGGGGATCCGGTGCTGAACACGAATTTGATGTCTATTCGTCGATTATCGGAATATTCAGGTAGGTTTTGCCTCCTAAATGGCATGTTACCTAACGTAACCTACTGTAAACCTTAAAGGCATCGTACACGATGAAAACCATGCTTGGGTTTCTGACGTCTTCGTGTTGTTATATCCCTATAGTCACTAAAGGTTGCAAGAAGCCCCCTCAAAAACGTCAACTTTTCAAGAAAAACCCATTTCAATAAAGCACATAACAAATTTGAAATTCCCGCCGACATCAGCTTGGGATAGTTGCGCGGAGAACGCAAGGGACAGTTTTACGATTCGTTCCTTGGCGCTGCGTTGGAAGTAATTCACCGCGGACGCCATTCAAATGAGCAATCATTTTTTTCTTTAACGAAGTTTAATAGGGTTACTAACATGCTGCGTCCAATGCTGTCAGTGGCTTTCGATCGATGTTGAACGTGAAATCGAGCGGCGTGTGCTTTGCGTCCTACGACGCGTCAACGCACGATCGCCGGCAGCGACCACGAAGTTTTGTTCCTTGTAACAACGGATCGACCCCAAGGCTGGCCCCCCAAACCCAGGAAGTCCTTTTGAGGTGAGCAAATCTTCATTCAGGGGCGATTTTGAGACTTCAAACGTTGTGAGTGACATTGTTTCGGCCCACTAGTCCGACTGAACGCAAAAGCTGAAATTCGGTTTTCATCGTGTACTATGCCTTTAAAATTCGGGCAAACAAACCCCAGATTCGTGTTCAGCTCCCCAGATTACCCCTACATACATGTTTTTAGCAAAATCCGGAGAAAAATTTTAAAAAAACATCCTAAAAATTCCATGGGGCTACCCTTGCCGCGATGCTTTAAAAAACGCTCATAACTTTTTTCAGAGTGGGTCTAGGCAGCTGCGATAGGCATATTCGGACTTTTCGTCCGAAAATGGTTCTAAAAAAGTACATTTCATTCGGAATGGTCACTACGACTTGTTGTGGTTCCCTTGTGAAGCCCATTTGTCGATGTTAAAGAATGCTACGATAAAACTGCCTCCATAGAGGTTACTAGGGCTGCTCAACACAATATTTGGTCCGTTTATTGACTTTCCTTAAATTACGGTATGTAACAGTGGGAATACGGTAGTTCGCTTGAAGTCTCAGATTTGGATTAAAACCTCTCTGTAAGTGTTAATCATGACGCAGAGCACGAATTTGAGGTTCATTTGTCGATCTTCGAAATATCGAGGTAGAACCTCGAGCACTATTTGCCGGTTTTATGGTAGAGAAGAACTGTGTCAGTCGGAAATAAGCCTCCATTTAGCTGCTAAATGACCCATTAATGGGCGGTTCGGTCGTGGGCTATTTTCCTGCTGTTTTCATGCAAATCGCCCCTAAGTTAGGAAAAAGGCAAGCCTTATTGCTGCCTAGCGACTGGGTCATAAACACTGTTCAAGAAAGCGCCAGTTAGTGCAAATGAGAGGCTGGCTTGTTTCCAACTGGTCAAAGTCGGCTCCAAGCTCCGATTTAGGAAAATAATGGAGTCTAAAACAAGCTGATTGTAGCCCAATCCATCCGCGAATTTCTCGTGCGCGCGTGCTCTTTACCTTAAAGGCAGTGTCCACGATAAAAACCATGTCTGTTTTTTGGTGGAGATCGGCAGATGCAGGTCCTAGTGCAACCCTAACGTTGAAAAAACTAAGAAAAATGAGCTCGGAATATTCCCCTACGGGCCCAAATTTGGACACCCGTCAGCTCGTCACCCCCAGATGCACTTTCCACGCCCACCGACGTGAACAAATGAAAGCTCGAGATCGCGAGATGAGCGAGGATTTCCAGTCATTAGCCCTGTGCTTCCCTTCGTTCTTAAGTTCTCTCCTTACTCAGGTCAGCTCGCATACATCGGCTGCAAAAGACGGAAGTTACAAGCCTCGGACAACCCGTCCACCATGTTTCCTTAGCTCAATTTTTGAGGGACCATAACGCCGTTCCCAGAAGATCTTGTACGATTCCAAAAACATCATTGAAATCAGCATGGGACCGTCTTCAAAATAGGTTGGAAAGCAGAAAAACGATTCTCATCGTGAACACTGCCTTTAAGCCAGAATAGAGTTAAAATAAATAGCTGAGTTGCAACACGTATCAAAGAAAAGAGGTATACACTCCAGTTGACTAAGGCGAAGAAATATATATGAATCTATGAGGACCATGTGGCAGAGGAAGGTATTCCATCAGGGTGCAGCGTCAATATAATTGATCCCTGCTGCAGCAAACTGCAACTGACGTAGGTCAATCTAAATTTAGTTAATAAAATCAGCATTTCCTGCTCCAGATGTTTCAAGTGTTTTTTGAGCACTCTGTTTGGAGACGAAAACATTTCATTTATCTTATGAGGACGTTGACTAATCTATTGTTAAAGGTAGGGTTCACGATAAAAATCGTTTTTCTGTTTTTCCGCTTATCTTTGAAACGGCCCCATGCTGATTCCAATGTTGTCTCTGAAATCGTACAAGACCTTCTGGGAACGGAGTTATGGTCCCTCAAAGATTGAGCTAAGGAAACATGGTGGACGAGTTGTCCGAGGCTTGTAACTTCCGTCTTTTGAAGCCGATCTATGCGAGCTGACCTCAGTAAAGAGAGAAGCTGAGAATGAAGGGAAGAACGGGGCTAATGATTGAAAATCATCGCTCATCTCACGACCTCGAGCATTCATTTGTTCACGTCGGTGGGCGTGTGTTACGCTTTTGGAGTTTGCCTTGCGCTCGAAGTGGCTACTTCGGGCTCTTTTGGAGCTTTTCCTGGCTCGTTTTCATGCGTTTTTTCGGCGCCAACGTTACAGTATGCCCCTCCACTACCCTTCCTTCCCCATTCCTAGTGGAAAATAAATTACATTTTTTATCGTGAACACTGCCTTTAAAGACGCAGACAATTAAATCCACGGGTACATGCTTCATCTTCTAGGAGAACCTTTCGCGAAGAATCAACTGACTCAGTTGAACTGAGTACAGTTTCTAAAAACAGTAGATTTTGAGGGTTAGGTTCGCAGTTAAAACGTTCGTTGATATTCAATTGATTTCCTGCGCGTGTTTTGAAGGATACCGAGTATACTCTACTTCTTTCTGTGCCTTGTAATCCACACCTGAAGGTCAAAATTTCTAAGCAGAGTAGACGACGGCTCTTACATCTAGCCCTGAATCACATCAGCAGCCCAAATGTGTATGTTATCAAAACCTCTTTGGCCAAGGACTTCTTTCCATTCACATACTGTGCTTACCTGGTCCTAATTCCGGTCCGTAATTGCGTCTCGACACGCTTTGCAGCCGCACGCGCTCGAGTCAGTCGGGTTTCTAGCGCCAAAGCCGACTCGATGTGGCTTTTTTTACACAATTTTCTTCAATTTTTCTTGGTTTCGAGTTTCCAAAACCCACCTAGAGTCAGCAGATCGGCAGCTCTTCTGACTCGGGAGCGTGCGGCCGCAAAGCGTGTCGAGACGCGATTGCGGACCGGAATTCGGCCCAGATAAGCACAGTATGATGTTGATCACAATTCTCCTCGAAATCGCTTAAAACCCTTATAAAAAAGCTACAACTCTCCAATGATGCTGACCAGGGATGAGCGGAGTGAACATTTTGAATTTCAGAAATCGAAACAAAATTTATATTTTGGAAATCGAAAATCGGAAATCGAAACAAGTTTAAAAATTTCGGAAATCGGAAAGCGGAAAACGTAACAAAGTATACTTGTTGTCGGCATCGAAAAACATATCCTTGACCCTCGGGTTAAAAATCATAGCTGTTAACTAATCATTATTTCCCAGATACTTCTTCATCGTGGACCCTAGGCCATTACGAATCAAATTTATGATCTCATGGGGATCCCATCAGGGAAGTGCGTAATTGCGACCAGAGGCTTAGAGCTTTATGAACTAACGGGCAATTTTCGGTGTTACGTCGAATGTCTACTCTGAGAGTTTTAGCCGCGAAATAGCCGGGAAGTAACCCACCAGGCTCCGCAGCGGCCCCTAGTGGGCTATATCCCGGCTATTTCGCGGCTGTTTCTAGGATTCACACGGAACGGACAAGAAGTAGCCGAGAAATAGCCGAGATTTAACCGAGAAATACTTAGAAGTAAACAAAATTAACCAAGACGCAATCGTCGCCGGCTCGCCGAGCCATCATCTGGTGCCCCCAGCTGTTGGGCGGGGCCTCTAGAGGCTGAACGAGGTCCAAGTACTTCAAACTTGGGTAATTGAACCGAAGGAGGTGCTGAAATTTAAATCATGTCTCTGGAGTGCTACGTATATTTGCCTGGAAAGCATTATTTCTCGGCTATTACGCGGCTATTTCGCGGCGAGCATTATTTGACGGCTATTTTGCGGCGAGCATTATTTATCGGCTATTTCTCGGCTATTTCGCGGCTATTTCGCCTCGAACATTATTTCGCGGCTATTTCTCGGTCAAAACTCTCAGAGTTAAGACTAAAGGAATGAAAGAATCCCGTAAGCAATTCAGAATTTCGTTAGAAAATTATTACCCACTATTTGCGGTCCCCAGTGGAGGGATCACACTAACTTTCAACCACTTACCGCTGGGGGTTGTTCGGGATATGTGTAGTCTGCACTGATCGTCTGATTCTTTGCGTTCACTACTGAAGGTTGGCCCATACTCGGTGCCATGTGTTATAGTATACGTGCACCGAGTTTGCGCCAACCTTCAACAGGAAACGCAAAGCATCAGTGCGATCCGTGCAAACTGTACATACTGTGCTTATCTGGGCCAAATTCCGGTCCGCAATTGCGTCTCAACACGCTTTGCGGCCGCGCGCTCCCGAGTCGGAAGAGTTTCTAGCGCCGCAGCCGCCGATCTGCTGACTCTAGGTGGGTTTTGGGAATTGGAAACTAGAAAAAATTGGAGAAAATTTTATAAAAAAGCCACATCGAGTCGGCTCACCCGACTGGGTTTCCAGCGCCAAAGCCGAACCTCGAGCGCGTGCGGCCGCTAAGCGTGTCAAGACGCAATTGCGGACCGGCTCCGTAGCTGTGTACCGAGACGCTTCGCGGCCGTACGCGCCTGAGTTTCTGGCGCCGAACGAATTTTTCGATTATCGTTTATTTTTCGAATTCTCTTCTTATTTGGTTTTTTTTACATTCAAATAATTTTCATGATTGTTTGGTTTCGTTATCCTCTTCATGTGTTTGCTTTTTAAGGATAGTTACCGTTTAATCCCTAATTCGATCGATTTCAGTATGAAACTGGAACTATCCTAGGAAGCCAGACAATTACATTTAGTTAGGTCCGTGGCTTTTTACCTCAAGAAAAAGCATTGAAATCTGAACCGGGGCTGGCGCGAGCGGTTTAAATCTCTTTATGGCGGCTGGCTGGTAACTACCGCCCTAACCTACCCTGGTCCCACGAACCTCCATAACAAAGGGATCTCTCCAGCGCCGCTGATTGCGCCCCGAATTTAACATCGGCGTGGTTCGCGGCTGTGGGTGCACAGGGGGGATTCCCGGCAAGGTCACTGTACTATTTATCAGCTGTCCGGTGTTCCAGCGCCACGGCAAATTAAATATATACCACCTCCACATGCAATACCGCATTGCCGGTCGAACACCTCTGAGTGTTTGGGTCATCGACCGCGATTCACATGCTAAGCTCTGTACTTTTTCCACTTCACGCCCTGTTTCGTCCGTTTCTTTGCCCAGCTGGCAGCAGGTTTAACAAGGCTACGAGTTCTCGTGCCGCGCGATTGATTCGGAAAAAAGTCTGGCCACTGTCCACTGCAGGACAGGATTCACTCAAAGTGTGTTTGTGTGTGTGTGTGTGTGTGTGTGTGTGTGTGTGTGTGTGTGTGTGTGTGTGTGTGTGTGTGTGTGTGTGTGTGTGTGTGTGTGTGTGTGTGTGTGTGTGTGTGTGTGTGTGTGTGTGTGTGTGTGTGTGTGTGTGTGTGTGTGTGTGTGTGTGTGTGTGTGTGTGTGTGTGTGTGTGTGTGTGTGTGTGTGTGTGTGTGTGTGTGTGTGTGTGTGTGTGTGTGTGTGTGTGTGTGTGTGTGTGTGTGTGTGTGTGTGTGTGTGTGTGTGTGTGTGTGTGTGTGTGTGTGTGTGTGTGTGTGTGTGTGTGTGTGTGTGTGTGTGTGTGTGTGTGTGTGTGTGTGTGTGTGTGTGTGTGTGTGTGTGTGTGTGTGTGTGTGTGTGTGTGTGTGTGTGTGTGTGTGTGTGTGTGTGTGTGTGTGTGTGTGTGTGTGTGTGTGTGTGTGTGTGTGTGTGTGTGTGTGTGTGTGTGTGTGTGTGTGTGTGTGTGTGTGTGTGTGTGTGTGTGTGTGTGTGTGTGTGTGTGTGTGTGTGTGTGTGTGTGTGTGTGTGTGTGTGTGTGTGTGTGTGTGTGTGTGTGTGTGTGTGTGTGTGTGTGTGTGTGTGTGTGGATTTAAATACTTATTCACCTCACGACATGCACTTATGCACCATTCTGCTTATATTGATCGCTGCCCAATTTTTTTCAACTTCATAGATACACTGGCAGGCAGGAGTTGTCTCGCCTTTTGCGGCCCTAATTCCACTCGGGACCACTTCGCTTGACGTTCCGAACTGCAAAAACGGGACAACTCCTCCCGATGTGTGCAGAGAGCCCCTACCCCACTTCCATACATACCTGGAAAATTCCGCTAATATCTCGGCTGTTTTCATAAAGTCCTATTGATGCGATGATACCTACATATTGATTGATGGTATAGCCTTATTGATTTTTCCTTTTTTTGAAAATCGATTTCTGTAAGCATTTCAATCCCTATGTCATTAATATCATTCGCTGATACTCGCACTTGAACGCACTATGTAGTAAATTCGTGAATCAGGTGAAGTCAGGTAGAATAGATAAAGTCTGCCGAGAAGAGACTGTCCGCTGACGCGGTCGGCGGGCGTACCGTGCGGTAGGCGCGAAATCAATTTTTGGAAATGCAAATCGATAACCACGATTATTAGACGAATAGTAAATGGTATGAAACTAGTTAGGGGGGGCACTCAAGATTTATAATAAACTTATTGATATGAAGCCCTTTTTTCATGTTTCTAACACGATTAACATGTTTCTAATACGTGCTGCAGTGGAGAAAATCCCCATTTCTCTGGAAGAATCTTGGGTGCCCCCCCAACTAGTTTCAATCCTAGTAAATAATATCTCGGCCGGTTGTTTGCAGACGTGAGAATGCTCATCCAAAAAAGACATTCACGAGGAACGCTGGACACGCACGCCGACCGCGAGGGCGGACGGTCTCATTCGGACAGGCTTTACTTCCGGATTGTACAGTTATCTCTTATTTCCGCTCTGAATATTGGTTCAAACCTGGTGCATGTATGTTATAACTTAGGCGCACAAAGTTTGCACCAACCGTTTATAAGGAACTATAGTCGGCACGGATCGTACTGACACTTTGCGTTCCTTGTTATTCATTGGCGCAGATTCGGTGCGCATACAGTCGGCACGGATCATACTGATACTTTGCATTGCCTATTGAAGGTTGGCGCAAACTCGGTGCCATATGTTTAAACGGACGCGCACCGAGTTTGCGCCAACCCTCAATAGGCACCGGAAAGTATCAGTGCATTCCGCGTTGACTGTATACTATATAACACACTGTCATTCTCGGAACCGAATTCCGGTCCGCAATTGCGGACTGCCGTTGTTGCATCACGCGACACGTGATAACCATGCTGAGAGAAAGATGAATCGTGCGGGACCAAGTGGTCTCAGCACGATTATCATCCTGTTGAGTGATGCAACAGCCGTTGCCCGCAACCGCGGACCGGAATCAGGCTCCGAGAACGCTAGTATGTGCGCCGAGTTGGCGCCAAGCGTTAATTGGGAACTAAGAGTATCATTGCGATCCGTGAATAATCATGAGATAAGTATTCAAAAATAAAATTCTCAAGTACTGTGCTTCTCTGGGCCTAATTCCGGCATTTCCGTCTCAACACGCTTTGCGGCCGCACGCGGTAGAATAGGTCGAGTTTCGAGCGCCAAAGCTGGTTCTATGTTGCTTTTCTATACAATTTTCTTCATTTTTTTTAAGTTTTCAGTATTTAAAAGCCCACCTAGAGTCAACAGATCTGCAACTGCTCCGCTGCAAGTTCTTCCGACTCGGTAGCGTGCGGTCGCAAAGCGTGTCGAGACGCAATCGCGGACCGAAATCTGGCCCAGAGAAGCACAATATTTGACCTTTCATGTGCTCCCACCGATAGCTTTTCTTACGATTTGCCCGATTTTCGATTTTTTCTGTCCCTTCTGCACTATTGATTTTTGTCTCTCAGTGAATCAGAAACTTCAATTTCTTCATTTTTTTTGTCGAAATTTCCACTTTTTCAGAACTATATCATATGCTAAAGCATTTGAATACTTTATTCAATTTTTTTTAAATTTCAGTCATTTCTGGTGCTAAATTTATTTCAGCGTTATCAAAGCGTTGTTTGCCCCTGAATTTATTTCAGCGTTACCAAAGCGTTGTTTGCCAAGTATTCGATGTTCGAAAAAATTTTACTCATCAGTTTTTCCCCAAAAATTCGACTTTCTCAAAATTATGATGAGATCGATTATGCGTTTATTCAATTTATTCGAAAATCTCGAAATCACGGCTACACGGCTTGCCGGATATTCATTCGCTTCAAACAGCACTTTAGACTGGAAGAGAAGAGTTTCAGAAGCGTTCGCTAAAGAGTATACATCCTCAGGCGATTCTCGGCCCCGAGCCGCACCGAACAGGTATCGAAGCCGCCTGACAGTTCGGCTCGTTCTCCGAATCTCCGGGCCACTGCTGTTGCTGTTCGGGCGAACCGGAGCAGCCCGAACAGCAACAGCAGTGGCCCGGACAGCAACAGGAGCCGACTCACAGATTGGGAACACGAGCCGAACTGTCAGGCGGCTCAGGGCCAAGAATCGCCTGAGTCTACAGACGAATCAGAAGCTGTCGGTTGAAGAGCAATATGCACGAAACTCGATGCCACGTGCTTGCTCAGAAATTTCTGAACAAGTTACCTGAGGCCTTAACGCAAGTTGCATGGTGACTTCACGCAACTTACTTCAAGTTCGCAAGTAATTTGAAGCGATGTTGCCTGTAACCTGACGAGATTTTTGTTTGAAGTAACATGTAACTTGCTCTAATAATACACAACCTTGCGAGTAACTTGCCACGTTGTTAAATGTGAACTTACACGTACACGCGACGCGGCCGGCACTCACACGCGACGCGGTCAGCCCACCGACACGCGGCTACCTCAAACTTCAGTAATTGAACCGACGAAGAAACCGACATCGGAGCCAGCCTCGAGAGTGCGTCGTATACCTCCCTAGGAAACAGCTCGAGATAAGTTACATGTGCGATAAAAACACATTTAAATTACACGTCAGTACTTTATGTCACCTGTTACTCAACTCGCACCGTGAAATATACTTACTTTGTTGAAGGTCACATGTAACTTAAAGTTATGAAAATAAATAGCAGGTAACATGTTCAGAGTCGTAAATTCGCTGTGACTTCATTGGAAATTCCTGAGCGCCAACGGGTGAGCGAGAGCGGTCAAATTGCAATGACGGTTGATGCACATTGAACTCCAACCGACCGCTTCTGGTTCATCTGTTGACGTATATGTTTCGGTTAACTAGACTATAGTTCCTCGAATATTCGATCCATTCGTAAGCCGGAATTATTCGAATCCGGCGTCGAGTATTCGACTTCTCGAGATTGGTTGAAAAGTCGGTACTAGAATAATCAATTTCTTCGAGAATCTAGATGACTACATCCTGAAGTTCCAAACTTAGCGAAACACCTAGCTTGATTCTAACGTGGTACTGAGAAAAAAATAACAAGGCTTCCAATGGCCTCAAAGAACATCCAATTTGGTAACTTACAAGGGAACCACAATAAGTCATAGTGACCATTCCAGATGAAATGTACTTTTCTAGGACTATTTTCGGTCGAAAAGTCCGAATATGCCCATCGCAGCTGCCTAGATCCACTCTGAAAAAAGTTATGAGCGTTTTTTCCCTGATTTTGGTACCTATTGTACCCTCCAAAAAGCGCATTATTTTTACGCGATTCCGGAAACAGACCTCATGATCGTGTTCAGCGTCCAAAACTACCCCACTAAGCAAAGTTTGGGTGAAGGAACATTCTCCAAACTTTGAGCAGACTAACAGCGTTTTGGACTTGTGCGGATTTTCGGTTGGGCGTTTATTTATACCAATTAGAGGGCTCTCGAAGCCTTTTAGAAAAGTATTCCTGATTTGACTAAAAATTTGCTCTGGGGAGGTTATTTGGGGTGCTGATCACGAATCTGAGGTTCATTTATCGATTTCCCGAAGTTTTCGACTGTATTCGTTCACACATTCCCATCGGGGCAGAAAAAATTGACGGCTAAATCAACTTTTGACGATTTCCGGAATGTGACGACAGATGTGGCTCAAATCGTCCCTGTGAGGGTTATCTGGAGTGCTCAACACGAATCTGATGCCAGTTTATCGATTTTTGACAGCTTACGGTAGATTACGGTGGGTATACGGTAGTTTGGTCGAAGTCTCAGATTTGTCTCAAAGTTTCTATGTGGGGGTTATTTGGGGTGCTGAATACGGATTCGATGTCCATTTATCGATTATCGGAATATTGAGGTAGGTTTTGCCCTCTAAATGGCATGTTACCTACCGCAGCCTACAGTAAACCTCAAAATTTTGACAAGCTGACCCCAGATTCGTATTCAGCACCCCAGATTACCCCCACGTTCAGGTTTTTAGCAAAATCCGGAGAAAAAATTAAAAACACCCTAAAAATTCCATGGGGGGTAGGTACCCTTACCTTGCCGCCAAGCTTTAAAAAACGCTCACAACTTTTTTTCAGAGTAAGTCCAGGCAGCTGCGATAGGCATATTCGGACTTTTCGTCCGAAAATGGTTCTAGATAAGTACATTTCATTTGGAATGGTCACTATGACTCATTATGGTTCCCTTGTTAGATTCTCTATTTTAGTGTTGTGTTGAGACTGGGTCTACTACAATTATAAAATGGCAATTATTTCATTGTCCGTAGTTGTTGTATATTCTTATACACATGAACTTCACATACAGTTTACCGCAATGTGAAAAGGACATAGTGCGGTTGCGGTCACGCACTAAAACTACGGTGGAAGACGTCGTGTTTCATTATCGATCGACAGCACAGCTGATTTTTCATGGTTTTTGTTTTTTTTTTGTTTGCTTCGGCATTATTTTTGTTTCGGACTCTTATAATATTACGAATAGGGGCTTTTCTTAGTGTGCGAGAGAAATTTACGGATTTTTTTCGATTTCAAAACAGAATTTCGAAAAAGAGACGCTTCTGAGCCCAAACAAAGGCTAATTTCCCTCACGCACTGAGAATAGCGCGTATTCGCAATATTTAGTCAGAAACAAAAATAATGTCAAAACAAAAAAAGAAAAACCGTAAGTCACCAAAAAAATCAGCTGTGCTGTGGATCGATGATGAAATCTGGAGTTTTACGCCGTTGTTTTAGTGTGTGACCGCAACCGCACCATGTCCTTTTAACATTGCGGTAAATTGTGAGTCTTAGTATAATTTATTTCTACTTTATTGTTTTGTTAAGTTTTTTCCCTTACGTTCCAATTATTATTGAATACGTCTTCCCGAGTAGGTAGAGAATAATCTGGCCCTATTTTTGCACAAAATATTCGAGGAAGTTGTGTGGATTCAAATGACACTGAATGATACTTTTTTTTTCGGAGCCCCAAACTGGTCCTGGAACTTCACCTTTGTTTTCTTTTGTAATCGCGTCGTTCCACTGTCACTGCAATAATAGTTCATGGAATTCATGGCTATGAAAGTGACTTAAGTTCTCCATCTCGAGTGGTTCAAGAAAATTTCTATAACAAAATCTTGGGTTTCGCCCTCTCCTTACGAAGGTATGTACGCCCAATGAGGGTCGCCTAAAAAAACCCATAAAGCTAAGTTTTTCTGATCCATAACTTCAAGGTTAGTCATAAAAGTCTCGTACTAGCTGCCTGAGTAGTACTGAAAAAATTATGGACTAGAAATTACGAATCCTATGGGCATAATAGACACTGTTGAGCTACCGTGACCTGCCATAATTTTCGGAAAGGCTACACATGGAGCTCAGATTCGTGATTGCGCCGCAAATTAGTGTCCTTGACAAAGTTCGGACTAACAATTTTATCTCGACCTCTGAATTCAGAGGTTGAAATAGTCTGGCTGAACTTCGCCCAAAGCGATTTTTTCGGGGCGAAGGTCATGAACACCCATTTGAGGTTCGTTCGAGATCATTGACATGATCACCGCAGATTACAATACAGCTGCGAACATTTGGATTCGGAAACTCGGAAAGCGAGACCATCGTGTTAATGCGGCCCCAGGAGCCATCCTATTCACGTGATCAGCCTGAAATTTCAGGTTCTCAGCGAGGGAAGATCCTTCGCTGTCGACCGTGGCGAAGGTGGTGCCCTTGTCGCGGACCGCGTTGGGGATGACCCCAGCTGCGGGCCGTAAGTTGGGCCGTATCTTTGTTGGGGGAGACCCGCTCCTATAGAAGGGGTAGGCCCCGACCCTAGCGCCCCGTGCTTCTATTATGGAACGATGTGCTGCTGCGAGAGAAATGGGGTGAGGCAAAAGTATTTCTTCGCAGCACCACGTGCTTCTATAACAGGAGAACGTGCTGCCGTGTGGGAAACGGGGGTGCGGCAAGAGTTTTACTTCTCTGCGCCGCGTAGTGTCTTCGAATAGACCACGTGCTCCTAGTTGCAGCACGTGCTGCTGCAAAAGTTCCTTTGAACTTGATGAGGCATCCGGTTAGAAAGCCTGTCGTGACCGAATCGGATTTCCTCAGTATCTGCGTAGGTTTGGAATCATCGATGGAAGAACATTCACTGGTATGAATTTCATTGCAAACGGCGTTTTCGACCAGATGTGCCAGTTCCGTCACGCAGCGTCTGGGGTCCATTTGGCTCACAATATAGTGATGAGTTCTTGCCAAAACATATCTGAACACATTATCAGTCTAACCGGCTAATATGATTTGTATGGATGCCGTTCGCCCCCCCCCCTAAGTGGTATACCGCTATTACCAAATGTGCTACCCTAAAAGGTCTTGTGCAGTGCTTATGAGCCGTAAAATGTGAAAACCTAAGTGGTTTTGAAAGCATGCTCTCCAATGGCTATCTGGCTGATGTTCGCTCCGACATCTCATTAAAACTTCATTGTCACGAAAAATAGCTCCCCTGAGAATAAAGAGGCAAAGTGAGACTACAGCCTTCCCTGAACTTATGGTGCGCTTTTGGCAGTTTCTTCTTCATTTCGGCCTCACACTGGTCCGAGTAATCGTTTTAGCGAACAATCTTGGAATTGGTGTTTCTCGTTAACAGCGCCTTTAAAGGCACAGTCCAAGCTTAGGGACGAAATCTGGAATCTCCTCATAATGGTAAAGTACACCCGTAAAGTAGGTAAAGTAGACGCCACATAACAGCTGCCAAGTGCGAGCCCTCAATACCTTCGAATAAGCGATATGTGTATAGGGGGAAGCCACCCTGGGGCGCCCCCGTCAGGAAGTCACTTCGGCACGCCCTTTTTACGATTTTTCGAGCTCAAAAGTGGCGAGATGAGCGATGATTTTCGAACAGAAGCCCCGTTTTTACCTTCAACCTCTACTTCTCTCTTTACTCAGGTCAGCTCGCATACATCGGTTGAAAACGACGGAAGTTACAAGACTCGGACAATTCGTCCACCATGCTTGCGCAGCTCAATCTTTGAGGGATCATAACTCCGTCACCAGAGGGTCTTGTACGATTCCAGAGGCATCATTGGAATCAGCGTGGGACCGCTTTTAAGACAGGCAGAAAAGCAGAAAAACAATCCTGAGGTTGGATTATGCCTTTAACCCATTCACGACCGCGTGTCCCACCGGTGGGACACGCGTTGACTACCACTTCGGACCGCGTGTCCCACCGGTGGAGCACCCTTTTCGAAAATCGATTTCTCCACCGCATGAAGGAATTTCTAAACTTACTTATGGTCAATGTATTTACCTATCCTAGAGCCGACTACAAACTTCGTGGTCCGCTGGCAGCTTCACCGCTACAATATATCTAACCCATCGAATGCAGCGAGGTCGAAAACCGAAAACTTGAGTACAGATTGCATTTTTACAAACAATTAATGGCGGATTTTTTTCTTTTTTCCATTACTCGATAAACAAACCTTACTTCTGAGAGTGGTTAGATCGTATAGCACTATTCAATATATTACAGAAATATGATTACTGATACTGCGCACCATTTGCGAGTAGAGAATCGGCTTTTCTTTCGCCCGTATTTTGTTAACAGAAATAATTTCATGCAAAGATCACCAATGTAGAGACAATTAGGGCCTTCCCTCCTAAGTCCTGTTTGGTTACGGTTGGTATCCTAGGCCGGGGCTCTACTTCGGTGAAAACTACCTTAGAGAGGAGCGGACGAGAAAAATGGGGACGCGCAAGAGCAGAAAACGAGTGAAAACATATAAAACGGTATTACACTAATAATTCCTAGTCAATATGTAATAATAGAACTATTTTCTACGTCTAAATGTTTAAAAAAAACGCTTTTTACGAAAATCTCTTCCTAGAAGGCGCCGAACTGGAGAGGTGAGGGGGTGTCCGAGAAAAAAATGGCTCTGAAGATCTGAAAAAGTCATTTAATCAGCATTTTCAGTCAATATAAAAATTTAGGAAAATTTTCTACGTCTCAATGTCAAAAAGAATGCTAACAATGTTAACTACAAAAAAAACTGGCGTCGCAATGCGATAGACCGCAAGAGAGTGGGAGTATGTAGCTAATGCAAAAATTAGTGTAAATCGGGCAAAATATCATTTCACTAAGCATTTGCTGGCGATTGAAGAACAGAAGAATGCCTTTCATGGTAATCTACGATAATTAATGTTTCAAACCGCTAGAATTCAACGAATCACATGATTCTCGGGATGGTCTTATCTACACACTTGAAACTTTAGTTGGCCATTTCTCTGTAAGGAAAGAGTTATGGAAGCTGAAACTTTGGAATAATGATTTTGACGTCAACAGTCGTTGAATAAACAAAAAAAACGAAAATCGATTTTTTGGTGGCGTGCCATTCGAGCAAAAGTGGCCCACCGGTGGGACACCGTATACGGTGACGCAATATTGCACGCGGTCCGAACGTGCAGCCACCCAAAATTAGGCGTGGTCGTGAATGGGTTAAAGACAGGATCCAAGCAGAATTTCGATCTCGAGATTCCCCGCTAAATTGGAGCGTATGTTATCGGCTGTCCCGAGGGACGTGAGAAAGCTGTAAAGAAAAGATCTTTTTCAAACTATTCCAGCCAATTCAGTAGATCATCGTGTTAGAAAAGTGTGCACATTGTCCATGTTTTAGCCACCGTCCACTGGTTCTTCAAAACTGCCTTGAACTTCTCATGCATGCGGAAACACTGAACTGTAAATATAGCATATCCATTGCAGCCAACATTAACTCGCTAAGTAAACTCTAATACCAAATGCAGGATTCGGTCAGAAAGCGAGCGAGTTCGGGTTTCCTCGTCTTTTTCGTCTTTTTGTATAACTCTCTTCAAACTCAACTGTAAGCGAAACAAGGGTGATATTCATGATCCTGTCGTTGAGGGCTACCCAACTGTTTAGCCTTTGTGGTTTCCACGTCGAGAACTAAAAAATTTCGCAATCAGCCAGTTTGTAATTACCGTACAATGGCGGATGGGGCGCTGCGGTCGTTCTCGGGGCCGAATTCCGGTCCGCAATTGCGGACTACGGCTGTTGCATCGCGCGACACGTGATAATCGTGGTGGGAGAAAGGTGAATCGTGCCGCGACCAAGTGGTTTCAGCACGAACATCATCTTCCATGATTCTCAACGGAGCCCCGACAATGGCTTTATCAATGCATAGCCCTCAACGTCTGGATCACGAATATCTCCTTAGTTTCGCTCAAATTTTACTCCGAAGTGAGCTATATACAGGGTCAGGCACGTGTTCTCCGGCCGGGCAGTGGAGTGGACGTAAGAATTTTCAAAAATTTGAATTTTCTCTGAGGGGGGCGTATCATTTCCGGGTCAAAAATAAAAAACAGGGAAATGTTTTTATGGAGAAAAAGCGTCTGACAATGTTAAATAGCGAAAATTCTCTTAAAATGGTAGGCATACAACTCCTCAAGGCTCATCATAAGTATAGGGAGCACAGTAATTATTGAAAAAAGTTTGAGTTTGAAAAAAATTGTTTTTTTTTTAAATTTCACTGCAAAATCTGTAAAATATTTTTTCACACCCTGGAAGTACGTAAAAATTTCCGAAGTTTTTCAAAATAACACCTCGATAAGGAAAAAGATTCTGATCGCTTTTACTAATTTTGAACCAAGCTGCCTCTAAATTACGAGTGTCATCATGATTCCTATACATATGTGCCATGAAACAGGGAATTTTCCCAATTTTTTTTCAACTTGTGCCGTAAGGTTTTTTTGGAATAATAATAAATATATGACACTCCGGATAGCGACATACGCTCGGCACGGATCGTACTGACAATTCGTATTCCTTAATGTTCCTTGGCGCGAATTCGGTGCACATATGCACAGCGAGTTAGCGCCAACTCATAATAAAGCCGGGATCATACTTTCCGCGACCAGCGACGCGATACAATGTTTATCATGCGTATTGACTAAAAATCGATATGCCTGGTGAGCCCTATCTTCGTCGCTAGTAGCGAGCAGTATGATCGGGCATCATTTCTCAGAGTTTTGATCATCAAGTGCTCTGAGAGTTCAGCCCGCGAAATAGCCGGGAAATAGCCCACCAGGCTCCGCAGCGGCCCCTGGAGGGCTATTTACCGGCTATTCCGCGGCTATTTCTCGGCTTCTCATGGAACGGACCAGAAATAGCCGAGATATAACTGAGAAATAATCAGAGGTGAACAAAATTAACCAGGACGCAACCGTCGCCCGCTCGCCGGGCTACCATCTGGAGCCGCCTGCGGTTGGGTGGGGCCTCCAGAGGTTGAACGAGGTCCATGTACCTCAAACTTTGGTAATTGAACCGATGGAGGTGCTGACATCTGAATTATGCCTCTGGAATGCTCCATATATCCGCCTGGAGAGCATTATTTCTCGGCTATTTTGCGGCTATTTCGCTGCGAGCATTATTTGGCGGCTATTTTGCGGTGAGCATTTTTTAGCGGCTATTTCTCGGCTATTTCGCGGCGAGCATTATTCGGCGGCTATTTAGCGGCTATTACGCGGCAAGCAGACATTTCGCGGCCATTTCTCGGCCAAAACCCTCAGAATGTGGGGACGTAGCTCCGTCGACGTTCTAGACAACGGTCTGCCTGACCCTGGTTATACAAAAAAAGATGACGCGAAAACCCAACCTCGCTCGCTTTCTGACCAAATCCTACCAGCGGTAGTGTACCCTCTTGTCTCTAGCTGATGTGAGCAAAAATTACCTAGGCCGATCAGTTGTAGCCAGCCTGGTCGATAAGCATGAAAGACATGGATGATGAAGGATGAAATAGCACCCGGTGTGGCCGGCGCGGCTCATAAACACATGAGATAATCTGAGACAGGCATGATGTCCATGATTCCATTCCACACATTTCATACATATTGACCGCGATGGACACACCATTTGTTTTTTCTCAACCTCCTTTTTTCCATTTTTTGACACGCATCGACCGGAGGTCCTTATGACCAACAATGCCCGGGGTCTTAGCCCGAAGGTTTTCTTGTTGTGTCCTCAAAACTGGACGAATTTACCCATGTGAAGAATAACCGGTCCTGCATAGATCCATGGCTGATCTGCAGAGGAAAAAGTGTATTTCTCAAAAAGGCAACCTAAATCCTCCATAATCAGTCGGCTCCAGTTCCATTCGGCGCTAAGTGAAGTGGTTACGGATGAGTGAGTTCTTCACCAGAACTCTGATCGGCTTTCGATTCTACGCGTCGTCCTTGCTGTTGCGGTCGTGATTGCGTCATTGATGCGGTCGCCTTGTAGGAGAACCGGTTCTAATTCCAATACCGAAACCGACCCACCCACCTAAACCCATCCATCGACGCCTCAGCCGCCGCAATCATCGGTTGATTAGCCGACGGCTAGCTGTTGGCTGGTTCGCGAGGATTCACGTCGAATTCAAGAAACAAATGATTGATTGTTCCGAGAGCGCCTGACACTAACTGGTTTCTGTTCCAATCCCATCCTGTGCTGTAGAACCGAGAACGGGCACCATGATGTTGGAGAAAATGCAAATACCAGGCTGTTCAATAAGTTTTGTCGTTCGATAAGAAAACACAAATTTAAGGTTCAAATTACACTTTATTATTCAGTATAATCTCCCTGAACATTAATACACTTGCTCCAACGATCCTCCAATCTGTGGATCCCATCCCTAAAGTGAGAATCCGGTAGGTCTGCAAAATACGCTTCAACAGCCGTTATGACCTCTTTATTTGATGAAAAACGCTTGCCACGCATAAATTTTTTGAGTTTTGGAGACAAATGGAAGTTGATGGGGGCCAAATCTGGTGAATACGGTGAATGCTCCAACATTTCGAACTTCAATTCATGGATTTTAGCCGTTGTCAGAATGCTCTTGTGACACGGTGAATTGTCCTAATGGAAAAGGATGTTTTTCTTCTGCAAACCGGGTCTTTTTTCAGAAATTGTTTCCTTCAACTGGTCCAAAAGGTTGCAATAATATTTAGAATTAATTGTTTTACCAGTTTGCAAGTAATACACAAACAAATTTCCTTTCGCATCCCAAAAAACTGATGCCATAACCTTCTTGGCCGATTTCCGGACAAGAACTCGTTTCGAAGCCGAACAACCAGGTTCGCACCACTCTTTAGCCTCTCGTTTCGATTCAGGATCGTGGTGATAGACCCAAGTCTCATCCATAGTGATGAATCGACGCACAAAATTCACTTTATCCTTTATAAAACGCTCCAAATGTTGCTAAGAAAGTCGCAATCGAATGTGTTTTTGTTCCATTGTTAGCGAATGCAGCACCAATTGTGCACACAGCTTTCTAAAACCCAAAATTTCACTTAAAGGCATCGTACGCGCTGAAATCCACTTTCTTTTTTTTATGCACAATCCCTTCCTCGGGCCCCTGTGAGGACGTACAACGAGCTTGGCTGCTCAAAACGTACCATTGTGAGCATAGAGGAAGTGGAAAGTAAGGAATTCCGTCAAAAGGGCCGGCCCTTCCGTCAGTCATTTGGCACTTTGGCAATATTTGAGCAGAACGTCGTGTCGCTAAGTACAGGGCATGCCACTGTACGCTGACGTACCGTCGGACGAAAGTGGCATTATCGACTGGAAATTTCTCGTCACACAACGAGCGATTGCTTCCAACGCTGCTCCAATGGACGAATTGTAGAACTGTTCCTTGCGCCCTCCGCGTAACTATCCCGAGTCGATGCCGGCGCGAATTTCAAATGATTCTCAGAAGTTTTTTTATACGTTTTTTCTTGAAAAGTTAACGTTTTTGAGCAGGCTTTTCGTTACTTTTAGTCACTATAGGGGGCTAACAACTCAAAAACGCTTAAAAACGAAACATGGTTTTCAGCGCGTACGATGCCTTTAAAATATGGCTAACACTGCCTAATGAGATGTGTAGAGCCTCTACTAAATCTCTCTCAGTCAATCGACGATCTTCCAAAACCATATCCTGTATTTTGGCTATGATTTCTGGTGTTGATGCGCTTTTTGGACGACCTTCACGTGGATCGTCTTCAAGGCTTGTACGACCACGTCTAAATTCAGCAACCCATCTTTCTTCTGCTCTAATTGTAGGTGAACAATCATTATACACTTTTAACATTCGTTCGTGAATTTCTTTTGGTGCTACACCTTCCAAAATAAGAATTTTATCACTGCACGATATCCATTTTTTCCATTGCTGTGACACGGCGACACTAAATGGCTTGTAAACAAAGAATGAATTGACAGATTGAAATGAAACTTCACCTACGTTCATATGAAAAGTGTACCAACAAAGCAAAAAAATTGGGCTAGTAGCAACGCCCTCCCCTATCGAACGACAAAACTTATTGAACAGCCTGGTATGTATTATACCACCTTATGTAAACGTTATTCAAGGTCGACTCAAGAGTCTGCAATCTAGATAGCCAGCTTATGAGCCTTTCAATTGCCGCCTTTAACGCGTGTCGAGTATGCATTCAACTCGAGGACAAGACGGTTTTCAGCACAATAGGAGCACGTGCTCATTAGCAGCACGCTCCTTAAACTCCTATTGTGTGTCAATTTAGAGCACGTGTCCCAACAAGCAAAACGTTCAATGCATGCATGATACACATTCAACTCAATGACAAAACAATTTTCCAAAGAAGGATAGCCATACGACGCACTCTTGAAGCTGTGCCTAGACGTAGGCAGCGTCGGCGGTTTAACCAAGCTAGCGGTGCTTGGGTCGCCTGGCAGCTGAGAATCTCTTTAAACCGCTGGGGGTTCCTTATGATGCTGGGTGAGCAGGCAGAGCCCGATGTCGGTGTGCCGGCCGATGTGCTTCTACGACTTACCTGCTGCGGCTTACCTTGCACCACGTGCTCCTGCTATTGAATTTTGCAGCACATGCTCCTGCGATAGAGCCTTTCAATGAGCGTGGTCACTCGAGTTGCATGCATATCCAACACGCATTGAATGCGGCAATTGTCAGAGATGTTCAGTTTTGTGATATTTCCGCGGCTGTCGTTTGTACTCTATAGAATGCTACATACATCGAGTCCACAAAGCATTTTGGCAGCACTTAAAAAAGAAAGTTTATTGAATACATATCTCTCTAGTAACACTTCTGTACCGAAATTCTCCCACTCCGTATTCTATAAACATGTGTTTTGACAGGCCCCCATAGTCGCTGTGGACCTTGTTGCTCACCTCAGAGGCTGCCCCCAGCGGTGATTGCTGGGAGACTCCCAGTATGCAGCGAAACCGCAGCTGTCATCGAAGTTGAAACGACCAACGACACCAAACGAGTTTTCCAAGCCGTTCGCCCTGTTGCGTGTACCTTGCTAGCGCTCTGTCCAATTGTCTGAATCCTCCTTGGCTGCTTGCCCTAACCCTATTCTGTGTCAAATCTCCCCGTCTGAAGTTCCTGTACGCTGTCCCAAGAATAGTTCATTTCCCGCCGTGGTTCACCATCAAAAACACTCGAAAAAAGCGGCGAGCGGTTTGAACAGGGTTTTCGCCAGATGTCTGTGTGCTATACCGGTTACAATTCGTGGGAAGAGAGTAATGGCAAGCGCCATTCTCGCTCTCCGAACGGGAGTCACGTCTGACAGTGAGAATCGCTGTTAGTATGCCGTCGTTCCTTTCATGTATTTTGCCTTGGAACTTCTTGATTCAGTGTAATAGATTATTTTCTAGATTTGATTTTGAATGCTGACTCTAATTTCTGCCTTTTAATTGAGAACGGACTCAAATGATCATTTCTGAAAATTTAGCGTTGTAGCAAAAGTAGCAATTCGGCAATGCCCTTTAGAAATGAAAAAAAAAGTTTCAGAAATATCTCAAAATATCTTAGAAATGATTCGGCATAAAATAGCCTGTAGTAATAAAAAAAGCTAGGAAATTAAGTGAAATAACCAAAATACGATTAGGTGGTCGATCATTTCACAAGCTTCTCCTTCAAACTTATTGGAGCAAAATCAAGCGCGATATGGAATGGAGCGTCGCGTTTACCTAGCTTGACCTATGCTGATATCCTTATCACTCGGAGCAACTCACGTCCGCGGCGGCAGATCAGCTCTCCAGACGGTCCGCGGTGCTTGACAGCTGATCCGCAGCACAACTGATAGCGGGTTGGTCGAACGACCCATCCGCGGCGCTGATTGTTCTCGATGGGGTGGTTACGGGGCGCACCGGCAGTTGAGCGGCTTCCACCTCCTCGTCTCACTCACATCTCACTTGACCACAGGCACGGCTACAGTGGCGACCATGAAAAAACATAGTAAAGCGAATGGTCCTCACAACTGGGGGGGGGGCGGTTTTTTCCCGCGGTTCGCAGGGAGGGTGACTTCTCACCGCAAATCTCGGCAAAGGCTACGCCATTGTCCGGACCGAGGCGGAGCTTTCTCTGCCCCGCACCGCAACACTCACGCATCTCTCGAGAAGAAGCGGAGCGGTCATGACTGTGTCGGTGAGGACGGTTCGCGGTGGCTCTCAGGACTATCCGCGGCGCCTACAGGACGATCCGCGGCGCCTGCAGGACGATCCGCGGCGCCTGCAGAACGATCCGCGGCGCCTGCAGGACGATCCGCGGAGCCTGTAGAATGATCCGCGGCGCCTACAGGATGGTCCGCGGCGCTTTGCCGGCGCTTTACCGGCTTCGGTGAAGGATCGTCCGGTCTTCGGCCGCGGACGGTCCTGGAAAAGCGCCGCGAACGGGCCGTGAGTTTCTCTGAGTACAGCTTCCGAAAATAGTTCATTGTTTCCCATAGCGCGCTTGATTTCGTTTTGATAATTTTAGCGGAGAAGTGTGTGAAATGATCCACCACCAAATCGTATTTTTGGTTATTTCACTTCATTTCCTAGCTTTGTTGTTACTCCAGTCTATTTTACCCCAAATCATTTTTGAAATTATTTTAGGAAATTTTCAAAACTTTTTTTTTGACTTCTAAATGGCATTACCAAATCGTTACTTAGGCCAGGAAGCTAAATTTTCAGAAATTTTACATACATTTTCCCGGAGGTCCTCTTTCTGACTTCAATTTTGCTCCACAATTTCCTTTTTGGAATGATGAAACGTCTAACAAACAATATTGTCGTATGAGTACAATTTCTAAAACTTATGACCCAATACCATAAAATACCACTCACTGCCGCATTCTGTGCATCATGTGAAAATCGATATTATTGATCATTAATATTCGATTTTGCATGATAAGAATTTCTTGAACGAGTGACTTAGAGCCATCGACGATCAACAATTATTGCGGCATTTTGTGCAACAGGCGAAAAATAACGATATTATTGATTGGTATTTATCGATAATGACCGATGAGCATAAATTTCCCAACTGAGAAAACCAATCCCATCAACAGTAACCACTCCTCGCCGCATTTTATGCAAAAGCCCCGAAAATCTTTAATATTGATTATCGATCCATGACGCGTCATGAATACGAATTCAGAAAAGTTCAGTACTTACATACCTCCGATGACCTGTGATAATTGCTTGCAGATCCACCCACACACCCTGGTCTCAACAGCCGTAGCATGTCTAAGCAGTTTTCGTGCTCCACGGCTAATTTAGTATGTAAACCCACGATTTTGAGGTACCCTTCAAAATCAAGGTATCAAGCTCAAGTTGGAATAGGAACGACCTGCATTCATTTTCAGCCTCATGCCCGAAAATGAGCTCCCTAGCTCAATTTCAAGTGCACCAACGATATCGTGAACGACGTCTGAAAAAAGGAGATTAAGAACAAAAACGCGCGGTTTTTCACTTTTCTAATCGAAAACCAGTAAACCGTTACAAACCATTTTTGGGTGGTAGTAACTGCTTTTCGCGCTCTTTTTAATACAATTTAGCTCTAATGCCAAAGTTCACTTTGAACTGAGATTTCGAAGAAGGGGTTGCGCGCGTGGCCGATTCAAAACCGAATCTGGTGCGCGCGTGGCGATTCTTTACTCAGGCCGGACCATTACGGGAAAATTCTGAAAGATTACGAAAAAAATCTGTCAGATTACGAGAAGATGTTGCCCTCCTCTGACAGAATTCTCCCGTATTCTGTCAGAATTCTCTCGCTATCTGGCAGAATTCTCTGAAAGTCTGGTAGAATTTTCTCGTTTTCTGACAGATTTTTTTCCGAAATCTGTCAGAATTTTTCCGTACTCTGGTCGAGATAGTACGGAAAATTTTGTCAGATTCCGCTGTCCGCCGCAGTCTGCGGTGAAGAACCACCCTCCCCGCGGATCGCGGCGAAAGCCGCCCCCCCCCCAGCCGTGGGGATACCCCTATCCCCTCAGCAGTCAAAAATATGCTGGCCTCCGGAGCAGGGGTGTGCGGAAATTTTTTAGAAATTTTCAGAAAACAGAAAATTGAGTTTGTCAGAAAACAGAAATCAGAAAACAGAAAGGCCAAAACGGCCAGAAAACAGAAAACAGAAATCAGAAAACAGAAAATTTTCAGAAAAAAACTCATTGCATTTTAACTTTTTTTTCAAGAGGAAAGAGAGTGTAATTTTGAACGTCTTTGCTATATCTGTAATACAATATCTACGAGACTACACAAATGACTAATAAGACATTGATAGTAGCGACGGCACGTCAATGACAGGTAGATCATCATTGAAGGCACTCACTCTGAGAGTTTTAGGCGAGAAATAGCCCACCAGGCCACCAACATGCGACGCGGCCTTTCCCGGCTCGCAGAGCAGCCACCTTGGCGTTCTGCAGTTGGGCGGGGCCTTCTGGTGCTAGGCTGGGTCCAAGAACCGCAAACTTGGGTAGTTGAACCGAGGTGTTGACATCCAAATCATGCATCAGGAATGCGTCGTGTACAGTTCAACTCCGTATTGCCGTTCAGTCCGCAAAGTGTACGCCGATTGCGGAAGCGTACTGCGGCGCGGTTGCGAGTATCCTCAGACAGGTACATAGGGTTACCCGGGCGGTTTTTGCCTTTGGTGCCCAGGTGATCTCTCATCCCTGTCTGAGGATACTCGCAACCGCGCCACAGCACGCTTCGGCAATCAGCGCGCACTTTGCGGGCTGAGAGGCAATGCGGAGTGGAACTGTACATCCCCTGGAGAGCACTATTTGGCGTCCACTTCGCGGCGAACATTTTTGGCGGTCATTTCTAGGCTATTAGGCGGCAACCAGCTACTTCCCTCCCGACCATTTTCCGGCTATAACGCAGAAAGCAGGCGCTATTGATCTGGTGGATTTCTCAGAGAACGCCAGTATGTTAGCACAGTAGAGGTTGCATCCCTCGTTGTCAGCAGCTAACAGCGGCAGTTGTTACTGATATCGAGGGGTTCAACCTCAGCAAGTGTTTGGATCATATACCGCTGTCAACAGCACCTGCTGCTGACAGCGAAATTTTGCACTCGATCATTGCCCTGGGATGCAACCCCTATTGTGCCGAAAAACTGAATAGGTGAGCAGGGTTTGCGATAAAATCAGTTGCTGAGTTCTATTTATGAGAATGCAGGTTTCACCATCACAAAAGTGAGAAAATGGAAGGTTACAGGAGAAACGCGCAAAAACAGCTTAGAACAGGTAATTGGTGGGTGGGCGCACGCCCCAACTAACACGACTCATATAATTACTGATTTCTTTTCGTTTAGCAACCTATTCATGCTTTGCGGAAGCGGCAAATGCAGCGTAATATCAGTAGAAAAATGAGAAATGAGATGTTTGATACCGTTACCGAGCATTTGATTTCTCATTTTCCTCTTGATAATTCGCGGCATTTGCCGCTCTAAACAACCCGCACTGTCCAACAGACCTGGTTTTCGTTAATTTTTGCTGATTTTTTTCTGATTTTTGCAAGTTTTTCAGAAAACAGAAATCAGAAAACAGAAAGGCCAAAACGGCCAGAAAACAGAAATCAGAAAACAGAAAACAGAAATTTCCGCACACCCCTGCTCCGGAGAGTGACTCGTAGTCACCTTCCAGGGCCGGCATTGGAATGCCGAATGAGTACTCTAGTGAGATGAGGCACCTTTTATACCGGCTGTGCACGTGATAAACGTGATCATTCGTAACCATTATCAATTGTCTTTCCAACCGGCCGAATTGATGATGGCGAGGCGTGTTTTGTGGCTCGCGGGCGAGCCAATATCCGCGCTGCGTGTGCGTCGCATGGGGTGGTCGTCTTGTGGCGCCAGACAGTGAGAAGGGCGGGCAGAACAGTGGAAAGGGCTGGACAGCGCTAATGATTCCAAAATAAACCTCTACCAATAGGTGTCTTTCCCACTAATCTGCCCGCCCTCCTCACAGTCTTGCGCCACGAGACGACCACCCGTCGCATGCAGCATGGTTCGCCGCTGGCTGGCACCCTCGAAATGTGGGGCGCCGGCCGTCGCCCTGAGTACCTGAGCCCCCTGAATCCAGGGGTGAGCAACCAAGATTCATCTATTGAATTCATCTACCAAGATTCAGCAATAGATCTAGTGGTTACCTGAGCCTATGAGTGACAGCTGACCCTGGATCCTAAAAAGTCTTGCTTGTGCGAATGCTTTTCAATTCAGCCATCAGCGCTTGGCGATCTCATACGAGGGTCCCGCCCACTTCTCTCGGCGATTGGCGAACTTTCGCGTAGGTCCCGCACACCTTTCCCGGCAGTTTGCGCACTTCAACTTGGGTCCCGCACACTTCTCTCATCGCTTGGCGCACTTCCACGTGGGTCCCGCACACGTTCCTGCTCACTACCATATGGGTTCTGCACACTTTCGCTGCTCTTGTTGAAGTCTTTGGCCTTTTTATAGTCTGTCAGAATTCGTCAACTTCTGATGGATTACGGGAGGTGACCGGTAAATTACGGAGGAATGTTGTGGTAACTGTCTGGTAATCTGGCAGAATATGTCAACACCAGAGATCAGGGCGAATTCTCTGGCAAAATTTCCGTAATCTGGCAGTAATTGCAGATTTACCACTGATTGCCCGGAAAACTCTGGTAAATTTCTGGTACAGCCCCGGCCTGAGTATCGAAGAGAATTTCCTTCCGCAACTGCAGACAACCGCTCTTGCATCACGCAACACGATGGTAATCGTGCTGGGACCACAGGATCGCTTCACGATTAACCTCTTTCCCACATTGATTATCATGGTGTTGTATACTGCAACAGCGGCTGCCCGCAACTGCAGACCGAAATTTACTTCCAATAGAGGCAGTATGTTTTCCATGACCTAACTTCGAATCGTTTTTTAGAGGTACATAGACATGAACATCCGACTCCGGCTTTCGAATAAGCGAGTACTTCCAGTAATACAGCTTTCAAAATTTTGTAAAGAATGGATTCTACTGAAAATGTTTTTTCCAAGAATTTCGATTGAGTTCTTTTTTTGAAAAATGATCTTTTTGAAATTCCTCAATTGTGGTCCTCACACCTGGTTTGGCTTACTAGGGACTGCTTTAGGGTTCCCGCGGCGATTTGAAAAACATGTTGTCGTTGCTGTGGATCTGCGAAAGTACATATTCGAATGGCCCGTGCTTGAAATTCCTTAAATGGCTGTGAAGATTTCAAAAAAAATGCATTTTCATTGCTTCACGAAAAGGTAAGGGGGTTATTTAGGGCGTTGAACCCAAATCTGAGGTCTATTTCTCGCCGGACTTAGGACTACTTCAGGTTACGGTAGGCATAATGCCCTTTAATTGGCGATACTTACCTTAAAATTTCGAAAGTCGAAAAATGGAGCTCAAATTCGTGCTCAGTGTCACAAATAACACTCAGATGGAAATTTTGAGTCAAATCTGAGACTTTGACCGAGCTACCGTATATCCACCGTGAACTACCGTAATTCATCGAAAATCGATAAACGGGTAGCTGATTCGTGTTAGGCAGCCCGAAAAGCCCCTGTGTACAACTTTTGAGGCGATTTGATCGTAGGGCCCTCGAAATCGTCAAAAGTAGCGTTTTGCCACCAAAATTCCCCCCATTTTGAATTGTTTCAAATGCGAATCAACGCGCGACCTGATATCTATCTGTTCTCGCAACTGTCATTCGATCGCGTCGCGTAGTGGCGGAAGCGTAAGCGCGGTCTAAGTGTTCCATGGTCTGCAGCTAGACGTTTCCAAGGTCTGAGATCGCGAAGCGGCTGCACTGATTTGTTTTATTCCCTCCACCTCTTCGTGTGAGTAAGAATATAATCGCCACAAAAAAATTTTTTAACAACTTGGCTGCTTTGTTACTTTAGGCCTATTTTAGAGTAACATCGCAGCGCGGCGCGATGAGAAGATTTCTGTGGGAATCGATCGATATTCCGCCGCACGTACTGTGCTTCTATGGGTCAAATTCCGGTCCGCCACGCTTTGCGGCCGCGCGCTCTCGGGTCGGGAGAGTTTCCAGCGCCGCAGCCGCCGATCTGTTGACTCTAGGTGGGTTTTGGAAACTGGATACTCAATAAAATTGAAGAAAACTGTGTAAAAAAGCCACATCGAGTCGGCTTTAGCGCTGGAAACTCGAATGGCTCGAGCGCGTGCGGCCGCAAAGCGTGTCGAGACGCAATTGTAGACCGGAATTTGGCCCAGATAAGCACAGTAGATTCGCAAATGAATCATGAAATCGCGCCGCGGTTCACACGCGGCCGCCGCGCCGCCTGCTTTCCTCGGGCGGCGCAACAGCACGTAGGCGGCGGCCGCGTGCTACACCGTTGGAAGATTTCGAGCAGAAAACTCGAAACGTCTCGCGGCGCCGCCAGGCGGCGCTGTTTGATCGATATGGCTGTATTGCATCTTGCCGCGCCGCGGCGGAAGTATAAACGATCCCTTAGGAGTGATGACGAGGGCTGCGCAAAACGCGACTAGTTTGAATTCAACCAATGGCAGGCTTGTCGCTAAGGGCAGCGAAATGCTCGGCCACGTGTCATACTGCGATCGCTCGTCAGCATGCATGTTAGAAGCTCATCTGGATTCAATTGAAGGCTTGTTGACCATGTCTCGCTTTTTGACTACTAAAATCACCCATTTCCTGAGGCAAAGCTCGTCTTATCGTCTGTGAGGCTGGTTTCATCTCGTTCCAACAGACTCGGCTCTCTGCTTCATGTTCTTCTTTATGAGTGGGGCAGAAAAGCGCAATTGCCTTTGTCATTGGTTCGCCGTAGTTCCTGATAATGTTATATCTAGTCTAAAAGTTTTCGTACTTTGAAGGCAGTGTTCACGATGATTTTCACTGCCGAGTTTCTACCGGAAACAAAAGATTTGGAGCCTGCTGATACCCGTAATGGAAGAAAAACGGCGAGAAAAGCTTGAAAATCGATGAAGTTGGGGCTCCACTCAGAAGTTTCAAACTATGCTACTCGCGAATTATCTCGGGAATTTTATGAACGAGGAACGGGTAGTTTTTCAAAAACCGCTTAAAAACATTTCTGGAATTTTTTGACTTTAAGACAGCTCAGAGGAATTTTTTCCATGAGCTAGGCAGATCATTCCATTGAGAGTAGTTAATTTCTAAAGGAAGACATTCTAACGAAAAAAATGTTTCAAAATTAACGATTAAAAATAAAAATATATTGATTACAAGAAAAAGAGGATTAAGAAAACGTCAAATTTTAAAGTTGCAAGTCTATAGGGAATCTTCACCATTTCCCACTCAGGTATCCTAAACAACCTTCACCTCTCGGACCGCTGTCTCCAACCCAACGGACCTATGGTCCGGGTATGTAGTACACAAGGCCTAGTGCACACCTTTCACGACGCGCGACCGCGACATTGCATATCAGCAATATCGATTTTCGGTCGACATAGATGACAAACAGTATGCCGCGGGAAGTATGCACTAGGCCTAACAGGACACACATGCTGCTGCTCGTCGGCGACGCAACTGGCCTTCGTATTTCTGAATTTCGGAATTTGTAAACACATTTCGTGGATTGTTATTGGGACCCGCTGATTTCCAAGAGAGGATGAGTGTGTTTTGAGCACAAATTGGAGATAGGGAGATTGGTGGGAGGTTGTTCTTGTTCCTCAGAATGCTTTCGAAACAGCTCGAAAGGACGCGTTTCGGTCGGAATTTGCTGTGTGCAGAGGGAAAGCAGGGGTAATGAAGGCGGAGACTGAAGATGGAGAATGGGGGCCGTATTCTCGGAGTCTTGATGACAAAGCTAAAAAGACCAGCTGTTAAAGGCACTGTTCACGATAAACTTCATCCTCGAGTTTTCCATGACAAACGCTTCTCGTGGCTCTCAGAAGCAGAACAGCGTCGAAAAAACGGGACGAAAAGCTACCCAGGAGCCACAAAACGGCTCAGAATAGTGGGCGAACCCCGCCGCTTTGGGCAAGTCCGGCCCCTTTCCGCTTCTTGACGTGAACAGTGGAACACTCGAGAAAGTGAAATTAGCGATATTTACGATCAATAGCCCCGTTCTTCCCTTCATTCTCAACTTCTCTCTTTACTCAGGTCAGCTCGCATACATCGGCTGTAAAAGACGGAAGTTACAAGCCTCGGACAACTCGTCCACTATGCTTTTCTAGCTCAATTTTTGAGGGACCATAACTCCGTCCCCAGAAGGTCTTGTACGATTCGAGAGACATCATTGAAATCAGAATCGGACCGTTTTCAAGGTAGGCGAAAAAACAGAGGAGTGATTTCAATCGTGAACACTGCCTTTAATAAAAGAAAACTGAAATCTGCTTTCCTTTGCAAATCTAGAATTTGGCGGAAATCTCCCCGACTATGATCACTTTGAGATTTATCGCTATTGCACTGATCGCAGTCGACATTTATCCGTTGTGGCTGTGTCTGTGGTGGCTATTCGAGCGAGCCAGTCTTCGATCAAAAGGCAACTGGCCGTGACCATCTCTGGCCACTCGCCATCAAGCCTTTCCATATCATCACCTCAATATCTCTCATTTACACGAATCATGTAAACCTACGGATCAAATTGGCCATTTCAATTTCGGTTTTTGTCGACTTTTAAAGCTATTTTCGTCGCAGCCGTCATACATGTATTTTGTGACAACATTTCTTTCTATTGAGAACAAAGTGCTCATGATAGAAATCACAGTAAGAATGAGAATTCGCGCTACGGAGACTGGATTGTCACTGATTTAGAAGACTCCTAATTGGCGTCCACGTGACTATTTTTATAGAAAAATATTTTATTAAGTTTAAATGCTATAGAACTTATCCTCCCCCAAATACAAGTAATTTTTAGTTCTACCCAAACTTTGCCTAGAGGGCTTGTTTTGGGCGCTGAACACGATTATATTCGTACGTTTTCGGATTTCCGTAAATTTAATGCGCTTTTTAGAGGGTACAATAGGTACGAAAATCAGGGGAAAAACGCCTATAACCTTTTTCAGAGTGATTCTAAGTGGCTGCAAAGGGCATCTTCAAACTCTACGTCGAAAAGTGATTCTGGAAAAGTACATTCCGATCAGAATGGCCAGTTTGGAAAGTAGTAGTTTCCTTGTGAGAGGAATCCGTCGACTTCTGGAGGTCAAAAGAAAGGTCTTACAAGGAAACCACAATAAGTCATAGTGACCATTCCAAATGAAATGTATTTTCCTAGAACCATTTTTGGACGAAAAGTCCGAATATGCCCATCGCAGCTGCCTAGACCCACTCTGAAAAAAGTTATGAGCGTTTTTTCCGTGATTTTCGTACCTATGGTACCCTCCAAAAAGCGCATTATTTTTACGCAATTCCGGAAACGGACCGGATAATCGTGTTCAGCGCCCAAAACTACCCCACTAAGCGAAGTTTGGGTGAAAGCACATTTTCCGAGCTAAGTGCAGACTGAGAGCGTTTTGGACTTGTACGGATTTTCGGTTGGGCGTTTATTTTTACCAATTAGAGGGCTCTCGAAGCGTTTTAGAAAAGTTTTCCAGATTCGACTAAAAATTCGTTCTGGAGGGTTATTTGGGGTGCTGATCACGAATCTGAGGTTCATTTGTCGTTTTTCCGAAGTTTTCGACTATAATTGTTCAAAGATTCCCACTGGCAGAGAAAATTGACGGCAAAATCAACTTTTGATGATTTCCGGAATGTGACGACAGATGTAGCTCAAATCGTTCCTGTGGGGGTTATCTGGAGTGCTGAACACGAATCTTATGTCAGTTTATCGATTTTTGTCAGCTTACGGTAGATTACGGTGGGTATACGGTAGTTTGGTCGAAGTCTCAGATTTGTCTCAAAGTCCCTATGTGGGGGTTATTTGGGTTGCTAAATACGAATTCGATGTCCATTTGTCGATTGTCGGAATATTTACGTAGGTTTTGCCCTCTAAATGGCATGTTATCTACCGTAGCCTACAGTAAACCTCAAAATTTTTAGAAGCAAACCCCAGATTCGTGTTTAGCACCCCAGATTACCCCTACGTACATGTTTTTAGCAAAATCCGGAGAAAAATTTAAAAACACCCTAAAAATTCCATGGGGGGTAGGTACCCTTACCTTGCCGCGAGGCTTTAAAAAACGCTCATAACTTTCTTCAGAGTGGGTCTAGGCAGCTGCGATAGGCATATTCGGACTTTTCGTCCAAAAATGGTTCTAGAAAAGTACATTTCATTTGGAATGGTCACTATGACTTATTGTGGTTCCCTTGTTAGATAATATTCTTCATTCCAGCATTTTGATAGGTTGATCGTCTTATTCTAGATTGTAAAAGAATTATGAAGAGCGACCGGCATCTACAACTATTCGAGGTCTCTTCCTTGTCAAAGATCTTTCTTTTCTCACTAGTTTTTCCTTCGTAGTATATTTGTGTTCCGCGATATGCGCAGATAGTTTCGTGAAGTTGTTTTAATTTTTTTTCCTTTGACTTGACATCTCTATTCATACTTCATAAAAGGGAACACCCGAACGAGCAAGAGAAGTCTCTTCAGAAAAATAAGCCGCTCAATGCATATACTGTCATTCTCTGGGCCTAATTCCGGTCCGCATTTGCGGACTACGGCTATTGCATCATACGACACGTGTTAAAGGCAGTGTCCACGATAAAAACCATGTCTGATTTTTTGGTGGAGATCGGCAGCTGCAGGGCCTAGCGGAACCCTAACGTTGAAAAAAACTGAGAAAATTGAGCTCGGAACGGTCCCCTACGGCCCCAAAGTTGGACACCCATCAGCTCGTCACTCCCACCGGGGATGTGCGGAAATTTTTTGAAAAATTTCAGAAAACAGAAAACAGAAAATCGAGTCTGTCAGAAAACAGAAATCAGAAAACAGAAAGGCCAAAACGGCCAGAAAACAGAAATCAGAAAACAGACAATTTTCAGAAAAAAATACTCATTGCGTTTTACCTTTTTTCGAGTGAAGTGAGGATGTAATTCTGAACACCTTTGTCATACTTGTAAAATAATATCTACGGAACTGCACAGATGACCTATAAGGCATTGATATTAGCAGTGACGCGTCAATGACGGGCACAACATCATTAAAGACACGCTGAGAGTCTTGGCCGCGAAAATAGCCCACCAGGCTCAACAAATGATCCTGTCGAGCAGATCCTCGAGTGTTTCTTGATTATTTCTTGGCTGCTAGGTGGCTGCGACCATGTTGTTCGCGAAATAATCGGGGAATAACCGAGAAACGGTGTTAAATTCCAAATCTGCCTCAACAATGCGTCTTACACTCCCCTTTGAGAGCATTCTTTCGCGGCTGTTTCTCGACGACCAGTATTTGACGCTTATTTCGCGGCAACCAGCTATTTTCCGAACACGACCTTTTGCTCGGCTATTACGCGAAAATTAGGCATTTTGTGGCTGTTTATCGGCTATTGCTCGGCCAAAACTCTCAGAGCACTGACCCGTATGGTAGAACGTCAGCACAATAAGGGTTGCATCCTAATACAGACATTGGGTTCAACCCCTCGCAGTGTGCAGCAGCTGCTGCAAACAACTAACTACAGCAGCGGCTGACAAGGGGAGCTTCAATTCGTGCTCTGCCCTGGTATGCTACCCCTATTGTGCCAAAGTACTACCCTACGAGTGCGTTAGCAGGGTCCGCGATAAAAACGATTCTGGAATTTTCTTTGTAAGAATGCAGGTCTGGTTGGTCATCACAAAACTGAAAATAAGGGAGAAATTGCATAAAAACGCACAAAAACAAGTCAAAACTGCAACAACTAACAAGCCAACTAACAGTTTTTTTTATAAATGCGTATTTTCCCCCTTCTATTTCGCCGCCAAAAAAGTTAGTAGTCTCTCGGTGTCCAGCAACTACTTTAAATGCAGAATAAAGGACGACAAAACAAACAGTTGTGGGAATCTAGTTAAATGGGGGCGGGCTGAGACACAGCAATAGCTTGTTTTTGAGCGTTTTTCCTCCGACTTTCCACTTATTTTATATATATATATATATTTATTTATTTATTTATTTATTTATTTATTTATTTATTTAATTATTTATTTATTACATAGGCAAGCCTATGTAGTCAAAAACAATGTTCAAAATGACCGCGAAATACGAATGAACCATAGGAAGTTTAAAGCATGGAAACTAGAAAAAAAAACAACATAGCGGAACAGAAAAGAAAAGCGCATTGCTGTAATAATCAACCTAAAGAAAGGAATCAAAAGCTATCCAGCCAGTCAGGAAGGGCTACTTGTTCGATCAGCCAGCTCAAATTTTTCTCGAATGAAATTTTTGAATGACGTAAAGTTGGAAGGAATGGAATGATTTCTACCAAGGTTCTCAAAAATGGGTATTGTTCTGTTGATGAAAAAGTGACGCCTGCAGTTGAGGTTAGATGTGTAACGGTGGAGTTTGATGGGGTCACCCCTAGTGGTTGACTCTCTCGTTGTCACAAGGTCCTCAGGTTTAAGACCGAAATCTACGCCAAACAGGATCTTGTGGAGAAGAAGTAAGTCATTCTCTACTCTTCTGAGGAATAACGGTTTCAAGTGAAATAGCTCATTTCTCTGCACGGAATCGGGTATGCGGCCATAAACGAAACCATGCATCCTAATAAACAATTTCCTTGTGAAGTTGCTTTGGGCTTTCTCCAAACAGTTGATGTCCTTCACTTTGTAGGGATTAAACACCGGCGTGCCATATTCAAGAATTGGCTTCACGTAGGTGGTGTAGGCTTTTATAAGAACAGATGGATTACGTGTTGCCAAAGCTCTGAATATTTTGTTCACTGCGCAAGTAGCTTTCCTCGATGTAGTCTCACAATGCACATCAAAGCTAAGACTCCTGGTGATGACGAACCCAAGATCAGTTATCTGATCAGAAATCTCAATGGGAGTCCCTTCAATGTTATAATTGAAGTTATGATGGTTTGCACCGAGGTGGAGAATTTCGGTTTTTTTCCTTGGACAGGGGCAGATCCCAATCATGAGATCACATGTTGATAGCATTAATTGATTGTTGTAAGGAATCACAGCCCCCAGGGGAAGTAACCTCATGATAAATTTTGATATCATCTGCAAAAGCACTGAAACCGGTGCCGAAGTGAGTGATCAAATTCGCGATTTCATACGTGTAGATGTTGAAAAGGATGGGAGAAAGTACTCCTCCTTGTGGGACTCCGCTATGAACGGGTCGCGGACTCGAAAAGGACGAGTTGACGCGGACAGAAAACGTCCTATCAGTCAAAAATGACGAAATCCATGAGACAATTCGCGGATGGATACCAACAAGTGAACGTTTTTGCAACAATTTATCATGGGGAACCTTATCGAAAGCCTTGGTGAAGTCAAAATAAACAACGTCCACATTTTTTCCTTGATCGATAAGAGCTGTCCAGTTGTTCAACGCTTCTATCATTGCCGTCACCGTGGACTTGCCCTTCTGAAACCCATGCTGAAGAGGGGAGATAATATGGTTATCGTCGAGATGTGCAACTATCCGTTTTCTGAGAATTTTTTTCAAAAAGACGCGAGAAAATAGATGTAATACTGATGGGTCTGAAGTTGGACGGGTTAGTGAACGGGGGCTTTTTTGGTATTGGAGTAACTAATGAGTGCCTCCATTTCAGAGGAACTTCAGCCGTCATAAAACCGTCATAAGCCGTTCTCACTCTTGTGATGACTGGGCCTACCTTCTCAAAAAGATACCACAATAAACCTTTTATCGCGAACCCTGCCCTTAACAGCAATCGCACATTGAACACAAATGGTACCTCGTAAAGGACTATTTAAGCTGCGCTGTTCCACAGATCAGGATTTCGTTCATTTTTCTGATTTTTTTCTGTTTTTCGCAGATTTTTTAGAAAACAGAAATCAGAAAACAGAAAGGCCAAAACGGCCAGAAAACAGAAAACAGAAATCAGAAAACAGAAATTTCCGCACACCCCTGACCCCCACTAGACTTTCCACGCCCACCGACGTGAACAAATGAATGCTCGAGATCGTTAGATGAGAGATGATTTCCAACCATTAGCCTCGTTCTTCCCTGCATTCTCAACTTCTCTCTTTACTCAGCTCAGCTCGCATACATCGGCTGCAAAAGACGGAAGTTACAAGCCTTGGACAACTCGTCCACCATGTTTCCTTAGCTCAATCTTTGAGGAACCATAACTCCGTACCCTGAAGGTCTTGTGCGATTTCAGAGATGTCATTGGAATCAGCATAGGGCCGCTTTGAAGATGGGCGAAAAAAACAGAAAAACGATTTCTATCGTGGACACTGCCTTTAAAGGCAGCATACACGCTCAAAAATGATGTCAATTTTATGGAATGAATCGAAGGTCTGAAGCTGTTTATATTCAGAGATAACGAAAAAACCGAAAAAAAAATCAATTGAAATGGAGATATAACGGTTCGTTCTATATTGGCCCAGAAGTGGACGAGTTTTACCGCATTGGCTGAAATAGCGGAGCTAGCGACAAATTCGTTGGGATAACGACGCTAATGTACTCGTAAGGCCCTTTCTACAACTCCTACGACCTTAGAAGCGTAAAAACTGAGCCAAAATTACCGTAATCGAGCATTGAACATTTGTATTGAGGGGCGGAGCCCGTATCGATGGGCGGGGAAAGGATGATTTTGTGACTCAATACGGCTCAAATACGGGCACTTTAACTCGTTTTCAACTCTTCCAACTTCGTGAGGGCTCTTCTAGGGCCCGTACGACCTCACTAATGTAGTTATCTCAACAACTTTTGCGAGCGTGTATGCTGCCTTTAATCGTGCTGGGACCACTTGGTCCCGGCACGATTCACCCTTCTCCAAGTACGATCATCACGTGTCGCATGATGCAACAGCCATAGTCCACAGTTGCGGACCGGAATTTCGCTCGGAGAACAAAACTATCTCTTCATTTTTAATTTTCATTTCGATAACCCCTTTTAGACACATGTAGGATCTGAATATGCCCTCCCAACCTGCTCATATTTTCTTTGAGCGAAGTCGCGGGCGTTTTTTAAGTCTTGCTAATAGGTGTGTCCAATTGTTTTCCGGGTTGTTCCGCAAAATTGTTCCGGATTCGCCTTTTAGGCGCTATTCACACTACTCAACGCCAGCGCGGCATGCACGTGCCGCGCTGGCGTGGCGTTTGTGTATGAATGGCTTGACGCCCCGCACACGCGGCACGCGCGTCACGCCCCGCCCGCTCCGCCAGGGCGTCGCCGCTGCAGTATTCATACTGCTACCCGGAACGCCTTGGCGTTTCCATCCACTGATATTATTTATCGATCGTCTCATTCATTCCAGCTTCACCGCTCCGCCATGGCGTCGCCGCTGGAGTATTCATAGTCTCCGCAAGCGCGGCACGCGCGTAGAAACTATTCATAAACAAACGCCACGCCAGCGCGGCACGCGCGTGCCGCGCTGGCGTTGAGTAGTATGAATAGCGCCTTAGGCATTGTAGGCGCGAGAAGCCGGATCTTAATTTTTTCAAAATGTCTTTGCGCACACAATTCCATGAGATACTGGATGATAGTGAAAAGGGTTCACAAAACGTCACAAAACGCTCGACTTTCAGAAAAAACTCGTCTTAAAACGTCACGCATCATTCCTTTCTTCCCCCCCCGTCGATTCCGGTGTGCCTAGGGCAATCCATCGGAAGGTTTTTATCAAACGATGGAAGTGTTTTTGTTTTCGCTTCAGGCCGTAGTTATACACTAGCGGAATGGACACGTCTCGCGATGGCATTGTCGCCGCTTGCTGCGTGGATCAGGGACTCGTCTGCAATGTTGCGTCTTTGACGCCTTCGACGCAATATTGCGGACTGAAAATTCCCGGGCGTTTTGATTGTATTTGATCGGTATTTCACGCCTCTATCACTTGTTTTTTGCAGAAAGCCACTAGAATTCTACTGCTCTTGTCATAACAGTGCTCAATATATCGTTTAGTGATGTTTTAACTAGTTTAGATCTGAAAACTAATCAGCTGATGGAAATCGGCAAATGTATAGCAGGGTAGGTCTCGCAAGGATACAGTACGCAGTGCCGCGGCGTGTTTAACTGCTCGGTGCGGGCTTCCGGCGCGTTTGGTGCTATGTGGGAATGGGGGGGGGGCACTATGGCGCGATGGACTTGACCACGCCCATTTTACTGTGCCGCACTAAATTTGAGCACCTATCCAGGGTTTCCCTCCCCTGCCGAAATCAGGAGAGTCATTGCAGCGCGGAAAAATGGGCGTGGCCAAGTGCGATACAACAGTGCCCCCCCCCTTCCCACATAGCACCGCGCGTTTTTCTGGGACAACTTTTCTATTGGCATGGCTCAGCACAGTTAGGGCGAACATAAGTGGTAGTTGTCTTGATATTTCCGCAGCGTAACGCAGGTGTATAACTAGGGCCTAAGAGTAGCGTACGCAAATCACGTCCGAAACATAATTCATAGATTTTTTCGCGTTCTCATTTCTTTTTTCCGCATACTTTATCATTTTTGCGTTAATTTCGCTGAAAATGCCCGTAATACTCACTCTTGTTGTTTATACTCTTCTTTACGTGACAGTTAGAGTGTTTCAAGAGATGGATTCTGTTTTTGGATTACGGTAAGACAGATGCTGTGTCGCGCACGTGATTTGCGTACTCGACGCCTTACCGTGAACCAAAAACGTCAGAGACGCAGAGAGAGCGCTGCTTCTTTGGACTCTTCGCTTGCCATCTCGTTTGGGACAGACTATACTAGAGATGTTAGGACCGCAGAACCAGTTCCTATGTTCCCAATTGTTTCGCACCGAACGCATCGAAATTGGCACACGGTGCGAAAGTTTAATTCAGATGCGACTTATCTTCATAGCTTTCAGTTACATGTGACCTTCAACAAAGTAAGTATCTTGCCCGGTGTGAGTTAACTTACATTTGACATAAAGTACTGACGTGTAACATAAATGTACTGTTTTATCGCACATGTAACCTAACTCGTGGCGAGCTGCTTCCTAGGGAGGTATACGACGTACTCTCGAAGCAGGACTCCGATGTGGGTAGCGTCGGCGGCTCGATTACCCAAGTTTGAGGTGCTTTGCCCCGCACACCGCTAGGCCTCTTCCAGAGTTCGATCGCTTTGCGACGCGACCGAATGAAAACACTGTGTATCGATCTGGTCGCGTCGCGCGATCTGGTCGCCGGCCTTTCAGACAAGATCGCGGGAAAAGTCGCCCAATCGCGCGATTGGGCGACTGAGATGGCCAGATCGCGTCGCCATGCAGTGCACGGCGACGCGACCGATCGCGGCGACCGCTTTATATGTCCTCGTTCAAATTCCTATTTTTTCACGTTGATTCAGGCAAAATCAGTATAAGTAGGCAAAACAATCATAATACAAAACAAATGTTATCATAAAATGATTATTATCATTAAAAAAATCTACGATACACTTGAGGGTGACAATAAAACTAGGATCCAAATCACAATTGACAATGTAGTTCAATGGTCTAAACGAAAGCTTCTCCCTCTTTCCACTCAAAAAAGTCAAGTACTACACCTGGGTAGAACTACTAATCCGGAAGGCGGGTAGAATATCGATGGTTCAATACTCCAGCATGTTAACCTGGTTAAAGATTTAGAGTTTCTTGTCGATTCGAAAATGAATTTTGATAAGCATTAGGATAGTATTGTTGCGAAAGCTGAACAGAAACTTTTCCTTCTGTTCAAATCGCTGAAAACTAAAGGTCCATTGCTTTTGGTTACAGCCTATGAAATTTACGTTCGATCTGCTCTTGAATATGGTACCTGTATCTACTTTCCTCATTAAAAAACCTGCGTTGCCAAACTAGAAAGAGTGCAAAACAACTTCACGAGGAAGGTCTTCATAAGGTCTCTTGGCTTCACGTATAGGAGTAATCCCATGGCATAGTGAGGAATCGTATGCTTAATTTGGATACTTTACATTACAGACGCGAAAGAAATGATTTAATTTTGGTATATAATATTATAACTGGAAGACTGGGTCTCAAAGCTCATTCATTTTTCAAACTGGTTGAATCAAATACTAGGGGAGAAAGGTTCAAGCTTAAATTCCGTCAGCCGCGCACCTCTTTGGGGCGCAGCTTCTCCATCTTCAGAGACGGCATGGAATACTTGAAGATGAGTCATACTGTTAAGATACCGATCAACTTCACTAAATTCAAAATTACCTTCATTGTCAAGAAAGGATCTATCAATCGTTTTACGCTTTTTCGTTTCGAAACTTGTCATTTTTCAAGTTCCTCGATGTTTTCGTTGTTTTTCTGCCCTTTCTATGTTTCTACACGTCTGCAAGGGCGTGTAATAAAGTTAAAGTTAAATGGCAAAGCACAATGCACCTTTTTATCATAAATGACTAGCCAATCGCGCGACACCGCGAACATGAAACAGGCGTCGATTAGAATGTGTACGTAAAAGTGCGTGGTCGCCAACTTCCGCGATTGGGCATTCACACTTCCAAAATCTGCGATTTCCACGGCGACGCGACGGTCGCGTCGCTGCGCCCACGATCGCGTCGCAGAGCGATCGAACTCTGGAAGGGGCCCTAGCCGCTGGCGGTCCCGAGCATGCCGCGTGTCGATGTGCTGATCGCGTCGCGTGTCGGTGCCGGCCGCGTAGCTTGTGGGTGTTAGGTAACATATAGCAACGGTGTAAGTTGCTCGCAATGTTGTGTATAACTAGAGCAAGTTACATGATGCTTTAATCGAAAATCTGGCCAGGTTACACTAAACATCGCTTCAAGTTACTTGTGAATTTGAAGCAAGTTGCGTGAAGCCATCATGCAACTTGCTTTGAAGTCATAGGTAACTTGTTCAGAAATTCTTGAGGATTTCTTGATAGTTTTTCTAGGAATAGGAAAATTTTGTGATGCCTTCTTCTTCAATTGCACTATTTCCTAAAAGGCCGGCGTCTATTCCTGCCTTGCTGTTTTTGCTGCTCTTCCCGCCACCTCTAATCGTTCCACTCCTCTCGACCAACTGCATAGTAGGATAATCTCATGTGCTTCTGGATCAGGCCGGCAGCAGGTTGATGGGGAAGAGATTATCGATGGCATAGCAGGCGATCAGTGCTACTTTTGTTGCGGCTATCAGCTAGCTCTCTGTATGCGTCTTCCCTACCACCCGCATTCAACATCCAGTTCCGATTTGCTAACAACAAAAGATTCGTATGATCTGGCTGGCATATACACACCGAACGACCGACGACTGTATGTGTGTTCTCCACACCGTTCCACATACCAGCCAGTGGCCAGTTCCACCGCCACCTATCTCCTTTCGCCTACCGTTGCCATCACACCTATGCTACCCACAACAAATCACCTATTGCATACACTTTTGAGTTGACGGAACTGTTTACTTGTCAGGTATCCCTCATAACTTTACAGACATGTCACATTCTGGGGTTTCCCAGCTGACCGCAGGGACGATGTTACCAGTTGTTGAGTCAGTTTATGGGAGACAGGGCGCGGCCATCTCTCGAGGACACTCTGTGTAGACTGTAGGCATGAGGGGGGTGAGTCAACTCGTTCCCTTGCTACCTATTTCATGATAGAAACGCCTTTGCTGGGTACACAATTACTCATTTTGTACAAATCTGATTACGATACTGCGAGGTGGATACGGTCCGTTGACATCGCGCAGCCATTTGAACGGCTATCGCGAGAATCATTGAACCTCACCTTGAAAACGTAGATTTCGAATGTGCACTTCGCAGCTGCCTTGAATTACTCTGAAAAAAGTTATAGGCTATTTTTCTTCGATTCTCGTACCTATTGCACCCTCCAAAAAAGGCAGTAATCATTCGAAAATCATAAAACGGACCTCGTAATCGTGTTCAGGGCCAAAAACTACCCCTCCAGGCAGCAATGAGATTGGGTGAAAGCACATTTTCCGAACTTTGTGCAAACTGAAAGCGTTTCGGAGTAACAAGGGAACCACAATAAGTCATAGTGACCACTCCAAATGAAACGTACTTTTCTAGAACCCTTTTCGGACGAAAAGTCCGAATATGCCTATCGCAGCTGCCTAGACCCACTCTGAAAAAAGTTATGAGCGTTTTTTAAAGCCTCGCGGCAAGGTAAGGGTACCCCCCGTGGAATTTTTGGGGTGTTTTTAATTTTTTCTCCGGATTTTGCTAAAAACATGTACGTAGGGGTAATCTGGGGTGCTGAACACGAATCTGGGGTTCGCTTCTGAAAATTTTGAGGTTTACTGTAGGTTACGGTAGGTAACATGCCATTTAGAGGGCAAAATCTACCTCAATATTCCGATAATCGACAAATGGACATCGAATTCGTATTCAGCACCCCAAATAACCCCCACATAGAAACTTTGAGACAAATCTGAGACTTCGACCAAACTACCGTATACCCACCGTAATCTACCGTAAGCTGACAAAAATCGATAAACTGACATCAGATTCGTGTTCAGCACTCCAGATAACCCCCACAGGTACGATTTGAGCTACATCTGTCGTCACATTCCGGAAATCGTCAAAAGTTGATTTTGCCGTCAATTTTCTCTGCCAGTGGGAAGCTTTGAACAAATATAGTCGAAAACTTCAGAAAAACGACAAATGAACCTCAGATTCGTGATCAGCACCCCAAATAACCCACCTGAACGAATTTTTAGTCGAATCTGGAAAACTTTTCTAAAACGCTTCGAGAGCCCTCTAATTGGTAAAAATAAACGCCCAACCGAAAATCCGTACAAGTCCAAAACGCTGTTGGTCTGCACAAAGTTTGGAAAATGTTCCTTTACCCAAACTTCGCTTAGTGGGGTAGTTTTGGGCGCTGAACACGATTATCAGGTCCGTTTCCGGAATTGCGTAAAAATAATGCGCTTCTTGGAGGGTACAATAGGTACGAAAATCGCAGAAAAAACGCTCATAACTTTTTTCAGAGTGGGTCTAGGCAGCTGCGATAGGCATATTCGGACTTTTCGTCCAAAAATGGTTCTAGGAAAGTACATTTCATTTGGAATGGTCACTATGACTTATTGTGGTTTCCTTGTAAGACAGATTTTCTTTTAGACGCTTATTTACACCAGTTACAGGGCTTGGAAAGCGTTGAAGAAAAATATTCCAGATTTTACTTGAAATTCTTCCAAATCGGTTTTTGGGGCGCTGATCACGAATCCGTAGTTTATTTATCGTTTCCTTTGAAGTTTTCGGCTGCATTTGTTCAAAGCTTTCCACCGACAAAAAAATGGCGGCAAAATCGACTTTTGACGAGTTCCGGAATGTGACGACATATGTGGCTCAAATCGTTTTCCTAGACGTTATTTGTAGTGTTGAACACGAATCTGATGTCCGTTTATTGATCGATTTTGACTGCTTACGTTAGATTACAGTGGGTATACGGTAGTTCGGTCAGAGTCTCCAATTTGATTCAAGGTTTCTATGCGAAGGTAATTTGGGGTACTGAATACGATTTCAATGTCCTTTTGTCGATTTTCGAATTATAACGTAAGTTTTGCCGCCTAAGTAGTATGATACTCACCGTAACCTACAGGAAACCTCAGAATTTCGAAAGACGAAGAACCCCAAGTTTGTGTTCAGCACCCCAGGTTACCCCTATACACGTTTTTAGCAGAATCCGGATTTTTTTTTTCAAAACGCCCTAAATTTTGCCTGATGGGTACCCCTACATATGTACCTTCTCGCGAAGCTTTAAAAACGCTCATAACTTCTTTCAGAGTGAGTCTAGGCAGCTGCGATGAGCATATTCGGTCTTTACGTCAATAAATAGTTCTAGAATAGTACATTCCCTTTAGAATGGTTTGTATGACCTATAGTATGTAGTTCCCTTATCAGAGAAACAAGTTCCAGAAGTCGGAAGGGATGTCCACTTCATAAAACACTGGTGTTTCAAATCTCGAAATATGCCTAATCGACTACTGCACTTTGTACGACTGCCTTGTACTATGTACATGTAGCATGTATGATTCATGAGAACATTTGAGGGTAAAACCTACTCACACCCTTCTGACGATCAGTTCATCTACCTTCAAAGACAACATTCATCATGGAATGGGTAAACTCTGGTTCATTCCTAGTGAGCTATCATTTTCGTTTATCTCTATCAGCAGAGCGGTGGATCATTGACAAAATAGAACTGTGGGTAGGAATGTTACGGCAAAAAAGCGACCGCTGGCTGCTCCTGATGCTCAAAATCGAGACCTCTTTTGGAATCTTAAAGAGCTTGCACATCCAGTGAAGCCCCTTTCGTAGCTGGCCGCTTCGCCTTGGAGTCGAAGCGACCAACGATACTGCTGCCGAGAATTTGGAATAGCTTCCTCTAGCGATTCTAAACAGTCGAGCGATTCGTCTGAGGACGCAATTTCGCGTGAAACCGGACGGATTTTGCGGACAACGCTGCGGAATTTTTCTGTTTGCTGGCCCGAATTACTAGGATCGCAGGAAGTGATGGAAGACAGCCAGAACACAAATATATGGTTATAGACTTTTTGTCTATGGATCAAATTTAGCAGCTCTAACAACAGAAGCATACTCGAACGAAAACCTCAAGTGATATAAACAGCTTTAGAACCACTTTTTGGAGTAAAACCCGACATTAGTTTTTCCTGATCATGGCCAGTATTTGAAAATTTATGATCAGTATGATAGTTTACAAGTGAAAAAAAAAACATGAGAGACGAAAAGGACAAAAAGGGTTGTTGTCGCGTAATATCAGAAAAATAAAAACAAGTTACTTGTAACATATCTAGGCCGATGTAAGTTACTTGAGACATATTTTGTCCATTTAGGTTACATGTAACGTATCGGAGGCGCATTCCTGTCGATATGTTGCATGTAGCTTAAATGACTTGGGGTAAGCCGCAAGTAACGAACATCAGCTTAGATATGTTACAAGTAACATGTTTTCGATTCCTGAGAGGATACTGCGTGCAGTGCGCCTCCGATATGTTACATGTAACTTAAATGGCACAATATAAGTCGCAAGTAATTTACATCGGCCAAGAAGATATTTCTAAGGGAATTTACGACGCACTTGCGGGGTTAGGCTTACGACGGGCGCTGCTGTTGGTTCAATTATCCAAGTTTGATGTGCTTGACCCCACACCAGCAGGGAAGTCCCAGCACAGCATTTTTTTTAGCGTAGTATGTGGTCTGGGACACGCTCCCTGCGTCGCGTGTCGTCTGCGTCACGTGATGGCCACCCATAGTGAAAGTATAAATGTAAGTTACATGTAACATAAGTGTATTTTACATATAATATACATTTTCCGTTACATGTATTATAAATGTATGTTACACGTAATATAAATGTAAGTTACTTGAGACATTCAAGTGATTTACATTTATATTACAAGTAACTTGTTTTGATTTTTCTGAGAGGGCGACAGAAACCGAGAATGAATCAACACGTTGCGTCTTCGGGCAGTCGACATTAAAGGCGCAGTCCAACCTCGGAATCGATTTTTAGTTTTTGTGCTTATCTTGGAGGAAATTCCACGCCGATCACAATTTTGTCCACGGAATGACTGAAAGCTCTTTACGAACGGAGTTATGGCCCTTCAAAGGTTCTGAATTTGAACAGCGAGAAGTTTGCGGTTGAGTTGTTTCGAGCCGGTTTTTTCTCGTGATTTTTCTCTCTTATTCAAACGAATTGAGTTTTCACGCTTACTCAGGAATTTTTGAACAAGTTACCTGAGACTTTGACGCAAGTTGCATGATTGCTTCACGCAACTTACTCTAAATTCACATGTAACTTGAGACGATTTTACAAGTAACTCGCCTGAACATTACACGTAACTTACAGAACATTGCGAGTAACTTGAAATGTTGCCATATGTAACCTAACACCGACACGCGACGCTGCTGGCACAGTGACACGTGACGCGGCCGGCTCGCGTGCGTCGTTTACCTTCTTAGGAAACAGCCCGCCCCGAGTTAAGTTACATGTGGGATGAAATAGCATATTTAAATTACACGCGAGAACTTTATGTCACATGTAAGCCAACTTGCACCGCGCAACATACCCACTATGTTGATGGTCACATGTAACTTAAAATTGTGAAGATAAGCGGCAGGTAACATGTCAAGAAACCTTAATTCGCATGTAACTTGATCAGGAATTGCTGAGTACGGGCTTGCTATACGCGGCGGTAGGAAAATAGTATCAAAAATTACCTCTGAGGTTGTACTGTGCCTTTAAAAGGTTGTCGCTGTGCAAGCCCATTGAAGGTGGATGGAGGGAGAGTCTATTCTGTTCCTAATGACCCTGTTCATAAATTATCTATTGTTGAAGCACATAAAGTTGGTTTTTCCTCAAACTGGTTGTTCAACTACTCGACAAATTAAAGGAAAATGTCTTGAAATGCATATAGCCCTTTCATCTGTTCTAGTCTAGTGAATGGACGAGCTGCGGAGGGAGACTGCCACTCGCAATCAAAGCCCTGCTGATGATCGGGTTCCGCCCATTTGCAGAACTCGAGTTGGCGTGGAAAAGTCTTAATTACAAGATCAAGGCTCTTCGGAAACCTAGTAAGAGCTGTAAAACTACTCAGGCGATTCTCGGCCCCGATCCGCCTAACAGCTCGGCTCGTGTTCCCAATCGGCGAGTCGGCTTCTGTTGCTATACGAGCCACTGCTGTTGCTATCCGGGCCACTGTTATTGCTGTCCGGGCTGTTTCGGTTCGCCCGAACAGCAACAGTAGTGGCCTGGAAATTGGGAGAACGAGCCGAACTGTCAGGCGGTTCAGATTCCTGTTCGGTGCGGCTCGGGGCCGAAAATCGCCTGAGTAGAATAAAGGAGTTGTTTCATTTTTCACAAAAACTCAACTGGAAAAAAGCACCCACTCTAAAAATTTCTATCCTTGGCGAAATAAATTGTTGAAAATTTCCCGTTTCAAAGAGTGTATTAATATGACGAAGGGAGCAACACGATCTAGTAAGCGCTTGTAGTTGTCGCCCACAAAGGAAGTATACAAGGCGTAGGTCGGATCTGCGGAAACGAATTGTATGGTTAGTATCCATTGGGCCTCTATAGTAAAATTGCGCTGTACTTCGTCCCGTAGCGCTGGTTCCGAGAAGTTATAAGCTCAAGACGGTAGTTTTTGTACTTGTTGTACCTTCTAAAATGCTCTATAATATCCGGAAGTATTCATGTTCAGCTACCAAATACCCTCTCACAAGGGAAGTGTTTAGAGTGTCAAACGCATCTGCGAAAACGACTAGTATCGTTAGCATCTCTTCTGGCTCAACAGTAAAACTGTGCAGTATCCCGCCCCGAGCTGCAGGTTAGAACAAGTTATGAGCATTGTTCAAGCTTCGCGAAAACTCAGAAAAATCATAACAAGTTACTTGAAATATAAATGTTACTTATTTGAATGTCTCAAGTAACTTTTATTTGTATTACATGTAAGTTACACTTATGTTACAAGTACCCTCTATAAAACGTCGCAATTCACATCATTCGAGGCGCGAGCGGCGCGCGCGACACCTGGGCCTCCGTCTGCTCTGCGCTCTCTCACTGTGTCTAACCTCCGCTCCTTACCAGCACGCGTAGGAACCATGTGAATTTCGCCGTTTTATAGCCTGTAACTTACATTTGTATTTTAACCATGGGTGGCCATCACGTGACGCAGACGACACGCGGCGCAGAGGGCGTGTCCCAGACCACATACTACGCTAAAAAAAAATGCTGTGCTGGGACTTCCCTGCTGGTGTGGCGTCAAGTATCTTAAACTTGGGTAACTGAACCAACAGGAACGCCAGTCGCAAGCCTAACCCCGCGAGTGCGTCGTACATCAACCTTGGAAATATCTTCTTGGCTAATTTAGGTTACTTGCGACTTATATTGTACCATTTAAGTTACATATAACATATCGTCATATCGGAAGCGCACTGCACGCAGGATCCTCTCAGAAATCGAAACAAGCTACTTGTAACATATCTAAGCTGATGTAAGTTACTTTCGCTTTATCTTAAGCCATTTAAGTTACATGTAACATATCGGAGGCACACCGCACACAGTATCCCGCCAATATGTTACATGTAACTTGAACGACCTGAGATAAGTCGAAGGTAACTTACATCGGCTCAGATATGTTACAAGTAACTTGTTTTCGGCTTTTTATGTTGCAAGTAACTTGTTTTCACTTTTCTGAGAAGGCAAGGGTACCCATCAGGAATTTTTTTGAAGTTTCAATTTCAAAAGTTTTCTCGCGATTATATCAAAACTTGTAGCTAGGGGTAATCTAGGGTAGTGAACACAAATCTGCAGTCCATTTGTAGAAACTTTGAGGTTTACCGTGAGTAGGTTACGGTAGGTAACATGTAATTTAGGGGTCGAAAACCCACCTAAGTATTTCGAAAATCGACAAATGGACGTTAAATTCGAATTCTCCACCCCGAATAACCCCTGAATACAAATTTTAAGTGAAATCTGAGATTTTGACCAAGCTACCGTATACCCACGGTAGTTTGGCCAAAATCTACCGTAGTCTGTCTAAAATCGATAAACGTAGTCCAGATCCGTGTTCGTGACTCCAGACTCTGAATAACTCGGAAAAATTAAAACAAGTTACTTGTAATATAAATGCAATTTACTTGAATGACTCGAGTAACTTACATTTGTATTACATGTAACATACATTTATATTGCATGTAAGTTAAATTTATATTGCATGTAAGTTACACTTATGTTACATGTAACTTATATTTATATTTTTGCTATGAGTGGTCATCACGCGACGCAGACGACACGCGACGCAGAGAGCGCGTCCCTGACCACACACTACGCAAAAAAGTGCTGTGCGGGGCCCTCCCGCTGGTGTGGAGTCAAGAACCTCGAACTTGGGTAATTGAGCTAACAGCAACGCCAGTCGCAAGCCTGACCCCGCGAGTGCGTCGTACATTCGCCTTGGAAATGCCTTTTCGGCCGATTTAAGTTACTTACGACTTATATTGTGCCACTTAAATTACATGTAACATATCAGAGGCGCACTGCACACAGTATCCTCTCAAAAAAACCAAAACAAGTTTCTTGTAACATATCTTGGCAGATGTAAGTTACTTGCGACTTATCTAAAGTCATTTAAGTTATATGCAACATATCGACAGAAACCGCGTGCAACGCGCCTCCGATATGTTACGTGCAACTTAAATGGCACAATATAAGTCGCAAATAACTTACCTCGCCTCAGATATGTTACAAGTAACATGTTTTAGGGCCTTTGTGTTACATGTAACTTGTTTTCATTTTTCTGAGAACCTGTAGAGAAATATTTTGAGCCATTTCTATCGTACCGTTCCGGAAATCGCCAAAAGTCACATTTTGCCCTCAAATTTTCACCCGATTGGAGGCTTTGGGTGGTGGCCTTCGTGTATCAACACTCCTGAGGAGGCGGGAGAGACGGGGGAGGAGCGAGGTTTCTGATTGGACTCAACACGGGCTAGCCCCGGCCCCCGGCTGTTGCGTCCAATCAGGGACCTCGCTCCTACCCCGTTTCTCCCCCCTCCTCAGGGGTGTTGATACACGATGGCCATCACCCGGAGGCTTTGCACGAATTTAGTCGAAAAATTCGTAAAAGCGACAAATAAACCCCAGATTCGTGATTAGCGCACGAAATAGCCCACCTTTGAGGATCTCAAGACAAATTCGGAACGTTTTTCTAATACGCCCCCCGAACCCCCTAATCGGTAGAAATAAACGCCCAACCGAGAATCCGTGCAAGTCGGAAACGCTATCAGTCTGGGCAATGTTCGGAAAATGGGCCTTCACCCAAACATTGCTCAGGGGGTAGTTTTGAACGCTGAACATAATTATGAGGTCCGTTTTCGGATCTTTTAAGGACTAATGTGTTCGTTTTGGAAGGTGCAAAAAGCACAAAAATCGATCGTTTTAAGCTTGTAACTTCTTCGAACCTGCAGCTCGGGGCGGAATACTGCGCAGTTTTACTATGGAGGCTTAAGAGATACTAACAATACAAGCCGTTTTTTTTTTCGGATGTGTTCGCCGCCAAACACTTCCCCTGGTAGAGCAATTTTCCAGAAGCGAATTTGAATGCGGCTGTGATTTGTGACACAAAATGGCGGTGGTATAACCGCTAACGCCGTGGTGTGTTTCCCATTGAAAAGCTTGTTTCTGATGGCGTCTTCTCCACAGCGAACCACACCCATTGCCGCGCGCGCGGTCGACCATTTCCTGCCATCACCATCACAAGCGGCATCTTCATCAGAACAACATACACACTTACAGTGTCTACGCCCTCCTTGTTCTAACACCGTCATCACGCTTCATAACACCCACTGTTTTTCCACTAATTATCATTGGAATCTCATCCCAGTTAAGAACAACTTTCTCCGCCCATCTGTTTTTTTTACAAAGAGAAATCATGTTTTGCTATCTGTCATAATCGCTGCGGTCTCATCTTGAAAACTCGTCCTTCTGCAGCCACACCCTCAGGTTTTCCTGATTCTGATGAGTTCCCTCTCTTCTTGATCTATTAAAGGCAGTGTTCACGATGACTCTCGTTTCCAAGTTTTTGACTCAAAACAATGCGTTGGCAACCAAGTGTTACCAAAATCACGAAGAAACGGCGAGAAACGCATCAAAACGTCGTATTTCAGTGACATTATTCTATGGCCTGGACTAGTTGTCTGGTTGGATGAACATGTTCACGGTGGTTGTCACCGGTGAAAAATGGGACTAATCTAAAATGGAAGAATATTTTGGGCAAAACAGTGTTAGTTAGGGCCCGAAGGAAAGAACGGAGCAACACAGAATGGAAAATTGCAAAAGGCGGGTCCACAAAAGATTTCATTGTCACAACGAACAGTTCCATTGATACTTAAAGGCACACTCCAACCTCAGAATCGTTCTCCTGTTTTTCTACCTATCTTGAAAACGGTCCCACGCTGATTCCAAAGATGTCTCTGGAATCGTTCAAGACCCCCTGGGAACGGAGTTATGGCCCCTCCAAAATTGAGCAGCGGAAGTGTGGTGGCCGAGTTGTCCGAGGATTGTAACTTCCGTCTTTTGCAGCCGATGTATGCGAGCTGACGTGAGTAAAGAGAGAAGTTGAGAATGAAGAGAAGAACGGGGCTTTTGATCGGAAACCATCGCTCAACTCACGATTTCGAGTGTTCCTTTGTTCACGTCGAGGGGCGGAAAGGGGTGGGACTTGCCCACAGCGGCGGGGTTCGCCCACTTTTCTAAGCCGTTTTGCGACTCCTGGGTAGCTTTTCGTCCCGTTTTTTCGACGCTGTTCTGCTTCTGAGAGCCACAAGAAGCGTTTGTCATGGAAAATTCGAGGATGAAGTTTATCGCGAACAGTGCCTTTAAGAGGCGGGCTGATACTTGAGGATTTCGTGCCCTTCTGATGCGTTTTTCTCGGTTTCTTCGTCATTTCAGTTCTACTCGGGGGCCAAACAATCGATTTAGCGATTAATCTCAAAATCGAAGATTATCGTGAACACTGCCTTTAAATACAAAATGCAGCGAATCGGTCATCGCTGAACAATTACGAAGATTCTATCCGAACAATGCACCTTCCTATTTAGAGAAGCTCGCCCTGCGCCTTATCCGAAAGTATCGCCTGCTTCCTTATAAGAGTTAGCCTCACAGTAAGAGGACAACTATATAACGTCGGCATGGATCCTGAAGAGACTTCGCGTTCACTGTTGAAAGTTGGCGCAAAGTCGGTGCCATGTGCTATAACATAGGTGCACCGAGTTGGCGCCAACCTTCAACAATGCACGCGAAGTCTCTTCCCGATCCATGCCAATGTTAGATCCAACATATGGATATTGAAGGCATACAGGAGGCCAAACGACATTCCCAATAGTTGTTTACCATAGTTGTGCCCTGGACGAAAAGACCGAATATTGAATAGATTCGAGTGACCCCTTTTTTAACGTCCGATTTTTGAATACATTCGAATGCCCCTTTCTTTTTCGACTTCCGCATTTCGAATATATCCGAATGACCCCTTTTTCCGTGATCCGAAATTCGAATAAATTCGATTCGAATATATTCGAATAACTTCGAATCAACAAACTGTAAACAACCTTATTGAGCAGTGAATGTATACTCTATTTTGGAGCCAGTCTTACTACCATTTGATCGTGAGCGTGTGCGCGCGTATGCTACGTCCCCTTCTCAGAAAAATGAAAACATGTTACTTGTAACATAAAAGGCCGAAAACAAGTTACTTGTAACATATCTGAACCGATGTAAGTTACTTGCAACTCAAATCATTCCATTTAAGTTACATGCAACATATCGGCGGGACACTGCGTACGGTGCGCTTCCTATATATCTCAAATGACCGGAGATAAGTCGCAAGTAACTTACATCGGCTCAGTACTGTTACATGTATATTGTTTTCGATTTCTGAGAGGGCACTGTGTGCAGTGCGCCTTCGATATGTTACATGTAACTTAAATGGCACAATATAAGTCGCAAGTAACTTAAATCGGCCGAGGAAATATTTCCAAGGGGGATGTACGACGCACTCGTGGGGTCAGGCTTACGACTGGCGTTGCTGTTGGTTCTATTACCCAAGTTCGAGGTACTTGACCCCACAGCAGCAGGGAAGGCCCCGCACAGCATTTTTTTTGCGTAGTGTGTGGTCAGGGACGCGCTCTCTGCGTCGCGTGTCGTCTGCGTCACGTGATGGCCACCCATGGCGTAACTATAAATGTAAGTTACATGTAACATAAGTGTAACTTACATGCAATATAAATTTAGGTTACATGTAATATAAGTGTATGTTACATGTGATATAAATTTAAGTTACTTGAGACATTCAAGCAAGTTACATTTATATTACTTGTAACTTGTTTTGATTTTTCTGAGTTTGCCTCCCACCTTCCCGCCATGCGGTCTCAAAACTTGAATGTGGTGTGCCCACTCCACCCACTTTCCTGTGGCTAGCGAGAAAGTGGATGGGGCGAGTACACCATATTCAAAGTTTCGGGGCCGCATATTGCTATTGGTTGCTCGTTTTAAGCCGATTTTCAACACTGTTGTTGCAGTGAGCCACAGACCTTACGGTTTCTGGTGATAAGTAGAAGGTGGTTTCAATTGTTGCCTTCAAAGAATTTTCATTTTTATGTCTTTACACAGAATTTTCTTGAACAAATTCAGCTCTACCAAGTAGTCAAATCTTCGTTTCAGCCAATGATTTCGACATAGAAATTATTGTTGAATACTGCCTTTAATAAACGCTGTCGACATTTTTCAGTAAAAAAAAACGCCGGACAAAGTAATTGTAGAGTTGGTCAACCTTCTGTCCCAATTATTACCACCTAACCCACCGTCCGCGAAAGCGGACCGATTTACACGAGTTCTCAGCTGGTATACATGTCTAAAAATGGCTGCATTTACGCTACAACTTTGTATCATTTGGTTTTGCAATCTTGGAACTTGCAGGAATCGGTATGCCTCTGGAAAGATTTTTGTTGCAATTGTGGAATTTCTAAGGGATTAAGAATTTTATTTAAAAAAAAACTATTGGAGGTCCTCGAGCAACTTAGAACTTGAGCGTGCTCCTCTGATTCCCTAGTCAAAATATTATTAGTTACAGATTCATTGGGTACAATTACACATTAAATGAGGTGGAACTAGTCAAAACAATCATTTGTTGCAGCGCTGACGAACACAGAAACTGCGGTGAGGACGCACACCAAACCATGTTGTTTTACCACATTTTGCACGCGGCGAGGCGCCAAGTGATTTCGAAATCCTTTGACGTGGTCATGCCTGTCAATGGAACACACGGTCGCCTACCGTACACCTTAAATAGCGGCGACGGGGCAGATTTATTCGAAACTATTTGAAATTATAACTATTCAAATGTTCATTCATATAGTAGGCTTCGAATATGGAATAGATTCGAATGACCCTGTTTTTTTTTGAGGTCCGATTTTTGAATAGTATTCGGATACTGCGATTTTGAAAATTCCGATATTGAAGACCTATTCGAATGCCAATTATTCGAATATATCGATTCGAATTCATTCGAATGGCACCACTATACTAACTTGCACCTGCGCGTTTTTCCAACTTTTCCTTTTTCTCACCTTTGAATTGGCCTAATCCTTTGTTATGAGAAAAAAAAAACTCGACAACCGTTTTCAACGCGAACCATTACTTTTTAAGACATGGTACGCGCAGAAAACTCTATATTATTTTTTCATGTTTTTGCGTAGCTTGGCCTCTCTAGTGAACGAAAATGTCGAAGGGTCCCATGAAAACCCCTTATTTGTAAAGCAAAGTCAATTGGAACAGATTGTAAATACGAATTTGAATTTCGCGTCAAAATCGTTTTTGAAGTTTTTCTGCTTCTGGAGGCCTTGTCACTGTCATTTTCGACGTTTTTCTGCATGTGGAGTTTAGGCCGTAACTGTTTCTCATGTTGTTTGACGGTTGCATCAACATTCTATGAAAAAGTGATAGATGACTACTGGTGAGAACTGGTGGCATCTCCTCATCTTTAACCCCTTCCAACCTCATAACCCTACGTTTTTGACGCGCCAAAGTTTAACAGTGTGGTTCATGGAATTGAGCCTGAAAAATGGAAATTGGTTTTTTCAGCGCGAACGATGTCTTTAAGTAGCGTCAAAACTAGTGAGTACTTCTCTGAAAGCATTTATGTGACAGTTTGCTTTCCTTTGACATTTGGTTGCACTATCATCAAGAGCGAGAGAGATCAAAAGGTGGTTCAAAACTGGAAAGATCTTCTCGATTGCCTAACTCTTGTTCTATTCCTACAGAAGAGAGCCTTGAAACAATAGGAAAAACTGCGCTTTGCTGGAATGCATATGAGCGAGAGAAAGTCGAAACTCCCTGCACGAACACTGGTTCGATTAGAAGCAATCACCCTTATCGCGATTCCAATTAATGGATATGTTCGTAGTTGTGCAATAGGCCGCTTTTTCCAGTTTTCCGGAAAACTCGTCCCTATCCAAGTTCGCCAGGGCGCTTATTCATTCGACTGATCTCGTCGAATTGCTCCATTCGGCACTCTCCAAACACACATAGAAACATCATCATCATGACTTTTCAACCACCTCTTCAGTCGAACAAGTTTCTGGAGAAACCCCGCCGGGAGTTTTTCCTAACTCATTCAAACTGCGTCCGCCTGCCACACCCCGCAGTTAAGTTTAGTTGCTCTTGTTTCTTCATTGAGACAACTTCAAGGGCATTTCGATGATGATTTGATGGAGGGTTCGCAGGCTGGCGAGGGGCGGGGTGTTGCTTGCCAATCACGCCTCCCAACGGTTTTCCATCAGCGCTAAGGTCGTCCTTCCCTTGAGGAAGATGTATTCACCTAATCTGTCTCTGCAGAGCATTGGCCTCGACTGACCCTGACCTCATATTGAAGTTCTGAAGAATTATTGCTGTTGTAAAGTACAGTGACGGGAATTCTCTTTTGGAGTGAGTAGTGCGCCCCTGCAGAATTCGAAATGGTTCTATCCCTCTTCTTGCCACAATCAATTCGCTCAAATGTGATATTTCTCGAATAGCTCCTCCTCTGTAAGTTTTGTGCGACGCTATTTTTGCAATCAGCTACCGGCATTTCGATGACGAAATGAAGAAGACGAATGTTGTTGAGCCCTTTTGACTTACTTGACCTAATCGGTTGGCTTTCGCCTGACGCGGTCATTCCGCATCTTCGCCGAGGTGTGCCGTACTACTAGTCAACCGTGTCCATTTTTCACGGTCCTCAGCCTCAGTTTGAGTACAATCCATCCATTGGTCGCTATTTCACTTCCTGTTGAGTGAAACATTGCGTCTGAAATGCCTTTCAATGCCGAGTGATTTCAAATCCTCCTTCACCACATCTGTTCAAAACTTTCTCCTATGTCGAGGCGACCGTTTGGAGACAGGACTCGGAAGCATCCGTGTTAGAACGTTTTGAACAAGACGATCTGGCGGTCTCCTAAAACTATGCCCGAATAAACGAAGACGACGTTCCGTGGCCGCTTGATATGGTGTTAGGAGATGCTGGCACATCCCAAGTGTCGGGCCTTGATGTGCTGCGCGGATCTCATTTTGTAGAGATCTTCGTTAGTGCACATACGGAAATATTCAAGCAAACGTCTAAACAGCTTCCTCTCCGTGCAATCCAACCTTTCCGTCTGCGTCTTCGGTGCTGCCCACGTCTCCGATCCGTACATCATGATAGGGCGAAAAGCGGATAGGTAGACGCGCAACTTGACTTCCTTCGCGATGGTGGTAGACCACAAACACTTAGTTAGAGAATTGAATGCAGATGTAGCTTTCGCGCATCGTTGCTGAATATCCGCTGCATAACTACCATCGTTCTTCAGCAAACAGCCCAAATAACAGAAATCGTCCACCAGTTCGATACGTTGTCCGTCCACACAAACTCCCGTTGAAAGACCTTTGAGAGACCTACATTTGCTTGCATTTGTCGGGACGAAGACGAAGTCCATAGGCTGCGGCATACTTCGAAACGAGGTTCACATTCCTTTGCAATTTTTCATCGATTAGCACCATACGCATGATGTCATCAAAGGCTATGGGCTGTAGTAAGCCCCCTCAAAATAAAGTTAAGATGATCTTAAACCATCGCATGAAGAAATGTTGAGATAATCTGTAAGATTATCTTGATGATATGGTCAAGAATATGGATCTCATCTGTAAGCGCATCATTCAGATGATGAATATTTTTTAGATGATGCTAATTTCATCAGGTTAGCTGAACTTCTACAGATCATCTGGACAGAGAAAAGCGAGAGAGCAGGCATTCCCGGAGAAGCTCGTCTTATCTTTAAGAGTAACCCCGGAGCGCCTCTTATTCTTCAGATGAAATACCAGTTATCAATCTGAGCTATCACAAAACGACAAACATCTCATTTCATTCATTGACAAAAAAAGCATCGAGTTGGTCGTTGAGAGAATGACCACCTGCAGAATGAGGGCCGGCTTTTCTTATTCTCACTGGTATGATCATGTCTTATCGTATCATGAATATTCGAGGACGACCGCTTTAGGGCTAATGACCGCTAATGGAATGAATACGGGCCTAAGTTCAGCGACGAGCCGTGACTGATAACGATAATTATGAATCAATACGAAATTAAGATCATCTGAAACTTGTCTGGAAGAATATCAGATCATCTTATCGAAATAATATCAGATCATCTGATAGGGGTGGTTTACTACAGCCCTATGTTCAATAGATAGAGAGTTCTACTACAGCTCTTTGTCTTAGCTCCTGATCTCGATTCGAAAGTTGACTTGAAATTGGCAGGTGTACGAACTGCTACTCTTGTTCCTCTGTCTCCTTCTCTCCATGTTCTCGGTTAGACGAACGTACTGGGCAGTCACATTCTATTATATTTGTCATCAAAAAATTGGTAGAAGGATATTATTTTACCGTCCATACTCGGCCGATTCTGGGGCAGCTTGACAACATTCGTAGGCCCTCAACGCGCACGCATAGCGGCCGCAACTAGTATAGCCCGAACGGTTGTGTTGGAATGAGTTCTATGTGTCCGGCATGAGTTTTATATGTACCTACCTAAATGTTCTATATGTTCAGCAGAGTGCTTCCTTGTAAATTCTGCCGTTTCTTTTATATCTGAATGAACCTTTCATCTTCTCCGTGAAGGAATTCAGATTTACAGCTGTGGTTCGGCAATATTGAGAAAGAATTGGGTGCCAAAAGGCGACGGAAGCGTCGGAGTCTAAAGGGAATCCGAGGCCTTTCAAAATCGCTCACGAGGAAAGCACTGTTAGCCAAACCGGCCATTCCGATCGAAATGTACTTTTCTAGAACCATTTTTCGACGTAGAGTTTGAGTATGCCCTTCGCAGCCGCCTAGAATAACTCTAAAGAAAGTTACAGGCGTGTTTTCTCTGATTTTCATACATATTGTACCCTCCGGGAAACGCGCATTAATTTTACGACTATCCGGAAACGGACCTTATAATAGTGTTCAGCGCCCAAAACGATCTCCCTAGGCAACGTTGGGGTAAATGGACATTTTCTGATCCTTCTGCAGACTGATAGCGCTTTGGACTTGTACGGATTTTCGGTTGAGCTTTTGTTTATACCAGTTGGAGGGCTCTCGAAGCGTTTTAGAAAAATATTCCTGATTTGACCTAAAACTCGCTCTGGGGGGATACTTGGGGGTGCTGATCACGAATATTTGGTTTATTTGTCGTCTTTCCAAAGTTTTCGAGTGAATTTGTTCAAAGCTTCCCACCGGCAGAAAAGCTTGACGGCGAAATCGACTTTCGACGATTTCCGGATTGTGACTACAGACGTGACTTAAAACCACAGGACACCCAGAAAATTAGTATTCGATTTTATGCTTATCTTGGAGAGAGTCACACGCTGATCACAGTGGTATCTCTGAAATTGTCCAAGACCTCCTTTCTACAAAGTTATGGCTCTTCAAAGATGCCAAGATTTTGAGGGTGAAAAATTGGTGGACGAGTTGTCTCAGGCCTGTATTTCTCTTCATTCGCAAGCGTTGTGCGAGAACGAGTCAGGATAAGGCGTCAGTCCGGCAATGGACTGAAGAACGGTGATTGGTTAAGAATTCATCCATCCATCCAGTCGATATCGAGGTCGAAAATCCGGAAGGGGGTCGGGCCCGTGGTGGTGAGCGAAGGGGGTCGGGCCTGTGGTGGTCACTTATATCTCGCTTATTTGGAGGAATTGAGATCTCGCATTTGGCACGTGTTATACAGGAGGGGTCTTCTACACAATTATATGAAAATCTCAAAATTCATATCTGAGGGTGTACTGTGCCTTTAAATCGTTCTTCTGGGGGTGATTCGTTCAACACGAATCTGATGTCAATTTATCGATTTTTGTCATCTAACGGTAGATTACGGTGGGCATACGGTAGTTTGATCAAAGTCTCAGATTTGTCTCAAAGTTTCTAAGTGGGGGTTATTTCGGGCGCTGAATACGAATTCAAAGACCATTCGTCGATTTTCGATTTACTAAGGTAGATTTTGCGTCCTAAATGGCATGTTACCTACCGTAACCTGCAGCACGCCTTAGCATTTCGACAAGCGAACCTCAGATTCGTGTTCAGTACCCCAGATTAGCCCTACATACATCTTTTTGGAAAAATCAGGAAAAAAGTTTAAAAACACCTTAAAAGTTCCATGGGGGCACTGTACCCCTACCTTGCTGTGGAGCTTTGAAAACGCTCATAACTTCTTTCAGAGTGGGTCTAGACAGCTGCAATGGGCATATTCGGACTTTACGTCCGCAAATGGTTCTAGCCAAGTACATTTCCTTTGGAATTGTTAGTATGACTTATAGTAGTTCTCTTGTTTCTGATGGCAGAGCATTCTATTAATGTGTTGTCAGTACCAGAGCGCCCAAACCTAATCATCTCGTAGCATCACGCCTGCTGCTGCTGCTAAGCCAAACAGGTTCTATACTTTCATATTGTTTCATCATGTTTGTTGCGGCCCCGGCGTCGCACACGGTCGACCGCCGCCAGAAAGTTGCGGTTGACTGCAAAAGACCACCGCACTTAGTGCGTGGGGAAGGAGATGATCCAACCGCCGCCACCAACACCTCACCGCGTGGACTGGCCTACGCCTGACACTCCATTAGCCGCTTAGCGCGCGAACGCTTGTCCACTCTTTGAAGGGCGACGTTTTTTCTTCAAATTCCTGTCGAAAATTTTATTATTTACTTTCATGTTAAAGGAGAGGTTTTCTGGTTTTTGTACAGAGAATATGAATATATATTTATATTTGTGTCCTTCTGTTATGTATATTACGCATCTGCCAGCACTGCATATTTTCTTTTAATTGTTTTTGTTTTGCCAATTTTATCAGCTAATCATTTTATTGTCCTTCTGATGTCTTTCGATATCAATTCTCAATTGGATTCTCGCAAGGGAACTACTATAAGTCACACTAACTATTCCAAATGAAATATACTTTTCTAGAACCCTTTTCGAACGTAAAGCCGAATATGCCCATCGCAGCTGCCTAACCGCACTCTGAAAGAAGTTACGAACATTTTATAGCTTCGCGGCAAGGTAAGGGTACTACTACCCCCATGGAATTTTCAAAGCGTTTTCAATTTTTTCTCCGGATTTTGCAAAAATATGTATGTAGGGGTAATCTGGGGGTGCTGAACACGAATCTGTGGTTCGCTTGTCTAAATTCCGAGGTTTACTGTAGGTTACCGTGGGTAACATGCCACTTGTGAAGCAAAACGTAACTTAATAACTCGAAAATCGACAAATGAATTTCGAATTCGTATTCAGCGCCTCAAATAACCCCCACATAGGAACTTTGAGACAAATCTGAGACTTTGACCAAACTACCGTATACCCACAGTAATCTACCGTAAGCTGTCAAGAATCGATAAACTGACATCAGATTCGTGTTGAGCACTCCATATAACCCCAAAAGAACGATTTGAGCCACATCTGTCGTCCCATTATGGAAATCGTCAAAAGTCGAGTTTGCCGTCAAAATTTCCTGCCGATGGGAAGCCTTGAACAAATTTAGTCGAAAACATTGGAAAAATGACAATTAAACCTCAGATTTGTGATCAGAATCCCAAATAACCCCTCAGGGCGAATTTAAAGCCAAATCTGGAATATTTTTCTTCAACGTTTTGGTACAGCGTAATTGATATAATCGAAAGCTGAACCGAAAATCCGTACAAGTCCAAAACGCTGTCAGTCTGCACAAATTTCGGAAAATGTGCTTTCCCTCAAACTCTGCCTAGGGGGGTTGTCTTGTGCCCTAAACACGATTATGAGGTCCATTTTCAAATTTTCGAAAAAATACTGCGCTTTCTGGAGGGTACAATAGGTACGAAAATCAGAAAAAAATGCCTGTAACTTTTTCAGAGTGATTCTAGGCGGCAGCTGCAAAGGACATATTCGAACTCTACGTCAACAAATTATTCTATGAAAGTGCATCTCGATCGGCTTGGCCAGTTTGGCTAATAGTAGTTTCCTTGTTTTGTCAGAAATAACCCGTTCACGACCACTCCTAATTTTGGACGACTGCACGTTCGGACCGCGTGCAATATTGCGTTACCGTATCCCGTGTCCCACCGTTGGACACGCGAGCTCTAATGGCACACCTCCGGAAAGCGATTTTCGTTATTCATGTTCATAGTGAAGCTACATATCGGTGAAGCAACCCTCAGGAATTTCTGAACAAGTTACCTGAGACTTTAACGCAAGTTGCATGATGGCTTCACGCAACTTACTTTAAGTTCACAAGTAACTTGTAGCGTTGTTACGTGTAACTTGCCCAGAATTTTCATTAAAGTGACATGTAACTTGCTCTAATAATACACAATCTTGCGAGTAACTTGCCACCTTTTTACATGTTACCTGACACCCATAGGCGACGCGGCCGTCACCGACACGCGAAGCGGTCAGCCCACCGACACGCGGCATGCTCGCAGAACATGCATGGGCGCCAGCGGTCAGACGGGGCTTCCGGCCGGTGTGTGGTCCGAAGTATCTCAAACTTGGGAAATTGAACCGACGACGCTCCTGACATGTGAGCCAGTCTCGAGAGTGCGTCGTATACTTCCCTAGGAAACAGCCCGCCCCGAGTTCAGTTACATGTGCAGTAAAAAACACGTTTAAGTTACACGTCAGAACTTTATATCACGTGTAAGTCAACTTGCACCGTGCAATATGCTTACTTTGTTGAAGGTCACATGTAACTTATAGTTACGAGAAAAAGTCACAGGTAACATGTTTAGAGTCGTTAATTCGCATGTAACTTGATGAGAAAAACCTGAGCCATTGTGCCAGGATTCCCACTCATGGAACTCTCTCTATCATGAGAAACACCTGCCTGAAGTCACGGTAGGGTCAACAGAATGTCTCATTTCGCAACCACTGCTGATATTGCTTTAAAGGAGAACCTTCTCGTTAAACGCGATTCAGAGATCTGCTCTCTGTTTTCAATCTTCGTATGATTTTCGTTTGGCTATGGTGGGTAAAAAAGTTTAAATTGAAGAAAATCGATGTTTCGAGGTGTCATGATGGTAGTAATGGTAGGTGGAGTCATGATAGTGGCACGTTTCCAAGTGAACATAACGTGATTATATCTAAGGTTTCCTGCTCAGAAAGCTGAAGAAACGGCAGTAGAAGGTGAAAGAAGTCATAATACGCCTGAGAAATTGTTTTGTTTTGCTAAGCTTTTTTCTTATTGATCCCCAGCTATGTATTTTCACAAAAGATTGAACATTGTGCTGTAGTGGGGTTGCCGACAGGCTACGACTTCGGTAGTCGAGTCTAAGAATATTTAATAGAGTTCATGTTATAAATTTAGTCTGGTGAATGGACGAGGCTGCGCCGCGCGCGATCCAAACCCTGATAACCGGTGATGCCGCCATCACCGCACGGCCAACCGACTGGTCCATGCGTCAGACTAAATATAATACGAAAAATATACATTGAACATGAGAAAGTTTGGAAGGCCGTCCTTGCGGAGAGGGGGGGGGGGAAGAATCGATTTTTCAAAAGCGTGTCCAATCGACGGGACACACGGTCCGAAATCGTGAATGGGTTAAAGGCAGTGTTCACGATGAAAAAAGTTTTCGAAATTCCACTAGGATTGGGTAGTGGAGGGACACTCTGTAACGTTAGCGTCGAAAGAACGCATGAAAACGAGCCAGGAAGAGCCTCAAAAGAGCCCGAAGTTGCAACTTCGAGCGCATTGAAAACCCCAAAAGCGCATCACACGCCCACCGACGTGAATGCTCGAGATCGTGAGATGAGCCGTGATTTTCAATCATTAGCCCCGTTCTTCCCTTCATTCTCAGCTTCTCTCTTTACTCAGGTCGCATAGATCGGCTGCAAAAAACGGAAGTTACAAGCTTCGGACAACTCGTCCACCATGTTTCCATAGCTCAATCTTTGAGGGACCATAACTCCGCTCCCAGAAGGTCTTGTACGATTTCAGAGACATTTTTGGAATCAGCATGGGGCCGTTTTTGAGATAGGCGGGGAAACAGAAAAACGATTTCTATCGTGAACACTGCCTTTAATTAAATTGAGGAAAAAGTCTTAGAACACACGACTTTTTAACTGTAACAGTTCCTGCGCTTGATCAGATTGCTTCATTAGTAGACATGTTGATATCCATGATTTTTATAGGCATGTTATATATAAACCACGGCTGAACACACCACCGACACACGCATTACGAGGAGGAGTAACCATGATTAATAAAATCCTTGTCTAAGTGCTAGTGTATGAACACCTCACAATATGTATTAGAGTTTTATTCTTCCAAACATGTGAGAAACGAGGGCAGAGACAGCGAAAAAGTGTGGGGAGCACGAGACGCAGCATACGCGCGCACGCGCACGCAATCGACGAAATTGAATTGAACTCTGAAGTGGAGAACAGCAGGGTTTTTACAAGCGTTGTCCCGACTCATATTTCAGAAGAAAGTTCGTCCGACTATTAGGCCAAAGTCGGCCATGAGGAAAACTTGTTACTTTATCGAAAATCCTTTTTTTTTTGTTCTTTTGTTTGTATATAAATGTAATAGGTGATTGGCGACTTATTTCTTTTATAGCGTCGATTACATAGCTACCACTTTAGACAATTGTATTGATATTTATTTATACGCGTATGTGAATGTTTACTCTTCCCATGCGGTCAGGCTCTTGATTGGACGTGCTGCCTTTGATCGGATTTTATGGTACTGTTCACAAGAAAAGTCGCTCCTCAGTGGTTTGGCCCTGGGCTACACTGGCATTTCTGTTGGAAAATTCCGAAACACGTGTCGTGATAAACTCTCTTCTACCCCTCTTGGCTCTACGCTGTTCCATTCCAAGTTCACGCATTCTCAACTACACATACTTTGGACGAATTTTACCGTTTTTTTTTCATTCCTATCACTTTGGCTGAGATCCTCTTATCTGCATCCGTAAATGAACCAAAACCGACTATTGAGAGCTACTTCTATCGGCTTGTTGATCGAACCCACAGCTCACGGCGGCGTGGATCCTCGCTGTAAGGAGCGCCGCAGTGATTAGAGGGCAGCCACGCATTTTGAGCTGTGGATTCGATCAACAAGATCTTATATCTTTTGACTACTGTCTCTGATTCGATAGCATGAGAGTGCCTGCTTCGTACAAACATTTCTCCCAGAATGCCTAGCTTTTCCAATGATGGTTATTTTCTCATTTTTCCTCCTGTTGTGGATGACTTTTTCCAGAAGGTTTGTGAATTATGTGGACTTGCTGCTGTGTTCAACTCTTTCTGAATTTTCGCTGTTTCTGTGGTCGTATCAACGTATTTTTTTACGGTCTGTTTGAATAAAACTGTCCGCCCATGCGGTCAGCGTGCGTGTCGAGTGCTCGTCGCAAAGGCAGTTTTCGCTTCAAGCTTTTCATGGTTGCGAACAGCTGACTGGTATTTTGTTTCGTCCAATCTTCTTACTGTTCATTTCACAGGCTCGTAAAAAACGCCTTCGCGAAGGTTTCTCGGCACGCACGTTGACCGCTTTCGCCAGCAGTCTTATTCGGACGGTCTTTCTATAACTTCTGCTTTAGAGGAAGTGCTCGCGATGGTAAACTTGCCCGTTTTTTGGCGGAAACCTAAGCTTTGGGTTCCTCTAAAAAGAGGAAAATATGCCCGAATGAGACTGTCGCCAACGCCGTCAGCGTGCGTGTCGAGCCATAACCGCGAAAGCATTCTTCGGACGATCTTTTCCACGGCTGCTGACAGCTGACTGGGATATCACTCACTATTCGTATAGTATTCCAACTAATCGATTCACAAGCTTAAAAAAGTATTTTTGCTACAACCGCTTGACACGCACCTCGACCGCGTGGGCGGACGATCTCATTCGAACCGACTTCAAAAACGAAAATACCTCGGAAAACGTCCACGAAGTGGGTGAAAATTTCATCGTCCAGCCATCCCATTGGGTAGTCCCGCCTACGTCATGTAACAGTTTCCCTGGGTTTCTTTCACCAGGGGGACAGAAGTCGAACTTTGAATGCTCTTCATCACGAACGATTCTAACATCCAAGCATGTGCATTGACCCATCTTATGCTTCAGGAGTTTCGGTACATGAAACAGAGAAGTCACTCACCTAAGATTTTTGAAGCTCAAAACATTTGCGAGGTTTGGTTTGACGTTTTGTCCGCAGTGCAAAAAACACACAAGTAGGCGTAAATAAATTTCGCGGAAACGTAAGCTTTAGGTCTCTCTAAAAAAAGTAAAGACAGAAATACGGCGAAAACGACCAGGATGTGGGTGAAGGTCTCATGAACTGACCAACCTCTTGAATCACCCCTCCAACTTCATACATATAACAGTTGTCCGCCGTTCATTTCACCATAGGAACAGTTGCCGTATTTTTGAAAAGTCTTTATCCCGAAAATTTTAAATTCAAGCATGTGCAATAAACTATCTTTTTTTTGAAGAGTTTTTTATACAAGAAACATAAATTCAAAGTCACTTACCCAGACATTTTGGGCCGCTAAATCATCTCCGGCGTTTAGATTTCCGCAAGTCCGCAGTGCGCTAACACACGCACCAAACAGGCGTAATTAAATATTTTATAGGTTTGTTTCGACAGTTCTTTCTCTGAAATTTAAGGATTTCGAAAAGACTTTCCACTACTACCCTCTTCTTCGTAGAATTGTCTACTTGCATTACTCAGAAAAATGAAAATAAACTACTAGTAGTATAAATGTACTATGCTTATCTGGGGTCCGAATTCCGGTCCGCAATTGCGTCTCGACACGCTTTGCGGCCGCACGCGCTCGGGTCAGTCGAGTTTCCAGCGCCAAAGCCGACTCGATGTGGCTTTTTTATACAATGTCCTTCATCTTTTCTTAGTTTCTAGTTTCCGAAACCCACCTAGAGTCAGCAGATCGGCGGCTGCGGCGCTGGAAGCTCTTCTGACTCGGGAGCGTTGGGCTGCAAAGCGTGTCGAGACGCAATTGCGGACCGGGATTCGGCCCAGATAAGCACAGTAACTTACTTGAATGTCTCAAGTAACCTTCATTTATATTACATGTAACATATATTTATATTGTAAGTTACATTTATGCTGCATGTAACTTACTTATCGTGGATGGCCATAACGAGACGCAGACCACACGCTAAGCGGAAAACCCTATGCGTGACCTTTCTTGCTACTGTGCGGTCAAGTACCTCAAACTTGGGTAATTAACCCAAAAGCGACGCCTGTCCTAAGCCTGACCCCGAGAGTGCGTCGTATAATCTCACGGTAATGTCTTCTTTGCCGCTTCAAGTTACTTACTACTTATCTTGCGCCATTTATGTTACATGTAACATATCGGGGGTGCACTGCTCACGGTATTCCGTCGATATGTTGCATGTAACTTGAATGACCTGAGATAAGTTGCAAATAACTTTCATCGGCTTAGATATGTTACAGGTAACTTGTTTTCGGCCTTTTATACTACAATTAACTTGTTTTCATTTTTCAGAGTAGTCGTTTTTCAAAAGTCAGAGCTGCCGCCCATTTGAATTTCTTGAATAGTTCACTAGTTGTTCCTTCATTTTTATGTCCATATTTGAACTGTGAAAGTCCATAATTGAGCTGAGCTAACCCCTTCAACCGCGTTCCTGTACCTTCTAAAAACCAGAAATTTTGGTATCTCGTCCTTTTCTTTCGTCTGCGAATGCTCTCTTCCATCCTTCATCAATTTGCCCGATTTTTTTTCTGTCAACCACAGTTAACTGTAACCGCTAAATCTCTTCATTTCTCGCACTGATTTAGCGCGTTGTTCCCGAAGTGTCATTTTTTCATGATGAATTCGTCCGCTCGTCGGTCAGCACATATTGCTACCGCTCTTGACCTTAGCCAGCCAGCCGACCGCGTTTATGAGCGCCACTCCCTCTATTACCAGTTAGTTTACAGTTTACAGACAACTCCTCAACCCGGCCGCGCCGTCCTACCGACCGACCGACCGACCGACTCTTTGCTATGGCCAGGGCCATAGTCCTATTGTTGCCGTTGGCTATCTACTGCCAGGCACACACCTATCAGAGACAGGCGACATACGGTAAGTGGAGTAAATCGTTGAAATCTCGAGTTCCTTCCGATCGTTGCATACTTTTGTCGTTCCCTCGGAGTGGTCATGAATCAGATGGAAATCTCGTGTTTGATGGCATCGTGCGAGGAAAAACGCTTCTGCCCCCAGTGGTGGCAGCAGTGGTGCCACACCCCGAACAGCCTTGAGAAACAGTGAGAGAGAAAGAAACCTCGCCATGATCATTCATTTCACTGATTTCGAACATCTCATCACAGCGGGCAAGGTCGTGCCATTAACTCTTCATGACCCAGCCCTGGACAGGTGCCCTTGGAAAATGTATTAGAAACACCTCGAACGGGTTGGTGTTTACAACATTCCTGCAGGATACCAGTCGTTAGAAATTGACTACATATTGCATTGAGGAGCACATAGAAATGAAGAAAATACTTTAGATTTCTCTACCGGAAAATATGATGGCGCTGGGATACGTTTTTCAAAATTTATCTTTAATTTGAGAGAACCGTTTTTTATCATTGAGCGATCAATGTCGGACTCGGTTATATATTTCAATAGGCTAGCCATCACCGAGAAATACTGTCGTTCTCACAAGGGAACCACTACAAGTCATAGTAAACATTTCAAATGAAATGTACTTTTCTAGAACTGCTTTCGGACGAAAAGTCCAATTATGCCCATTGCAGCTGCCTAGAACTACTCTGTAGGAAGTTATAGGCACTTTTCTCTGATTTTCGTATCTATTGGACCCTCCAAAAAGCGTAATATTTTTTACGAAAATCCGGAAATGGACCTCGTAATCGTGTTCAGGGCTTAAAACAACTTAGCTAGGCAAAGTTTGAGTGAAAGCACATTTTCCGAACTTTGCGCAGACTGATGGCGTTTTGAACTATACGTATTTTCGGTTCGGCGTTTAATTATACCATTTAGGAGTTTATTTGGGTGCTGATCTCGAATCTGAAGCTCATTTGTCGTTTTTTCTAAGTTTTCGACTAAATTTGTTCAAAGCTTACCACCGGCAGAAAAAAAATTGACGGCAAAATCGACTTTTGACGATTTCCGGAATGTGGCGACAGATACGGCTCAAATCGATCTTCTGGGAGGGATTTGGAATGCTCAACACGAATCTTATTCCAGTTTATCGATTTTTGACAGCTTACGGTAGATTACGGTGGGTATACGGTAGCAGGGGTGTGCGTTTTTCGTTTTTCGATTTTTCGGTTTTTTCGTTTTTCGCCCTTTTTGGCGAAAAAAATCAATATCGAAAAAAACGAAAAAGTTTAAATTTTTTTCGGTTTTTTTCGGTCTGAAATTTGCGGTTCTGATGCGACTTGCAGTCGATCCTTCGCTGCTTACAGATGTCTCCAGCAAGTTTGCACACGTCTCTGACTTTATTCCAGAATCAAGCAGAAGCAAACGTATGATCTGCACCTTGCACGACGGTTCCTTCTACTACATCACTTTCGATTAAAAATTACATTGATGGAGCCGAAATTTTTTGAATTTCCTGTTTTTCAGCAGACTAAAAGGACTCGGCGCATCTTTTGAGCATGGCCATAACTTTCAGGAATAATTCTCCGAAAAACCAAAAATACACATTTCGACAGGCGGAAACATCACCAATATAATAACGCTAATCGATTCCGCATAGCAGATAACCTGCATCGGTAATTCGAAGGCAGCGTTCACGATAATCATTCTCGATGACTTTCCGCAGTGAAATGATAGGCGAGAAGAATTCTATGCTCTCAGTGACGAAAAAATGGTTTAAAAAGAGCTAGGAATGGCTAAATAATGGATGCAAACAGGCGTTCTGAGGTCACCGAAACTCCTCATGTCGCCTTTCCGCCCCTAGAACCTCGAGGTTGTGATAACATGAAGTACTCAAGTCAAGGAAATACTGATGAGCGAGCTAAACCGCTTGATTATCACTGTTATAACTTTGACTTTAACTTTATTACGCGCCCTTGCAGAAGTGTAGAAACATAGAAAAGGCAAAAAAAACATCGAAAACATAAAGGAATTCAAAAAAGACAAGTTTCGAAAGAAAAAAACGTAAAACAATTAATAGATCCTTGCTCGACAATGTAGGTAATTTTTGACAAGTGTTTTGAATTTAACAAGTTGATCGGTATCTGAACAGTATGACTCATCTTCAAGTATTCCATGCCGGCTCTGAAGGTGAAGAAGCCGCGCCACAAAGAGGTGCGCGGCTGACGGAATTTAAGCTTGAACCTTTCTCTCCTAGTATTTGTTATATTTTGCTATGACTGAGCGCTCCGCTCTTTACTCCGCCCGGACTTATCCGAGCAAGATAAGCTTTAGCATCCTTCGTAGCAGCTGATTCCTCCACGCTCAAACGCTCAAAAGTCAACTTAATAAAGTGTGGCCTCTTTTACCAACAACACACGGTTTCCCCGTTTTCTTCAAGCATGCCTTGCTGTATAGGGCACCAGAATTTCGGTAAACGAAAGAGATATCAAAGTGCAATCTATTGTGAACACTGCTTTAAGTTCAGGAAAATTCGTTTTCGTTCAAGGTGTTCATGGAAAAGACGTGGAGAATCGCTCTTTGGAGGCCCATAATTTTCAAGCGGAAGTCAACCTAAATTTTCCTGCTCCTCTATCGATCTATACCAAAAAAGTGCGAATAAAAACTTTCTAGGCGAATGGCATCAAGTACAGATCCATCAAGCGAAACTGATTGAACGTAACCCCTATGTAGACACCGCGACTCAATGCATGTGGTTGCGTCGCGGCCATTACCGTCCAATAGCGCCGAGAGACTTAGCTACTGGTCAGTGTTGACCACGACGCAATCGCTCACACTGAAATTCAACATGACAGCACAAAACATTCACGCAAGAGTGTGCTATCCATCAAGAACTATTGATGTTCGTCTCTGTACAACGTTTGTTCCGTTTTGATCTATGACTTGCCCACGACTTTCAACTTCTGCGAATTCGGTATTTTTTCATGAAATTGGGGACGACCTTCGAGCCCACAGTTTAGATCAAAAACGTGAAAAAACGTGGATGTGATCGTTCAGAGAACCACCGCAGTTTTAAAACAAGAAGTTCACCACAAGAATTTAAGAAGGTGTTCAGCGCTAAAATTTTGCCAGGATTCGACGCTGCAACAAGGGTAAAATTCCTTACATTGATACGCTGATTGGGTATGCTTTTGTGTCACCAAGAAAACATAATTCTGTCATTATTCAAAGCACTTCGATTACGTTGCCTTCTTTTTCCAGTCCAAAATATGCAATTACGAAAATAAAATGTTTCAAAAGACAAAAAATTTTTCGTTTTTTTTTCGGAATTTTTCGAATTCAAAACCGAAAATTTTTCGTTTTTCGGTTTTTTCGGTTTCGAAGTTTTTCGCACATGCCTGTACGGTAGGTTGGTCAAAATCTCAGATTTGTCTCAAAGTTTTTCTGTGGGGGTTATTTGGGGCGCTGAATACGAGTTCGATATCCATTTCTCGATTTTCGAAATATTAAGGTACGTTTTGCCTCCTAAATGGCATGTTACCAACCTTAACCTAACCTTGAAGTTTCGACAAGCGAACCGAAATCCCGAAAAAAAATTGAAAACACCCTAAGAACTCGCTTTCATTTTTTGTTTCTTTCTGTTTTTTTTTCAGAATTCAATACCGAAGAAACGAAAAACTATAAAAAAAACGATGGACCTTCAAAAAATTTGGTCCCAAAGGGAGAATCTTCGTTATTCAATTTCTCGTTTTTGATTTTTTTTCGGACATCCCAGGTCAAAAAGATGTCAGAAATAATGGACGCTCAGAAATTCCAATAATTCACTGCGGTGGCAAATCATTAACCCCATGAAATATAATCGAATCAATGCCGTTCCTATTTTTTATATTCGGCCGGTTCCGTTACCCCTTTCCGAGAAAGATATGAACTTTCTTTATGCAACGTGATTTCTTTTTTTTCTATGTTAAATTAAAGCATTACGCTTCATGATTTGTTTACAGGTAAATTAACCATTAAGTTTGAGTTGCTCTGAAATCTCTGGAGTTCTTACAAAGATTGTTACAGATATACATAAAGCTCAGGGCCCCCATCCATGAACGAATGCAACGCCGCGACTTGAACGGAGTCTGCAGAGTTGCAGCGACCGGCGAGTGGTCGCCGAGCGTCAACCTTGACGCGGCGACAGTTGCTTTTCGCTAGCAGTGACTCAGAGCCGTCGCGGCGTCAAAACACTCTGCGGTGCCCCCTCGCCGCCCTTCGCGCCGCGTCGGTCGCCCTCGTCGCTGAATGTAATCGATATTGCATGACTTAGCGCTGTTCGTCGCTGCGAGCAACGTCGCGACTTGAACTCTGTAGGCCCCTTAGGCCGCAATTTTTCGGTTTAGTAATCATGTTGGCGGTAAAAAAAGAGCCCAGCCTCGGAAATGTTAGCCCCAAATCGAAAGCTTGTCAGCGGTTGTGTTTTTAGATTGTCTCAGGTCTGGAATTTTGTCCATGTCTTACGTTGTGTATTTGATTTATCGAGAGATTCAACTTCATGGGCAACTTTAATTCTTTCCAACTCGTGGTCGTCCGTATTTCCTTGAACTTGACAACGATAGTTGCTTTTTATCGCTGTTTGACCAGTTGTGAGCCTCATAAGGCCGCTATCCGTTTTAAATTGAAAACTTGTGAAATAAAATATTCTATTAGTTTTTCTTTCGTGAAAAAAAAACTTCTAAAAGCAAAAAAACTTTCAAAAATCGTGCCAGAGTTGTTTTATTATTTGATATTTTACCTTTTAGAAAAATTACCTCGAAATTACCCCGGCTCGAGAGGTAAAAATTTCACCTTTCGAGCCGGCATATTTGTTTTTCCTAAGATTTGTAAAAGGCGCGCCAGAGCTGATTCCCTCCTTTTTCAGCGGGTGCGGTTTTTCGACTTTGTCGGCTCCAGAAAGCACAACGCGTTGCACTCTCAAAATGGATTTGGCCTTGTATTATTGGGAGTTTTTAAAGTTCTTGGCCGCAAAAAAATGCGTCTCGCGGATTTCATCCATGCTTAGACAAGCCAATGCTCATTGTGTGTTGAGTGACAAGGCGTAGGCTGTAATTACTGTAATGTGGTCGTCGATTCTACGATCACAACCGACCAGTTTCACATTGCGCAATGAAAGCGGAGGCCGCACCCGTGGCCGGCCGCCAGAACACAATCGCATACAAACATAAAAGATATGGCTCAATTATGTCGCAGTGCACGGGCGCATGGCTAGCGACTGTCGTCAGGGACATTGCGCAACGTTTCAGCATGATGACGCGATGCTAGCGTACGCGTAAGGCGCGTGAGTCCTTACATTATGTAGTCCACACGATTGAAAAATCTTGTTGCTAGAAAATAGCCACCACAGTTAAAGGAATCGTGCGCACAGAAAACCGTATTTTTTCATGTTTTTGTGTAGTTGTGCTTCTCTGGGCCAAATTCCGGTCCGCAATTGCGTCTCGGCACGCTTTGTGGCCGCACGCTTCAGAGTCTGACCCGATTCCAGCGCCGCAGCCGCCGATCTGATGCCTCTGGGTGGCTTTTAGAGACTGTAAATCTGAAAAAATGGAGAAAGCTGAATGAGAACAGCCGCCTCGGGCTGCTCTGGCGCTTGAAACTCGGCCGACTCAAGCGCGTGCGGCCGCAAAGCGTTCCGAGACGCAATTGCTGACTAGAATTTAGCTTCAAGAAGCACAATAGCTTGGCTTCTCTATTGAACGAAAATGTCGGAAAGGCCCATGAAAAACCTTCATTTGCTAAGAAAAGTCAGTTGAACGCACTGTAAAAATTTTCTTATATTTCGCGCTAAAATCGTTTCAAAGTTTTTTTTCTACATTTGGAGCCCTCGTCACTGTCATTTTCGGAGTTTTCCTGCATGTGAAGTTTGTGCCGTAACTGTTTTTCATGTTGTTTGAGCGACACATCATCATTCTATGAAAAAGTGGTAGATGACTGGTGAGAATTGGTAGTAGATCCTCATCTTTAAAGGCACAGTCCAATCTCAGAACCGCTCGAGAAGACTACATTACAAAGATAGACCGATAAAAAATAGAAGAACATAGATTTGGTTCAAACGCCATGGCTTGTCTCGTCCCTACTGAGCTCGAAAGCTCTGAAGTGGGCGGGGCGAATGGGTGCTGATTTCGGTGGCGGAGACAACGGGTGTCCAATTTTTCTCGCTTATTATAGAGAGTTGAGATTCCGCGTTTGGCAGGGTTGCTACACACAGCGGCAGGAGCCGAATATCAAATTTTACCCACGAGCTGGGACTGTGCCTTTGACGCCTTTCGACCTCACAATCAGGGTCAGGAAGACCGTTGTCCAGTGGCCGTATTCATGAAACTACGGAAGTCTCCTGGGAGGGTTTTTAGAGCCAGCCGATATGGGGCTGGCGGGCTTTGGACCCTCCTTGTAGGCTCACGTAGTTTCATGAATAAGGCCACAGAACTCCGACGGAGAATCCTCTGGCATTCGCTCGCGTGTTGCACCGGGGGGCGTGGCCAATTTCGCGTCCTTCTTCGTCGGCGCTAGACGTTCCACATAATCGCGCCGGCGAGAGTCGAGTGCCCACAAAAAAGATTGTGGGCAATGCCCACAAAATCTTTGTGAGCATTGTGTGGATTGTCTCGCCCCAGCTAGCGCCGGCACGGAGGAGGCCTGGACGGTGGCGTGTGCGGTCGCGTCGCGTGCGCCCGCGTGTTGTCTTTCTCTCCTGATCATCACCTCAATCTTCCTCCATTTTCCACTTTCTTCAATAAGCTCATGTCTAGTGAGGCTCTTAAGGGAGCTACTTTTAGTTAGCCTAACTATTCTGGAAGAAATATAACTCTCTAGAACCGTTTTTGGTGTAAAACCTATTATGGTCTTCGCATCTGCCTAAAACCACACCGAAAAGAGTTATAGACGTTTTTCATCAGATTTCTGTACCTGTTGTACCTTCCAAAACGTGCACTAGTCTTTAGAGAATTTGGAAACTGACCTCATAATTGTGTTCAGCTCCCAAAACAACCCCTCTGGCCCAAGTTTGGGTGAAGGCACATTACCCAAACTTTGTACAAACTGATAGCGCTATGGATTTGTACGGATTTTCGGTTGGGAGTTTATTCATATCAATTAGTGGGCCCCGAAAGCGTTTTTAAAAATGTTCCAGATTCAACTTAATACCCTCCCTGTTGTGTTATTCGGGGCGCTGATCACGAATTTGGGGGTTTATGTGTCAATTTTCTGAAATTTTCGACTTGATACTTTCGAAGCTTTCTTTTAGGGAAAATTTGATGGCAAATCGCGACTTTTGACGATTTCCGAAGTGGTACGCTAGATACAAGTTTATAATTTGCCACCGGCACAAAATTCTCACGGAAGTGTAATGGTTTTTCTTTCAAGAGTTCTCCATGTCTTCTGCCTGATACCGTGACATAGTGCCCGATTGCCACTTTTGAGCAGAATCCGATTTTTTTCTCAAAAACACCCTAAATTTTTATGGGGGGGGGAACTATACTTTGACTAAATCGAATGATTCGTAAATTAAATATTCGATTAAAGTAGGCGACTTCGAATCATTCGAAAAGTCGAAAATTAAAAAGGCCATTTCCGAATTATTTGGAAAATCGAATATTCGAAAAGTGAACATTTCCGAATTATTCGCAACACCGAACATTTGAAGAAAAGAACTATTCCCGATTTCTTCTAGAGTATGTCAACGAATATTCGGAAAACGAGTATTCGGTCGAATAAACGAATAATCGAATATTCCAATAATTCGAGTATTCGAAAAAGTCACTTTTTCGACTAATTCGCCTATACGAATATTCGAAAGAGTCAATTAACCGAATAATTCGTTCATTTGAATATTCGGAAAAGTTAATTTTCCGAATATTCGTTTATTCGAATATTCGAAAGAGTCAATTATCCGAATAATTCGTTCATTCGAATATTCGGAAAAGTCAATTTTTTGAATAATTCGCTTATTCGAATATTCCAAAGAGTCAATTATCCGAATTATTCGTTTATTCGAATATTCGAAAATTTTTATTCGTTTGATATCCTCTAATTTATTCGTGATTTTCTTCTAGTCTGATGAGGAGCATTTAGAAATAAATCTGGGGTGGTAGTAAATGGGTAGATAACCGCGAGTTAACTCGCGGTTAACTGCAGCTGACCGTGAGCTTTTCAGTTGACGATTTTCAGGAGATGCGCCAGGCATTTCTTAAACTAAGCACACTCATGGCACTGTATGAGCCACTAGATACGCACTGAAAAAAAATTCAGAAAAATGGTCCGTTCTGCCTTTTTTTTGAGAAAAATTAGTGATTTAGAATTTTTTTTCAAGTTTTTTTTTGAGCTTTTTTCAGCTCGCTGTAAGTCCGCGCAAAACAGCAACTTAACGTGAGCTGACAGAAAAAATGGAAATAGTGTGTGAATGAAGAAAAAGATGGATAGCTTCTGAAAAAGTCCTCCGGAGGACTTTTTCGGAAGCTATCCATCTTTTTCTTCATTCACACACTATTTCCATTTTCTCTGTCGGCTTCCGTTTGGTTGCAGTTTTGCGTAGACTTAACGCGAGATCACATACGATAACGCGTTTTCCTTACGCTTACGCTTGCTGAAGAGTATGCAAGTCGTCGTGAATGGGGTGCAGGACGTGTATGATTTGGTGCAGTACCAAAGTGTGAGTGTGCAGGATGTGTGCAGGACCTCACTGGGGGTGTGGAGGACTCACTGAGAGTGTGCAGGATCCCACTGGGAGTGCGCAGGATGTGCAGGACCCTACTGGGCCCTGCACATCTACTATATGTACTGCACACATGCACATGACACCCTGCACACTCCCAGTGAAATACTACGCACATTTCACAACGACTTGCTTAGCCCCACTCGGGTATTGCACACTTTCTCTGACGTCGTGCACACTCCCAATAGGGTCCTGCACACATCCTTCACACTCCCAATGGGGTTGCACACATCCTGCACACTCTCACTGGGGTCCTGCCCACCCCCAGTAGGGTCCTGCACACATCTTGCACACTCCCAATGGGGTCCTGCACACATCCTTCACACTCCCAATGGGGTCCTGCACACCCCCAAGGGGGTCCTGCATACATCCTGCTCACACCCAGTTGGGTCCTGCACACCTCAATTAGGGTCCTGCACACATTCTGCACCTTCCCAGTGGGGTCCTGCACTTATCCTGCACACCTCCAGTGGGGTCCTGCACACATCCTGCACACTCCAAATGGGGTCCTGCACACGCCCAATCGGGCCCTGCACACTTTCTATGATGTCCTGCACACGCCCAATCGGGTCATGCACACTTTCTACAGCGTCCTGATCACTTTTTCACCAAGTAGAAAGATTGGCAAACTCGCATAAACCTGGCCGTTAACTCGCGTAAAGTTGGTGGTTACCTCGCGGTTCAAAGGTCATGGTTAACTCGCGTTGAAAATGCATTTACTACCACCCTTGGATTTTAGTTCCAGTGTTTTTTGTTGTTATTGACAGATCTCAACGAAGGAATCCCCTCATCCGTCTATACCTTAACGGCAGTGGTCGCGATAAAATATGCTTGTCTTCTTTTTCTCTCTAAACCCTTTTCTGGGTTTAGAGTTGAAGGACCAATGAGAAAGAATCGCGAAAAAACCGCTATTTTGGGCCATATTTGAAGCCTAAACTTTCTTGTCTTTTGATGGTGGACGAGCCCTCTCCACATCATCGGCAGCGACGATCTCTGATATCAAGAACATCAGCTGGCTTGAAATTGGATTTCAATCAATGAACATCATCCTTCGGACTAATCTAGTCACAAACATTGCCTGAGGTGCTTGCTTTCATTGGTAAACTCTTTTCATTACGTAAATTTGCATTTATCTCTACCTCTGAATGTCGATGATTTTCGACTGCTCGGCATGAGGCGACGATTTTTTTTGCAGCGGTGTGCTCGTGTGCACGAATTAGCATCTTTGGGCCCTAGAAACTCTGATTCTAGCCGGTTTTTCACCGCGCTACCTTCATAGTTTTTCAGCTGTTTTCAATCTAGGCTGATTTTTATAGTTTTGTAGATAACGCTTTTCATCGCGACCACTGCCTTTAAGCCACACTCACAAGCGGCGAGGTAGAAGAGGAAGAATAGGGAAAAGACTAGGAAGACAAGGAAGAGGAAGAAGAGGAGGAAGACGAGGAAGACGAGGAAGAGGAAGACGAGGAAGACGAGGAAGAGGAAGAGGAAGAAGAAGAAGAAGAAGAAGAAGAAGAAGAAGAAGAAGAAGAAGGAGAAGAAGGAGAAGAAGGAGAAGAAGGAGAAGAAGGAGAAGAAGGAGAAGAAGGAGAAAGTGAGAAGGAGAAGAAGGAGAAGCAGGAGAAGAAGGAGAAGAAGGAGAAGAAGGAGAAGAAGGAGAAGAAGAAAGAAGAAGAAGAAGAAGAAGAAGAAGAAGAAGAAGAAGAAGAAGAAGAAGAAAGAGAAAGAAGAAGAAGGAGAAAGAAGAAGGAGAAGAAGAAGGAGAAGAAAGAAGGAGAAGAAGAAGAAGAAGGAGAAGAAGAAGGAGAAGAATAAGGAGAAAAGAAGGAGAAGAATGAGAAGAAGGAGAAGAAGAAGAAGAAGGAGAAGAAGGAGAAGAAGGATAAGAGAAGGAGAAGAAGGAGAAAAGAAGAAGAAAGAGAAAGAAGATAAAGAAGGAGAAGAAGGAGAAGAAGGAGAAGAAGGAGAAGAAAGAAGAAGAAGAAAAAGAAAGGAAGCAGAAAGAAACAAGAAGAAGAAAGAGGAAAGAAGAAAGAAGGAGAAGAAGAAGGAGAAGAAAAAGAATGAGGAGAAGAAGGAGAAGAAGGAGAAAGAAGGAGAAGCAGGAGAAGAAGGAGAAGAAGGAGAAGAAGGAGAAAGAAGAAGAAAGAAGGAGAATGAGAATGAAGGAGAAGAAGGAGAAAAGAAGAAGAAGAAGAAGATAGAAGAAGAAGCTAGAAGAAAGAAAGAAGAAAGAAGAAGAAAGAAGACAAGAATAAGAAGAAGAAAGAAGAAGAAAGAAGAAGAAGGAGAAGAAGAAGGAGAAGAAGAAGGAGAAGAAAGAAGGAGAAATAGAAGGAGAAAAAGAAGGAGAAGAATGAGAAGAAGGAGAAGAAGAAGAAGAAGAAGAAGAAGAAGAAGAAGAAGAAGAAGAAGAAGAAGAAGAAGAAGAAGAAGAAGAAGAAGAAGAAGAAGAAGAAGAAGAAGAAGAAGAAGAAGAAGAAGAAGAAGGAGAAGGAGAAGAAGAGTTTGAGAAGGACAAGGTGTCTAGAGAGTAGACGGTAAACAACGCAGTGGGGTCCGAACGATCAAATGATGATTCCGAGCAACAAGTGGTTTTACGGGGCAACAAGTGAACCTGCGGGGCAACAAGTGATTTTGCGGGGCAACAAGTGATTTTAGGGTCAGCAGCTGCTCTTTCGGGGCAACAAGTGATTTCGCGGGGCGACTACTGATTTAGTGGGGGTACAAGTGGTTTCGTGGGCACAAATGCTCACAATCGCCCCACACTTTCCATTTCGCGCCCCAGAAAAATGACTTGTTGCCCAGGTGTCACTGGGCAACAAGTGAGTTTGTGTAGGGCTACACGCGAGCGAATGCCAGAGTACGTCCCCCACCCCCACTTAGAGATCAAAGTTTTCGAGAATTTTCCGAAACTTTTACGTCCCCCCACGTTGTGAAAAAAAATGTTTTACAGTTTTTGCAAAGAAAATTTTCTAAAAAAATTGTTTTTTCAAACTTAAACTTTTAATGTAATAATTACTGCGCTCCCTATCCTACTGATGAGCGTCGAGGAGTGTAGTTTGGATTGCTCTCCGCTATAGAGTAATAGCATCCGTACTGAGAAAGAAGTAATTGAAATTGAATGAATTAATGCAAATAACAAAACCTTGCATTGGTGTGGTGTGCAAGCCTTCACTGATTGAAAAATCGATTTCCAATTACAGTTGTTTAGCTTGCGGTATGCGCGCTCTAAAGCCTACTCAGGCGATTCGCGGCCCCGAGCCGCCTGACAGTTCGGCTCGTGTTGCCCTATTTCGCGGGCCACTGCTGTTGCTATCCGAGCCACTTCTGTTGCCGTCCGGGCGAACTGGAGGAGCCCGGACAGCAACAGAGGTGGCCCGAACAGCAATAGCAGTGGCCCGGAGATTAAGGAAACACGAGCCGAAGTGTCAGGCGGCTCGGGGCTCAAAATCGTCTAAGACCGGGGTATATAGCTCAGCTTGGTTTTGGAGCGCGGTAATTTTCGACGGTTCGCCGCAGGGCAATTTCGAATATTGCTCTTAAATGCATTCATGTCGCGAACGTGTTGAGACACCAGAATTTCACTGTTGTGGGTATTTTCTAACAACGGGAATTCATAAGTTTGTATGTAGTCCGATAATGAAAAGATAATCTATGCGAAATACTGCTAAAATCGTTCCTGACAGCTCAACATCATGTTTATAACCAGCATCATATGTACCTCGGACTTACCCTTACCTTACCTGCGCCCACAGGTTTATCAGCGATAAAGCTGAGATTACCAAAATGAGGCAGTAAAGACACATACATACACATATTTAGGTCTTTTCTGTAGCCCGCAAACTCATCGCTGACGAGTCCAGTCTCAGGAGGGGGGGGGATGCCTTTTATTTGTGCCACCCGCTCGAGCCCATCATGTCTGCAGTGCCATTCTGATGTCATGATCTGATACCAGCAACCTAGAAAATCTTACTGATTTCTGATGACTCTATCCAGTTTGAAATATTGTGAATCTTTTTAGCCAGCAGTCTACAGTGTCGAGTCGATGATCCATTGTCGTGCAGTCAAGCGAAGCATGAGGTACTGGTTCCTGCATAGAGTTGTTAATTGTGCGAATGCTCCTCTCCTGGAGAACGTTCCCATGGGAGACAAGACAGTGCAGCGAAAAGATCAATAGGATGGTTGACAGGAATCATTATTCAGACCGCTAATGGATTTCTAGCATAGAACGAGCAAAGAGAAAATAGGGAGATTTGTGGCCTCAACTAGTTAGGAAACCTATCGCTCAAGTAGGAGTAAACTGTTGTTCAAGTAGTGTGCGGCTCTCATAGGCGAGAAAGAAGACCTGGAAAAGGTGTCATAGCCACACTAATGGTCACATATGCACTCCACATGTAGTCTTTCCGAAAGAGAATGTTCACCAACGCGGTCGACGTGCGTGTCGAACGACTTTCAGGCCTTAATCATTTTTCGAACTAGCCTTTCCACGACTGCAGACAGCTGACTGGAATATTTGTTAGTATGCGTCTTACAATCAGGTTAATCGGTTTAGACGGGGATCATACTTCCGGCGACGAGCGACGCGATGGAATGTTTAATATCAATATCGACGGAAATTCGATATGCCTGATCTGCACTATCGCTGTCGCCGTTTGACTCTGGCCTTACAGGCCTCAAATGCGTCTTCGCAATGGTAGCTCAACGCGCTTGCAGGCCGCGTGGGCGGACAGTCTCATTTTGACAGACTTTATATTTTTGTAATTTTAGCAAATGTTTCGTTACAGTGTAGCTCGGTGATAAATTCCTGTAATAAAGTGCAGGAGCAGAAGTATGACATTTTCATCAACTCATGGCTTCGTAAATTCGACCACATTATGCTTTCAAATCAGCCACATGATGTTTTGGAGGACGATGGGGGCACGTGCTTCTACCACACGTCATTCCGATCCGTGAAGGTGGCTTCGAGCCATTCTTCGGGAGATTTCTCCTCCGTGTTCCGCAAAGAGGAAATCTTTCTTGTTTCAGAAAGCGACTAGTCAGGCGATTCTCGGCCTAAAACCCTCTGTCAGTTCGGCTCGTTTTCACAATCTGCGGGTCGGCCTGTGTTGCTGTTCCTACTCCTCCAGCTTGCCTGAAGAGCAACAGCAGCGGCGCGGTTATCGGGTGTGCTGCGTAATGCCCGAAATGGGCGGGGCGTGGGCGGAGTCGGCTGTCACCAGCTGCCAAGGTGGTTGGTCGTAAACGGAGGCGCGAACGAAGGTGCGAGGAACGCAATTATAGCGACGCTCTCACTACGACAGCGTCGACTAACTAAAGAACCATTCAAGCCAACTGACGAGGAGAAAAAAGGAGAAATATAAAGTGTGGTGAGATAGGACAATATTTACTGTAAAGGAGTTCGGTAACAGTAGACTTGGAACCGAATCGAATTAATAGTTGAGCAAGAATACAGGACTACTTCAAATACTCAGGATTTGAATATTCTATTTGTTCGGGAGTTTCTTACATTAATTTTTGGAATATTGGATTTACTTAGTAAATTCAGTTTTTCTTTTTTTTTCAAATATTCGGTTCATATTTGATTCACTCGAGGGATTGGATAATGTGCTTCTTTTAAAATCGAGTCATCAACAACTTATTCGGTTTTTCGAATTTTTTAGTCATTTGGTACCTCGAATTATTCAATTGTGGTTTTCAGCACGTCGGCAACGGCGTACAATAAATAAATAAAAATAATCATTTTCGAATTTTCATTCCAATTACTCAGAAAACTTTCTCGAAAACTTGGTCACGACATTAGAATATTAGGCCACAGATGAAAATATTCCAGAATATTCATAGAATGACCGAAATAACTTTGAAAATTCTAATCGCTATTCTGTTTATTCCTCGAAAATAATGAATAAATTGAACAAAAATTAGAACATCCGACAATACCGTCTGTTGGAGGTCTCGCCCCTCCAAAATGGAAATCGTTGAGCAAAATTTCAATTGAGAAAGGGAACCTTCGGGAAAAAATATATACAATTTCTGAAAATTTAGCTTCCTGGCAAAAGTGACGATTAGGCGATGCCATATCTCCGAGAAATTAAAAGTCGAGAAAAAGGTTCTAAAATATCTTGAAATATCTTTAAAAATAATTCGGTATGAAATAACCTGAAGTTGTAAAAAAGCCAGGAAATGTCGTCGTCCGATCTCTCGTCTGTCACTACTTGTCAATAGTTGGTCTATGATTGACCCTCAAATAGTATTTTTAGTCATTTCACTTCATTTCTTAGCTTTTTTATTACTTCAGGTTATTTCATGCCAAATGAATTTTAAATATATTTCAAGATATTCTAAAATCTTTTTTTCGACTTAATTTCTCGGAGATATAGCATCGCCAAATCGTCACTTTTGCCAGGATGCTGAATTTTCAGAAATCCTTTCATAAAATGGAATCGATTGGCTTGAGTAGCTCATTAGTTGGTCGAAGATGCCGTAGTGAGAGCGACTCTATAATTGCGTTCCTTGCACCTTCGTTTCGCGCCCTCCGTTTACGGACCGGCCACCTGGGTAGTTATTGGTGACAGCCGACTCCGCCCCTGTTCCGCTACCCATTTTCGGGCATAACGCTTACCCCCCCGCGGTTATCGGGAGAAAGGAGTAGAGGCTGTCAGGCGGGTCCAACTCATGTTCGCTGCTGCTTGGGGCCGATAATCGCCTGAGAGGAGGATGGCTTCAATGTGGATCTAACTTGCATGCCTTTGCATGCGGACTTGGACGCCACCCGTAGCCTGTGTTGAAGCATTACCCCCCCTGCAACAATCTGAGCGGTTCAAGCCTTGGAAACAGCTCTACACAATTTGGATCCACGCGCTCTTGTTTTCTTGTAGCAATGGCAGCAATTCGACTCGCCGCAATGATGACATAGTCATTTGCAACATTTTCTTGCATTTGCAGCATCGTGCTCCTATTACAGGGATGACGATGCTGCTATGATCACAACGCGACTAAAGGTATAACATTTGCACATCTGCGAAACGTCCTCCAGTAAAAACGAGGATCTCCACACTATCCATGTAGCAAGTAGAAAATTCCATCCATGTATTGAACTTGACCCACGTGCTTCTGCCTGCAGCACGTGCTGAGCGAACTCAGCATTGGAACTTGACGAGGTATTCGAGACGAAAGTGTATTGTTACGGTCAAATCGAGCCCTACCTAGGAATTTTTTCAGAAAAGCGTCGTAACTTAGCAGGAATTAAATTAGTTGGACTTTTCAGATTTCTTTCCATTTTATAGGTGTGTGTCTTCGCTTGAGATGGCCAATACAGGTGTAGAATGCCCCACAGGGGAGTGAATCGAGCTACCCGACAGGACCGATGTCTGTCTGTAGACTTTAGAATGTGCCCGGCCGTCACTGAACAACTGTCACAAAGACGCCATCTAGCATATAAGATAAGGTTCTTCACTCCTTTCAGGTATCATTGATTGATTGAATAATCCATCAGTAAATTCTGGTTTGATTATTCCAGCAAAGAGGTCTACACCTTTCGTGAGTGTAAACCTGGATTTGCTGACGTCTCAACAGATCGCGTGAACAAACCAGGTCGAATCTGCCAGAGGACCGTAGCAACGAGTGCGGCCAAAAACAGAGGTCGTAAGGCTGTTTTTCTGAAGATACCTTCATACAGTACACATGCTATTTTTTTGCCCGGAGCCGCACCGAACAGTAATCGGACCAGTTTGGATCGTTCGTCCCGAATTTCCCGGATCGACTGCTGGTGCTGTTCCGAGTGAAGACTGGGGAAGACCACGGACTGCAAAACCAGCAGCCCCGGACAGCAACAGAAGTCGACCCATAGTTTTGGGATAACAAGCGCAATTTTTCCAGGCTGCTCAGAAAGCTGGGCGACAATCGCCTGAGCAACTAAAGGACAATTTCCCTATACCAAATTTTACAGCTATGGAGTGGACTGCGATCCAAACGCAGCCTGTGTGGACACTCCGGAAGGATTCCAGTGCGTCTGTCAGCCCGGCTTCGCCACCGACATTTCCAGGCATCTGTGGAGCAAACTGCCGGGGGAGAAAGGTAAAAGCGGTATCAAATTTTCGAAGAATCTTCACATACCTGTTGACCCATTATACTTATTTCAGTGCGTGGAAGTAGTAAATGAATGTGCACCTACAGGAAAAGGCGGACTGCTCCTGCCAAGCCGATTGTTTTAAGATCGACCAGAGGGTTATGAGTGCAAGTGAAGTCAATGAAATGGACGAGTTCCAGTTCACCTAGCACATATCACCGATTCAGATGCCGTCCCGGATTCGTAGACGCCTCTCCAGACACCGCCAAGTATCCGGAAGGACGAGTCTGTAATCGGCCAGAGAGATCACCCGAAGCATTTCACGGGCAGAACCTAGCCGGCAGGTAGGACTTTTAACGGAACACATCTGTTCTACATGTGAGGTATGTCACGGGGAAGATTTGTGCGTCCAATTTAGGGTCAAAAGAGTCTTCAAAGTTCTCATTTCAGCCCCAATGTCGTGGTTCCGAGACAGTGCGGTCCAAATGAGGAGTGTCGTTTCAATGCTAAAGGGCGAGATGGTCTGCCAATGTAAGCGCGGAGCTGTTCGGCAAAGTATTGGAAAGTGTAAAGGTTAGTAGATTACTCGCTGTTTTCAGATGATATATCAACTTTCTCCTTTCATAAAATGGAATCGATTGGCTTGAGTAGCTCATTAGTTGGTCGAAGATGCCGTAGTGAGAGCGACTCTATAATTGCGTTCCTTGCACCTTCGTTCGCGCCTCCGTTTACGACCGGCCACCTGGGTAGTTGGTGACAGCCGACTCCGCCCCCTGTTCCGCCCATTTCGGGCATAACGCTTACCCCCCGCGGTTATCGGGAGAAGGAGTAGAGCTGTCAGGCGGGTCCAACTCATGTTCGCTGCTGCTTGGGGCCGATAATCGCCTGAGAGGAGGATGGCTTCAATGTGGATCGCTTGCGCCTTTGCTGCGGACTTGGACGCCACCCGTAGCCTTGTTGAAGCATTACCCCCCCCCGCAACAATCTGAGCGGTAAGCCTTGAAACGCTCTACACAATTTGGATCACGCGCTCTTGTTTTCTTGTACAATGGCAGCACCGACTGCCGCAATGATGACATAGTCGTGCAACATTTTCTTGCATTTGCAGCACGTGCTCCTATTACAGGATGACGTGCTGCTATGATCACAACGCGACTAAGGTATAACATTTGCACATCTGCGAAACGTCCTCCAGTAAAAACGAGGATCTCCACACTATCCATGTAGCAAGTAGAAAATTCCATCCATGTATTGAACTTGACCACGTGCTTCTGCCTGCAGCACGTGCTGAGCGAATCAGCATTGGAACTTGACGAGGTATTCGAGACGAAAGTGTATTGTGGTCAAATCGAGCCCTACCTGAATTTTTTCAGTGCGTCGTAACTTAGCAGGAATTAAATTAGTTGGACTTTCAGATTTCTTTCCATTTATAGGTGTGTGTCTTCGCGAATGGCCAATACAGGTGTGAATGCCCCACAGGAGTGAATCGGCTACCCGACGGACGATGTCTGTCTGTAGACGAATGTGCCCGGCCGTCACTGAACAACTGTCACAAAGACGCCATCTGTATAGATAAGGTTCTTCACTCTTTCAGTATCATTGATTGATTGAATAATCCATCAGTAATTCTGGTTTTATTCCAGCAAGAGGTCTACACCTGTGAGTGTAAACCTGGATTTGCTGACGTCTCAACAGATCGCGTGAACAAACCAGGTCGAATCTGCCAGAGGACCAGCAACGAGTGCGGCCAAAAACAGACGTAGGCTGTTTTTCTGAAGATACCTCATACAGTACACATGCCATTTTTTGCCCGGAGCCGCACCGAACAGTAATCGGACAGTTTGGATCGTTCTCCCAATTCCCGGATCACTGCTAGTGCTGTTCGAGTGAACTGGGGAAGACCACGGACTGCAAAACCAGCAGCCCGGACAGCAACAGAAGTCGACCCATAGTTTGGGATAACAAGCCAATTTTTCAGGCTGCTCGTGGGCGACAATCGCCTGAGCAACTAAAGGACAATTTCCCTATACCAAATTTTACAGCTATGGAGTGGACTGCGATCCAAACGCGGCCTGTGTGGACACTCCGGAAGGATTCCAGTGCGTCTGTCAGCCCGGCTTCGCCGACATTTCAGCATCTGTGAGCAAACTGCCGGGGAGAAAGGTAAGCAGTATCAAATTTTCGAATCTTACATACCTGTTGACCCATTATACTTATTTCAGTGCGTGGAAGTAGTAAATGAATGTGCCACAGGAAAGGCGGACTGCTCCTGCCAAGCCGATTGTTTTGATCGACCAGAGGGTTATGAGTGCAAGTAAGTCAATGAAATGGACGAGTTCCAGTTCACCTAGCACATATCACCGATTCAGATGCCGTCCCGGATTCGTAGACGCCTCTCCAGACACCGCCAAGTATCCAGGACGAGTCTGTAATCGGCCGAAGTCACCCGAGCATTACGGGCAGACTAGCCGGCAGGTAGGACTTTTAACGGAACACATCTGTTCTACATGTGGTATGTCAGAAGATTTGTGCGTCCAATTTAGGGTCAAAAGAGTCTTCAAAGTTCTCATTTCAGCCCCAATGTCGTGGTTCGGAGCAGTGCGGTCCAAATGAGGAGTGTCGTTTCAATGCTAAGGGCGAGATGGTCTGCCAATGTAAGCGCGGAGCTGTTCAGCAAAGTGATGGAAAGTGTAAAGGTTAGTAGATTACTCGCTGTTTTCAGATGATATATCAACTTTCTGAGATGTTTAACCTATGAAAAATAGCCACATGTGGTCAAGTGGTCCTTTTGGGGACTTTGCCTATGTGTGAACAGCGTAAGTAGCCAGCAATCCGCTTGTCATTCACCCGCGATCTGTCTGCCAGTAGCCGCCAGCCATCCATCCTCCGGTTGACTCTTTAGCCAGTTGGCAGCAAACAGCCCACAAACTGCAAGCAATACCTAGTTACGCCTGTGGTCGGCCATCCGCTCGCCATTTGCCAACGATATTTCTAGCTATCGGAACGCCTGCTATCTGCCAGCGACCCGATCGCCATCTGACAGCTGTCTTCATTGCATCTGCCAGCAATCGGGTCGCCAGTGTTCAGCTATCCACCCTCCATTTGTCAGCGGCCCCTGGCCAATAGGCAGCGACCCGGCCGCTAGTAGCCAATGTTTCTTAAGAAATCTGCAAGCAATCAATACGCAAGTAACTAGCGATTGCCTGTTATCGGTCAGCGATCCGGCAGCCACTTGGCAGCAGGCCGCCCTCCATTTCTCAGCTGTAGGTCCGACAGCAGCCAGCGATCGATATGTCAAGGCCGCGAGAAGCAACAAGTTCAATAATTGATGAATTTCAATAAAGAAATTATTGAAAATTAGTTCAATTGCATAACCGTGTACATCTTTCAGTGTTCTCTCAGTGTGAACGCATGAACGAATGTGACAGAAATGCTATCTGCTCCAATACCTATGACGGATTCAAGTGTCAATGCAAGGTAATGTTATGTTATGTTATGTTATGTTATGTTATGTTATGTTATGCTATGTTATGTTATGTTATGTTATTTTATGTTATGTTATGTTATGTTATGTTATGTTATGTTATGTTATGTTATGTTATGTTATGTTATGTTATGTTATGTTATGTTATGTTATGTTATGTTACGTGTGAAAGTCTGTTCATTCGGCCATGTGCGATGATTATTGCCTCTTTGATGCCAGTGCCAGCTGCTGCTTAGTGACATGTATCAAGTGTGGTTCTCGCCATTTTATTTGGAAGCCACGATGCTGATTTGGAACGCAAAATTGTGCAATCAATAGTTACTCCATCCACGGTTTCGCGCGCACCACGTAGCTGCGTCGCGGTTTCCAAATAAAATGACTCGAGTAAGACTAGCGGTGCTTGCCGCTGCGTAACCGCTCTCACGTGCCGCGGCGCAACCGATTGCGCTTGTCAAGACCTCACTTTTGATCTGCAAAGAAAAAAAGAATCAAACGCGCATTTCCATCAAATGAAATCTTTTAAGGAGTGCATCGTAAATTTTTCAAAACCCGCAATTTTATTGTTTAATTGTTTTTTTCAGTGACTTCTGTGAGCGATACCGGCTAATTTTTTGGATGTTGTTTTAACCTGTAGCTCTGCCATTTCCTCCTCTCCTCACCTGATGGAGACCGATTTCCTCCTCATGCCGTCTCATTTGATTAATGTCCTTGTCCTGTCCTCCCAATCAGCAGCGATAGCGATCTCTTCCGTCAGCTTTTTTTTCAACCTCGCAGCGGAACTGGACAGCAACCCCCTGTGATTTAATGGCTTAATTGTACCAATCACGTCCAGCTTCAATGACATGAAAAAAACGTTAGAAAAACTGTCAGAATTTCAGGCTGGGTATATCGATCTGTCACCCGATCCATATCATTTGCCGGGACGTAAATGCCAACAGAGTTCGTTATTCATGATTTTCGGTGTAAAAGCTCTCGGAAGGTAGATATTGTTTCAATTCTTTATAGTCACTAATGAATGTGCTGATGGAACCGCAGACTGCTCGCCATTTGCGGAATGTGTCGACTTGCAACAGGGTTACTTGTGCAGATGCAAAATGGGCTACACGGACGTCTCCTCCAGATATCAGCTACAGCCTGGACGCAAATGCTCACAAGGTTGGTTACAGGCACCAACTCAGAAAAGTGAAAACAAGTTACTCGTAATATAAATGTAATTTACTTGAATGTTCCAAGTAACTTACGTTTATAATACATGTAACACGCATTTATCTTACATGTAACTTACATTTATATTGCATGTAAGTTACACTTGTGTTACATGTAACTTACATTTGTATTTTCACTATGGGTGACCATTACGTGACGCAGGCGACATGCTACGCAGAGAGCGCGTCCCAGACCACACACTACACGAGAAAATGCTGTGCGGGCCTTCCCTGCTTACCTTAAACATGGGTAATTGAACCAACAGCAACGCCAGTCGTAAGCCTGACCCCGCGAGTGCGTCGTACATCCCCCTTGGAAATGTCTTCTCGGCCGGTTTAAGTTACTTGCGACTTATATTGTGCCATTTGAGTTACATGTAACATATCGGAGGCGCACTGCACAAAGTGTTTTCTCAGAAATTGAAAACAAGTTACTTGCAACATATCTGAACCGATGTAAGTTATTTGCGACTTATCTCAGGTCATTTAAGATACATGTAACATATCGGAAGCGCACCGCGTGCAGTATCCCGCCGATATGTTACATGTAACTTAAATGACCTGAGATAAGTAGCAAGTAACTTAAATCGGCTCAGATATGTTGCAAGCAACTTGTTTTCGGCCTTTTATTTTACAAGTAGCTTGTTTTCATTTCTCTGAGCGGACGCGGTATCCCGCCGATATATTGCATGTAACTTTAATGACCTGAGATAAGTCGCAAGTAACTTACATCGGCTCAGATATGTAGCAAGCAACTTGTTTTCGGCCTTTTATTCTACAAGTAGCTTGTTTTCATTTTTCTGAGCGGACGCAGTATCCCGCCGATATGTTACATGTAACTTAAATGACCTCAGATAAGTAGCAAGTAACTTAAATCGGCTCAGATATGTTGCAAGCAACTTGTTTTCGGCCTTTTATTTTACAAGTAGCTTGTTTTCATTTTTCTGAGCGGACGCAGTATCCCGCCGATATGTTACATGTAACTTAAATGACCTAAGATAAGTAGCAAGTAACTTAAATCGGCTCAGATATGTTGCAAGCAACTTGTTTTCGGCCTTTTATTCTACAAGTAGCTTGTTTTCATTTTTCTGAGCGGACGCAGTATCCCGCCGATATATTGCATGTAACTTTAATGACCTGAGATAAGTCGCAAGTAACTTACATCGGCTCAGATATGTTGCAAGCAACTTGTTTTCGGCCTTTTATTCTACAAGTAGCTTGTTTTCATTTTTCTGAGCGGGCGCAGTATCCCGCCGATATGTTACATGTAACTTAAATGACCTGAGATAAGTAGCAAGTAACTTAAATCGGCTCAGATATGTTGCAAGTAACTTCTTTTCGGCGTTTTATGTCACAAGTAACTTGTTTTCTTTTTTCTGAGAATGAGGTTCACTTCTACCTCTGATGATTTATTGATTTCCGTTGGAGTTAGGTAATGTTTTTTTCAAATTTCAAAGAAATGCAAAATTAACTTGTTAACGCATTAACGGTTTAACGCGGTTTTTCTTCGAAAATTCACCATTAATGCGTACCGAAAGAGAAATTTTCCATTACGCGCATCCCTGACGCAATGCTGTTGTGTCGAATACCAGTGCATTCCTGTGCAAACTTTGGGTTACAGACTGCTTCTTTGTGTTTTCCAGTCGGTTTCGCACAATTCCTCTTGAAAAACGAGGGAACAAAAAGGACCAGCAATCTTGAAAGGATTATTTTTTTTTCAAATAGAAATGTAGGAAATTTCCCGTTTCAACTGCTTATTAAAAAAGGCGCCTATCTCCCTCGGCATTTGTCGGCGAAGTAAGTAAAGACGACGCATTTAGGTAAATAAATAACACTATGTAGCGAGTCCTGGCAAATGGTTTCGTCTGTAAAGCCTCACAGTGCGTTTTTTTGGCATCGATTGATGTTTTCTAAAATATTCGATGTCCGAACCACCCCCTCCCATTTACCAATAATATCCACTCTATGCCACGTTTTTTGGGTTTTCTGTGGAATTCGATGATAACGATTGGTTTTGGATGAAAATCTGTGAGGGGTGCAACTCCCAATTAGTACAAGGGTCGCCCGATGTGCCTTAGTTGACTGGTGACAGAACCGCATAAGGAATCTGCAGAGTTGCGACGACCGGCGACTGGTCGCCGAGCGTCAGCCTTAAGGGTCGTTTAAACTTCCGCCGCGGGGCGGCGCGGCGAGATGCAATAGTAGAATATCGATCTTGCCGCCCCGCGTTATCAATATTACAGAAATGCACTGTGCCGCGCCGCTCGGTGGCGGGAGAATAAACGACCCCTTAGCGTGGCCCCAAAAATGTTTCCGCACATCATCGTCGCGCCATTGGTTGCCGCTCGCTGGCAGGGTCGTCGCAGCGTCAAAAGGCTTCTCGGTGCCCCCTACTCAGAATAATCAAAACAAGTTGCTTGTAATATAAGTGTAACTTATTTGAATGTCTCAAGTAACTTACATACTTACGTATTACATGTAACATACACTAATATTACATGTAAGTTAAATTTATATTGCATGTAAGTTGCACTTATGTTACATGTGACTTACATTTGTATTTTCGCTATGGGTGGCCATCACGCGCCACAGACGACGCGCGACGCACAGCGCGTCCCAGACCACACACTACGCAAAAAACATGCCTTACGGGCCTTCCCTGCTGGTGTGGGGTCAAGAACCTCAAACTTGCGTAATCGAACCAACAACAACGCCAGTCGTGGGCCTGCCCCCGCGAGTGCGTCTTACATTCCCTTTGGAAATACCTTTTCAGCTGATTTGAGTTTTTGCGACTTATATTGTGCCATTTAGGTTACATGTAACATATCGGAAGCGGACTGCGCGCAGTATTCTCTCAGAAAAACTATAACAAGTCAAGTTAGCATATCTAAGCTGATGTAAGTTACTTGCGACTTATCTCAAGTCACTTAAGTTACATGCAACATATCGACGGGACACCGCGTGCAATGCGCCTCCGCTGTGTTACTTGTGACTTAAATGGCACAATATAAGTCGCACGTAACTTACCTCGGCTTAGTTATGTCACAAGTAACTTGTTTTCCGGCTTTTATAATACATGTAACTTGTTTTCATTTTTCTGAGCAGTTACCCTCGACGCCGCGTCGGTCGCTTCCGTCGCCGAATGTAATCGATGTTGCATCTTCCAGCGCTGTACGTTGTTTCTAGAAACGCCGCGCCTTCAACTCTAGAGTCTTCTTTTCAACCTTCGACTTCCTACGGCGTCGCATGCTTCAGTCATGTCCATGGGTCCATTTATTGTAATCGAAACGTCTCCCACCCTACTATGTACTTACCTATTGTAACATAGCTCAAACTTGCTTTGCCTGAAGCAGCTGTTATTTGCACGGCGATGGGGTAGTCGCTGTGAACCAATATTGGATGACCAATGCTTGTTCTCTAGAAAATCATTACAGTTAGCAGCGAATTCGGAGGGGCGCGTGGCCGGTGGGGTCATCGGTGAGCATTGATCGGCCTGTACTATCGTTCTCAGAGCCAAATCCCGCTCCGCGTTTGCGGATAAAGGGTGTTGCTTCACGCGATTGAATGATAATAGTGCCAGGACAATCTGGTTCCGGCACGATGCACCTTTCTCCCAGGGCTGGGCACGCGTCCCGATCAGCCATGGGGGGTGCTTATTGGACATTGCAGAGAGTGCAAGGGGGGGGGGGGGTGGCGAAACCGAGTACCCAAAAAAAACGAAGTGCCTAATTTTTCCGACCAAGGAAAAAACGAGTGCCTGTTTTTCCGATTTTTAGCAAAAAAAATTAGAAGCGGCCTGCAGTGTTCAAGTCGCGGCGTTGCTCGCAGCGACGAACAGTGTTGAGTGATGCATTGTCGATTACATCCGGCGACGGGAGCGACCGAAGCGGCGTGAAGGGCTACGAGGGGGCACCGCAGAGTGCTTCGACGCCGCGACGGCCCTGCATCACTGCCAGCGAGCGGCAACCGACGCCGCGACGATAATGTTTGGAAACGTTTTTGTCGCCGCGTCAGGTTTGACGCTCGGCGACCACTCGATGGTGGCTGCAACTCTGCAGACCCCTATAGACAAGTATTTTTGTTTTGATTTGTTGTATCTTCTTCTCCGCTTTCTGAGGCAAATACCCTCAGAATACAGAATTTTGATAGATGAGCGGGTTGTTTTTGCACCATTTATTAATGTCTGTCGAACATTTCTACAAAACCCGAGTTGTCACTATCTGCGTTGCAGTTGCCTCCTGAGGACATATCCGGCGCGTTGCACAGTTGATTTACTATGAGGGGTAATTTATAGAAGTTCCGCCGCCGAGCGGTTCTCTAATTTTGATCAAGCGTCGCGGGATCATCGATAATAGACGTCGTTTATACTTCCGCCGCTGAGCTGCGCGGTGGAGTGCAATCCTATAATATCGATCGGGCCCTCCCGCGTGATCAATTTTGCAGAAACGCACTGTGCCCGCGCCGCTCGGCGGCGGAAGTATATACGACTCCATACAGATTCGCATTTTGCCGCGCCCCTTGGCGGCGAAACTATATGCGGCGGCGGACTCGCCGCATAATCGATGTATCAAAATTTGCGCTTTTCCGCTACACTCGCCGGTGGAGGTGTAGAAGACACCTTGAGCAACATCACCAGCCGCTTACTACAAGCGCCCGATCATTGCAGATTGTTTGAGTGGCAACGGCCGAAGCCAGTATAAATTCCGCTTGGCAGCTTGTGCAGACGGAAAATTTTGCAGTAATGCATTTTAAAGATGCATTATGTGTCATTTTCTGTGCTGAACTCGTTATGAGATAAACAGTCCCGCCTGAACTTTTGAAGCCTCAGCAGATGAACTCTCAATTCTTGAAAACTAACTTAATCTGGAGGAAAACTTTTTTCAGCATCCAATCAATGCTCCGATCCAAGGCTCCACTCGTGTGACCAGAATGCAGACTGTGTCCAGCTACCCGACGGGTATACCTGCAAATGTTTCGCCGGCTATGTTGACGTCTCGTCCAACGCGAATCTAGAACCAGGACGAGTTTGCACGCTAAGCACTGTGTGGTAAGTGGCCAGTATTATAGGTTTTTTCGTAGGTTACCATGATGAAATCAATGACAAAGGTATGTGCACGAAATTTTTTCAAAAAAAATTTAATTTTAGCCCCGTCCAAGCCACTGATCTCGTGTTCCTCATCGATGGATCAGGATCAATTGGATCTTACATCTTCCAGACTGAGGTATGATCTAGTCATTTCGCCATGCATAGATCTTGATACTTTTTAGGTTTTTAGCAGACAACATAGATTACTGCAGTCAACACGCGCGCGCAGCACAGCACCACCATCTAACGTCATTATTAGTCTAACCGCGCTACTTTTGATAAGCCATCGTTTACACTTCAGTCGCGAGAGGCGCGGTAGAATCCTATAATATCGATTATGTGGCGAGGCTCGATCGAAAATACGACAATTCGCTTCTCCGCGCTGCTCACCCGGAGAAGTATAAACGGTGCCCCCAAAGGATCTGTGAGCGGCGGTTCAGATTTTCTCAGAAGTCTAGTGGCAGCTAGGTGGTTGCTGTTGACACGCACTTATGATAAAACTGCGTTTCCTGTTGAATGGTGACATAAATATGCAAATACGAGATTTTTTTTCTTTTTTTTTCTTTGATTTTGACTTTTTTCATGATTATTGTTATTGACATATTCAGGTGCTACGATTCCTTGGCGAGTTCACTGACCTCTTCGACATTGCTCCGGATAAGACACGGGTCTCAGTCGTTCAGTACTCTGATCAGATAAGGTGCGTACATGGTACAGGCTAAGAAAAAAGCCACATCCCCAGTTTTCCGCCGCGTGCGTGTGCGGACTGGAGGCTAGGGGACACGAAAAATCATTTGAATCGAATAGAGGACAGATTTCCGAACCGTTTTCGAATTCATTCATTCAATTTTTGATTTACAAGGTCATTCAGAGTTTCCCAGAAGGGTTTATTGAAATAAAATAATTAAATGTCTGATGTTACAAACAAGTAGGCGAACTTTGGAATGATTCCTCTGTGTAAGAATAATTACATACCGCCCGCTAAAAACGAATACAATTAATAATTACATACCGTAGCTGTCAGCTCATTCGAAAAGATCACAATCGTATTATTCGCAGAATTCTTTCATTTTGGCATTCGGGATATTTATATTCATTCAATAGTCATGCTAAAATATGTTCTGTGTATTTGTACCAAGAGATACTGTGCTTATCTGGGCCAAATTCCGGTCCGCAACTGCGTCTCGACACGCTTTGCGGCCGCACGCGCTCGAGTCAGTCGAGTTTCCAGCGCCAAAGCCGACTCGATATGGCTTTTTTTGTAAAGTTTTCTCCAATTTTGTTTACTTCCTGGTTCCTAAAACCCACCTAGAGTCAACAGATCGCCGGCTAAGGCACTGGAAACTCTTCCGACTCGAATGCGCGCGGCCGCAAAGCGTGTCGAGACGCGATTGCGGACCAGAATTTGGCTCAGAGAAGCACAGTACAGTTGTATGCGACATATTTTTAGCCCTCATTGAAATACAAAGGTCGTGAAGTAGAATTTCCTGAATTTAAAATTTTTCAATTAGGGCAAATAATTTAGTTGTCGTCCAGAAAGCTGTTCAATGGAATAGAACCGCTTTTAGCCAATTTACGGACCTTTTGCTGCGTTATAGACGATTTTAGCGCCCAGCTGTGATTTCTGCGCAGACAAAAAAAACTGATGACGTTCAACACGAGCCCTCCCTTCGATAAAGGCATTTAATCAAGCCACTGGACAATAGCTATTCAAGAACTTGCACTTTTTGGGGTAGTCCTCCAATGGGATTTCACTCTTCAACTCCTTCACAGAACTTAGAAGTTTTGACTTTCACTCATTTCAGGCACGAATTCGGACTAGATGAGTACAAGGACAGCCGATCGCTTCACGAGGCGATCAAAAATATCGAGTGAGTTTTCAATCGATTTGGAAAAAAAGTGAGCCCATAAGTGACAAGAGCCCTTCTGACGATACCCTTCCTACCAGACCTTGACGGGTTTATAATCTAGCGCGCGGCGGCGTAAGTATAAACCCCACACATTAAAGGCAGGGTTCGCGATAAAATCGGTTGTTGTGCTATCCCCATGAAAACGTAGGTCTGGGCATCACAAAAGTGAAAATAAGTAAAAAACTGAATAAAAAACGCTCAGGAACAAGTTATTGCTTGGTGTCCTCCCGCCTCCAGCTATCGGGATTTCTACAAAAGCCTGTTTTGTTAACTTTGATTTTGCTTCTAAAGTAATTTCTGAGCACTTCTGTAGCCTCCCGACTACTTTAACAGCAAAATAAAAGGCGGATTAACACGCAATAACGAAAATATCGTTAATTAGGGGGCCGGCCGACACCAGTAATTAGCCGTTATACCTTGTTTTTGTGCGTTTTTCCCGAGGAATTCCGGTTTTTTTCACTAATTTTCACTTTTGTGATGACCAAATCTACATTCTCATGAAGAGAGCCCAAAAATCGTTTTTATCGCGAACCCTGCCTTTAATGCATTTGTGGCACACTAGTATGCTCTGAAGCCTAGTTCGAACTCACCGCTATACGTGACAACTTTATATCATATCGATTTTCATCGAGGTTGATGACAACCCTAGCGTCACATCGCTCATAACGGGAAGAATGAACTACATATTTACTTGGGTCTGAGGTGGTGCTGCCACATTAGATAGTATGGACCAGAATAGAGTGCGATTCCATTTTCTGATAGTTTAGGGCCTTTCTGACTCCCATTCTGCGACATAGACAACGCCTCAGGAAGCACGAAAACAATCGAAAAGGCCTACAAAATTACGACTTTCCGATTTACCCGTTTCCGACTTTTGAATCATCGATTAGAGTCTGTCCGAATGAGACTGTCCGCCCACGCGGTCCGCGAGCGTGTTCATCCCGCGTCGCAAAGACATTTATTGGATCTGTGAATCGATTAGCAGGTATATAGGGCGAATTCTGAGTAATAACTCAGTCAGCTGTATCCGCGTCAAAGGAAGGCTTGTCTGAAAAAATGCCTTCGAAACGGCCGCTCGACACGCACGGCGACCGCGTGGATGGACGGTCTCATTCGGACAGATCTTACCAATGGCTTTGATAGGGACGAAATTGAAGACAAAGACACTTCATTGATTGGAACCCTCACTGAGGACTGGATTATACCTCCCGTCGCTACGACGGGTCGCTAAGGCGGGGATCATACTTCCAGCGACGAGAGAGGCGACGGCAACGTTCACCATCAATATCGACCGAAAGTCGATATGCTTCTTGTGCACTATCGCTGTCGCTGCCCGCGAGCAGTATAATCGCGGCCTAAAATAATCTGCGCTGAAAACGACGCCTGCTATGAGCGAGTGCGAGCGTAACGCTCCGCGAGGGGCGATAGTAAGGCAGCTTTCACCACAGACATAGTCATTCTCAGAAAAATCATAACAAATTACTTGTAATATAAATAAAACTTACTTGAATGTCTCAAGTAACTTACATTTATATTACATGTAACATACATTTATTTGTCATGTAACTTAAGTTTATATTACATGTAAGTTACACTTACGTTGCATGTAACTTGCATTTGAATTTTCACTATGGGTGGCCACCACGTGACGCAGACGACACGCGACGCTGAGAGAGCGTCCCAGACCACGATATCTTCTTAACCGATTTAAGTTACTTGCGACTTATATCTGCCGTTTAAGTTACATGTAATATATCGAAGGTGCACTGTAGCCTCTCAGAAATTGAAAACAAGTTACTTGTAACATATCTAAGCTAATGTAAGTAACTTGCGACTTATCTCAAGTCATTTAAGTTGCATGCAACAGATCAGCAGGAAACCGCGCGCGGTGCGCCTCCAATATAACTTACATATAACATATAACTCAAATTGCACAATAAAAGGCGCAAGTAACTCATATCGGCTTAGATATGTTACAAGTAACATGTTTTCGGACTTTTATGTTACAAGTAATTTGTTTTCATTTTTCTGAGTTGGTCCGTCGCTGACGAGTTACACTTATCGTCGTCACGCTTGCCAACTAGCGTCATAGTGGAGTAACAGATTGTCGCTATACCATGCATACCGACAAAGCGGTGCGTTGGCCACATCATTATCGCGTCGTCATGCATTTGCGGCTGGCACTATTCTATCGCACCGAATTTAAGTATAATCCCGATCTAAGGCCGAGATCATAGTTCCAGCGTAGAGCGACGCGACGCAATGCCCACCATCCATATCGACCGAAAATCGATATGCGTAATATGCATTGTCGCTGTCCATGGTCGCGATAAGTATGATCCCGGCCTAACTGTCGGTGATTGGCGCAACGCGTGTGCTCGCCCCTTATTAGAGTCGTTTGCAAATCACCTCTTCACAATGTGGGAACCTTAAATGTTTTTTTCAGCTACCTGACAGGTCTTACCCGCACCGGCGCCGCCATCGAGCATGTGTCAACCGAGGCGTTTAGCGAGCGACGCGGCGCTAGGCCTCTATCGCAGCGTGTCACACGAGTCGGCATTGTCATTACCGATGGTAGGAGCCAGGTGAGTTGTAGTTAACTTGTTTAGACCACTTGTTGACCTAGAACGATCAAGGAAATTTTTCAGCCTAAAAAAAGATGTGATTGGCTACAATGGGTAAAGAACAGAAAAATAGCGTACTTAAAGGCAGGGTCTTATCAGAACTTCGATTTCTAGATTCCCAGCTGAATCGGAGCACAAGCTACAGGGGGCGGCGGACATTGCTCACCCGTACGTGCTGCGTGGCGGTCGGTGACAGTCGCGCGCGACGAGATGTGCGGCGACACGAATTCCTCGCTCTTAGAGATTGTTTATACTTCCGCCGCCAAGCGGCGCGGCGAAGGGCAATCCCATAATATCGAGCGCTCATCGCCGCGTGATCAATATTTCAGCAATGTACTGTGCCGTGCCGCTCGGCAGCGGAAGTATGAACGACATCTTACGTTAAAGCAAATGAATTGGCATGTCCTGGGGAATAATTGACTTCCCTGCGTTAATTTTTTCCACAAGCGATAGCCGTTTACTCGTATAGAGCGCTGAGAACTACTCTAAACGGTGGTGGGTTTTTTGTGTTCGCCGCGCGCGCGACACTCACCTGACCGCGACGCGTACGCACGCAGATGAGCAGCAGTTTAATGAAGCCATGCTACTATTTGTCCCAGAAAACGTGCGAAAATTGTGGAGAAAAACACGGCCTTCTTCAGGTTTTTCCAACAATTTCAGTTAACCACCGTGTCACAAAAGTGTGTCCACCGTCCACGCGTTTTTACCAGCCGCCGTGTAAATATCGGCAATCTGGACAGGATCACCATGCTATGAATACCGTAATCCCTGGCTTCAAGGCTGTCTTCTCCAAAGTTAAGGACTAATTTCTTGTGAAACGTTGAGGTGTTCAGCTGAGCCGGCCCAATTCATCTAGCCTAAGTTTTGGTGGTGTCAAAACCTGACCGGACCTTGCCTTGAACAGAGTCTCATTCATCATTTAGGCAATCCTGATGAGTGGCGATGAAAGTTTTGGCAGCTATTCAGAGGACCTACCACAAGATTGTGAACATGGCGTTTCACAATCCCTAATGAAGCGAGCACTGCCTCAGCCGTTCAGCCGCTCAGTGCGGCTTCCTTAAAGGCATCGTCCACGATGAAAACCGAATTTGGGTTTGCGCGTTCATTCGGACTAGTGGGCCATGACAATGTCACTCAGAAAGTTTGGAGTTACCAAACCGTCTCTGAGTGAAGATTCGCTTACCTCAAAATGGCTTCCTGGGTTTGGGGGGCCGGCCTTGGGGTCCATCCGTTGTTACAAGGAACAAAACTCCTGGGGTGCTGACGGCGGGTGTGCCGTGACGCGTCTTAGGGCGCAATACACACGCCAGTCGATTTCGAATTCGGCATCGATCGAAAGCGGCCGGCAGCACTGGACGCAGCAGGTGGGCAGCCCATTTTAATTTCGCTGAAGTCGTAGTTGAGCGGCACCCTCGATGAATTGCTTCCAACGCTGCGCCAAGGAACGAAGCGTAAAACTGTTCCTTGCATTCTCTGCGCAACTATCACAAGTTGATGCCGGCGCGAAATTCAAATTTGCTATAAACTTTCTAAAAATGGGTTTTTCTCAAAAAGTTGACGTTTTTGAGGGGGCGTTTTGCTACCGTTAGTCACTATAGGGATATTTTTACACAAGGTGCTGAGTTGATCGCAAAACGCTTGGCTCCGGGCGAGATTGAACCAGCATATTCCCTTTCCGGGGGAGCGCCTTATCGCACTGCACCACCGTAGCCCCAGCGCCGCTCTCACTCAACTGCTCGGTAAATCTTCACCGAAGCAATCATCCTTTCACCCGCATAACGGGATGAAACAGGAATACCGTCAGAGACTATCTAACAGTCGTAGACCTGTCAAGATGATGCCCTAGTTAAGTCTTACACGATTTTTGGATGTTTTTTGCCGTAACTGCAGTTTAACGTCGCAGTGCACGTTATGGTATGTTTACACAAGGTGCTGAGTTGATCGCAAAACGCTTGGCTCCGGGCGAGATTGAACCAGCATATTCCCTTTCCGGGGGAGCGCCTTATCGCACTGCACCACCGTAGCCCCAGCGCCGCTCTCACTCAACTGCTCGGTAAATCTTCACCGAAGCAATCATCCTTTCACCCGCATAACGGGATGAAACAGGAATACCGTCAGAGACTATCTAACAGTCGTAGACCTGTCAAGATGATGCCCTAGTTAAGTCTTACACGATTTTTGGATGTTTTTTGCCGTAACTGCAGTTTAACGTCGCAGTGCACGTTATGGTATGTTTACACAAGGTGCTGAGTTAATCGCAAAACGCTTGGCTCCGGGCGGTATTCCTGTTTCATCCCGTTATGCGGGTGAAAGGATGATTGCTTCGGTGAAGATTTACCGAGCAGTTGAGTGAGAGCGGCGCTGGGGCTACGGTGGTGCAGTGCGATAAGGCGCTCCCCCGGAAAGGGAATATGTTGGTTCAATCTCGCCCGGAGCCAAGCGTTTTGCGATCAACTCAGCACCTTGTGTAAACATACAATAACGTGCACTGCGACGTTAAACTGCAGTTACGGCAAAAAACATCCAAAAATCGTGTAAGACTATAGGGATAGTACAACACGAAGACATCAAAAACCCAAATATGGTTTTCATCGTGTACGATGCCTTTAAAGGCAGTGTTCACGATAATCTTCGATTTTGAGATTAATCGCTAAATCGATTGTTTGGTCCCCAAGTAGAACTGAAATGACGAAGAAACGGAGAAAAATGCACCAGAAGGTCACGAAATTCTTTACTCTCACCCCGCCTCTTTACTCTCACAGGAACTGTTCGTTGTGGCAATAAAATCGTTTGTGGACCCGTCTGTGGCAATTCTCTTCACTCCATTGCTCCGTTCATTCCTTCAGACCCTGACTAATACTGTTTCGCGTAAAATACTCTTCCATTTTTGATTAGCACCATTTTTTACCGGTGACAACCATGGTGTACATGTTCATACAACCGGACAACTAGTCCAGGTCAGAGAATAATATATCTAAAATATGACGATTTAGTGCGTTTCTCGCCGTTTCTTCGTAATTTTCGTAACACTTGGTAGCCAATGCATTGTTTTGAATGGAAAACTCGGGAACGAAAATCATCGTGAACACTGTCTTTAAGAGTCGTACATACTTCCGCCGCCGAACGGCGAGGCACAGTGCATTCCTATTGATCGTGCAGCGCCCTCTGATCAATATTATAGTATTGCACTGTGCCGCGCCGCTCAGCGTCGGCAGTATAAACGACCCCTTATCGCCGCAGGAACTCTGAACAGGTGCAACTTCTCTGGTGGATCGAAGCATTCTCTTACTAAAGTTTTGGCTTGGTTGTTTATAAAGGATATGCAGGAAGGAAAAAAGTCTTCAATTGAGTTGTCGCAGAGGAAAAGAAAAAAATTGATTTCAAAAAAATGTGTAAATAAATGGATGAAATTTTAAAAAGATAGATGATTCGGCATTAATCAAACATGAATTTGGACTTTGACATTCAAACATTTATCTTGCAGGACAATGTCACAATCGCAGCCGAGAATGCTCGTCGACAAAATATCCAACTCTTCGCTGTCGGAGTTACCAATCATGTTCTCCAAGCTGAGCTAGAAGAGGTATGCATTAATGATCAACTAGCTCTTACATACGCTCTATTGTACAACGAAATTTATTCGATCCATGGAGTTTCCGGGGCCAGATTCATCAACGAGAAACCCATGGATTCGGGTAAATTCTCTGCCAATTCCACTGTCGTACACCTCCAACTTACCATTACTCTTAACCGATGGGTTCATCGTTAATGAATTAAGCCCGTGGTCGAAGAGCGGGAAGGATACTGGGAATGTGTTAAGGCGCTATTCATACTACTCAACGCCAGCGCGGCACGCGCGTGCCGCGCTGGCGTGGCGTTTGTGTGTGAATGGCTTGACGCCCCGCACGCGCTTCACGCTCCGCCATGGCGTCGCCGCTGCAGTATTCATACTGCCACCCGGAACGCCTTGGCGTTTTCATCCACTGATATTATTTATCGATCGTCTCATTCATTCCAGCTTCACCGCTCTGCCATGACGTCGCGGCTGGAGTATTCATAGTCTCCGCAAGCGAGGCACGCGCGTCACGCGCGTAGAAAGTATTCATACACAAACGCCACGCCAGCGCGGCACGCGCGTGCCGCGCTGGCGTTGAGTAGTCTGAATAGCGCCTAAGGAGTTGTAGCGAGCAGCGCACTGGGCATGTGAGGAACCCAGGAATGAGCTGATAAATTCGGAAAATGGAATAGGCTAAAAAATAATTGGAGATCGAAACCATATTCAAAATGTTGGTTTTAAAAACAGAGAAAAGCTTCAAAATTACGGGAATCAGAGCATGATTCGAAAAGTCGAAAAACGGAATTCGTTAGCGCAGCACGTCCGTCGAGGTGGGCAGGGCTTAGCGGGCACCAACCAAAACTGCTCGAGAAGTAGGCTGGGCATTGGGAAGACTTCACAATACGTTAATCTTAGTAGGGAAAGTGTATTTACAGTCGACACGAATCGCTATGTTGGTTGTGGTTTCGTTTTTTTTGTCAGTACACGATATGTTGGGGCAAACTCGGCGCACGTAGCCTTTGCACCGTGCACCGAGTTTGCGTCAGTATATTGAGCACCGACGAAATGAAGCCGCAGCTGATCTGTGTCGACTGTAGTATGTATGTATGTAGGACCGCGCACTTTCGAAAACGTATTGGGCCGTACGCCTGGTGCCCCGCCCACCTCCAATGGCGTTTTACGCGGATTCAAATGCTCCGCCCGTCTACAGAAATACTTTGCACGGCGTCAACATGTAGACCCTTACACGATTCTCTCTAAATATTTTTTGTTGCGCTAGAAGAACATCCTATTTACTATATTTGCTTTAGTGTGTGTGAACGTCTGTTTGTGTGAGAGAATGAACGGAAATTAGTCATGTCTTTAACAATTGACACCCGGCTGTCACGCCCACTGTCCACGCATTTGGGTGCGCACCTTGTAAATTATATTTCTTAAGTCTGTGTTCACAATGAAAAAGTTCCCTGTTTTCTGGCAAAAGCGTAAGCTTTGTGCTCCTCTAAGAAGAGTAGGAACGGAACAACGACGAAAAACGGCCAGTAAAAAGATGAAATTCTTGTGAACCGGCCGACACATCGGAACACCATGTCCCGAAAGATTCTAACATTCGAGCACGTGCAGTGATCCATCTTATTTTTCAAGATTTTTCGGTACAGGAACAGAAAACAAAGTCACTTACCTGAGAATTTCAAAGTTCAAAATCATTTACAACGTCTGGATTGTTCAATCGTTGAATACCGTTATCGAGAGGCTTAGCGACTTCAGTGATTACTATCACGCGACTCTTTGCATTGGAATCGCGCGTCATAAGGAAAACTGGTGTTTGTTAGTTGCACATGTGGAACTAATAGGCACTATTCATACTCCCCAAAGCCAGCGCGGCATGCGCGTACCGTTGGAGTATGATTGGCCCGACGCCACACCCGAGCGGCACGCGCGTTACGCCCGCGCAGCCATGGCGGCAACGGCTGTAACAATTCTTTTCTCTATTTCATTATCAATCCATTATCGATTTCACTCCGTCTCAAGATAATTAGTTCCAATACTATCCTCTGCAACCGTGATGGTGAACGCGTGTACAGAGCTTGATTATTTCGAAAAGTTGAGGCCCCTTTTTTTCCGATCCGCCGTGGCGTCGCCGATGGACTATTCATAATGTACGCAAGCGAAAGCGCGTGGCGCGCTCAGAAAGTATTCATACTCTACCGCCACGCTCGCGCGCTCCTCGCTGGCGTTTAGAAGCGTGAACAGTGCCTTAATAGTCGTTTCTGCAGGACAATTGCTCCATTTAAAGGCACTTTTCGCGATGGAAATCGTTTTTCTGTTTTCCCGCCTATCTTGAAAACGGCTCCATGCTGATTCCAATGATGTCTCTGCAATCTTACAAGACCTTCTGGAAAATGGAGTTATTGTTCTTCAAAAGTTGAGCTAAGGAAACGTGGTGGACGAGTTGTCCGAGTCTTGTAACTTCCGTCTTTTGCAGCTAGGGAAGAACGGGGCCATTGAGCGGAAATCATCGCTCATCTCACAATCTCGAGCATTCATTTATTCACGTCGGTCGGCGTGGAAAGTGCATCTGGGGTGTGACGAGCTGACGGGTGTCCAACTTTGGGGCCGTAGGGGGCCGTTCCAAACTCATTTTTCGTAGTTTTTTCAACGTTAGGTTGCGCTAGGCCCCGCAGCTACCGATCTCCACCAAAAAATCAGACATGGTTTCTATCGTGGACACTGCCTTTAAATGACTGATTCAAAATTTTCTTCAATTTTTTTATAGCTTTTCTCTGCGTGTAGCTATGGACGGCTTCTCGGGACATATTTCTGAACAAACCTTTTCTTAAAGCCAGCGTCCACGATAAATTTCGTCCTCGGTTTTTTGCCGGAAATCGAAAGTTCAGGGTCTCACTGGAGCACTGAGGTCGAAAGAACAGACGAAAACGAGCCCAAAAGAGCTCCATACGGCTTCTAAGTCCGCTCGCGCTAGCCCTTCCGCTCGCGATCGAGTTCTCCGAGGAACAGTTGGCCCACTTCTACATTAGCATTGGAGCGCGAGCGAGGCTGAGTTTTAGCTTTGGGGTGCATTTGCGCACGCTGTCTACTTCAGGCCCATGCCCGCGCAACTGATCCTGCGTTGGAATGTGGCTTTCAAGAAGAAGAGCTGGTTTTGGATGTTTCGCAGCGTTTTTCATGATTCTTTTTTTTATGAAACAGTCAGACTCTAAACCTTGGGTTTCTGGTGGGAACTCGGAAACGATTTTTATCGTGGACACTGCCTTAAAGTTCTTGAATACGAACATTTAACTTTATGTAGAATGGTCAAGGAATGGTCCCACAACTCTAAAAATCTTGTGCAGGTTTGGAAACTGGTTTCGGGTTTTTTTTTCAGCTGTACAATTTCTTCAAGAATCACCATCAGAATTAGTCGGTTATCAATATCCCGTACGTCCTGCGTAGAGTCCATGTAACCAATTTGGTCTGGTGAAAGGACGGGCTGCGAGGGTAGACCCCAGCGCGCGATCGAAACCCCGTTGGCCGGTAATGCGCAGCGTACGCGTGCAGACGCACGCGATGAACGGAAATAATTTTCACTCGGAAGCAGAGGATACTTTGTTCCGAATTCCCCAAGTTTTTGTTTTTAGCCTAAGAATTCCGCTTTCCGATTTCCGAATTTTTGAAACTTGTTTCGTTTTCCGATTTCCGAAATCTTTATATTGTTCCGATTTCCGGAGTTAAAAAATTCTCATCTCTTAAAACCAGCTGTTTCATTGTTTTCTAATCTCTCTAAAACGTTTAAATATCAGATCCTGAAACCAGATACTCTTTATCTTCAGATAACCGGTGCCAAGGATAGAACATTCCACGTGAACGCTTTCGAGGACCTGAACACTCGTCTTCGTAGTGCTATCCAACGAGTTACGTGCCCTCAGACGGAGACCCCGAAACCATCAGCCGGTGAGTGGCGCATGATCAAAATTGTCTAGTTACATATTCACAGTCGGCACGAATCGCACTGATATTTCAAGTGCAATTGTGCATTCGCTAAGGCTTGATTTCATGTCTTTAGCGTCCTTTATTTATACGTGCCTTCTTTCAAAACCAGCTTTCTTAAAACCTAGGAACTGATTCCGAATACAAGTGTGGAGGGCTCTCAATCAATCATGTATAATGGTCGCTAGGATTTGGATCTGACAAGGGAACTACTTCTCTAGAACCATTTTCGGACGTAAAGTTCAAATATTTATTTATTTATTTATTTATTTATTTATTTATTTATTTATTTATCTATTTATTTATTTATTTATTTATTTATTTATTTATTTATTTATTTATTTATTTATTTATTTATTTATTTATTTATTTATCTATTTATTAATTTATTTATTTACATAATTGTTTATTTATTCATTCATTGCCCATCGCAGCTGCCTATGCTCACCGTGAGAGAAGTTATGAGCGTTTCTAAAGCGTCGCGGCAAGGTAAGGGTACCCCCCCCATGGAATTTTTAGGGTGTTTTAAAAAAATTCCCGGATTTTGCTAACAGCATGTAGGGGGCAAAACCTACCTTACTAATTCGAAAATCGACAAATGGATTTTGAATTCGTATTCAGCGCCTCAAATAACCCCCACATAGGAACTTTGAGACAAATCTGAGACTTTGACCAAACTACCGTATACCCACCGTAATCTACCGTGAGCTGTCGAAAATCGATCAACTGACATCAGATTCGTGTTGAGCTCTCCAAATGACCACAAGGAAAACGATTTGAGCCACATCTGTTGTCACATTCCGGAAATTGTCAAAAGTCGATTTTGCCGTCAAATTTTTCTGCCGATGGGAAGTTCTGAACAAATTTAATCTAAAACTTCGGAAAAACGGCAAATAAACCTCAGATTCGTGATCCGCACCCCGTTTCACCCCCTGGGCGAATTTTAAGTCAAATCTGGAATATTTTTCTTCAACGCTCACTGGACCTCGTAGTTGATATAATTGAACGCTGAACCAAAAGTCCGTCCAAGTCCTATCAGTCTGCACAAAGTTTGGAAAATGTGCTTTCACTCGAACTTCGCTTAGTGGGATTGTTTTGGGCCCTGAACACGATTATGAAGTCCGTTCCCGGGTTTTCGTAAAACCAATGCGCTTTTCGGAGGGTACAATAGGTACGGAATTCAGAGAAAAAGTGCCTATAATTTTTCTCAGAGTGATTCTAGGCAGCTGCAAAGGGCATATTCGAATTCTACGTCTAAAAATGATTCTAGACAAGTGCATTTCTATCGGAATGGCCAGTTTGGCTAATAGTAGCTTCCTTGTGAGATATCATTCAATATTTATCTAATATTCCTGCCACTCGATTTACCAGTCTAAGAATGCCTTTGCGAGGGCCGCTGGACACGCACGTCGACCGCATGGGCGGAGAGTTTCATTCGAACCGAACCGATCTTAGGGGTCGTTTATACTTCCGCCGCCGAGCGGCGCGGCGAAGTGCAATTCCATCATATCGATCGTGCCGCGCCGCGTGATCAATATTATAGAAATGCACTACACCGCGCCGCTCGGCGGCGGGAGTATAAACGACCCCTTACAGTTGTTACACATTGTTCTGAGGAGGGGGGATCTGAGATCATTTTCAGTTTTTAACGACAATTATCCTTTTTTGTGATGAGTCGAGTTCCACATAATTTCAAGAAAATTTTGTGACCAACGGGTAAGACTGTGGCCCTCGGGAAACTGATAGGGCCTTTTTGAAAGACGCCTTTATTGTACAGCTCACTATTTGCTCAGTTCTTTTTTTGGAATGTTGTCTTTTTGTGGAATGAAATTTTTATGTCCAATTCAGGACCATGTGACCCGTCGTCTCATACGGGGTGCGATCGCGCTCTCAATCAGGTCTGCCTCATGAAAGACGGAAAGGCCACCTGTGGATGCCCAGACGGCTTCGATCAACATCCGATCACCAAGGTGGATTTCATTGTATCAATACTGTCTCTGAACCATCAAATACTCACACAGTAGGTGCGGACTGACCGCTGGCAATCAAGGCCTCTCCAGGCAGTACGCCGGCAAGTTGCGGGCGGATCGCTGCTCATCGTGGCCTCGGCGGGGGGATCGCTGCCTCTCGTCTTCTCAGCGGGCGGATCGCTGCGTTTTGGCGGGCGGATAGCGGCACCTGGGAAAGTTGGTCACGCTAGCGGGCGGATCGCCGACAATCTCTGAAGCGGCGATCCGCCCGCAACCTGCCAGCAATCCGCCCGCAAGGGCTTTGATAGCCAGCGATCCGCCCGCTGAGCTATGAGATGCAGCGATCCGTCCGCAACCTGCCAGCAATCCGCCCGCAAGGGCTTTGATAGCCAGCGATCCGCCCGCTGAGCTATGAGATGCAGCGATCCGTCCGCAACCTGCCAGCAATCCGCCCGCAAGGGCTTTGATAGCCAGCGATCCGCCCGCTGAGCTATGAGATGCAGCGATCCGCCCGCAACCTGCCAGCGATCCTCCCGCCAGGGCTTTGATAGCCAGCGATCCGCCCGCTCAAATTTTACACGGTGAAACTTGTTAATCATTGACGAGTTCTTTTCTGTTATCAGTATCATGCTCAGAGTAAACAAACTGAAGGGTATAAAAGGCGCTCCATCGCACTGAGTGCTCACTCGGCATTTCGAGGCCGATCCTGGAAGGTGACATAAAGTCACCTCTGAACGATCACTCAGAGGCCGAAGGATAATTTTTGGCAGCTGAGGGGATGGTCCCCACGGCTAGGGGGGGGGCGGTTGGTCCCGCACACGGAGACCGTGGTGGGAACCACCGGAAACCAACATGTGGCATCGAGGGAGGATCGCTGGCTAATGGCGGGCGGCTAGCTGGTTAGTGGCGGGCGGATCGCTGGCTATTGCCGGTCGTATCGCTGGCTACTGGCGGGCGGATGGCGGGGGGATGTCGATTTGCCCGCCAAAAGCCAGCGATCCGCCCGCACCTACTGTGTGAGTAATTATGATTTCCTTCGAAAAATTTTTTGGGCAAAATTGTTCTCGAAGACTCGATTTTCGTTTTAGGTTTGCGGCGGCGACCTGTGCAATCCAGAGATCGAAACTTCTTGTCCAGATCCTGAAATCTGTGAGCGTACGCCCTTCGGCAACTGGCGCTGCACATGTCCGGAAGATCTCGGCTGGCGCGATAAGCACACTGGAGCATGCAGTGAGCTCATACATAGAGAATATATTGACTTGTGTTTCTAATATTCATTTTTTTTCGTAAACAAATCGTATCTCTTTAGAGTTCAATGAACGACCTCCAGAGGGTCCGGCATTCTCCCAAGATGAATGTGATTCAAGAAACCCGAATAGCTGTGGACCCAATGCCAAATGTATTCGAGGACCAGGTGGAGAGGCGCTGTGCCAGTGCAGGTTGGGAAATCATGAAGCAGGAGAGGTTCTAAAGTGTGACCTCATTGATGGAATTATTGTACAATTTGCAGCGATGGCTTCGTTCGTAGCACGAAAACGGACAAGTGTCTACCAAAGGGCACTTGCGATCCCTCGGAGCCGAACTCTTGCGATGCTCGAAAGAAGGAGAAGTGTCTTCGTGGTCCAAGGTGGTCTTCTTTTCTATTGAAAACATAAGAATTTTACTAGATGTCACCAATTTTTCTCATGCGCACGTAAGCATCATATGTACCTTTTCACACCTGTAACTGTCTAATGGCACCAACGCAGCCACCTGGTTTTATCCATGCTTTCTCCACCCTTGGTCTGAAGTAGTACCATGCTTAGGCCTCTTTCACAGTTTAATCACCTATCGCATGACACCCGGCTTCGAATAGCTGAGGCAAACTCAAATGTCGACAGCAGGTTGAAACACCTCTTTCTCGAGCAACCGTCGATAACAGGTTCTTTCGGGAGTAAAACATGGACCTGTTATCGACCTGCTATTGAACTGTCGATAGCAGGTTCACAGCCGGTTGACAAGGCAACACATCCTACCGCCGGTGAGCATTGATCGTGCAAGTTCCCGAATCAGGGATGTGCGGCAAACGATTTTGAGATTTCGGCAAACGGCAATCGGCAAGAAAATCCCAAAAACGGCCGGCAAACGGCAATCGGCAAACGGCGAAAACCTCAACCCCTTAGATTGACCCAAAAGTTATTCAGATGAGCCGCTATACTTGTTTTTCTTCTTTTTTTCCAACACTTATGTCAACATTCTCATAATTCCAGTTCAAGGGAGTAGTTCCATGTTAAGGCATCAGATGAACAAAAACAAGACATGTGGAACCTCATGGAAGTCAAAGGAATCGCCGCTGCGGCCTCGCGAAGAAGCCAATGTCGTGGCGGCGGCGCAGTAGTGCCGCTGCGGCTCCGCGGTGGTGCGGCTGCGGGTCCGCGGTAGTGCCACTGCGGCTCCGCGGTGGTGACACCGCGGATGCGCAGTGGTGCGGCTGCGGGTTCGCGATTGGTGGCTGCGCTCTGACAAAACTGGTACCGACTGCGAGTAACTTTTATGAAATGAGTCATAATACAACTGGGTGGGCCTACGAACAAAAATACACACCTGCGGTGCTTACGTCCTCTGTCTGTTAGGGACAGAGTGTATTCCCGTTACTGCGAGCTAGGAGATACGGGATGTACGTCAAATTTAGGCTATTGAACCAGCGAAAATCTCGTTCTACCATATATAACTGTGAATCGTAGTCGAATCGGTTCGCTGATGCATCCTCTGCGAAGTTCGTGTGGTTCCAACACGGAACTGCCGCGGTACTGTCGCGGCAATGTCGCGGCGTCGTCGACTCTCAAGACACTGCAACAAAATCTCCGCGGCACGGTGATCATCACGGAGCTGCTGCGGTACTACCGTGGAACAATCGCGGCACAGTCGAGGGAATTTTCCTGTCAGCTCACGTTAGGTTACAATTTGCCCGAACTTACCGCGAGCTGAAAAAAGTTCAAAACATCTCCAGAATTTTTTAAATCAATATTTTTCTATAAAAGACCGAATGATCCATTTTTTGGGGAATTTCTTCACACTATGCGCATCTAGTGGCTCATAACGTGGCATGCGAGTGCGTAGTTTCAGCAATGTGTGGTCTCTTACCTGAAAATCGTCAAATAAATAACTCGCGCTTAGCTGCAGTTTACCGCGAACTTATCGCCAGTGAACTCGCGTTTTCGAACCCATTTACTACCACCTCAGATGAGTCAAACCCCCGCACAACGGTCAGGCGAACAACGGATAATCGTCTCACCCGTAGTGCCTACATGGCCGCGAGCATATGCGGCGTTTCCTTCCAAAGTTTTGCCGATTTTGCCGGAAAAATAACAAAAATTTCGGCAAACGACAAACGGCAAAAAAGTCTCAGAAATGGCCGGCAAACGACAAACGGCAAACGGCAATTGCCGCACATCCCTGCTCCGAATGCTTGGCGAAATATTCAGTCGGTTTCGCAATTGAGGACGATGCTTTTCTTTTTTCACATTTTGGTTAGCACACCTGTTTTTGTGCAATAACGCCCAAATCAGGCCTGTTATTGAATGGAATTAATGCTCGAATAGTGTTCTAGGGATTTTCCTAGAATTCCACTATTTTTTTCACTTTTGAGATTTTGATATGCGATTTTTTCAAACACCAGATATATTTGGAATCTTGAAACATCTTTTTTTTTAACATTCGATTCCGTCACGATTTTTTACTTTCTTCTCTATTTATCGGAGGTTTCATATTTTCTGCCTCTCGAGTATTCCGTTTATTCGGGAATTTGAATAATTTTTTGCTTTCGGTCAGGTTAATTTTTTTTTTCAGTCCGTTTGTTCGAATATTTGTCTCAATTCAGCTGACAACATAATTGCCCATCAAAAAAATTTCAATTGTACAGGTATATTTTTTGAAAACCATTTGAAATTCGAAATCGAGTAATTGCTTGAGCATTTGTACAAATTTTCACAGGTAATACAATTGAATCGAGTCTAGGATTTATTTTTGAACAAATTCATTTATTAGAAAATTTTGTAAAGGACTCACTCCGAGTTTTCAAGCCGTTGGGAGATTTTATGAAGGTCATGATCGAGAAATTTTCATCCCTCAGTAGTTCTTCTATTGATGCTGTAGTTACCGTCGGCATGGACCCTACTGTTAGGCCTCTTTCAAAGTTTGATCGCTCTGCGACGCGACCAAATGAAAACACTGTGTATCGATCTGGTCGCGTCGCGCGATCAGGTCGCCGGCCTTTCAGGCAAAATCGCGGGCAAAGTCGCCCAGTCGCGCGATTGGGCGACTGAGATGGCCAGATCGCGGCGATCGCTTCATATGTCCTCGTTCAAATTCCTCTTTTTTCCACGTTGGTTCAGAGAAAATAAGTATAAGTGGGCAAAACAATCAATACAAAACAATTATTATCATAAAATGACAAACCAATTGCGCGACACCGCACCGACACTGGGAGAGGTCATCTACTGGAGTTACCCGGAAGATCTACTGCTATCGGCTGTAGATGAACGGAATTCTGCTGTAGATGACCGAAACCTAACATGTTTTTAGGGGTTGAGCAGAGTGCCAACAGGGCGCGGCGCGGCCTGATGATGGTGAGCCGTATTGATAGATCGCGGCGATCTATCAATACTGCTCTCCATCATCAGGCCGTGCCGCGCCCTGCTGGCTCTCTGCTCAACCCCTTACTCGCCTTTCATGCTTATGCGACAGCGGCAAATGCCGCAGATTTTCTATAGAAAAATGAGAAAAGCGACGCGGCATTTGCCGCCGGCGGCAAACGCCGCAGTGGAGCTTTCATGCATTCGCGGCAGCGGCATCGCGAATCGCTAGCCCCGTCGCTGATTTTCCCTGGCTCCGTCGCCGTTTTCGGTGGCCCCGTCGCGGTGTCTGCGGCAGCGACAAGAATGATCCGGACCATTTGTGTCGCTGCCGCTGGCCTCGCCGCAACCTATCGTCTCGGGACCGTCACCAAACTCGGCATTTTGCCAGAGAATTCAGCTGATTTCATCCTAGAATTTGGAATTCTGCTGCGCCATCGTCATTATTCAAATACTAGTATTTCTGGCAATATTATTCAGTGATTTGCTCAAATCTATTCTGCTGAACAACAAGAAGATTTATTCGCTAAATGTGTTATGATCCTTCATTTCACCGTTCGATTTCTAACTATTTTGAACGCATTTGGTCCTGATGTGCTCTTCCCGTTTCGATGTTATTTTACGAGCATTTATTCAAATGATTGTTGCAATTTCGCCGTGCTTGATCCGAATCCATATCACCGAGCTATGCTGAATTAGACAGTATACTCTCTGATATAGGCCCGGAACTGCAGGCTTTTCTAATGCTACCCATAATATCCAAATATTATCACTGAAAACTTCTAAATATTGAAAATGTGTGAGTAATCACCGGATTTCGCCACAGCCGGGATGCTTGGCAAAATGCCCAGCCCACTGAAGGTCCCGGCACGATAAATAGCGGCAAACGCCGCCGCCGCCCTAGCGATTCGCGACAAATGCCGCAAAATGCTGATTTTGCCGTGGGTCCGAGTGCGGCATTTGCCGCTGTCGCAAAACCATGAAAGGCGAGTTACAGTTATGCTAGCACAGCAGATGAACAGAACCCGATTTTGAAGGGAATTTAAAATTCCGGTGTACCTAACGTGTTTTTACAGGGATACACTGTTCCCGGGTTCACACAGGGGACCCCAGGGACATGCCACGGGGGTAATTCCCTTTGGTGTCCCCACAGGGGGGGGGTGGCCCCACCGCCACGGTCCGCAGTGGGATGCACCCCACCGTGGACCGTGGGGAGATGGCCCCACAGTTGGGTACCACCCCCTCCCTCTCCGAGCCGTGGTGAACCCCTCCTCTCGGCGAAAAAAATTATCCTCCGGTATTCGGTGGATCTTCAGGTGAGTGACTCGAGGCCACCTCCCAAGTTCGGCTCCGAAGAGCCGGCTAAGGCACACCGTGAGATGAGAAGCCTTTAATACCAGCAGCATTGTCAATACCTTTGTCTAAACATGTTAGTGATCCTGACGAATATCTGGCGTCGTATTTGAGGTTTGTGGGCGTTTATTGCGTTCAGTACATTTGAAATGACGGCAAAATATTTGCTTCGCGGCTGCAGAGCGGCGATTACTCCATTAGTTCACCTCATCATCTTCATTCGTTCTTCCGTAGTACAATATACCTTCTGTAGTTCCTCCAAAACGTCAATTTCTCCCATAGATCTCCTCTCTCAGTGCCGGAGCGCGAACATGAAATAGGCGTCGATTAGAATGTGTACGTAAAAGTGCGTGGTCGCCAACTTCCGCGATCAGACCTTCACACTTCCAAAATCTGCCATTTCCACGGCGACGCGACGGTCGCGTCGCCGTGCCCACGATCGCGTCGCACAGCGATCGAACTCTGAAAGAGGCCTTACATTGCGTTCCATTGAAGGTTGGCGCAGACTCGGTGCACCTATCTTAGAGCATAGGGCACCGAGTTTGCACCAACCTTCATCAGAAAACACAAAGTATCACTAGGATCCATGCCAACTGCACATAATAGACAGGGGCCATCGTCGCTAGGTTTTGAATAAATGAATATTCCAGATATCGCGTTTTTTAGAGCACCTCGGATGATTGGGTAATACGCATAGCCTTTATTGAAAACTTTCTCAAGAATAAAATTCACCCTTATAACCACTTCAAAATTACCGAAAGTACGAATAACTTCGAATGAGACATTTTTAAAAATTTCGGATGAATTAAATACTCAAATAATGCGCTTCTGAAATTTCGGAATGGGTGAATAGATTTTAGTGAGGCCTCTCTTTTTCTTAACTGTACGATTGAATTTTCTATTCGAAGCGAATGCATACTTGGAAAACATATCCGATTATTCGGACGAAAATCAAGTTTTTCCAAAATATTTCCAAGTATTTAGATCATAAATACTTTCTGCACATTTTTTTTCAAAATAGCCGCAAATTTGTATGTAGTGACACAAAACTGACCTCCCATTCGGAAAAACGAATATGCAAGCTCTATTAACAAACCGAATATTCTATAACCCGAATGATTCAAATTTCTGAATGAATCGAAGGTTTGGAAAAGCAAAAATTGAAATTTCCGACTGAAACGAACATTTGAAAAAATCAGAAATTGGATTTTTCGGTTGAATCGAATATTCAAAAACTCAAATCTATTAACTATTTGAATTTATATCACTCAGGCGCCTTGAGTCAGGTTCAGAAGTGCGTCGGCACGCTGCTTGAGCATCTTTCATTGTCCTGGCCGCAAGCGCGGCACACGCGGTGGGCTATGAAACTTTTCACCGCTCGGGACGTGCCTCGACGCGCTTGTCGCCCATCCAGGGGCGGCATGCATGAAAACACCGTGAAAGTAAGGGTAAACGTACGCGCGCGTGTGCAAAGGTGAGCGGCGAGCGCGGAGACCCATACGAAGAGCCAAGAGCGCCTCCATCGCGGCGCCGTCCGGACCGCCATGGCGGTTTTACCACTTGTATCATTACACGGTGCTCAGTTTAAGTCTACTGCAACATAAACAATTCTACCGTTATCCTACGCTACCGTGTGCGCAAATGCAGGCTAGGAATTTTCGTGCATGTCACAATCTTTCTCAACTTTACTCCGCACAGTCATTTCGGTAGTGCCGGGTGTTTCATAGTTGCTTCCCGTCTTTTTTATTCTTACAGCGTGTCGCGCGGTTAAAAGTTTCATAGTCCACGGCTCGTCCCGAGCGGCACGTGCATTTCGCGCTTGAGTTGAGGACTATTAAAGATACCCTACTCACGGAGAGTAGATCAGCAGCTTTTCCCTTCTGCGTACCATCTGTGAAAAAAGCGTGATTCTGATCGTTCAGGGCGCGTGCGGCGCGCGCGATGCTGGTACCTTGCTGTGTCTGAGCGGCGTTGCTCGCAGCGACGAACAGCGCTGGGTGATGTAATATCGATTACATTCAGCGACGATGACGACCAACGCGGCGTGAAGGGCGACTAGGAGGCACCGATATGGCACTAAATCACTGCCAGCGAGCGGCAACCGACGCCGCGACGATAATGTTTCGAAAAAACTTTGTCGCCGCGTAAAGGCTGACGCTCGGCGTCCACTCGCCGGTCTCTGCAACTCTGCAGACCCCTTAAGGCCGGGATCACATTTGCAGCGACGAGCCACTCGGCGGAATGCTTACCATCAATATCGACCGGAAACCAATATGCCTGAAACGCATAGTCGATGTCGCTGGTCGCGGCAGGTATTAGCCCGGCCTAACCTCCGCTCCGCACCAGCCCGCGCCGAAACCACAACAATTTCACTGTTTTGGAGGGTTTTTAGAGTTCCATCGCCGATCGCTGCGATAGCATGCTTCGAATGAGAATTGACATTCGATGCAATAACGATCAATTCTCATGATTATCATGCTATAGCACCACACGGCGACCGAAGTCTAAAACAGACCTTACAAGCTATATGTATCTTTTCATCCAAAATGAATTACCTTTCGTACGCGCAACACTTCCTCTACCTAATAGAGCTACCCGAAATCTCTACGTTTGTATTTTACATCGGTGTTGGGAGAGGTTCAAGGGACCGAAAATATTTTATAGGCAGGGTCCGGGCAGAATTTCGATTTTGAGATTTCCCGCTAAATCGGTGCTCTTGCTACAGGTAGTCCTAAGGAACATGCGAAAACTGCGTAAAATCCGGTCTTCTTCAAGTTATTCCAGCCACTTCCGTTCGCCGATGATCCAGAATAGTCGGTAAAGTGTGGCCATCGTCCATATTTTAGCGGTTGTCCACGCATTCTTCAAAAGTGCTGTCTAATTATCGGTCATTCCAGGCATGACTATCATGCTGTGAATACCGTAATCCCTGACTTTGAGGCTGTTTTCTCAAGAATCAAGGACTCCGTCTGAACGTTTCACGACCTCTATGTTCAGCTAGGCCAGCCCAATCTATTTAACCCAAATTTCGGTAGTGTCAAAATTTGACCGGACCTTGCCTTTAATACACCTCGCTCACTTCTTTCAACCCATCGACGCTGTTTAAGATCCGAGAACATTTGAACTACTTGAGGACTGATTCCCAGTACAAAATCGAGTTCGTGGAACTTTATCTCAATTTAGCGATTTTCGAATTTCTTGAATTGTTTACAAGCATTATGCGTAACGATTTATCCTACTGCATAGATTCATTTTGCCAAATCTCAAACATTTTTCAGAGATTTGATTTATCTGGAGAGAAATAACCAAGATCGGAAAATAGTTATAATCAGATAAGACAATGTGAATAATACCTACACCCATAAATGTGAGGTTTAGTGTGGGAAAATATCTGGATGATGAGGCTGTGTGCTGGGAGTTCCCGTTTTGAAAAAGTCCCGGGAACTGCGGATTTCGCTTTATTGGAGAAATTTTGTTAACCCGTTTCATTAACCCATTCACAACCGCGTGTCCCACCGGTGGGACACGCGTTGACTACCACTTCGGACCGCGTGTCCCACCGGTGGAGCACCCGTTTCGAAAATCGATTTCTCCACCGCATGAAGGAATTTCTAAACCTACTTATGGTCAATGTATTTACCTATCCTAGAGCCGACTACAAACTTCGTGGTCCGCTGGCAGCTTCACCGCTGCAATATATCTAACCCATCGAATGCAGCGAGGTCGAAAACCGCAAACTTGAGTACAGATTGCATTTTTACAAGCAATTAATGGCGGATTTTTTTCTTTTTTCCATTACTCGATAAACAACCCTTACTTCTGAGAGTGGTTAGATCGTATAGCACTATTCAATATATTACAGAAATATGATTACTGATACTGCGCACCATTTGCGAGTAGAGAATCGGCTTTTCTTTCGCCCGTATTTTGTTAACAGAAATAATTTCATGCAAAGATCACCAATGTAGAGACAATTAGGGCCTTCCCTCCTAAGTCCTGTTTGGTTACGGTTGGTATCCTAGGCCGGGGCTCTACTTCGGTGAAAACTACCTTAGAGAGGAGCGGACGAGAAAAATGGGGACGCGCAAGAGCAGAAAACGAGTGAAAACATATAAAACGGTCATTACACTAATAATTCCTAGTCAATATGTAATAATAGAACTATTTTCTACGTCTAAATGTTAAAAAAAACGCTTTTTACAAAAATCTCTTCCTAGAAGGCGCCGAACTGGAGAGGTGAGGGGGTGTCCGAGAAAAAATGGCTCTGAAGATCTGAAAAGTCATTTAATCAGCATTTTCAGTCAATATAAAAATTTAGGAAAATTTTCTACGTCTCAATGTCAAAAAGAATGCTAACAATGTTAACTACAAAAAAACTGGCGTCGCAATGCGATAGACCGCAAGAGAGTGGGAGTATGTAGCTAATGCAAAAATTAGTGTAAATCGGGCAAAATATCATTTCACTAAGCATTTGCTGGCGATTGAAGAACAGAAGAATGCCTTTCATGGTAATCTACGATAATTAATGTTTCAAACCGCTAGAATTCAACGAATCACATGATTCTCTGGATGGTCTTATCTACACACTTGAAACTTTAGTTGGCCATTTCTCTGTAAGGAAAGAGTTATGGAAGCTGAAACTTTGGAATAATGATTTTGACGTCAACAGTCGTTGGATAAACAAAAAAAACGAAAATCGATTTTTTGGTGGCGTGCCATTGGAGCAAAAGTGGCCCACCGGTGGGACACCGTATACGGTGACGCAATATTGCACGCGGTCCGAACGTGCAGCCACCCAAAATTAGGCGTGGTCGTGAATGGGTTAAAGGCAGTGTTCACGATAATCTTCGATTTTGAGATTAATCGCTAAATCGGTTGCTTTGCCCCCGTGTAGAACTGAAATGACGAAGAAACCGAGAAAAACGCGCCAAAAGAGCACCAAATCCTCTACTCTGACCCTGCTTCTTTACTCTCAGTGGAACTGTTTGTTGTGACAATGAAATCTTTTGTAGACCCGTCTAGTGTAATTCTCTATTTTTTGTTGCTCCGTTCTTTCCTTCGGACCCTAACTGCATAATACTGTTTTGCCCGAAATAATCTTCCATTTTCGATTAGTCTCATTTTTTACCGGTGACAACCACCGTGAACTTGTTCATCTAACCGGACAACTAGTACAGGCCAGAGAATAGTATCACTGAAATAAGACGATTTAGTGCGTTTCTCGCCGTTTCTTCGTAATTTTGGTAACACTTGGTTGCCAACGCATTGTTTCGAGTGGAGAACTCGGTAACGAAAATTATCGTGAACACTGCCTTTAACTACCATAATCCAGCCCTCACATGGTCAAGTTCTATAGAGTTATTTTTCTCAGATCTCTCGGTTTTTATATCGTTTTTTTATACCGAATCGATTCGAAACTTAATTAAATAATATTTTTCATTTTTTCTCTTCTGCTGGCCACTGGAAGCTGCGAAATAGCTGAAATATTGAGCCAGTAAGAGTTGGACCTTGATAAGAAATAGAAAAACCGAAATGCCCATGTTTAGGCGCCATTCATGCTCCTCAACACCCTTGCGGCGCTCGCGTGGCGCGCGGGCGCGGCGTTGGAGTCAAAATGGCCTACCCCTCGTCCGCGCAGCACGCGCGTGACGCCCGCTCCGCCATAACGGCAACGACTTTTACAACGTTTTCATCATTTTTATTATTATACCACCATAAATTTCATTCCGTTCTATAATAATTAATCCTAGTATCATGATAGCGAAGCCGTGTACAGTATTCGCTTGCTGAAAAAAGTTAAGGCCCACTTTGATCCGCTCCGCCACAGCGTCGCCGCTGGAATACTTGTAGCCTCCGCAAGCGCATAACGCGCGTAGAAAGTACTCATATAGTGCTTCTCTGGGCCAAATTCCAGTCCGCAATTGCGTCTCGGCACGCTTTGCAGCCGCACGCGCTCGAGTCTGTCTCGTTTCCAGCGCCAAAGCCAACACGATCGGGCTTTTTTATACAGTTTTCTCCAATTTTTTAGTTTCCAGTTTCCAAAACCAACCTAGAGTAAACAGATCGGCGGCTGCGGCGCTCGAAACTCTTCCGACCTGGGAGCGTGCGGCCGCAAAGCGTGTCGAGACGCAATTGCGGACCGGAATTTGGCCCAGAGAAGCACAGTACTATAGTTGTACACGAACAAAATTTTCGAAAAATTTTTCGATTTTTTTTTCGTTCGTTTTCGTTCGTGCGAAAATTCGTCGAACGAAATTTTCGCAGATTCCGTTCGTTCGAAATTTCGTCGAACGAAATTTTTTCAAATTTCGTTCGTTCGACATTTTTTTCGAAATTGTACAACTATAATTCATACCCCCAAACCCCGCCCGCGGGAGACGTGTGCCGCGCTGGCGTTGAGGAGTGTGTTTAGTGCCTTAAGGGCAGTCGAGCATGGGGACGGCTACAATAACAGCTAGGGATAGCAATAATACAGCAATAGTTTTTGAATCCTGCGAAGTTCCAGCTTGTTTAGCTGCTCCGAATTTTGCAGTTGGCCACCCTACCAATATCAGCCCGGCGTTAGGATGTCTACAGCGAAATGCATAAATCCGGCGGTAGCAGGTCGACAGCTGAACCTTTCGGGGCTTAAGTTTGGCCATGCCGCCGTCTGCGAACCCGGCGCTAGGAGGTCTACGGCTGGACTTTTCGGCGTGATACCAGGTTCTCTCGCGCCGAAATTACCATTTTTTTCGAATCCTCAGCTGATGTGCTCTGTGATGACACCTCAGAAACCTGCTGTCGACATTTGAGTTTGCCTGAGAGGAATCAATGTGCAATGCGACCACGATCGATATTGGCGATTATCATGCTATCGCACTGCACGGCGATCGAGCTCTGAAATAGGCTTCAGGGTCCAGGGTGATACCGCAAGCTGTATCAGTACAGCATCCTGAACTCGCTTAGAGAACCCAATACGATGTTGCTCCACCTACTCAGAAAAATGAAAACAAGTCTTTTGTAACATTAAAGACCGAAAGCAATTTACTTGTAACATATCTGAGCTGATGTAAGTTACTTGCGATTTATCTCAACTCAATTATGTTACACGCAACATATCGGCTGGAAACCGCGTGTAATGCGCCTACGATGTGTTACATATAACTTAAATGGCACAATAAAAATCGCAAATAACCTACATTGGCTTAGATATGTTACAAGTAACTTGTTTTCGAGCTTTTATGTCACAAGTAACTTGTTTTCATTTTTCTGAGTACTCCCCTAGAAAACGCTTTCTTGGCCAATTTAAGTTGCTGGCGAATTATCTTGGTCATGTTAGTTACATGCAACATTTCGGGGGCGCTCTACACGCAGCATTCTGTAGATATGTTATATGTAAGTTAAACGGCCTGAGATAATTCGTAAGTAACTTACAACGGCTTATATATGTTACAAGTAACTTGTTTTCAGCCTTTTATGTTACAAGTAACTTGTTTTAATTTTTCTGAGGAGATGTCTTCTTGGCCGATTCAAGTTACTTGCGCCTTATCCGGTGCCATTCAGGTTACTAGTAACATATTGGATACGCACTGCACGCGGTATCCCGTCGATATGTTGCATGTAACTTAAATGACCTGAGATGAATCGCGTGTAACTCACATCGGGTTAGGTATGTTACAAGTAACTTGTTTTCCGCCTTATATGTTACCAGTAACTTGTTTCTATTTTTGTGAATAGGGATGGGGGAGGACGGTGCTGGATCACTAGGGACGGGAGGGGATGGCGCTGTCCGGCCTTCGGCTGACTATTACGGGGGCCTAAAGAAGCCAATGAAAATTGATCTAGGATATGGATCAATGAGGCATACACAATTTTTGTGCTTTTTTTCGTACATACCGTTACGCGGACGAGGGAAGATTGTTTTGGTTAAGATCCAGCGGGCAGCTGAGTGGTGCAGTGCGATAACGCGCACACCGGGAAGGAAATATGCTGGTTCAATCCCGCCCGGAGCCAAACGTTTTGCGATCAGCTCAGCACATTGTGTAAACATAAGAAGCAACAACTTAACATCCTGAGCCTTCAGGATTATACTTTTCTGAAGCTTTCTTTATTTCAAACTTATATAATTTATCTGCATTTTGTAGCGGAGAATACACCTGCCAATGCGATGCCAGCCAGTTCTACAGACGACACAATGTCACAGAGATTTGCTGTAGGTTAAGCTCAAAATACTGTGTTATTTCGTCTGTCTGTGAAGTCATTTTCAGAGATTTTTCCCGGAGAAATTTTCCTATTTCAATCAGATTTCTATTATTTCAAAAATTCCAATAAGTTAGCGCGGCTCATTTCAGTGATCGATGAATGTTCTGCTGGTAAGCATGACTGCGACGCGAACGCTCGCTGCACAGACACGGACGAGTCCTACATTTGTACCTGCAACAATGGCTTCCTCGACAAATCACCTGACCAGGCCCGGAAGCCGGGACGAGTCTGCACACAGCGTGAGTGTGCTATTGTGATTCCACGGCTGGACTTACTGTGCTTATTTGGGCCAAATTCCGGTCCGCAATTGCGTCTCGACACGCTTTGCCGCCGCACGCTCTCGAGTCAGAAGAGCTTCCAGCTCCGCAGCTGCCGATCTGCTGGCTCTAGGTGGGTTTTGGAAACCGTAAACTAAGAAAAATTGGAGCAAATTCAATAAAAAAGCCACATCGAGTCGGCTTTGGCGCTGGAAACCCGACTGGCTCGAGCGCGTGCGGCTGCAAAGCGTGTCGAGACGCAATTGCGGACCGGAATTCGGCGCAGATAAGCACAGTACACCTGGCCTGAAAACTACCGGGAGTGATTCCATAATTTGCAGTCCGAAACGAATGTGCGGAAAATCGCCACAACTGCTCGGCCAATGCTGATTGTATCGATCTTGCCGATGGATTCCTCTGCAGGTTTGAGTTTTTCTTCTTCTCCCAAAAAAGAATTGTCAGAAAATGAGTAATTTGAATGTAAACATGGCTTCAGATGCAAACAAGGATTCGTGGATGAGTCGCCCAATATGCATGTCTTCGCTGGTCTGGAATGCCGCCCGCTGGTCGATGAATGCGCATCAAAGACCACCAACAATTGTCACGAGCATGCTCTTTGCATTGGTGAATGATATAATATAATATGAAAAATCGAAGTTTCTCCGCCTAACAAGGGAGGTGTTCAGCGTGATTAACGCATCTGTCAAAACGGCCAGTATAGTTAGCATCCCTTGCGGCTCAATACATAGTAACACTGCGCAGTATCCCGCCTCGGGTAGCAGGTTCCAAGTAATTACAAGCTTAAAACGATCGTTTTTTTTTGTGCTTTGGTAATTTCGAAAAAGCGCATTAGTCTTCTTCGAATCCGGACACGGACCTCAGATATGTGTTCAGCGCCCAAAACTACCCCCCTGAGCGAAGTTTGAGTAAAGGCACATTCTCCATTCGTTGTCCAGAGTGACAGGGTTTTGGACTCTTACGAATTTTCGGTTGGGCTTACATATATTTATACCAATTAGAGCGCTCTCGAAGCGTTTTAGAAAAATGTTCCAGATTTGACTTGAAAATCTCCCAGGAGAGTTTTTCGGGGCGCTGATCAGGAATCTGTGGTTTATTAATCGGTTTTTCAGAGTTTTCGGCTGATTTCGTTCGAAGCTTCCCAACCGGGGAAAATTTCGAGGAAAAAACGCCACTTTCGAGACTTCCGGATTTCTACGATAGATGTGTCTCAAAATCACTCTATGAGAGTTATTTGATGTGCTAAACACGAGTCTGAAGTCCGTTCATCGATTTTTTTTCTCAGATTATGGTAGATTACGGTGGGTATGCGGTGGTTTGGTCAAAGTCCCAGATATTACTCAAAATTTGTATACGGGGGTTATTCGGGGTGGAGAATAGGATTTTTACGTCTGTTTGTCGGTTTTTAAAACGCTAAGGTGGGTTTTGCCCCCTAAATGACAAGTTACCTACCGTAACCTACAGTAAACCTCAAAATGTCGACAAACGGACTCCAGATTCGTGCTTACCACCCTAGATTACCCCTTCGTACAAGTTTTGAGCTAAATCCGAGAATTTTTTTCTCGAACCCCCCAAAAAAAAGGCCTGATGGACCGGTACACTAGCCTTTTCGCGAGGCTTGAAAAATGCTCATAACTTTTTTGAACCTGAAGTTCGGAGCGGGACTGCGCATTCTTACTAATGAGCCACCAAGAGATACTAATGATACTAGTCGTTTTCGCAGATGCGTTTACCACTAAACACTTCCCTTGAAAGAATAACGAAAAATCGGAGTCCAAATCAGACTTGGGACTACAAAAAAAGATTATAACATGAAGAAATTCCCTTTCTTCAGATACTCGAGACGCCTACAAGTGTCAGTGCAAGGAGGGCTTCGTTGATCACGACGAGCTGAGGAATCCTGGAAGAGATTGCCGGAAAGGTAAGATTTCGGATAAAATAGCGAAAACTCGTCCATAATCGATACCTTACATATAAAATACCAATTCTCACAATGGTCTCTAGTGCAAAACCCTGTAAAGTCTGTCCGAATGAGACTGTCCGCCCATGCGGTCGGCGTGCGCGTTGCGAGGCCGTCGCGAAAGCAGTTTTTACGAGCCTTCCCACGGCTGTAAACAGCTGGCTCGGATGTTTTTCACTACTCGTCCAATATTTCTGTGAATCAGTTATGAAGTCTGAAAATACCTCCACGACGGCCGCTCGACACGCACGCCGACCGCGTGAGCGGATGGACTTTGAATGACATTTTTTTCTATTCCGGAAATTGCCAAAAAGCTCAGAAAATTGCTTGAAGGTGGTGTCTGAACCCAAACCTCTATTTCAAGGGTTTTTTTTTTCAATTTACCTTGGTATAATTTCTGTATTCGATTTAGTGTGACGCATGGACCAGGCGGCTGGCCATGCAGCGTTGGCGGCATCACTGGCCAACGGGGTTTCGTTTCGCGCGCGGCGATCCACCGTGACAGCCTCGTCCATTCGTCAGACTAAATTTATTACGTGAACTCTATGTAGGTGCTCAAAGCAGAGTAAAGTTTCAGATTTCAGAAAATCTTCCCCTCCCCCACTCAGAATACGTTCGGACCGCTAACAATTTACAAGAATTGTGCAACGGTCTGAGTTCCTGGGGTGCGTTCCAGGAACATTCCCATGGCAAAAGGCTTCCATGGAAACGTAGCCACCGCAGCGTGGGAGCGATTCGCAATAATAATTCGTAGCCATGGGAAGCAAATTTGTCCGTGGAAGGGCTATTTGTCCTCCCACGGCATCGTGGAAACATTCTTGAAACGCACCCCTGAAGATCAACCGCTCTATGGTCTGGGGAGGCGTTCGCATTTTTCCTTCTGCGGGTTTTGCACTGATTCTGACAAAACCTGAGGCAGGCGTCCGGAAAATAAAAAATAGTAAATTTTCCGATTATTGAATTAAGGCTCAAACAGTGTTCCAACTTACCAGAATTGCTTAACCCTCCTAAAATAAAATGGTGTACTTTGTGGGCGAAAATCGTTCGACTCCTCAGACATAAAGCGTCGTTCATAGTTCCGCAGCGTAAAGACGCGCAAAATGAAAGTCAACCATGTCGACGCCGCGAGGTCGCAAAAAAATTAGTTTATCGGCTAAAAATTTGTCATTAGCGGCTCACGCCGCCACCGCCCCTGATAAGCCAATGGTATGGTTAGGTCCGTTGCTCGTTTTCTCAAGAAAAAACTATTAATTATCATCTGCGGCTGGCGCGGCGGTTTAAATCTCACCAGCGGCTGGCTGATAATTAGCAGCCAGCCGCTAATGAGATTCAAGCCGCCGTGCCAGACGCGGGTGATAATTAAATGTTTGTGATAAAAGGAAGCATGCTACGGACTCAATTGTATTCTTTTGCGACACGCGGTCACATCGGTCTGCACAGCGACAGCGACATGGTCTACTGCATGTGTCGGCAAATTTGCAGTATGCCAGCCTTCCGCGACACATCGCTGCGACCGACACGCGACAACTGTTCCTACTACGGCCTGTGCCCTTGCTCCTATGCTGGCCCCGTCACGATTTGTGCTCGATGTTATGACTGTGGCTTGTGACTGCGACAAAGTACAGATACCATGACTTTAATTCGCGCTGCCTAAGGGGTCGTTTATACTTCCGCAGCCAAGCGACGCTGCAAAGTGCATTCCTGTAATATTGATAACGCGATGGGATCGCACTTTGCCGCGCCGCTCGGCGTCGGAACTATAAACAACCCCTGACGACGATAGGCGGGGCGGTTGCCGCTTAGAGTCACTAGTGATCCAATTCGATTTTCCGAGCGGAAGAAGTATAAACCGCGCTAAGGATCCTAACTGACACTCATAGATGGGCGGGCTTTCCATTCTGGCGGTGATGATCAGCACTTTAAATTCGTGACTTCGCGCGACATGATCATTTTATCACGCTATCTCTTTGCCCTCTGATGTGAATAAGCAATATAATTTCAAAGTTCGTTCACCAAAATCTTTACTTTTGTTATATATTGATTTCAAACCCTACACTTCTTATCCCTTCAAGTACTGAACTGGTTTGATCGACTTGCGGGAATGACTCAGAAACCGGGAAACGTAAACTGCAAACTCGATGACTCCATGTGCGAAGTGAAAACGGGAAGCATTAGCGAGTCAATGCGCTAATGAGATTATGGCGAACGCTTGATCACATTAAACCCCACTCTCAGAAAGCAAACATCCTGTAAGAAAGGCACTCAAACCACAAAGAAAACATGTGACAGAGTTCGGACCTGATTTCTGCCTTCTCCTCCTTCTCCTTCCCTTTTTAGGAAACTTGAGAGTTTCGGGGTTTCCAACTTTGGTTGTGTAACCGGAAGACTCATGTTATCAACAAAACCGTTACTTTGTCCTGATATTTAGCCAACCAACTCTGTGAGTCTGGACGTCACGACTGCGACAAGAATGCGCAGTGTATCGAGCGTGGAGCCAACGATTACGAGTGTGTGTGCAAGGCCGGATTCCTTGATCGCAGTCCTTTACCACATCGGATGGGTATGTTCTGCTGACACCTAGCTTGGGTTATGATGCGATCTCAAAGTCGTGGATTTAGGTCGCAAGTGCTTGGAGCGAGTCTGTCTGGACGACACCAAGCATGACTGTCATGTGGCAGCAATCTGTGAAGAAGTCGATGGACCCGAAAAGTACACCTGCAAGTGCCGTGACGGATATGTCGATGCCAATAAGAACAAACCAGGTGGGTGATTCTTTATCCCATTCAGCCTCCACGAATCGATGGTTAATCTGCTCAATCTTCCTTCGCTCTGTTCTCTTGCTATGGCCATCCAATAAGACGTTCGACTTTTCCTTCTTGTGGTCAATTCATACTTCGTGTCGCCACGATCGAATCGCCTCAAGAATCAGCTGATTGCTTATCGGTGGGAAAAGCGGCCGTTGACTGCTCCGCCCACAAATTTCCTGACCAGACATCCTGGAGGAAGGTCGTTCTGTCGTCTGACGCGGATAGCACTTCTCCGAGTTCGGTCTCATTCAATGGGGCGGACTTATCGCGCACAGAATTTGTCGAATAGTACTTACCGCGCTCGGGAACCGTTTCTACCGCGAGCAAAAATCCAAGTAGAACTGATCGCGGATAAGTTGCGGTTCCTCAATATCATCGCGCTGTGTGACCGACGGAAGTGCGGAATTATCGCGCGCAGCTACTGGTAGAACTTACCGCGACCATAAGTCGTTTCTATCGCGTAAAACAATGTAATTAGGACTGATCGCGAACGACCAGCGTCGTGTTCCGGCTGGTCGCGAGCAATGGCACATATCGGACTGACCGCGACGGACCCCGCCTCGACTACGATGCACTGTGGTAAAACGAGATCGTCGCCGGTTCAATTACCCAAGTGTGAAGTACATCTAGTATCTCCTTGGTCGCGCAAGCGAGAGTACACACTGTCCCTACGAGATAGAGGACGTAGCGCCCGCAGGTGCTTAACTTTGGTCCTAGGCTCTGCCCAGTTGTATTATAATTAATAACTAAATTGAAGATTTTTTTTGCGGTCGGTCCTTTTTAACCAGGCGTACTGATCGCGAGCCCATTTAGAGCTGAGCGCGCTCAAAAGCGGCGGGCTGATCGCCGTTGACCCCGCGTTCGTTCCTATTCGGCGTCGCGATAAGTCCGCCCACTGTCTGAGTATATCAACTGCGCATTGACCTGCATCGACCAGACAATGGGGCGTACGTAACTCGACGCCGAATAGGAACAAATGCGGAGTCGACGGCGATCATCCCGCTATTTTCGCGAGCGGTCAGCTCTAAATGAGCCCGCGATCAGTACGCCTGGACAAAAAAAAGGACCTTACACAAACAAATTCATTTAACTAAGTTTTTATTTTTAAAACCACTGGGTGGAGCCTATGAACAAAATTTAGCACTTGCGGGCGTTACGTCCTCTATCTGGTAGAAACAGAGTGAACTCCTGTTGGAGCCAAGGAGATACAAGATGCGCCTAAACTTGGGTAATTGAACCCACGACGATCTCGTTTTACCACACAGGACAGCGCATCATAGCCGACGCGGATCCGTCGCTGTCAGCCCGATATGTGCCGCTGCTCGCGATCAGTCGGAATACGAAACAGGCAGTTCGCGATCAGTCCTAATTAAATTCTGGTGCGCGATAAAAACGTTTTATGGTCGCGGTGAGTTCTACTTTCCAGTAGCTACGCGCGATAAGTCCGCACTTCCGTCGGACACACCACGCGAAGATATCGAGCAAGCGCAGCTTATTCGCGATCACTTCCACTTAGCGTTTCGCTCGCGGTAGAAACGGTTCCTGAGCGCGGTAAATACTATTCGGCAATTTCTGTAATAAGTCCGCCGCATTGTCCGAGGCGTGGATCAGCATGAAATGGGCCGCGGGTCGCTCGTTTCTCCTGAGGATATCACGTAAGCTCCGCGGACCAGTCATTTTGCCTGCTCCGCTCACAAACGGTCTGCTTAGGCATTCTGGAGGAAGATTATTCCCTCGACTGCCGCGGATAACCATCCGCCGAGTTCGATGATGAACGGGTATGCCGCTGCGAATCGTCCTGCAAGAACTGCTGATAAACGGATTTCCACCAGAACGGTCCGCTGTGCATTCCGGTCACAGAGCAGCCTGGAATGCGCTGCGGTTCGGCTGTTTTGTCTCGCACATAAGCGCCGCGGACCAGCCGTTGGCTTACTCCGCCTACAAGTGTCATGTTAAGGCTTTCCAGCTGTAGATCAATCTGTAGTCGGTCGCAGATAGTCCTTCGCCGAGCTATCGTTGCGGATTGTCTTGCGAGAACTGTTGATGATAACGGATCTCCCCGGATCGTCTCGCATGCACCCCGGATGCGCCTCGAGCGCGTTGCGGACCAATAATTTCTTCTAGAGCCATTCTTATACTGCGGGGAAGCTCGGTCTATCGACACCGTTACAGAGTTGTCGCAGCAAACACCCACCAGCGACATGGCGCATGCAAACAAATTTCGAGACATCCTTTCAGAAAAAAAGAAAGCAATTTATATACTTGTAACATAAAAGCCCAAAAACAAGTTAATTGTAACATATCTAAGCCGATATAAGTTACTTGCGACTTATATTGTGCCATTTGAGTTACATGTAACATATCGGAGACGCACCGCACGCAGTATCCGCCGATATGTTACATGTAAGTTAAATGACCTGAGATGAGTCGCAAGTAACTTACATCGGCTCAGATATGTTACAAGTAACTTGTTTTCAGCCTTTTATGTTACAAGTAACTTGTTTTCATTTTTCTGAGAGGTGCAGCTTAGGACACCAACGAAGCGCCGAGAAGAGTGCTTTGGGATTCTCGGTTGTGGAAAATCCCTTAGTTTTCTCCGGAAAAGGAGATAGTTATTGATTTTATTTATTTATTTATTTAGGTACGCTGTATAAGACACACGCTTAAAAAGAAAAAAAAAAGAAAAAGAAAAAAGAAAAAGAAAAAAAGAAAAAGAAAAAAAGAAAAAGAAAAAAAGAAGAAAAAGAAAAAGAAAAAAAGAAGAAAAAGAAAAAGGAAAAAAGAAAAAGAAAAAAGAAAAAGAAAAAGAAAAAGAAAAGAAAAAGAAAAAGAAATAGAAAAAGAAAAGAAAGAAAAAGAAAAAAAAAAGAAAAATCTGATACCGGACTGAGCAATGGTGCAATGGCAGATACATGCGATCTTACAGCGAAATTCAGCTGACCCTACCTTCTTCGGGCGTATGTGCTTTGAGCATAATGCAGAGACTCGTGTTCACCAGCTTTTCACCATTTTGAGAAGACATCACGGTTTGGCTATATTTCAGGGCGTGAATGTCGCGAGTTGGTGAATGAGTGCCTGGACTCATCACTGAATGACTGCGATCCAGCGGCAACCTGTCGTGACACACCCGATTCCTACGAGTGCGAGTGTCCCATAGGAAGCCGCGACATGTCAAAGGACACCTCCAAACCCGGACGAAGCTGCTTCGGAGTGAGTTCTAAGAGATTGACACATTAACTTCGCTAGTTGAATGTAGACAATACACAGTAGATACCCGACTTTTTCAGCTTGTCAATGAGTGTCTGATGCCACACTTGAACAACTGCTCTCGATTCGCTGACTGCACTGATAAGGAGGAGGGATATGAATGCAAGTGAGTTCCAGTTTTAAACATAGGAATTGAAGGGCGCATATTCAGCAGAACGAGTTCGTTATCACTGCAGGTGCAAGGCAGACTACTACGACCAGAATCCCAGCAATCCTGGTACCAACTGCAAATTTAGTAAGTTCCGATTTTCAGATACCTATGAAAGTGCTCTAAGGTTATGTATGATTCGAACTCATTAAGTTATCAACGAATGTTCGGCGGAGAATTTGAATGATTGCGACAAGCAAGCAGAATGCATCGACACCATTGATGGTTACGACTGCAAATGCAAAGCACCTTATGAGGACATGATGCCGAAGAATCCTGGACGAGTTTGCAGGTCGGTGAAGCTGGGGAAATAACCTATATTCCATGTTTCTGGTGAATTATGAGTGGGCAGTGCCCTGGCAGGAATCCCATTTGGTTGATGCATAATTATGGAACGTTTTTAAAAAGTCTTTTTATTCAACACAAACATTATTTAATCAAAAGATGTTTAAATGATCATCCGAGAGCATAGTCACCATCCACTTCAAATACTGTTTCCCATTTGCTTAGCAGTCGGTCGATTCCACGTGCGAAGAAGTCACGATTCTTGGAGACAATCCACGCTTTGACATCAGTCACCAAGCCATCCAAGTCTTTGTAGACTTTGTTTGTTTGCCAGTTTTTCAGAGAGCGATTGACATGATAGTCCGTTGGTGCTTCTGTCGGTGAGTACGGCGGATCTGGGAGCAGATCTCATCCCTTATTGGCGATGGATTCGATTACACAGCGCTCAACATGTGGACAGGCGTTATCATGACGGAACACGATGTGGTTTTTTGCGCGGTCTTTTCGCCTCGATCGCAGCGTTAAAGGCACAGTCCAACCTCAAGGGTAAAATTTGATATTAGAGTCCGTCCACCGTATATAGCAACCCTGCCAAGGGAGAGATTTCAATTCGCTCAAATAAGTGATAAACTGCAGGGAAAAAGTCTGTCCCGCCCACATTACCCCAAAAGCCTAACCGTGCACACGCCACGGAAAGGGAACTAAAATCTTTGCAAACGGAAACATTGGTTTGTATGACGATGCTCAAAGGCAGATTGTGCAATAGTAGAGCTTTTGGTTCCCTTCTCGGGGCGGTGCGCGTGGTTAGGCTTTTGGGGCAATGTGGGCGGGGCCGACTTTTTCCCTATAGTTTCTCACTTATTTGAGCGAATTGAGATCTCGCGCTTGGCAGGGTTGCAATTTACTGTTGACGGACCATAATATCTCATTTTACCCTGGAGGTTGAACTGTGCCTTGAAGGCGATCAAGCTGAGCCAGATAGACGTCGCTGTTGATGTTGAATTGCCGCTTGTCATTTGTGTCAGAGATTCTCCATTGTTGCCTTTCATCTGCGTCGTTAAACCAATCACAAACGTCATTTGAAATGGTTTCCCAATGGATGATTCCGCTCCTGTCCCACCACACACACCACATAGCCTTCTTACAGTGCACGTCTTTGGGTATTCCTCTGGGGAAACACCTGGCAAAACGCAGACCTTCTTTCTTTAAACGTTTTGAAGAGAAGCCATGACTCATCCCCAGTGACAAGATTCTTCGAAAATAGTGTTTGCTCGTTTCGATGCATTAAATCGGTGAAAATTGGAATGCGTTCAGCTGTGTTGTTGTCGGAGAGCTCGTGGGGCACCCATCCAGCCAATTTCCATACCTTTCCAAGCTTCTTCAGACGTCGAACGATCGTTGACTGATTGACATTAAAGTCTTCAGTCAGCAGTCGTGTTTTCAGGCTTTCGTCTTCTTCCACGGCTGTCAGAAGTGCTTGCTCATCAGAATCCGATGGCCGATCTCTTCCTTCTTCATCCTCCAAACTAGTGTCACCTCATTTAAATGCAGGGTTCGCGATAAAAACGACTCCTGAGCACTCTTCATGAGAATGTAGATTTGATAACCACAAATGTAAAAATAAGTAGCGGCTAATTACCGGTGTCGGCCGGCCCCTATTTAACGATATTTTCATTAATGCTTGCTTGTCCGCCTTTAAGTCTGCTGCTAAAGTGGTCATTAGTCTTCAGAAATGCTTACAAATTACTTTAGAAACGAAATAGAAGTTGAAAAAACAGGCTTGTACGCAAATCTCGATAACTGGGGGCGGGAGGCAAGCAATAACTTGTTCCTGAGCGTTTTTTCTCACAATTTAAACTTATTTTCCTTTCGATGTGGCCAGATCTACCATTCCATGGGGTAGCACAACAACCAATTTTATGGAGAACCCTGCCTTTCAAGCGAATAAACGACTTCCGTACTGCACTATCAGTAATTGTACCTTCGCCAAAAAATTGGTTGAGATGACTAGGCTGCGGTCTATCCTTTCTCGTAGTGGTAGAGCATAATATGGTGAATATGAGTGTGATTTTCGAGAAGGGTTTTTCAAACGAAGTATTGAGTATTATTTTTATATAAATATTGAGGACGAAACGTCAATTTTTACTTAAGAAAAACGCGTTAACAAAAACGTTCCATAATTATGCATCAACCCAATATGTGCTCACTCACCCGCTGCGGAGTACGAGTACGACATTCTGCAGGACATTCTTTCTGCGTCCTCAAGTACGGCAAAAAATATCACGTCATCCATTAATGGTTCCATTTCAGGTACAACGAGTGCGCTGATCCTAGACTGAATGACTGCGACAAGAATGCTGACTGTATCGATACTGATGATGGTTATGTGTGTCAATGCAAGGATGGATTCTTCGACGAGAACACAGATCCTCTAAAGACAGGTCGTGTGTGCATAGGTATGTCTTTTCATTCAGCTTTGTCATTCAGTAGAGTACTAATATGTAGTACAGCAAGTAGCCGCTGAAACTAACCCAGTGATGGGTTTCGGATCTCTTTCCTTTCGCATACCGAATCAGCATACCCAGGGTGTTTTCCCTGTAATCGTTAGTAGGAATGCACTTCGAGCATGTAGGAACCTAATGAAGCGAGAGATCTGGAGCAACTATCTGTAAATTAATCGACTGATCAAAGAATTAGGCTTGGCCATCGATCGTCCACAAGAAGCCGAGAAGACTACATTGTCGCCAAATCTGGTACCATGTGGAAACACTCACTGCAAAGTTGATTTGCACGAGGTGGGTTTCCTCGGCTCACCAATAATTCCGTCTCAATTCCAGTGTACGGCGTCCATGAGTCAACTTTCTGAAAATGTTTAGGTTTGTATTGGTGGCTCGAAGTGTGGATGCCGTCCAGGAGAATCCCGTAACAGCCCCGAAGAGAAATGCGTTCCTGTCACTTCGGTATTACTTTTAGTCATTTAGACGCTAGATGTACTTCGGTGCTATGTGAACTTGCCGCCTTTCGCCGTCTCTTGCGTACAACCGCAGACAAAAAGCCGCTCAACGCCGAGCTAGAAAGCCGGTATCGTCAGCGGGATAGTGGTCGCTTAGCCTAAACTTCGAAGCTTTAGCATCCGAAGTAGTGGCTATCGCAGGCGAGCAGCTGCTTAATGCCCGGGAGACAAGCTGCTCATAGAACAAGCTGCTAAATCAGAGAGGCCCGAGTGACGAGCTCCTTTAAATGTCATGGTGGCTAGGCGTGAAGCGCAAGAATATACACTTGGAACACCGGTAGGCGACAGCCGGCACACCTACACGCGTTGCGGTCAGAGCTTCGAGCACACTGAGGCCGCTAGCGGTTGGACGGGGCTAAGTACCGCGATTTCGGGTAGCTGAACCGACGAAATCGCCGCCATCTGAGTCTTGGTCCAAGAGTGTCGTAAGCTCCCTTGGAAATGGGCGTTGTGGACGGCGAGCCTTTTAGAGGTCTTTGTGGACACTCTCTCTCTTGTCAGGAAGGCGAACACTTGCTTATCGCGTATCTCGGGGGAAAAGGGCGTATCGGCTTAGAAAAGCTCCTTTTTGGCTGAGAACGCCGCAGTAATGCGGACAAAAACTTCAAGCGCAGTTAAGATGGATTCTACCAATGCTCTGCTCTTTCATAGCACATTTCTTGTAAAACTCTATTGATCAATCTTATTTTAAAGGCAGCATACACGCTCGTAAAGTGGTTGAGATAACTTGGGAAATTAAATGGTATGGCTCTGAAAACAAAGCCTACGCATTCTGAAGCGTCAAAAACGACCCACAATGCCGCTACACGAGTAAGAAGTTGGCCCCGCCCTGTATTTCTCCGCCCCCTGTGTATGCCGTCCTCCTCCAAAACAGAGATGCTGGGCCATTCCCACCGTCGTCAATGTATGTGGTTTCTTTTTTGCACCTATTGTACCACCCACAAACGTCGCCCACGGTGGGATTAGCTCACCACGCATGTTGTGAAGGAGGGCGGGCAACTACAGGGGCGGGGCCAACTTCTTACTCGTGTAGCGGCATCGTACGTCGTTTTTGACGCTTCAAAATGCCCAGGCAGTGTGTTCTGGGCCACACCATTCTATTTCCGTGGTTATCTCAATCACGTTTACGAGTGTGTATTGCTGCCTTTACCAACGGCATAGTTTTGTTCCAACTGCGCAACGCTTGAAAAATTTTCGCTCTGGGCCTAAACGGAATTCGGCGAATACTCACTCAGGTTGGGTCCCACAACGGCTAATTATGCGGAGCTGAAACATGTATGGTTTCCGTTTTCAATTTAGTCTGACGCATGGACTAGGCGGCTGGCCGTGCGGGGTTGGCAGCGTCCATACGTGGCGAGAGCGGGCGCTCCCGCTGTTGTGCGCCTCTCGACGCTCCTCAACGCTGGAGCAGCCCGTGCTCGCAAATTAACGCAGCAAACACCCTCTACCTCGTGTTGATTCGATTGGAAACTCTTGATCGGGTGATCAATCGCTCGAGTCGGACCAACTTCTGATAATTTCCCATGGTTTTCCATTTCCGTGGTGGGATTATGGAAAACAAGGGCAGTAGTTTTGCTACAGGTTTCATGCCACCTGCTTTAGTGATGGAACAGTAAGCTTAAAAACCTGCTGCTTGTTTCATGGTGCTGGCGTAAGCGCGCGAGAGCGAGCGGGCGAGGGCGCGCGTAAAGGAGCGCGTGTGAGCGGCTAGCGAATCGTGTGCCCACGATGACCATTGATTTTGCGTAATCGCACGCTCTCGCCACGTATGGACGAAGCCTTACTGGAGAATGGGGTTTCGATTCGCGCGGGGTGATCTACCGTCACAGCCCCGTCCATTCATAAGACCAAAGTTAATGCGCGAACTCTATATCAGCTTGGCGCCGCTTTCCGTTCGCAACTCTTCCTTCCATGTGCTTCAACACAGTCGAGTTTCCCGATGGTGACAGTTCTCTTGTCCTTGCGGCAGCGTCCCAACGGAGTACAAAGTAGGCCTTACAGGTCTTCCTTCTGATAAACTGCATTATTAAAGGTCCCGATTGTGGTGCGTGTCATCGACTATGACGGTGAACCACTGCAGTACTCGACAGACTACAGCAAGCCAACCAATCCCGAACATGTCCAGATTGTCGAGGATGCCGTCAAGGTAGGTATATCGTCCCTGAAGCAGAGTTACGAAGCAGCTGGGTTCAATCATTTCAGGGTCTTGGAGATGTGTTCCGACAGACAGATGTGGCGCCACGCTATGTCACCACTGACATCAACTACATCACAAATCCAAAGGTCGAGAACAGGTGAGAAACCAGAGTTTTTTCGTCGTCTTGCAAGATTGGGCTAATTGCGCTGTTGCCAACTCAATATTTAAGCACCTGGAATCGTGGCCTTCTCATCAATGGCTCGGTGCAGTTGAGCGGCAATGAAGATGTTGACAAGTGTAGGCTGTTCAAACAGTTTGCAGAACAGGTTGAAGTGAACGGTGGACGCATTTCAAAATTGAAGGTGGCCGACGACTTCAAGCTACTCGACCCTTGCAAGTGGGTCCTCTCCAGAACCACTAGTTTACCGATGTCTTCAGAATATGCTTCCCTGTTCAGGGTTGAAGACCAAGTGTATGGCACCTCTTGCGGTACGTCCTTCTGTAACGAAGCACTCGGTGAAGAGTGTATCGCTGGCAAACTCTGTGGATGTCCCAAAGGACAGAAACGCAAGGATGCACAAAGCGCGTGCCGAGTGGTTAGAGCTAATTTAGTGTTTTCACAAACATTGCATTACTGTGTTTCTAACACTCATATTCATAGGTGGAATCGTTCAATCTCCCTCTCTATGTGATCAGAGATGGAAATAAGCAGATCAAATATACACCAAGTTTGGCGAATCCCCGCGATGACCAACATAGGGACTTAGTGGAGAGGTATGATGATTCCCTCGTCACTTATGACCCCAACTTATGTTTTCTTTCAGGTTTGAGACCGGCGTTGGTCAAAGCTACAACAAGACCCCACTTCACAACGGTTTCGTCTCTGTCGAAGTAAACGACATCGAGGAGCCATCGGATAGAAACGCGGTATGTACGCAAATTTATAGCCTTGATGGCATTACCACTCTTTCCTTCTATGATGGAGCGGGGAGGGGGCAGCAAGCACAGTTTGAACTACCAGGTCGTCCAATAATTCTTGTCCGAAAATTTCACCATTTTTAATTTTTTTCAACTTTATTGAAAAACAAGTCTAATCAACAATATAATCACCACAGTTATCCACAACAGTGGCCCATCGACTGGGCAGGTCGCCGATGCCCTTCGCCCAGAACTCCGGGGGCTGCGACTCGAAGAAATCTGCGATGTCGAATTTGGGGTTGTCGTAGTTGGTGAATTTTCCTCCGGCCAAATGGTGCTTCAGCGGGCGGAACAAGTGGTAGTCGGAGGGGGCGAGGTCCGGGGAATACGGCGGATGGGCAACCGTCTCCCAGCCGAACGTCGCCAACTTCTGCTGGGTCTCCTTCGCCACGTGGGGGCGCGCGTTGTCGTGCAGCAGGTGGACCGAGGCCCGTCGGGGACGCTTTTCTCGGATGGCGGCGGCTAGTTTCTCGAGCTGATCGTTGTAGATGGAGGCGGTGACCACCCTGCTTTGCGGGAGCAGCTCGAAGTACAGCATGCCCTTGGTGTCCCACCAGCAGCAGAGCATGATCTTCAGCGGGTGCAGGTCGGCTTTCGGCGTCGTCGGCGGCTCTTATCCGCGCGGGATCCAGACGGCACGGCGGGCGACGTTGTCATAGAGGACCCAGCTCTCATCCCCAGTGACCAGGTCCTCGAGAAACTCCTTGCGATGCTGACGAAGGACGAGGGACTGGCAGACGGCCACGCGGCTCTGCTTGTTGGCGTCCGTCGGACGGTGAGGGATCCAACGGGCCAGAACTTTGTGGTAGCCGAGTAGGTTGAGTCGATTGTGGATGGTGGACTTGCCGCAGCCGAGCGTCGTCGCCAGTTCACGGGTGGTGGCTTCCGGCTTCTCCTTGATACAGCGACGGACTTCGTCATCATCTACCGTAGAAGGCCTCCCGCTGTGTTCCCTGTCCTCGAGGCTCGTGTCGCCGCTCTTGAAACGATTGAACCAGCGGCTGACTGTGCATTGGGACACTGTATCCTCCTTGCACGCTCTGCAGATGTTGGCGACCGCGGTGCCCGTGTCGTTGCCCAGCAGCCACTCGTAGTACACGAACGTACGAATTCGACCTTGGTCCATTTTAGCTTGTGCTGGTAGCTAGACGCGGCGACTGCGCCTTATATACCCCTAGCATAGAACTTTGAAGAAATCTTCTAGAAGGTTCTCACACTTGCCTGATATTATAACACTTCTGAGGAAAATTATAGAATTTTGAAAATTGTCGGATAGGAATTATTGGACGGCCTGTTACTTTCTTGCTGAGCTTAAGGACGGTTTTGTCTGAACGCCTGGACACTCAATTTCCGTGCAAACGAGACTGTCCGCCCACACGGTCGGACTGCTTGTCGAGCGGCCGTCGAAAAGTTCTTTTCGCACTTGTGATTGACTAGCAAGAACACTAGATGAATAGTAAATAATATCCCTGTTAGCTGTTAGCAGGCGTGAGAATGCTCGTCCGAAAAATGTCTTTGCGATGGCTGCTCGACACGAACGCCGGCAGCGTGGGCAGACAGTCTCATTCGGACAGACTTTAACTCCTGTCAGGATGCAGGACAGTCTTCTAAAAATACGGCCTAGTAGCATAAGTGTATGAGTGGACTTTGTCACGTGGACACCTCAAGAGTACGACCGGAGAACTCACTTATGCTTTCTTACGCTCGCCTTGGACTACCACGTGGTTGAGAATACCTATCCTGCTCTAGGCCAGAACACGATAATCCACAGTGAGGTGGCCCTACAAGCACCATAGATAGCGATGGTAGGGCGACGCCATACACATCCGTCGGGTATGGCATGCACACAGGTCCTCACAGTTGCCTTTTCCTGTCATGTCATGCGAAACCAAGCCATGCATGGATCCGTCGGTATAGTATACGCTTGATGCTATATAGTAATCAGTATTAAACTCTGAATCTTCTTCTTCCTGGCGTTTCTCCCAAATTGACGTGGAATGCGCTTGTTCGGTTCTTGTCCTCCACTTATTCCTTATCCATAGACGACATCGTGATGTGGTGCGACGGGGTGTTTCTCAATCGGCTTGTCGCAGTACAGCTGATGTACATAGTCTGGCATCGGAATCGTATTTGTCGACAAGAGACGTAACTGGTGAATATTCAGAACTACGGCCTAATTGATGTTTGAAGGAAGCACATCGATCTCTTATCAGGCTGTGCTTGGACAGTGGACAATGGGCTTAGTTTTTAGAGGCGACCCTGAACCGCCTATCGGTTACTTCCCTGTCACTTGAATCGAGGCTTTCCACCAGACCAACGTGCAGGATACAGTCTGCACACGCGCCAACACACTTACACACGACGGCGTGTGAGCGAGCCAACGATTGTAGCAAAAGGTATGATTTGGCCTGGCACAGCAGAAGCAGGAAGTCCAGCCTTAAATCCACCTGCGTCTCAGAGCAAGCACCGGCCGTTTCTTGTCCGCGATTAACCCCCTATCCGTTATCTGGCGACGCGTCACGTCGTCTCGCGGCATACCGGCTATCGGTATCACTCTAATGGGTGAGAGCCGTAATACTAAACACTGAATATCGGTCCATAATGAATCGTGGGCATGAGCAAAAGACTTGCATGATCGGTGGTGTCTGCTCTTCAAAGCTCCATTGCTAGTACATCTCCTCCTCATCTTACTCTTGGCAGGTTCATGAGTCCTTGTTCGCCTTCTGAAGTGTGACTTTCAAGATCTGCGCCTTCTTGAGCGTGGAATCCGTGTCCTCAGACGTCTGCTACGGCGCGATCTCGAACGGTGAGATGCTGACTTGGTTCGGCGAGAGCTTCTTCTTCCTTGTCGACGTCGTGAGCCACCTCGTTTCGCATTTGCTGACTGCTTTCGATCATGTTCTTCATCCTCCTGTTCGTCTCGCTCACGCCGCTCCGGATCTCGCCATCAGAAGGGGGAGTAGACAGTGAGTGTGAATCAAGGATGAGGAGGCCGTAGCGCCAATTTTCGTAGGAGCTATGACCCCCCTGTTGACCGAAATTTTTGAAAAAAGAAACTTTTAGCGTTTCCCCTCTCTATGTGAAAAAGCTGCCTAAGCTTTTTTGAGTGACAATCCCTGGCCAACGGAGTGTCGACTCGCGCGCGGCGATCTACCGTGGCTGCCTCGTCAGTTCATCGGACTAAATTTATTACGTGAACTCTAATGTGGGGCCACAGTTTTGGGAGGTCAACAATGTTGACACAATATGTCGAAAAAACAAACATCAACGCCCAGCACTAGGAAACGTGCGACTGTTTCTAGTCTTCTTTCATCCCTCGTTCCCTATTTCTTCAATTTAGTCGTGGATCCATGGTATTCTGTACAACTTCACCTCACACTTTGTACGTGGCTCCGTGGGTGAGCCCTCCACAGTCTTCACTGATCTCATCGAGTACATCGCCAAGAAGAACAACTACGAGGTTAGATCAATACCTGGAGTCGTTCTGATGGCTACCTCACTGATTCAATCTTTAGGTCGGTACATCGAAGCTTTTCATCTCCCCCGACCAGGCAAATCCGTTCTCTGCATGCTACTCCAGCGACTGTCATGCTAACGCCATCTGTGTGCCACACGGAAAGGGTTACACGTACGTACTTTATATGCATAGGATTATGGAGATTCACCCTCAAATCCTAATTTTACAGCTGTCAGTGCCCAGCAGGCTACCGTGATCTAAATCCTTCAAAACCAGGACGCCAATGCCTCTCTTACGTGGGTGTGAACGAGTGCGAAAAGCCAGAACTGAACGAGTGTTCTCCAGACGCTCGATGCATTGATCTCGACTACCTCTACAAGTGAGTCTTCTACTGACAATCCTCAGCCTTCGGCAGCTCAAAACAATCAGGTCCATGCAGGTGCGAATGCGTATCTCCATATGTCAACGCTGCACCCGAAGGAGCCGTGCCCGGTTCCGTCTGCACTATCGACTACTGTTCCGATGTGCACTACTGCCCGCTGAACTCAACCTGTAAGAATACCGGAGATCAGGTATGTCAAACCTTTCATAGCCTCACTGAGTTAGTTTTCCCAACTAACCCTATCAAAATCTTCGCCTAATTGGGCTCGGGGTGGCTCTAAGGATTTCCTTGGCTCGGTATCTTGTCCCGCCAAACGTCCGATCTCCAACGCGTGGAATACCTTCAGATACTGAGTTTCAAACTTTGGGTAATTAAACCAATATTTACTAGCAAACGACAATGTTAATAAACGTACGAGAAATGCAGAAAACGGGACGGAATAAACCGATGATAACTTCAAATAGAACAAATGCAATGACGCTCTTCTCATAAAAAACAAGAAAATGAAAACTTTTTTCAATGACAATTTTTAGTCGATAGAAAACTGGAGTGCAAAAGTAACATGAAAATAGGATATCAAGAATAAAGTTCTCTAGAACACATGAACAAGGGTTTCCTAACAAAGAAAAACAAAGAAATCTAACAACACTTTACAATAACCGGTAGGAAAAGGTATGAATAGCTCCCAACTACTCAGACAAACCATCGCTCGGAGCGGGACCGGAGAGCGACTCGAGCGGCGCTATCTCTCCGCTCCGAGCGAAAATTAACCATCTGTTCGGGCGACAGCAGTCCCGCTCGGAGCGATCATCGGTCCCAACTGGCACTGCGGTCCCTATCTGGGCGAATTTTAAAATTTCCCCCTAGCGTTTCTTTATGTCCGCCTCTTTTGGAGAGATGCGTGAATGTCGCGGTCCACGGCAGAGAAATCCCCGCCTCGGTCCGCGACAAGGGCGTAACCTTCGCCGAGGTCTGAGGTGAGGAACCACCACCCCTGCGAACCGCGGCGAAAACCGCCCCCCCCCCTCCCCCCAGCCGTGAGGATCCCGTATCCCCCCAGCGTCCAAATATGCTGGCCTCCGGAGAGGGACTCCAAGTCACCTTCCTTGACCGGCATCAGAATGCCGAATGAGGACTCGAGTGAGATGAGGCACCTTTTATACCGGCTGTGCATGTGACAAACACATTAGATGGTGATAGTTCGCTTTACTTTTTTTTCATGTCTGCCACTGCACCACGCATTCTTCAGCTCGGATGATGGGTCCCTCGGATGATGGGCAACGAGCTTAAGCTCGGGGAAATCGCAGTGACTGTATTCGGGAAGGCGAAAGAAGACAGAAATTTGCCAGGTGATCCGATATGCCTGCCTGAGTAGTCACAGAAAGCGAAAAGACAAGGAAAAAACGAAAACCGATTGTGCAAGGGGCGCCGTGACGGCTCGGCTCGGCCTGCAAACTTTTCATGACATCCTGCACACTTTTTCACGGCGTCTGATGTATTCCCATTTGGGTCCCGCACATTTTTTATGGCGTCTGACGTATTCCCATTTGGGTCCCGCACACTTTATCCAACGTCCGGCGCACCGCCAATCGGGTCCCGTATACTTTGTCCGGCGTCCGGCGCACTGTCAGTGGGGTCCCGCACACCTTATCCGGCGTCCGGCGCACCCCCAATCGGGTCCCGTATACTTTGTCCGGCGTCCGGCGCTGTCAGTGGGGTCCCGTGCACTTTATCCGGCGCACTGCCACTGAGGTCCCACAGTTTATCACTATCTCTGGACTTGGCACCGCTGTCGCCCCGAGAGCGACCGGACAGCGGCCGAGGGGCGAACTGGCACTGGGCAGGGACCGCGGTGCCAGTTCGCCCTCAGCCGCTGTCCGGGCGATGACGTCATAATTGGGAGGAGCTGGTGTCGCTCCGAGCGATGGTTTGTCTGAGTAGATGAGGAATGTAAAAACATAACAAAGTTTAAAAAGGGCCTTTTAACAGGCAGGAAGATTGAGTAAGGTGCAAGGAGGGAGATATCTAAGCAGGACAACTCAGTAAGGGGAGATTTTTAGGCCACTGGTGCAATTCTCCCGCCGCAGCGGTGCGTTGTTCATCGATCGTTCGATCTGCAATAGGCTCTTGATCAGCAATGATCAACATTCTCAACACTCTAGAATAACCTCACTTTCCAGGCCAAATGCGATTGCAACTCTGGTTTCGTGGACTTGCGTAAGTCTGACAGACTATCAGAGGTAAGCAAAAGCTAGTCTCAATAGACATGTCAGCCCATCATCAATATATATTTCCAGGCTGGACTAGGTGATACGATCTGCCTGCGGCATACGGATGTCAACGAGTGTGCCCTCGGACTACACAATTGCAGTGCGGCCGCAATCTGTACCGATACGAAATTCGGTTACGATTGTAAATGTCCTGATGGGTGAGTTTCGATCGAGGCAGGAGTCGCCTGAGGGTAAGTTCTGCAGTATAGTCGCTGACAATTTCCAGCTATACCGATGGTAACCCGGCTGAACCCGGACGAGTGTGTGCGGCGTTGCTCTGCGGTCTGTGCAACGGTCATGGTGACTGTATTCATGACAGTCTCACAAACAATGTCACCTGTTCGTGTGTCGACGGATATTCGGGACAATTCTGCGATGTAAGCCACAGTTTAGTATAAGGCCAAGGTTTTGTTGGACCATTAAGGTGCCTTTTCAGGTTGCGCCATCAAACGCTGGTCTCATTCTGATGCTCATTCTGGCGCTGCTGTTCCTACTTCTCACATTACTCTGCTGTCTCTACCTATGCGCTCGATGCCGGTGAGGAAATATAGGCTATCCGCTATCGAATTTCTTCTTCTTCAAAATGATATTTCACTTATTCAGATGCTTCGGTGGACGAGGAATGAGTCAGAGCAGTGCGAGCGGTCGAGAAATATTAGGTTCCGACTACTACACAATTCCGAGAGCAAAGCTGAAGCCCGGCTATGGGGTAGGCAGCATCTGAATCACTCTCTTGTCATTCGCTGCTGGAGAAACAATGTTGATTCCAGGACGAAATGATGGGCCACGACAACGCCGCGGTACTTGGTGCCTATTTAGACGACGGCGCGTCGATGTCGTCAGATGGCACATTGGAGGAGGTCGAGCGACGTGTCACCACTGACGTCACCACGCGTGAAGTTCGCACTACCACAGTTCGCGATGAAATGGGCAACGTTGTTAGCCAGCACCAGGTTAGTTACTCTCTTCAGGGCACATTCACACTCCTTACCTCCCTCTCCGCCGGAGCGGTCCGCGCGGGCGAAGAAGTGAGCATGAATGAATTTTCATCCTTCTTGCGCCTCCCGCCACGCCACTAACAATCACACTCCACTCAAGATTCATTCCTTATAAATTCAAGGATTTGAATACTGCGGACTGACACACGCCCCGAAATGAGAAAGCCTGCTCTGATCGAAGCGGTCCAGAGCGAACCGCGTGTCCACACATGTTACCCACTCAAACGTTTAGCCGAGGAGCGCACCAGTCTGCGGTGAAGATTAGCCATAAAGCGTGCAGTCTCTCAAGTGTTAAAAACCCCAAGACGCCGCAATATCAGCTGTACTGGAAGAATTCATGGAGAATGACTAGAAAGAGCGACGTCATTTGGTCGACGCACGGTGATGAGTAATGTATCCTATCGAACCAACTGTGTCACGAGCGGAGCATGGATACTGTAGAGCGTTCGCTGCGGGACCTCTCAGGACGGGAATTCTATGTTGATGCGTCAGCTTTCGCTTTGCGACCGGTCTTTTCACATAACTTACACTACCTTCACTCTCTAATTCATACATATATCAGGTTGATGCAAAAGTTCCCGGAGTTTTTAGAGCATTTCGAGAGTGTATGAGCTATCTTCAAAACAAGAAACAATTTTTGGTTTTTTTTCTTTGTATATATGTAGAGCATATCAGTGCTTATATTTGAAACCGACAAGCTTGTCCATTCCTTCGGCACAATCGTCGACATGTCAAGTTTTCCATTGCTGTCACGCGACCAAATTCACACCTGCCTTCTTTACGATTATCAATCCGGGATGGAACCTACGGATTCCCATGGCCGCATGGCGCAGTCGCTCGGCAGGGTGTTGCTTTCAAAACTACAGCACACGATTGGTTCAGCAAGTTTAGAGTTTGGCCAGTACGAAATTGAAGACAAGGAGCGATCAGGAAGGTCATTGAAGCTCAACGACGACGAGCTGCGCGAGCAGGTGGAAGGCGACCCTAGCCAAACCACACGGGAGATGAGCAGCCGACTTGGCTGCGCTCAATCAACAGTCGTTTGTCACTTGGCTGCAGTTGGAAAGGTTTCCAAGCTCAACGTTTGGGTCCTCCACCCTTTGAGCGTGAGCGACAAACTTCGCCGTGTGGATACATGCACTGAACTGCTCTCTGGAAAGCGCACTTATGCTTGGCCCGACTACTTTGTCACAGGAGACGAGAAGTGGTATCTGTACGTCAACATATCGCGTAAAAGGACGTGAACAGACGTTGGACAAGTAGCGCGGACCACGACGAAGCCGGAAAAGCACCAGCGGAAGCTAATACTCTGCGTTTGATGGGACATTCGTGGACCAATTCACTGGGAGCTGTTTCCGCAGAGCACCACAGTGACCGCCGAGGTCTCCGGCTTACAGCTGGTACATTTGGCCAAGGCGATACGCATTAATTGCCCTGGGATGAACACTGTTCTCTTTCTTCACGTCAATGCTCGGCCACACGTCTCTCTCGGATAATCCGATAGAAACTGCTAGACCTGGGCTAGGGAGTTCTTTCTAATCCTCCATATAGCCCCGATGTTGCTCCTTCCGACTACCATCTGTTACGCTCGATGCAGCACTTCTTGGATGGAAAACAGTTCACTAGCGATGACGAAGTCAAAATGGCCTTAGAAGAATACTTAGACTCGAGACAGCCAGAGGTCTACGCATCGGGAATCCATGATCTGCCCATTCGGTGGCGAAGGATCCTTGAATGTTATGAAAATTGTTTTGTTGGGTGAGCCTTGTGTGTTTTTGAAATTAAATGTTGTCGTGAAAAGTCCGGAAACGTTTGCATCAACCTAATACCTGGGAATCCCTGCAGCAGGCACTGAACCCACGGGGGTGGCATGCACATACGCGAGTGTTACGACGGGGTTAGGGCAGGATTTGGAGCGTCGGAGCGTTTGATGATGGCAGTGCGAGGACGCCCCAAACCATGCCCCAACCCCTTCGTAACACTCGCGTATATGCATGGCACCCCAGGTCGGCTATTGACTCACTTCATGAACTTTACACTTTTCTAGACTGTATCCCATGGACCTTTCGAGACAGACACCGAGCAATACGCGGTGACGTCATCGGATCACTTCCGGCAGGCCTCGAGCGCGTCTGCGGGAGCTATGGGCAGCTCCACCCATATGGCAACGAGGACGGAAGGAGCGGTTAGTGATTATTAAAAGCTGTCACTTCTTGTTTCCCATAAAATATTCTGATTGCAGTATGCATCCGACTCAGAGGAATCAGATGCAGGTCACGCCACCTATGACCGGGTGACACGAGTCGCCCAGTCCCATGACTTCCTTCCCGGTGTTGATCCCCGAACGGGAATGGAACGACGACGAAATGAAGTCACAACAACGACGACAGCCGAGGAAGTGAACTACTTCTAAGTCTTTATCAAACCTAAGTCAACGCTCATCTAGTACTTCTGATCGCATTCCATTGTAGACAATTCCCTGCTCGCCTGCCCCTATACTATACATTGGATCCGACTCACTCATTTTCAGATATCCATCCGAGTGAACCGAAATTTTCATGATTCATAGTCTGATTCACAGAAAAAACGTCAAAATCCGAATGATCCCAAATTCGGATCACCGGAAAAGTGTCAAAATCCGAATTATCTAAAATCCGATTCACCGAAAAAACGCCAAAATCTGTATGATCCGAAATCTGAATCACTGAAATGTGCCATGAGTTGGATAATGATTCGGATACCAAATATCCGGAAAATGTCATGATTCGGATCGGAAAACGAGTTGGATATGGGTAGATTCGGCATGTCCTGTTACTCAAACAAGCGCATCTGGGATGTCACGACTCCATTCTACAGTAGCCATACAGGTGCGTAGTTACACTGCAGACATCCAATTGGCGCGCATCGTGAAATTTACGCTGCATTTTCTGCGCATCATCAGTGCAGAGTTTGCGCATAATTGGCATTGATCCTCTTCGATTGAGTTGTCTGTGCGAGTATAGGGCCTTTCAGAGTGGCGTCGCTGCGAAATTCGTGGCGTCGCTCTCCAAAGCGAGAGAAAGTGGGCGTGACAATGACTTGTCGCCGAATCATGCTTCTGTCTCTGCGTCTCTTACCTCTTCGCTGCCGTTTGTGCGATTGAAAAAAACAGTGAAATAGGGGAAATGATTATTTTATAGAGAGTCAATGGACAGCACAAAGGAACATCAACAAATAGAAAGAAAATACGGCGAGATGGCAGCGACAGCGACAGAAATGGTCGAAATAATTCTTATCGCGCGACGTCGCTGCTAGCTCGCGCACTCTGAAAGCGCAGCGGTCGCCCCCGTCGCACGACACAGTTTGCGCTGCGTAGCACCCCCCCCCATCACTCACACCGTCTCCGCAACAGCGAGTTTTGCTGCGACGCCACTCTGAAAGGCTCTTAGGGGTATGGTATACTTTGCCGCTGTTATGACCGACAAGCATGTAATCTAGCGCAAATCGCTGCGGGACCTGCATCGTAACAACGGCATCGGTCGTCGCAGACGCAGTTATCGCGCGTCTGTCACAGCGACGCGACGCTGAGGGCTGACATACTGCGAATGGGCCGAAGCCTGTCGCTGTCGCGGGCCGAAGCTTGCAGCACACTGCGACAGCGACAGGTTTAGGGGCTAGTGCATACTTTCAGCGACGCGCGGCCGCGACAGTGCATATTAGCAATACCGATTTTCGGTCGATTTAGACAACAAGCATTATGTCGCGTCGCTCGTCACGGGAAGTATGCACTAGGCCTAAAGGGTGGGGGCTCTGCGACTGGCGGTTGCTGTCGCTGTGCAGAGCAAAGCGACAGTGTGTCGCAAAAGTATACCATACCCCTTATGGCGCATTAAGGGTACGATTGGCTCCGAAAAACCATGAGTAATGGTCGAACGGGCAACCCTGTCTTAGGTTGATTAGACAGGATTTCACGGGTATTCACGAAATCGACGGGAAGGACTGATACTCATGATACTCATCCATACTAATGCTTCAATATTACACTCACTTTGAAAAGATAGTGAAAAGTGATTGTATCTGTTTGGTTTGCAAATATTCCGAGATAAAGATGATTATCAATGAATTGTTTTATCGTAGTAAGGTAGAAAAATGTTTTTTCGAGGATTTTCGCCAGACTATCAAATTTCGATACACTTTCAGAATTATACCATCTTTTATCCGACCGGATATCCGACTCGGATATTCGGATTCCGACTCACCGAAAAAAGGTCAAAATCCGAGTGATCCAAATTCCGGATCACCGAAAAAACGTGATTTTCAGATTGATCCGAAATCCGATCATCCGTCTCGCCTCCCTATCCGAGTGACTGGGATTACCCGATGCCGCTATTTTGAATCTATCCGTTTGAGTCGGATATTCGCGACCTTTGATTTTTGAGTTATCCGATATCCGAGTATCCGAATTTTTTGATTCGGATCCAATGTACACCCTATACATAGGTTTCTTTTTCTAAGAATTTTTTAATCACCTCTCCCTGCCCAGTCAGATTCAATGCTTGCAAATAATATTTATGAGAAACCCCTGTAAATCTCTTGCCAGCAGGCATTACTGCCAGATCGGTGCTCCTATACGCTTAGCCAGTGCATACATAATTATGACCATTACTTGTTGATCTTATGCATTTGCTCTCGCACTTTTTCTTGTGTTTTTAGTTTGTGTAATATATATGTCTAACCCCGCCTTATACGAGTGTGGAATATATAGTATGTAGAAGAATTTTAGTCATCTTTCCACTCTTCATTCACCTATTGATCATATGTTTCCATGTTGAACCTGCCGTGTCGAGTCACTTTCGCCATCATGCTCATCGTCATGTTTTCTCTGCCTTTTGAATGAAAATTATTGCTCAAATCTACAGCTTCCTCAGTATACTTACAGTAACAACTTTCGCCGCCAGCGCAGGGCAAGTGTCCCGCAATCTCCGAAAAAATAAAACAGGTTACTTGTAACATATCTAACCCAATGTATGTTACTTGAGACTTATCTCAGGTTATTTAAGTTGCACGCAACATATCGACGGGATACAGCGTGCACTCAAGAAACTCAAAACAAGTTACCTGTAATATAAACGTAACTTACTTTAATGTCTCAAGTAACTTACATTTATATTACATGTCACAAAAAACATGCTGTGCGAGGCCTTCCCTGCTGGTGTGGGGTCAAAGTTCTCAAACTTGAACTGACAAACTGAAAAAAGTAATACGGCTAGTTTCATAATTGGGTAATGGAATCAACATCAACGCCAATCGTAAGCCTGACCCCGCGAGTGTGTCGTACATCCCCCTTGAAAATACCTTCTTGGCCGATTTGAGATACTTGCGACCTACATTAAGCCGTTTAAGTTACATGTAACATATCGGAGGCGTACTGCACGCAGTATCCTCTCAGGAAAACGGAAACAAGTTACTTGTAACATATCTAAGCTGATGTAAATTGCTTGCGACTTATCTCAAGTCATTTAAGTTACATGTAACATATCGGAGGCGTACTGCACGCAGTATCCTTACAGGAAAACGAAAACAAGGTACTTGTAACATATCTGAAGCTGATGTAAGTTACTTGCAACTTATCTCAAGTCATTTAAGTAATATGTAACATATCGGAGGCGCACCGCACGCAGTATCCTTTCAGGAAAACGAAAACAAGGTACTTGTAACATATCTAAGCTGATGTAAGTTGCTTGCGACTTATCTCAAGTCATTTAAGTTACATGTAACATATCGGAGGCGTACTGCACGCAGTATCCTTTCAGGAAAACGAAAACAAGGTACTTGTAACATATCTAAGCTGATGTAAATTGCTTGCGACTTATCTCAAGTCATTTAAGTTACATGTAACATATCGGAGGCGTACTGCACGCAGTATCCTCTCAGGAAAACGGAAACAAGTTACTTGTAACATATCTAAGCTGATGTAAGTTGCTTGCGACTTATCTCAAGTCATTTAAGTTACATGTAACATATCGGAGGCGTACTGCACGCAGTATCCTCTCAGGAAAACGGAAACAAGTTACTTGTAACATATCTAAGCTGATGTAAATTGCTTGCGACTTATCTCAAGTCATTTAAGTTACATGTAACATATCGGAGGCGTACTGCACGCAGTATCCTTTCAGGAAAACGAAAACAAGGTACTTGTAACATATCTAAGCTGATGTAAGTTACTTGCGACTTATCTCAAGTCATTTAAGTTACATGTAACATATCGGAGGCGCACCGCACACAGTATCTCGCCGACATGTTACATGTAAGTTAGATGACATGAAATAAGTCGCAAGTAACTTACATCGGCTCAGATATGTTACAAGTACCTCCTTGTTAAGTCCAAGTCCAAAACGCTGTTAGTCTGGACAAAGTATGGAAAACTCGCCTTCACCCAAACTTTGCCCAGGGGAATAGTTTTGGGCGCTGAACACATTTATGAGGTCAGTTTTCGGATTTTCCGAAGACTAATGCGCTTTTTGGAAGATGCAAAAAGCACAAAAACGACCTTTCTAAGCTTGTAACTTCATGGAACCTGCAGCTCGGGGCGGGATACTGCGCAGTTTTACTACTGAGCCACAAGAGATACTAACGATACTAGTCGTTTTGGCGGATGCGTTTACCACTCTGAACACTTCCCTTGTTAGCGTGAATAGGTTATGGTACGAAATATGGCACAGCGAACACTTCCAACGAATTGCAAGTGCCATCCAGAAGAATGTTTGTTCTGGAAGGATGGTGTTTACAGAACGATGATGACATATTATTGGACTTTATAAGGACACAGATTCTTTCAAAAGTCAACATCGCGCCATTTCATACGCATACCGAAATTTTATTGGCGTCACAGTTCTATTCTACCAGAGCGTATTTATAGTCACCGGCGCATCAGGCATTGAGAAAAAATGAAACTCCTCGTTCTGCTAGCAGTCTGCGGTGTAACGGCTGGATTCTTAAAGGCCCCAGGGGGTCTTGTACGATGCCAGTGATATCATTGAACTCTACATGGGACCGTTTTCAAGATAGGCGGAAAAACAAAAAAAAACGACTTTTATCGTGAACACTGCCTTTAAGGTAAGGTTTGCATTTTGAATCTGAACCTTCTTTTCTACAACCGTAGAATAATTGGTTAGTTGGGTGAGCTTGGAGGAAACCCAACATAACGATGAGGCAAGTTTGTTCCCTACTAGGAAACCTCGCAGGGTGCTTTTCCGGAGCAGAGAGCCGATGAATGTTTTCTGGTCAATTCTGGCACGTTCTCTTCGGATTGTGGTGCGCGCGAACCGCGCACCAGGGGCGGCATGCATGAACGCAGCGAACGGTGTCAGGGAGCCGCTCCGCGTGCCATGCGCGCAGCGTCGAGCAACGAGGCGGCCCCGAAAATCAGGCACATCAAAACACGCCACGAGATTCGGGGCCGCCCCGTTGCTCGACGCTGCGCGCATGGCACGCGTAGCGGCTCCCTGACACCGTTCGCTGCGTTCATGCATGCCGCCCCAGAATTGGTTTTGAATCGGCCCCACGCGCAACCCCTTTTTCGAAATCTCAGTTGAGAGTGAACGTAGAAATTAGAGCTAAATTAAATTAAAAAGAGCTCAAAAAGTTGGTGTATGTATCCAAAAATGGTTTAGAACGGCTCACTGGTTTTCGAGTAAAAATTGAAAGACCGCGCGTTTTTGTTGTTAATCTCCTTTTTTTCAGACAGCGTACACGATCTTATTGTTACACTTAAAATTGAGCTAAGGAGCTACAGGAGGCTGGAAATGGATGCAGGTCGCTCCTATTCCAATTTGAACTTCATACCTTAAGGGGTATGGTATACTTTTGCGACACACGGTCGCGTCGCTCTGCACAGCGACAGCGACCGCCTCCCGTCCTTTAAATCTGTCGCTGTCGCAGTGCACTGCACAGCGACGGCGACAGTGGTAGCGACAGGCTATGGCACATTTGCAGTATGTCAGCCCTCCGCGACACGTCGCTGCGACCCATACGCGACATCTGTTCCTACGACGACCGTTGCCGTTGCTCCAATGCGGGTCCCGCCACGATTTGTGTTAGATTGCATGCCTGTCGCTCATTAGAGCGACAAAGTATACCATAGGCCTAACTTTGAAGGGTACCTCAAAATCGTGGGTTTACATACTAAATTAGCCGTGGAGCACAAAAACTCTTTTTTTTCTGCTACGGCTATGGAGACCGGGGTGTGTGTGGGTGAATCTGCAGCCGCCAATCAACACAGGTCGTCGGAGATAAGTACTGAACTTGTCAGAATTCGTATTCATGACACGTCATCGATCGATAATCAATATTATCGATTTTCGCGCTTTTTGCACAAAATGCGGCTAGGAGTGGTGATTGCTGATGGGATTGGTTTTGCTGGTTGGAGGGTTTTGCTCATCAGTCATTATCGATAAATACCGATCAATAATATTGATTTTTTCGCCTTTTGCACAAAATGCCGCGATGATTTTCGATTGTTGATGGCTCTAAGTCACTTGCCCGGGAAATTCTTCTCTTCATGCAAAACCGAACATTATCGATCAATGATATCGATTTTTCCCATGTTGCACAAAATGCGGCAATGAGTGGTATTTTTTATGGTTTTGGGTAATAAGTTTCAAAAATTGTACTCATTCTACAATCTCGTTTTAGATGTTTCATCATTCCGAAATGGAAATCGTTGAACAAAATTGAAGTCAGAAAGGGAATCTTCGGGAAAAATATGTGAAATTTCTGAAAATTTAGCTTCCTGGCAAAAGTAACGATTTGGTCAGGATAAAAAAGTTTAAAAATGTCTTGAAATATCTTAAAGAAATGATTTGGCGTAAAATAGCCGAGTTCCATAAATCAAGCACTCAACGGAAACGGCTTAATATTTTCGTTGCGCGCTTGATTTCGTTTGGATAAGTTTAACGGAGAAGATTGTGAAATGATCGACCACCAAATCACATTTTTGGTTATTTCACTTCATTTCCTAGCTTTTTTATTTTCCAGGCTATTTTACGCCAAATAATTTTTTTAAGATATTTCAAGACATTTTTAAAACTTTTTTTTAACCTTACCAAATCGTTACTTTTGCCAGGAAGCTAAATAAATCAGTTAAAGTTGGCCGAAAACTAACAAAGTTGAACCCGAACTACGACATATAGCGAGCATTCCGCAGTGTTCCACAAACACAACTGAGAATTCACAATAAGCTCATCAAGAAAAAACTCTATACCTAGAAAAATGTGGTCGGGAACTTCACCTAGGTTCACCCTAAGAATCCGTAGCTTTGCCCCGAATCCCTCACACAAGTCACAAATTGCACCAAATATTTAACGTTTCCTGAATGGTCGCTTGGCCGCGATGGGTTAATAGGGGAGCCATTGTGAGGCAATGCCTGTCCACAGCATGGCAGAGTGGCATGCGCAGAGGACTCTGACGCAAACGTCTGAGGTTCGAATCCTAGACGTATTGTGAGTTTTGCAACTCCCGAAAAGTAACGAAGGACGATCATGCGGTGGAAAGGCTAGTGTTTAACAGCAAACGCGAACCCGTCCCACATACGAGGAGTTTTGAGCTAGGCATGAGATGACAATATGTGCGAATGCCAGTTGAGTGATCGACGAACGACCATTAGTGGCTCAGTGGTATGTGTCTCACTTTGAATCAACGCGACGGAGGTTCGAATCCAAGGAGTGCAGCTTTTTGTCTACATGAGCAAAGTTTCTTGAATGGTCTCATGACTGAGAAGGGGTATCAGCGAGGGATTGTCGGGCACCTTATGTGTCCTGCGTAGTATAGTGGTAAGTGGATTGGAGTGTGGCATAAATTTCCCAGGTTCAAATCCTGGGCATGTTAGTAGTTTTGCATCGTTTAAAGATGGCTAATGGCGACCATTTGATTGGAAGGCAGGCTAATGCTAAACAGCAATCGCAAACCCGTCCCACATACGAGGAGTTTTCAGCTAGGCATGAGATGACAATATGTGTGAAGGCCAGTAGAAAGATCGACGAACCGCCATTGGTGGCTCAGTGGTATGTGTCTCACTTTGAATCAGCGCGACCGAGGTTCGAATCCAAAGAGCCTCTTATACGATGGCTGCTTGGCAAGTAAGGGTTATCAAGCGACTGAGTAGGCACTCAGCTATGTGTTCCGCATGGCATAGTGGTATGTTTCAGGCATTGTGTTGTGAAGGTGCGGGGTTCGAATCCAGATTATGTCAGTAGTTTTGCAGACCTTGAAAAGAGTGCTATGTCATAGAAAGTCAAATGTTGAACACCAATTGCAAGCCCGTCCCATATACGATGAACGCTTATGTAATGAAGTGATGCTGAGCAAGAATGCAAACCCGCCTCAGATACGAGGAGTGCTTTGGTTAGGGTTGTGATATTTGGGACGGTGGGTTGGGTGGGATGTAGCTCCTCAAACACTCCACCGATGGGCAAGGGGACCCGAGGGGCAAGGGGACAACCACGAGCCCGCAACATCCCGTAGAGGCCCGCAAGTCCACCGAAGGTGGACGGGCGGGCCTCTACGGGATGTTGCGGGCTCGTGGTTGTCCCCTTGCACCTCGGCTCCACGTGGCAGCCGGGGCCTTGAACGAAACTATGCTCAAATTTTTACAGGAATTTTCTTGTCGCACTGGCTTGAAAATAGAAAACTTGAAGAAAAAAAGGCTTTTGCCCGAATTGGGTGGGAAAGGTAAAGAAAAAAAAACCCCAGTGGAGAGCCAGGGGTCAACTGGTCCGCCGGACCACCCAGGGCCCGGGAAACATGGCACGGAGGGCAGCGACCAGCTCGCCCATCCACCACAAGCCAGTGGTCGCCCCGGGGCAGCCAGAGCCTTGGCCGAAGCAGGTGGCCTTCATGTTGCAGCCAGAGTCTTGGACGAAACTATGCTCAAATTTCAACAGGGTCTACATACCAGTTACATCAGGGATGCGGCCCAAGAACACTTAAATGGCAATTAGCAGCTATAGCCTCTAGCCATTGGAAGCGAATCTGCTCACAGAAGCCCTCCCACTGTGCCGAGGGATCATTCCCGGCAAGGTTTCCGCCTTGCCCACCTTTTTGCAATGTTTTAGTGAAATTTCAAGCTTTCGAATGTGTATTTTGAGTTATATTTCGTCTATATTCGGTCAAACTAGACAAATTTCAGGATCAACTCCACAGCTTTTGAGCTGAAATTGAGATAAGTAGCAACCAGTTTGAGGCTGAGTTTCCACTTTGAGGCTGAGGAAAAAAGTGTTTTTCTTTATGTGATTGCCTCATCTAACCCGATGACAGCGAGAACAAGGCTATTATCTAGTTTAATCAAACCCGGCCAAAATACGGCCGATTTAAGCGAAACTGACACAAAAAATGACGAACTTTCGACTAAACTAGGATAAACACACGGCGAAAACCTTGCCGGGAATGATCCCTCAACACAGAGGTAGGACTCCTGTGAGCAAATTCGCTTCCAATGGCTAGGCGTTTGACATTGAAGTGTTCTTGGGCCGCATCCCTGATATAACTGGTATGTAGGAGTTCTTGAAATTTGAGCATAGTTTTGTCCAAGGCTCTGGCTGCCACATGGAGACCACCAGCCTGTGGTGGATGGGTGAGCTGTTCAGTGCCCTCCGTGCCATTCTTCCCGAACCCTGGGTTGTCCGGCGAGCCCGTTGACCCCTGGCTCTTCACTGTGGTTTTTTTCTTCACCTTTCCCACCCAATTCGGGCAAAAGCCTTTTTTTCTTCAAGTTTTCTTTTTTCAAGCCAGTGCGACAAGAAAATTCCTGTAAAAATTTGAGCATAGTTTCGTTCAAGGCCCCGGCTGCCACGTGGAGCCGAGGTGGGGGATAACCACGAGCCTGCAACATCTGTAGAGGCCCGCCCGTCCACCTTCGGTGGACTTGCGGGCCTCTACGGGATGTTGCGGGCTCGTGGTTGTCCCCTTGCACCTCGGTCCCTTTGCCCATCGGTGGAGTGTTTGAGGAGCTACATCCCACCCAACCCACCGTCCCAAATATCACAACCCTAACCAAAGCACTCCTCGTATCTGAGGCGGGTTTGCATTCTTGCTCAGCATCACTTCATTACATAAGCGTTCATCGTATATGGGACGGGCTTGCAATTGGTGTTCAACATTAGACTTTCTATGACATAGCACTCTTTTCAAGGTCTGCAAAACTACTGACATAATCTGGATTCGAACCCCGCACCTTCACAACACAGTGCCCGAAACATACCACTACGCCATGCGAAACACATAGCTGAGTGCCTACTCAGTCGCCTGATAACCCTTACTTGCCAAGCAGCCATCGTATAAGAGAAGTGTTTGTGATAGGTGGTCAGCATTCGTCTTTCTATGGCGTGGTCATCAATCTTTGCAAAACTGGTGTCGTGCTTTGGATGCGAACCCGGACCATTATACTACAGTTCACGAATCATACCACTAAACTATGAGGTATCGTATACAAGGCGTTACTCAGCCGCCTCATAAACCTTGCCTGTCAGGCTCTCGTCGTATGTGGGAAGGGCTTGCGATTGGTGTTCAGCATTGAAATTGTTGCCAGATTATTGTCATTCGTTATCTTTCGGACATTGCAAAAACGGTTATAGGCTAGGGACTCGAACCCAGGTCGTTCGCACCACAACAACCATCACACACACTGTGCTATGTCATTCATAGCTGGCCGGCACCTAGTCGCCTGATAATCCTTCATGGGCGGACGACTATTGAAGAAACCGCCCTTCAAATGCCCCACTCGTAGAATTTGAACCTTGGACGTTCCAATCGAACGCGCTACTTGCTTAGCATGAGAGCTCGCCCCGTATGCACAAACCACCATCACAGTCTTCATACAGGAATGGGACCAAAATGGTCGAAAAATGACCAAAAAACAGCAATGCATAGCCAAGATCTCGTAAATTGGCATGAGGTTCGACCAGAAACTGGCAAAGGGTAAGCTAGACAATCAAATGGGCAAAATTTAGCGAAAAATTCAATTCACGACGGCGGGAGCAGAGTTCGAGAGAAACGACAGCTTATGAGGCATTGTTTTACGATCAGAATCAGAAGACTTCAAGTTTTTGACAGAAATGCAAAATGCGCTAACGAAAATCGCAGAAGACTCCAACTTCAGTGTGATTCCTGGCGGAAATTCCAATTTCGTGGTGTTGCTTGTCTTAACTTCAAAAGAATGAGTCTAAATCTATAGTTTTACCATTAAAATAGTTTCTTAACTGATTGTTTGCTGGAGCGGTTGAAAAGGGTTCAGCTAGTACAGCAAGGATCCTCTAAATGGCTGCCCTTAGAAGGAATTTAGCTCGTAGCGGGTCACCCGCACCCTCTAGACAGAAAATAATCTCTACCGGTTCACCCGCGGCCTCTAAATGGGCTGTAGTCTCTGTCGTGTCACTCGCGGCCTCTGAATGGGCTATACTCTCTACCGGGTCACCCGCGGCCTCATGCAAAACCTAACATTATCGATCATTGATATAGATTTTTCCCATGTTGCACAAAATGCGGCAATGAGTGGTATTTTTTATGGTTTTGGGTAATAAGTTTCAAAAATTGTACTCATTCGACAATCTCGTTGTTAGATGTTTCATCATTCCGATTTTGGTGGAAATCGAGGCATTCGATCACCCATATCTTCCCAATGATGCGTCGGTGACCCGACAAACTCCACCCACTTTCTCAGGCGGGCCCAGCCAACGATTCACACTCAAAAAACGGTGAGTGGTTTTCAGCGCGTACGATTCCTTTAAAGGCACAGTCCAACCTCAGAATCGTTTTCCTGTTCTTATGCCTATCTTGAAGACGGTCCCACGCTGATTCCAATGATGTCTCTGGAATCGCACAAGACCTCTTGGAAAAGGAGTTATGGTCCCTCAAAAACCGTGCTACGGAAGCATTGTGGACGAGTTGCCCGAAGCTCGTAACTACCGCCTTTTGCAAGGTTTCCGATCGATAGACCTGTTCTTCCCTTCATTCTCAGTATCTCTTTATTCAGCTCGGTGCGCATACATCGGTTGCAAATGACGGAAGTTACAAGCCTCGGACAACTCGTCCACCATGCTACAGTTGCTCCATTTTTGAGAGGCCATAACTCCGTTCCTAAGGGGGCTTGTACGATTCCAGAGATATCATTGGAATCAGCGTGGGACCGTCTTCAAGATAGGCAGGAAAACGGAAAAACGATTCTGAGCTTGGACTGTGCCTTTAAGGTTGTCCGATTCCAATTTTGGGGTGATTTTTAAATTTCGTTCATCGAGACCAGCACAGAAGTGTGGCGAGATAATTAGATTGCAGCACAGCAATTTACCAAAAATTGCACAATTTCACCTCTGAATCTCTAATTGCAGTCATTCAAAACGGCCATTCTGGCAGAAATCCATCATATCTGTAGTTGATGAGAATCCCAGAGCGAAATACAAACCTCTCGATAAAATGCCGGAGTCAAAGACTACTATATTACCATCGTTCTCGGAGCGAAATTCCGGTCCGCACTTGCGAGCGACTGCTGTTGCATCACACAGCACGATGATAATCGTACTGACAAGGGAAGTATAAAAAGCGTAGGTCGGATCTGCGAAAACGACTAGTATGGTTAGTATCTCTTCTGGCTCAATAGTAAAAATGCGCAGTATCTCGCCCCGAGCCGCAGGTTCAAAAAAGTTATGAATATTTTTAAGGCCTCGCGAAAAGGCAAGGGTAGTACCCTTCAGGAATTTTTTTTTGGAGTTTCAAAAAATTTTCTCGGATTTAGCTCAAAAGTTGTATGTAGAGGTAATCTAGGGTGGTGAACACGAATCTGGAGTCCATTTGTCGAAATTCTGAGGTTTACTGTAGGTTATGGTAGGTAACATGTCATTTAGGGGTCAAAACCCACCTTAGTATTATGAAAATCGACAAACGGACACTAAATTCGTATTCTCCACCCCGAATAACCCCCGTATACAAATTTTGAGTAAAATCTGAGATTTTGACCAAACTACCGTATACCCACCGTAATCTACCGTAATCTGCAAAAAATCGATAAACGGACTCCAGATTCGTGTTTAGCACTCCAAATACCCCTCAGCAAATGATTTTGAGACATATCTACCGTAGAAAACCGGAAATCTCGAAAGTGGCGTTTTTCCCTCGAAATTTTCCCCGGTTGGGAAGCTTCAAACGAAATGAGCCGAAAACTTTGGCAAATCGACTAATAAATCACAGAACCGTGACCAGCGCCCCAAAAAAAAACCCTGGGAGAATTTTAAGTCAAATGTGGAACATTTTTCTAAAACGCTTCCAGAGCCCTCAATTAGTAGAAATAAGCGCTCAACCGAAAATCCGTGCAAGTGTCCAAAACGCTGTCAGTCTGGACAAAGTACGGAGAATGTGCGTTCACCAAAAATTTGCTCAGGGTGGTAGTTTTGGGTGCTGAACACATTTATGAGGTCCGTTTCCGGATTTTCAGAAGAATAACGCGCTTTTTGGTAGGTACAAAAAGCACAAAAAATGAGCTTTTTAAGCTTGCAACTTCTTCGAACCTGCGGCTCGCGGCGGGATACTGCGCATTTTTACTATTGAGCCACAAGAGATACTAACCATACTAGTCGTTTTGGCAGATCAGACCTACGCTTTGTATACTTCCCTTGTGAGAGAAAAGTTAATTGTGCCGGGACCACGTGGTCCAAGCACGATTGTCTTAGAGTTGCGTGATGGAATAGCGCTTCTTCGCAAGTGCGGACCGCAAATTCGCCCCGATAACGAATGTTATGGCAATGCAGCGTTATTCCAACAATCCGAGCGATTCTGAAGGCTTCAACGCAGTGTTGCTTGACCCCTTCCCCCCCCCCCCCATAAAAACTTCATCACCATAGTTTACTTCCACGCAGAATTCCTTCAGAAAAACAAACTAAACTGTGGTGTGGTCCACCTCATCCTCAAGCACTTTTCAGCTTAGTCCGTCTCTAGTCTCTCTTCTCTTTTTTCACAGACAAACCACAAAACCTATAGTTCAACTCCTCGTTTCTTCACTGCTTGATAACGATGACACCACCATATTCATTCGACGACAATAGTATTCAATATTCAAATCGGTAACAATTATAATCAACAACAAATGTTCAACAATTTCCAACAAAGACTGTAACTTTCACCAAACAATCACGAAGTCAACAACTTCAACAAAGACAACAATCATGCCTCAATTGATTTTTGGATACCAACTAGAACCCGCGTCGTTGACCTGCCGCACACCTGTAAGATTGTGAATAGGCCCTTCAAAAAATATGCTATTCGAATCTGGACTTATTCGAGAGGCATCTGCATACCAACTTGTACATCTACTAGTTGGGATTTAGGTTAGTGCGCTTTTTTTTTCAATCGAATGTCGTGAACAAAACATTGAAAATTTTGGCGAAATGTTATATATCGTTCGGAAGAAAATACAGTTCACCTCCGCACTACCGTTCAGTCCGCAAAGTGCACCCTGATTGCGAAATCTTGCTGCGGCGCGGTTGCGAACATCCTCAGACAAGGATGTGGGATCACCCGGGCGCTTTTGGCCTTTGGTGCCCGGGTGATCCCACCGCCCGGGTGATCCCACATCCCTGTCTGAGGATACTCGCAACCGCGCCGCAGCACGATTTCGCAATCAAGCGCACTTTGCGGACTGAACGGCAGTGCGGACGTGAAGAATACTTTGCTCTATGAGACACTGCAGTTGTCAACTTCTTGTCGGAAAATAAGCTCTCGTATTTTTTTGAATCAACATGTACTTGTAATGTCATTTACCACTGTTTCCATTATTTACCAATTTCCGCCGAAAATTGCTCAAAAGTGCGTCACTCGCCCTCACTTCTCTCTTACACACCTCTCTCAGGAGCTGTCCCCGATAATAGGAGGTCAAAGAGAAATTTGGCCAATCCAGGGATTCCCAGTTTCAAGGAGAAGCTGAGAAACTTTTCACACCATGTCAGAATTTATAGAAGTCCTAGGCCTTACATCAATGGGCAAAAACCGCAAAGCGGCGCCCTTCACCACCCTGTTATCGGTACAGCTTACTCTCTTATTACTCTTCCAGCCCTTACTCTGAGAGTTTTTCCCGCGAAATAGCCGGGAAATTACCCACCAGGATCCGCAGCGGCTCCTGGTAGGGTATTTCTCGGCTATTTCTCGGCTTCTCACGTAACGAACAAGAAGAAGCCGAGAAATAGCCAAGATATACCCAAGAAATGACTAGAAGTAAACAAAAGCAAGCAAGACGCAACCGTCGCCGACTCGCCAAGCCACAATCTGGGGCCGCCAGCGGTTGAGCGGGGCCTCCAGAAGCCGAGGTTCGTGTACCTCAAACTTGGGTAATTGAACCTACGGAGGTGCTGAAATCTGAATCACGCCTCTGGAATGCGCCGTATGTCTGCCTGAAGAGCTTTATTTCTCGGCTATTTCGCGGCAAGCATTATTTGGCGGCTATTACGCGGCGAGCAGGCATTTCGCGACTATTTCTCGGTCAAAACTCTCAGATTTCTTCCACTCTCCCCGATTTCCTCCAGTTATCTCTCTACGATCTTTCCCTCTCACTGTCTCTCTTTTCCTTTCTCTTTCTATCTCTCTTTCTAATTCCATTTTCATTTTCATTTCCATTTCTGTTTCCCTTCTTATTTATATTTTTCTCTTTCTCTCTCTCCCTCTGTCTGCCTCTGTCGCGCCCTGTCACGCTCTGACTCATTTTCTCTGCCTCTCTCACTTTCTACTCGCCTCCTTCTCTGTCTCCCTCTGTCTGATTTCCTTTGTGTCTCTCTCCCTCTACCTGTCTATTTCTCTGTCTCTCTGTCTGCCAACCTCGACCTAATTCCCCACGTCATCCTACACAATCCAAATCTCGTTTCGTAGCAATTTTGACGTCTGCAGTCACTAGTCTGGGATATTCGATTTCTCATGCTCGATCCTTAGTCGTAATATGCCAATAGTATTTGCTTGGATGACTTTTCAATACAGGAAACCTACTTGTTGACATGCTGAATTGACCTTCTTGGCAACCTCCTTCCATGCCTCCTCATCTTCCATAACAACGTCGAGCTTCAAGTGCTTCCGCAAAGTGGGCTGAAAAAAAAAACTCACAGAGTTCACCTTGCACACATGAATTTAAGCTAATAGAAATGCTTGCTTATGTCTACGTATTCAAGCATTTCCTCATGGTTTACGTAAATAAACCTCTCTAGGGACACAATAAGACGGGGTGACCTCGCACCAACCCCAATCAGCAGGGACAAATCAAAAACTTCTGAAAACAGCAATTAAAGTTCGTTCCACAATCATTTTTGTGGCTTTCCAGCTAGTCGCATAGTGAAGCTCTAGTTAGACTTTCGCATCGAGCAGAGGAAAACATTCAGTGGGGCGCGAGAGTTTGAGCCACAAGACGAGTCTAAACACCAGTGAATCAATGCACACGGCTGTCCCCCGTGCGCACAACAGCTGCCGTGTACGGACCGAGGGGAAAAAGCTCAAGCAATCGAGAACTATTTTTTTAACTTTAGTTGAGACTTATACAACAGTACATTTATCCTATAATAACACTCACCTTCAACTCCTCTCCTACACTGCGAGCTGATGCGTGAAGCAACTTCAGGACACTGGCGAAAAATCGAGGTTTGATCTGTAAACCAACCAATCAATGAGCATACTTGTCACATGGTAGCCCCAAACATTAAAGGCTGGGTTCTCAATAAAAACGGTCTTCAAGTTTCCACCGGAAATCAAATGTACCGGAATCCATCGCAACAATAATGGCGAAAGAACGGTTGAAAACGAGTCACAGATAGCCCCATACTACCCTTCAATTTGTATGCGCTTAACCCTACCCGCCCACTTCCTTATTGGCCGTTAAGGGAGTGGGCGGGGCGGGCATAGCATAGCCGTATAGGGCTATCTATGGCTCGTTTTTAGCCGTTACATCGTCATTATTATTGTAGTGGACCCCGGTACAATCGATTTTCGATGAAAACTCGAGAACCGTTTTCTTCGTGAACACTGGCTTTAAACGAGGAAAAACTAAATTAACCGTCTCAGTTTGTGACAGGGATGTTTTCACATATTGAGAAGACGCCTTCGCAATCGCTTTCACCAGTGATTTCTCAAGCGAAATTTCAGCAAGCACAGCTTTATTCATCATTCCAACCAGGCAGAGGAGCGCCTCCGTCTGAAACATATGGAAGTAGTGCCAATAGACGCCTAAATATACACCCTAACGAAAAAAAACACATACCCTACGAAAAACTCGCAACTCCTCATTGAAAGCAGCTTTTAAAAACACATCCGCTCTGGCAACAAAAGGTTCCTAAATGAAGAAAACTTTCAAAGACAAAAATGAGTCCGCTTTTCAAGAGAAAAAGAGTCACCGGATGCCTCATAACAGCGGCTATCGCCAACTCGCTCCCTATTAGTCCATCTTCTTGAGTCATGAAACGCTCAAACAATCCAACAAACGCGTTCAAGACCTTCTCAGAGCATGTACCATCAGATGAAACTCCGAGCGAAAACTGCAACTTTGCATGTTATCACCATGGAAACTTCCGGTATCACATTATGTCCTCTAATGCATTCAGGGGCGGCATGCATAAACGCAGCGAAGAAGGTCAGGTAGCTGCTCCGCGTCCTATGCGCGCAGCGTCGAGTCACGGGACGGCCCCAAAGTCCTGGCGTAAACTGGCGTGTCGCGGACGTAAATGCCCCTTCTACAGCAAACTCTACGCCAAGCGGCATTTTTTGTCATCCCAGTAGCTCGCTGGGAGTTGTTTGTCATCTAGTGCATCTCAATAATTGGAAGCACACGCGACTAGGATGACAGAAAGCGCATTAACGTCCGTGATACACTACTATTCGCTATGCACTTCGGTACCGTCCCGTGGCTGGACGCTGCACGCATAGGACGCGGAGCGGCTCCCTGACCTTCTTCACAGCGTTCATGCATGCCGCGCCACGTAAGGGACGGAGCCGGGCACCTTTACACCGAAAAAATCGGCCGGTAACTGCAAGATTTCAGTATTCAAGGAGCTTGTCAGTAAAGAACTCACTCGTCCCATAACAAAGTTACAGTACGTCCAATCTTCAAAAACAACGGGCACGCGGCGCTTTCCGTGGCACCGCGTGCGCCTCGAATCAAATTAGCGCGTCTCTGATCAATTTCGTCTCTCGCAGCCGTCGCGAGGGATTGTGCAGCAACAGCTTCCTGTTGCCCTTCAGCCCGTCGGCGTCCTGTTAGCGCCCGATGGCTTCACAGCAAGTCGCCTCAAGGAGCCTAAAGAGTTCGAAGAGCGTGAAGGGCGACAAAGGGGCACCGCAGAGTGTTTTGAAGCCGCGACGGCCCAGCGTCACCGCCAGCGAGCGGCAACCGACACCGCGTCGATAATGTTGGGAAACATTTTTGTCGCCGCGTCAATGCTGACGCTAGGCGACCACTCGCCGGCCGCTGCAACTTTGCAGACCCCTTCAGGCAAAGTGGAGGAGCCCGGACAGAATATCGTTGTTATACTGCCGAATGCAGAAAACTTTATCAAAAACAGGAGTCCCATTTTGAATTGATTACTTTGCCAGCAAGCCTACTAATAATCGGTTGTACTGCGTATGGTTCGGAACCACATGAGGCGGAGATAGGAAGGTGTCCTCAGTCCCAAACTATGGAAATGTTTCACCTGGCAAAAATATGGAGTCGTGTTATATAGTTGCAGGTACAAACTGTAGAGTAACCTCATAGAACGTCCCGTGTACCATAACGCCTAGATTCAGCTTGACTTTCTCGATCGCGCGACTCCTGTGGTCTATGCGTCTGCCTCACTTCTGTGTGAAGGAGCCAGACAGACGCAGACAGCAGAGGAATCGCAAAGACCCCAAGTAACATCTACCTTTACCTCGCGGATAAATCGTTCATGAATACAGGCCCTGGCTCAGCCTTCGAGGAGGCATGGCATTCTCCCTTGCGACCTCGACGGCCACTAACGGTGGCCCCGATGGTACCACAGGGCCCGTCCAAGCTGCCAATGGAACCGTCCTTTAGACTCCAATAAACAACGGCTGCTCTTTTGGTCAGTTATACAATGAGGGGTTATAGATACCCTATTCTACCGTTGCATGACTAATAAATTATTCTCAAATTATCGAAGGCTGAGGACCGTGACATGTGGACACGGCTGACTACTAGGACGGCACCCCTTGGTGAAGATGCGGAATGACCGCGTCAGGCGAAAGCCAACCGATTATGTCAAGTAAGTCAAAATTATTCTAATCAAGTGAACCGCGGTCGGTCCTACTTTTGGTGTGAAGCACCGTGCGCGAGTCCATTTAAAGATTGCCCCGCACATGCTGCGTCGCGACAGGTCCGCCCATTTGTCTGACTGTGAGCTAAAGACAATTTTTGAACTAATGGCCAGATAAAAGAAATGATTCCGATCTGCGCCCCTTCTCTGGCCGGTGGGCGAACGGACAGCGCAGGTTGACAGCCAATTTTTAGAGAGATTCAACGATCATTCGCAGACCGCGATCGGTCTTGGTCCTTACAACCCGGTTATTCGCGTTCCGTCTCGCGTCGTTGCATCCTTAGCGTTCCGTCCCAGCCGTAGTGGTCTACCCATTCTCCGAGGAGCCCCACGGACCAACCTGGGGTCGTATGCATACCTCTCCCCGAACGTCCCCGTCCCCGCGATGCCAACACATGATCGGTCATTTGGCGAAATTGGCCAATCACAGAAGTGCTTCGCGTGGAAGGGGACGCCTGGAAAGAGGTATGCATACGACCCCAGTTCTGGGAGTTACAGAGAAATCAAGGGCACAACGCGGCCATTCCACTACATTCTATGGGTGGTTCATCTCTCACTTAGTGAAACTATAACTTACGATGAACGACGAAAGAGCAGCCACTGCTGAGATGAGGGTAGGATTTGATATACCGGCGCCTTGTTCAACCAGCTGATTCAGTAGACCAACCACTTTCTTGTCCGACAGTTCAATCTTTAAAAAATGATAAAATTCTCCAAATTGAAAAAGTTTTACAAAAAAAAACGAAAAAATAATAATTTCCAACTCGTTCGCAACTTTTAAATGCAGCACTCTGTGCTTTTCGCTCGAAAAAGAAAACGAAGTTGTTCACACACGAGGAAAAACGCAACACATGCGTTTATGGAGCTCACCAACAAGCAGGGGCCGGATTCATCAATGCGGCAGTGCTGGGTAGTGGTGAAGGCGTCGGCACGTTTGATGGTTACCTTGCAAAAGAGGAAGATCGCTAACCGATAGCGCCCTTGGCCTACCCAGCTAATAGGCTGGGGCAGCCGAGACACTGCTCTGGTAGGATACCATAGGCTCTTACGGGGTAATCATGAAAAGTGCCGACGCCTTTACCCCTAGCAAACGGCACGGATTGATGAATCCGGCCCCAGGTGTTCACAGGTGTGCCGTTAAGTTCGGACGACACTCCACGGCACTACTGGATACCCCCTTCCATACAAGTTTTCTAACAATGTTGAAGTGAGTTCAATAAACGCGCTCTTCAGTCATTTTAGGGTCTTTTCTTCGACAATTTTTTCGCCGTTTTCTACTATAGTCGGGATAAATCTGCTCAGAAACACGGATACCTTCTTCAATCGAGACAGAATGTTGAGCAATCCTATCGTTTTCTTCGACATCTGGCCCTCAGCATCCTGCTTCAGCTGGAGCTTAGCCAACTTCAGTAGAGGAATTATCATATGCTAAACAAGTAAGCATTGACAATAGCACTTGACTGCATCCAAATGAGAGAACTCACTATTTTCACACTAGGTGAGGTATTTTGAGACGACAGGGTAAAAAGAAGTAGGTCCGCCAGCCTCAAACGGAATGCGGAAGCCAGGTGAGCACCAATTTTGCTGGAAATCGAATTGAACCAAACTCATTTTCTTGCGGATCATCCCCAAGAGCTGAGTGTTCAGAATAAACTCACTTCTCCTTTCTCGGCGTCATTGCCTTAAAAGCAGCTGCCAGCCGATCATCCATGGCAAACATCTCGACATCATCCACATCGGACACGTCCGACTGAAAGAGAAGGAAAAAATCAAAACTGGGGAAAAACCCAAGAAGTACCGAAATAACACAAAATTTAACTCGAAAAGGCAGAGAAAATGAATAATAGTCATTGAAAACTTGAACAAGAACTTGAAAACTTTTAGGCCTTTGAAAACGATGATTTGTCGAAACCTCAGGCCAATAAATCTTCCACCCTTAAAAACCTGTGAGGCACAGAAGAAGAACACTATCATAGGAACTGAAATGCCCAGGTTTGAAGACAATCGAACACGGGGATTAACGAATAATAGCTTTTTTTTGAGAAAGAAGAAATATACATGTCAGCACAAAAATGCATCTTGTCCACAAATGCAAAATTATTATAACCCGCAAATACTTACTTCTTCCTCATCCAATGCGTCAGCTTTTCTCTTCACAGCGGCCTTTCCGAGCGCATTTTCCAGAGTGCTTAAGGTTTCCGGATCCACACCCTGAAAATTAGAATTCCACTTAATTATGTACTGATTGGGTTGATGCATAATTATGGAACGTTTTTTGAAAATATTTTTATTCAACAAAAACAATATTCAATCAAAATATGTTTAATGATCATTCGAGAGCATAGCCCCCATCCACTTCAAGAACTGTTTTCCATTTGCTTGGCAGTCGGTCGATTCCAGTGCGAAGAAGTCTCGATTCTTGGAGGATATCCACGCTTTGACATCAGCCATCAAGTCATCCAAGTTGTCGTAGACTTTGTTTCTTTGCCAGTTCTTCAAAGAGCGATTAACATGATAGTACGTTGGTGCTTCTGTCGGTGAGTACGGCGGATGTGGGAACAGATCCCATCCCTTATTGCCGATGGATTCGATTACACGGCGCACAACATGTGGACGGGCGTTATCGTGATAAAACATCATGTGGTTTTTTTTGTGCGGTCTTTTCACCTCGACTGCAGCGTTAAGGCGATCAAGCCGAGCCAAATAGACGTCGCTGTTGATATTGAACAGCCGATTGTCATTTCCGTCAGGGATTCTCCATTGCTTCCTTTCATCTGCGTCGTTAAACCGAAAACAAATACTATTTGAAAGTATTTCCCAATGGATGATTCCGCTTCTGTCCCACCACACACACCACATAGCCTTCTCACAGTGCACGTCTTTGGGTGTTCCTTTAGAGCAAAAACCTGGCGAAACGCAGATCTTTTTTCTTTTAACGTTTTTCAAGAGAAGCTTATAAGGCATCACAACCCTTGGTTTCCACAGTGCAGTTTTCAAATATAGAATTTATTCATCATTTTGCGGTATTATTTCAAATAAAGACTATTCCCTCAAAACATTGCTATTAGAAATCCAAACCCGTAGCAGTTATTCACTATTTGAAGATCATCTGAACCGTTGTATAGCTTTGTGAGAAAATAATCTCTATTAGAATTTTTCTGAAGACCGAAATTGAACAGGTTGAGGTTCAATTTTGGAAATTCACCCCTATAGAATTATTCACCCCAGAACCATATACCTCTTTGTCCACGAAATTATCCGACTCTGACACTCCAGCTTCGTCGTCGTCGTCGTCCATCTCCATTCCTTAAATCGAACATTCAACACAGCATGAATAACAGCCCCGTCCCTCTATGACTAATAACGGAATCTATCCTGTGGAACTACCTTCAACACTGTCCTTCGAGGAATTTCCATCACTGCCCTGACCATCAGCCAGCTCATCATCATTCATCATTAGAGTCTAAATAAGTTGAATACTGTTTAACTCAGTCAAAGTTCTAAATGTTTAATGCAGGATCAAAAGCTCCTTGTCCCTTCAATCTACCTCAACAATGTGAGAGATATGTTCCTCCTTTAAATGAGGCAGCAAATTTACATATACATAGTACACCACAGTGCGATGATACTTCAGTGGTTGACTTAGGAGAGCCAGCAACAGGTCCAGTAAAACCTGCAAAAAGATATACTACCGAACAGGAAAATTATCCTCAAAAGAACAAAAAATACCTTTAACGAGTCTTCACATTCCTTAGCAACCATCATTAGCTCCTCAGCATTTTCCGAGTATCCTTTGGACGTCTCCTCGGAAGATGACATTTTCGACCAAAGTTTCAAACACATCCAGAACACGGGCAGCACACTTTAAAGGTGTGTTTCTGATGAAATCTATACATTCTCGATGCAGCCGCCAGGGCTTACAAGACGAGCCGCTATGACAAAATGTGTTCAGCCCAGTCGTCGGAAGAAAAAAAAAGACCCAAACCCTAAGGCGCTATTCATACTACTCAACGCCAGCGCGGCACGCGCGTGCCGCACTGGTGTGGCGTTTGTGTATGAATATTTTCGCGCGTGACGCGCGTGCCGCGCTTGCGGAGACTATGAATACTCCATCGGCGACGCCATGGCGGAGCGGTGAAGCTGGAATGATTGAGACGATCGATAAATAATATCAGTGGATGAACACGCCAATGCGTTCCGGGTGGCAGTATGAATACTGCAGCGGCGACGCCATGGCGGAGCGTGACGGGCGTGCCGCGCGGGCGGGGCATTAAGCCATTCATACACAAACGCCACGCCAGCGCGGCACGCGCGTGCCGCGCTGGCGTTGAGTAGTATGAATAGCGCCTAAGCGTGAATGGACCTAACTTCCACAAAATCGTTCACAGAAGGAAAAGTCGCACCTGTCACCATAAGGAGTGCTATTCAATTTCTTCATGCTACTCTTGACAACATCTTTTCCATACACAATAATGGCCGTCTGACGAAGCACATCGACACCTCCTTCGATGAAGGACACGTTCACCAGTTCACCCGCTCGAACCTAAAACGGGACAAGAATCGGAAGCTCCACAACTTCTCTCAAATTCCATATTCACAAGAATCCTACTAATTTGTACATAATGAAAAGATAATGAGCCTAATCTCCACAGTTACTGAACTCATTCATGACCACCCAGGGAACGGGGCACGAGGTACGAGGGGTTCCGATACTGAAACCCCCCCCCCAGCAACGACTTCCTCAGCCGCAACTATGTTGGGCATGGTGACCAGGGGGGGGGTGTCCTGAGGTGGTGGAGGTAGAAAGAGTCGTTTTCCCACCTATACAGAAATGATTATTATAATATTTGCAAAAATTTGGGACCTACTTTTTTGGTACCAAAAAAATATTTCTTCCACAAAATATTTTTACTGAAATTGTTATAACTTTCTTTGCAAACGAGATTCGCCCGTGAAACTGTGATCGGGTAAAGGTTAGGTCAGGGGTAGTACACTTAGGTACTTCACAGCCCCAGGGAAGGGATTTTTTAAAAAAAAATTGCTAGGTGTGAGGGAACGACTAAATCGAAGATTCCCTCACACCTAGTTCTACAAAGCCCTTCCCTGGAGCTGTGAAGTACCTTAGATCACTACCCCGGACCTAAACCTTACTAAATTCAAGTTTCACGGGTAGATCTCATTTAAAAAAAGTTACAACAATTTTAGTAAAGAAAATTTTGTAAAAAAATTTTGGTACCTAAAAAGTAGGTCTAAAAATGTTGCAATGTTCTGAAAATCATTTCTGTATGGATGGGAAATCAACTTTTTTTACCTCCACCACCACCAGACTCGGACCATCTGAGAAAAAAATGATTTTTTTGGTACCAAAAAAGGAGGTCCCAAAATTTTGCAAAGGTACTAAAAATCATTTCTGTACAGGTGCGAAATTGACTTTTTTTAACTTCTCCCACCTCGGTACGTACTCTTTTCGACCTCACTCAAAGACTTTAGACTGAATACCCAGTTTACCGGAGGAATTAGAGTCGGTCCGAATGAGAATGTCCGCCCATGTGGTCGGCGTGCGTGTGAAGCGGCCGTCGCAGAGACATTTTTTGAACCTGTGAATCAACCCGCAGGACTATTAGACGTGTAGTGAGTGATATCCCAGTCAACTGTCTGCAGCCGTGGAAAAGTTCGTTCGAAGAATGCCTTCGCAAATGTTGCTAGACGCAGAATCATCGTGCCTATTCACAAAAAAGCTGACACCAGGGACTGCCATAACTATCGCGGAATAAGTGCCCTATCGATTGTTGGAAAAGTCTTCAACAGGATCATCCTAAGCTGACTTCAGCGACATCGAGAACAAGCCAGGCGTGAAGAACAAGCAGTGGCCGTAATCATGAAACACTGGGAGCCTCCCGGTAAACTGGGTATTTAGGGACGCTTATAACAACCATAAATGTTTCGTAATGTAATGTGTCCACTCGACTGGAACGACAAAGGCATTTGCGGTTCGCAGAGGACATTGTGCTTATCAGCGACAACACGACGGAGATGACTGAGATGCTGAGGGAGTTAGATGGCGTAGGCAAGACGATCGGTCTAGTGATGAACATGAAGAAAACTCAGACGATGGCGAACCAGTAGTGTGATGATGGGCTAATTTACCTCGGCGAAAATCGACTGGACAAAGTCGACAGCTACGAGAAGTCAACATGGCAAATGACTTGACGAACGAAATCGGTCGACGAAGAAGAGCAACCTGGGCAGCAATGGGCACAATTCGAGAGGTGACGAATGAGGTCCAGGATGTTAAGATGCGGGCTCACCTCTTTGACTCCACTGTGCTGCCAGCTCTTTGCAATGGTACCGAAACATGGGCTCACAACAAGGGCACCTTTGTCGCTATGAGGACCGCACACAGGGCGTTGGAGAGATGTCTTCTGAATAAGAATCGACGGCGGCAGTGTCAGCAAGGGCAGAGCAGTCAGGAGCTTCGGAAAGAGTCTGGTATCCGAGACGCGTTGTCCCATGTCGAGTCCGCGGAACACAGATGGGCAGGGCACGTTGTACGCCGAAACGAAGATAGATGGAGCACCAGGCTCACGTACTGGTAACCACGAGGCGTTAAAAGAACTCTTGGCCGCCCTGCAACGCGTTGGGCTGACACATTTAACAAGTCATTCAAACGAAGAGGCCTACATTGGATGACCGTTGCTATTTCCAGGAAATCCTAGAGCGAATGTGGTCCACATCGAGAATACCACCGATGACGATGGACCATCAAGGTATCAAGGTACGGTATAAATGTTTGAAAACAACTACCTTCATCCTGAACATCGAATCGATACAGTTGCCGACTGCATATTGAATCTCTTCAGATTTCGAGCGCTTCAACAGATTGGTCAATGCCTCTACTCTCGCCTCAGTACTCCAATGTGGGAAAGCCGTACAAATATGCCGAATGTTCCATGGCTTCTCAGCCGTCTAAAAAATAGAATTTGCGACCTACAGATCTCTGACCATCGCAAACTTCCAAACCTGTATCCACTTCGCCACACCATTACCGCTAAGTCGGCCAACCAGATGACTTATCAGACTGCCGCCAGTCAGCGAATCAAAACTCTCAGACGTATCCAATGCGCTGATCACTTCAATCAGTTCAGAGTCCTCCTTTACAGCACTCAAGATTTCTTCAGTGAATTTACAGAAGTCGGCAATCTGAAATATGCAAACATGGCCATCCAAAATTTACGTAAAACTCAATATTCTGTCCACAAAATCTTCTAGTCATCAATGATTTCAAATTTATATATGCAAATTAGAAATGGTCGACGACTAGCAAGGTAGTTAATTATATTTCGGTCGCCGTCAGTAGCTAACCTGCCGATAGCGGATACTCAATTCGCTAGAAGCGAGGAAAAAGTCGACCACGCTCCCCCCAGAAAAGAGAAAATGGGTAACGCCCACCTAAAAGATCTCGACCTCAATAGGGACGAGACGCGCAATGGATTTCATTCAAAATCTACGTTCTTCTATTTGCTATTGGTCTAGCTTTATAATGCGGCCTCACCCAGAGGATCTTGAACTTAATTCACGTGGGTAGATCAAAAAACGCATTTTTTTGTTGATTTCGGGAGTATTCAGCATTTTCAGCCCACATATTGTCCAGAGTCCAGAGGAGTTATTTCGGGCGCTGAACCCGAGGGTCCATTTTCAGTTTCTCAGAAAGCTAGTAAATGTTACAGTACGAAAAGTACCATTTGTCTACAGAAACTTGCCCAAGTCTTCCGAAAAACTGGAAATATACACTATATTGGTGTTCATTGCCCTAAATTACATCCTGGACTAAGTTTAGGCTAAAAGTGTTCAAATTTCTGAGGCTTCCGAGATGTCGTACGTTCACGCCGTGGCAGTGTGGAGGAAAGAAGATCACCTCTATGCAAACCGACGTCACCCCCTCCGCGAAGAGGGTTTTTGTCATGGAAGAGGTGCCGGTCGGCCGCGTCTCTCCTTCGGATTCTCCTGCTGAGGGCCGGCGTGGAGAGGAATCCTGGACCCGCTCAGAAGTATCTATGCGCCACGTGTGGCAATGATGTTAACTGGAGACATACCAGCGTCCAGTGCTTCGGATGCCAAAGGTGGGTGCATCTCTCCTGTTCGGGTCTCAGCTCTGTAAAGCATCATAACTCTGCTTTTCGCTGTGTTTTATGCTCTTCACCTACCAACTCTGATTCCTCTTCCTCAAATTGCCCCCTTTCCATTGTACATATCAATCTCAACGGCCTTCGCACCAAACTTTCTGAGCTCTCTCTCTTCGCACGTACTTACCATCCAGACGTGATCATGGTTCAAGAAACCAAGCTCTCTCCATCCCCTACCTATCCTCATCCTAATATCCCGGGCTACACTGCCTTCCATGCTCCAAGGTCAGCTCATGGCGGAGGAGTTTCAACCTTTGTTTTATCTTCTCTCCCCTCCCACCTCATACCAAACACCCCCACGGATGGTACTCTCGAGTACCTTTCAATCCATCTCCCCCTTAAAACTCCCCTTTCTCTGTTTGACATCTCTATTCCCCCTACCACCTCATGCCCCTCCTCCTACAATCCCATTCCTCTTCTCAAACAACTCAACGATTATTTCCTCTCATCATCAGTTGTTTTCGCGGGCGACTTTAATGCCCACACCTTCTGCTCGTCCCTTGGTTCTGATGCTAGAGGAAAAGAAGTCGAAGAATGGGCTGAGGAGTGCGATCTGGTCATCTTAAACGATGATCGGCCCACTCGTCTCCCTGCCAACGGCCGATCTTCTAGCCCAGACATAGCTCTTGTCTCTTCCAACCTTTCCAACGCTTGCTCATGGTCAACCTCAACAATATTGTCTAGTGATCATGTTCCCGTCTTTGTGCACATCGATCTCTCAAACTCTCTTGCTCCTTATTCTGGTGTTCGTCAACGTTCTTATCTCAATTTAGGCCAAGCAGACTGGTGCCTGTTCAGTGAGGTTGCGCTACGCCTGGCGGCTGAGCACCCGTGGAATGGCAATGTGCACCAGAAGGAGCATCACTTATCTGATGCAATTCGCAGGGCCATGAAGGCGGCTATTCCTGTTGGCCGAGTTAGGACGTTCTATCCAAACGTCACCAGAGAAATTCTTTAGAAAATAAGGACTAGAGATGCCAGAAGAGCAGTTGACCATCTAGACCCTGTCGTAACTCAGCTGGATGGTGAGATCAGAAAAGATCTCGACCAGCACAAGAAAGAACAAATAACGTTTTCAAGTCAGGAAAAGAAGCCGCCTACTCTCTCGGTAAAAGTTTCTTTCTCACGAGTACAAGGCGAGGTCCGCAAAATAGAGTGACAGTAAGATGAGCTGTGCCGCCTCCCGCTCATGAGCACGGCCGAAGCGTACACTGTGGCGCAGGTAGAGAAGATTATAAAGGACATGCGGAACTCCAAAGCTGTCGGTCCGGACGGCATTTGTCCTGCTGTACTGAAGAAACTCCCAACTGAGATCCTTCCGCTCATCGTTGATATGATTAATACTTCGTTCAGCTCTTGCACTATTCCGCAAAACTGGAAGACAGCCAACGTCATCCCATTACCCAAGCCTGGCGAACCTCAGTCATCAGTAAAGGGATATCGTCCTATTAGCTTGATGTCACCTTTCGCCAAGGTGGCCGAAAAGCTCATTGTCAAGGATCTAGCGGAGCACATCGAGAAGCAGTTGTTTCAACATGGGTTCAGAAGGCTTCATTCCACAACTACGGCGTTGCTAGAAATTACCAGCTATGCTATCGACGGGTTCAACTTTAACAAGCCATTGAGAACTGTAGCTGTTGCGTTGGATCTCACCAAGGCATTTGATACGGTTAACCTTGGAGTCCTGTCAAGCAACATACTGGAGTCGTCAATACCATCTTGGCAGAAGCGCTGGATATCGGCCTTTATTAAAGGTCGGCGGGCAAGAGTCATGTTTCAGAACAATGTCTCCAACAGTATTCCTATGGCAGCTAGAGTACCTCAGGGCGGGGTTCTATCGCCAGCCCTCTTCAGTCTGTATCTCGAAGATACGCCTGAGCCTCCACAGGACATCAAGGTCGTCGCGTATGCTGATGACTTAACAATCATGTGTCGAGATCAGGACTTACAGGTAGCCGCCAATAAGATCAACGAGTACCTGATCACACTGAAGAGCTTTTTCGACCGCAAGATGCTAAGGATCTCTGCAGCCAAGTCGTCAGTGTCCGTTCTCACGACGGACCCATCCGAGCACAGCGCTCATCCGGATGTCGTGTGGGATGGAGACCGATTGCCTGCTGCTCGCTTTCCAAAGCTGCTCGGTCTTGTGCTCGATCCGTCACTCAAGTTTCATAAGAATACCGAGCAGAAGCAGGCAGTCGTTAAAGCTAAGCTCAACGTTCTCAGGGCCCTGGGCGGCACTTCGTAGGGTAGCAGCAAGAAGACTATACTCACAACGTATAAGGCAATTCTTCAGCCCGCCCTGGAGTACGCCGCACCGGTTTGGCAGCATCTCGTCTCAGAATCCTCCTGGGCAAAGATGCAACGAGTACAAAATGCTGCTCTCCGTATCGCCACCGGATGTGCAAGGAGTTCCCCAATCGAGCACCTGCATGCTGAGACCCGTCTATTACCAGTGAAGGAGCACTGTCAGCTCCAGGCCCAGCGATTCCGCATCAACATTATAAAGCAACCGAATCACCCGTTGTGGAGAGTGCTAAACCTCGTGAGAGAAAGAAGTATAAGGAAGCCATTTGCCGATGCTCCAAACAAAGTCAATTTGCAAAGATGGCACGACTCACAACAAGAACGACTCCGTCTTTTGCGCGAGGAGCACACCAAGTTCGTACGGTGTCATCTTATGAAGGCGGCCATAAATCCTATACTAGGAGATATACCGCCCCCCATCTGCACCTCAGAGTCTCAACTCGGAAGAAGGGCGAGATGCACGCTCGCATCATTACGCTGTGGTCACTCTACAATGCTAATGTCTTATGTCAGCAAGATTGACAGCAGCAAATCTGATGTGTGTCCGGACTGCGGAACCGTCGGCCATGATACGGCACATTTATTTAACTGTCCGGAGAGACCTACCACGCTGACACCAATGGACCTATGGACGAATCCACTACTGGTCGCCCAGTTCCTCCGCCTATGAGAAAACCCTCTATGTGGCTGCGAAGAAGAAGAAGAAGAAATTTCTGAGATTCGAGAAAGTTTTTTTCGTCGTTTTTCATCTGCCCAGGTGCATCAAAATCGGTGTTCACGATAATCTTCGAATTTGAAATTAATCGCTAAATCGATTGTTTGGCCCCCGGGTAGAACTGAAATGACCAAGAAATCGAGAAAAGCGCATTAAAATGGCACAAAATCTTCTACCCGTCTCTTAACTCTCATAGCAACTGTTCGTTGTGACAATGAAATCTTTTGTGGACCCGTCTTTTGCAACTCTCTACCCTCTATTGCTCCGTTCTTTCCTTACGGCCCTAACTAATCCTGCTTTGCATAAAATATTCTTCTATTTTCGATCGACCCAATTTTCCACCTATGAAAACCACCATGAACATGTTCATCGAACCGGACACCTAGTCCATGTTATAGAATAACGTCACTGAAATACGACGCTTTAATGCGTTTCTCGCCGTTTCTTCGTAATTTGGGTAACACTTGGAGGCCAACGCATTGTTTAGAGTGGAATACTCGGGGACGAAAATCATCGTGAACACTGCCTTCAAATTATTTAACGAAATTTAACCAACTTCAAATTGTTTCTTCTCATCTCCCCCCGCCCCCCCCATATACTCAACAGATCATTTTTTTAAACTCCAAATCGCGCTGGGATCAGTCCCCAGTAAGAAAGCTTTCACCATTATCACTGACGAGGGGAAAAAAACAGACAGCAGACAAGCCATCATCCACAATTTGATTCTCTACCTAAAGGCAGTGTTCACGATGATTTTCGTTCCCGAGTTTTCCACATAAATCAATGCGTTAACCACCAAGTGTTACAAAAATTACGAAGAAACAGTGAGAAACGCATCAAAATATCGTATTTCAGTGACATTATTGACATTATGACACACAGCATGGACTAGTTGTCCGTTTGGATGATTATGTTCATGGTGGTTGCCACCGGTAGAAAATTGGGTCAATCGAAAATAGAAGAATATTTTATGCACAGCAGGATTAGTTAGGACCCTAAGTAATGAAGGGAGCAATAGAGAGTAGAGAATTGCAAAGGATGGGTCCACAAAAGATTTTATTGCCTCAACAAACACTTCCTGTTATACTTGAGTGGCGGGGTGATACTTAGAGGCAGTGTTCACGATAATCTTCAAGTTTGAGATTATTCGTTATATTGATCAGGTGGCCCACGGGTAGAACTAAAATGACGAACAAATTGAGAAAAACGCACCAGGAAGGCACGAAATCCTCAAGTATCACCCCGCCTCTTGAAGCCACAGTCCAAACTCAGGGGTAATTTTTGATATTATACTCCGGTCGCCGTGTCTAGCAACCCTGCCAAGCGCGAAATCTCAATTCGCTCGAATAAGCGAAAAAAAGCCAGGAAAAAATCGACCCCGCCCCCTTGGAAGAAAAAATGGGTAACGCCCACCGACAAGCTTCCGTGTCAATAGGGAAGAGAAGCGCGATCAATTTTGTTCCAAATCTATGTTCTTCCATTTATTTACGGTCTGGCTTTATTTTGTGACCTGCTTCAAAACGCCGGCTATGAATAACGAGAAAAGGCAGGCTCGAGACAACTCGTCCACGAACTTCTCGCCGTTCAAACTCAGAATCTTTGAGGGGCCATAACTCCGTTCATAGTGACTTCTGAGCGATTCTGGAGACACTTTTGTGATTAGCGTAAAATTTTCTTCCAGATAATCAGGAAAGCAAAACTTCGATTGTGAGGTTGGACTGTGCCTTTAAGTATCAGTGAAAGTGTTTGTTGTGACAATGAAATCTTTTGTGGACCCGTCCTTCGCAATTCTCTACTCTCTATTGCTGCGTTCTTTCCTTAGGGCCCTAACTAATCCTTTTTTGCATGAAATATTCCTCTATTTTCGATTGACCAAGTTTTTCACTGGTGACAACCACCATGAACATGTTCATCCAACCGGACAACTAGTCCATGTTAAAGAATAATGTCACTGAAATACGACGTTTTAATGCGTTTCTCGCCGTTTCTCCGTAATTTTGGTCACACTTGGAGGCCAACGCATTGTTTTATGTGAAAAACTCGGGGACGAAAATCATCGTAAACACTGCCTTTAAGGATTTCGTGTACTTCTGGTGCGTTTTTCTCAATTTCTTCGTCATTTTAGTTCTACCCGAGGGCCACTTAAAGGCAGTGGTCGCGATCAAATATGCTTGTCGTCTTTGTCTCTCTAAACCCTTTTCTGGGTCTTGAGTAGTAGGACCTATAAGAAAAAATCGCGAAAAAACCATTGTTTTGGGCAAAATTTGAAGCCTGAACTTTCTTGTCTTTTGACGGTGGACGAGCTCACTCCATATCATCGGCATCGATGACCTCTTATATCAAGAACATAAGCTGGCTTGAAATTGAATTTCAATCAATGCAGCTTCGGATTTATGTACACATCTAGTCAAAAACATTGACTGAAGTGCTTGCTTTCATTGTTCAACTGTTTTTATTAGGTAAATTTGCATTTATTTCGTCCTCTGAATGTCGATGATTTATGACTGCTCGGCATGAGACTGCGATCTAATTCGTCATCGCTGTGCACGTGTGCACGAACTGGCTGCTTTGGGCCTTAGAAACTCTAATTCTAGCCCGTTTTTCACCGCTCTACCTTTATAGTTTTTTAGCTGTTTTTTTCCTAAGCTGATTTTTGTAGTTTTTTCTACAACGTTTTTCATCGTGACCACTGCCTTTAATCAATATAGCGAATAATCTCAAAATTGAAGATTATCGTGAACACTGCCTATAACTCGGCGTTCTCCACTTCGAACTTCGCGAACACAAAGCCGGCGTTCGCTGTGACTTCCAAGCCGTTGTGAGTATCAGATAGCCCCCCGCTGTATTGATCTGCCAACCCTCGCGCTACATGTTATCCTGCAATTGCTTCAGCTGTCCCCAACACGTCCCTAACACCGCTCTTCACAGCACCCTCCTTCTTTCCATTCACCACACCAGATTCTGTCTAGTCCCGTCGTAGAAATATGTGACTTGCTGCACAATGGGAGCTTTAATTTCACAGCTAGGATTCAACCAACCCTTCCTGCTTGCACTTGTTGGGTGAGTTATTTGAACACAATCTGAACTTCTGCAGAATTTTTCGAAGAACTCCGCTTGAAACCCATAGCACATTTCCTCCGAGTTAGAATGGACATTCTCCCCCTTAATAGGGCTTGCCTTACCTTTGCCGAGGGCTTTTATAAAACCATGCTATGATAATTGTAAGTATGGGCCACGGCATTGATTGTTCGTTTTCTAAAATCTTCTTAATCTCTCCGAGATTTAAAGGGGATTTACTATGCTTCTCTGGGCCGATTTCCGGTCCGCAATCGCGCCTTGAAACGCTTTGCGGCCGCACGCGCTCGAGTCAGTCGAGTTTCCAGCGCCAAAGCCGACTCGATATGACTTTTTTTATATAGTTTTCCCTAATCTTGTTTATAGTCCAGTTTCTAAAACCCACCTAGAGTCTACAGATCGGCGGCCGCCGCGCTGGAAACTCTTCCGACTCGGAAGCACGCGGCCGCAAAGCGTGTCGAGACACAATTGCGGACCGGAATTTGGCCCAGAGAAGCACAGTACAATAGTAGGCATTTTCATAGCTTTGCGAAGAGAAAAAAGTGTTCACGCACGAATGGCAATTGTTTGGGTGTTCAAAAAAATTGTCTCGGATTGGGCTTAAAACTTGTTTCTAGGGGTTGTTTTGGGTGCTGATTACGAATTTGAGCCCCATTTGTCGATTTTTCCAAAATTTCGGCTGATTTGGTCCGAAGCCTTAGAAGTGGGGGAATTTTGCTGACCAAACGCGACTTTTGACGATTTCGAGAACGCTACATTGAAATCACCTTAAAACTTTTCGAGAAGCGTTATTCTGGCTGTCTAATACAAATCTGTGGTCGGTTTATCGAATTTTCCTGGATTACGGTATGTAACGGTGGGTATACGGTACCTTGGTTGAAGTCTCAAATTTGACCCAAAATTTCTCTGTCGGTGTTATTCGGGACGCCGAACACGAATTTAGAGTCATTTTTCAATTTTCGAAATACTAATTTTTTCGAAATCCCATGACAAAAACCCTCTTCGCGGAGGGGTTGACGTCGGTTTGCACGGAGGTGGTCTTCTTTCCTCCACACTGCCACGGCACGAACGTACGACATCTCGGCAGCGGGGTCCTCAATTTGAAGAAATAAATCGACTCGTAGTCATCTTCGATGATTTTTCCTACTTCCCGTATGCGGGCCTAGAGAACCGCTCTAAGGCGCTATTCATACTACCCAACGCCAGCGCGGCACGCGCGTGGCGTTTGTGTATAATACTTTCTACGCGCGTGACGCGCTTGCGGAGACTATGAATACTCCAGCGGCGACGCCATGGCGGAGCGGTGAAGCTGGAATGAATGAGACGATCGATAAATAATATCAGTGGATGAAAACGCCAAGGCGTTCTGGGTGGCAGTATGAATACTGCAGCGGCGACGCCATGGCGGAGCAAGACGCGCGTGTCGCGCGGGCGGAGGGGGGGGGGCGTCAAGCCATTCATACACAAACGCCACGTCAGCGCGGCACGCGCGTGGTATGAATAGCGCCTAAGGGGGTCTTGTTGAAGCAGAAGGTGTCTGCTTGAAAACGTATCATAGCTGAAGACTTGAGACCCTCTACAAAAAGAAGGTGAGGGGACGTTGCTGAATTCCATACGTTGGCCCTGTCGATTTCAGCGCACCCACATTTTCGTTATTTTTTGCATTCCCTGAAGACATGCAAGCGGCTTACTTCGTGGTCAAGTGTGGAAGAATATTGATCATCGACTTTTGTAATTCTCATTGATTTTCAAGATCGATAATCGACCGATTTTTGAGAAAAGCGGTAATATGTGAACAGATCGATAGAAAAATTTCACGGGCACTTATGCTCCAAGTTTGACGAATGTACGTCGTCAGGTGAACGAAAAAAGTGGCACGAGTTCGGCTACAATGAACACTGACCTGGGCCAAAATGGTTTTCGGCAAAATCCGCCGTCGCCCTCTTTCAATAGATGGTCCAAGAACTTGAGCTATGGTATGTTTTCAAGCATACACCCTCTGCTTCAATATAGCCCCATTGAAGCAGTTCTTCACGGTCACATGGGTGAACGAGCAACAATTACCGAAGCCAACTCAGTGACGAGTTCTCCTGTGAAAAATCAGGAGGCCTTCAGGCTGTCGATCACCATTTGCTTCGAAAACCATTTTGCGCTCCGAAACTTTGTGCATTTGGAGAGAGGGGTTTGATGGAAACAACAGACTATAAGGGTGATTAGCGAAGCACATATGCCGACGGGATGAGATCTGAAAACCTGTCACCATATTTAAAGCGCACCCTGTAGAAGGTCTCATATCTTCATAGCACTCGCGAAAAATGGAAGGTTGCGCAAGCCGTCTTTCTAAACTAAAGTAGGGGATCTTCTTCATCTATTGCCTTGCCGTTTTCGCCTTGAGTCAAAGACTTCGACGTTTGTGAGACTAGTTCTCACGAGACAGTTTACACACGCTATCCATGTCTTGGGTTCTTTGTATTTGCACACTCTACGGCACTAATACTCTGCTTCGCTCAAATACTTCAGTTCCTGATAGCAGGGATTTTGTTTACATTGAACTCCTACTCAGAACTTCTTACTCAAGTTGAAAACTACGAATTGGACAGGTAACGAATGGCTTACGTTACTTGTTTGGAGTTGTTCATAAATTCTCCTCTATTTAAATGTGGTTTCATACTTAATCGTTATTGAGATATATTGGTCATTACTTGTCCGTCACCGCTTTGTTTGCACATTAGTTGACCATGAAGTAAAACCGCAAGCAATTAATGTTTGACTATATAAGTGGTTTTATAGTTGTGCGTACCTAGATAAGTTGTTTTAAACTTGTTTAAGGCATTTTAATTAGTTTACAACTTGGGAAATGAGTTCTGAGTAGTTGTCGTTCAATCAGCATAGCATAATCGCAGCAACTATGGATGCTAAAATAATGGAGAAACAGACAGAAGTCTTCAAAAGGGACACATCAGAGCTAAGAGGGGTTCGCTACGGATCCAGCCATCAAAAGGCAAGCGCTCACTACCCTTCCGAACGGCTATGGCTTCGGGTTCTGCAATAATTCGTACAAGGAATGAATGGAGGAAATGAAACTTGCCCCATAATTGGTTCCCACTAGTCATTACCAATGCCTAATGCACACTCAAAAACCTTTACGATTCTCACAGAAGCCACTTACTTGTGTGGTGCATTCCTTGAAAAATGGCTCCTTTAATTTGACAATATATATTTTCGCAAGGAAAAATTCTCAGTCATAGCACTAACTGTGCTTCTCAGAGCAAAATTCAGGTCCGCAATCGCGTCTCGACACGCTTTGCGGCCGCACGCTCCCAAGTCGGACGAGTTTCCAGCGCTGCAGAAGCCGATCTGTTGACTTCAGGTGGGTTCTAGAGACTGGAAATAAACAAATGGAGAAAACTGGATAAAAAAGCCACCTCCAGTCGGCGGCTTCGGCGCTGGAAACTCGACCACACGAGCGCGTGCGGCCGCAAAGCGTCCCGAGACGCAATTGCGGACCAGAATTTGACCCAGAAAAGCACAGTATTTTAAATTTGTTCCTCAGGCTATGACAGGATAATGCGTTGATAATTTCAGCATAGTCGCCATGCTTGGTCTCACCGTGGTTGCCGTCAGTGGGGATTCGCGAGATAACCGTCAGAATGACTACGCCTTAGTGAGTTTACATATGCGTTTCCGGACGTCTTGTACGCACGTCTATTCCACCCAACCATCGGAGCCTGCCACAGGCGAAAGCCCGCCCCTTTTACAGGGGTCCGCAGAGTTGCAGCGACTGGCGAGTGGTCGCCGAGAGTCAGCTTTGACGCGGCGACAAAAATGTTTGTGAACATTAATGACGCGGCTTCGGTTGCCCCTCGCTGGCAGTGACGCAGGGCCGTCGCGGCGTCAGAACACTGCGGTGCCCCCCACGTCGCTCTTTACGCTGCGTCGGTCGCCCCCATCGCCGAAAGTGATCGATATTGCATCCTTCAGTGTTGTTCGTCGCTGCGAGCAACGCCGCGACTTGAACTCTGCAGACCCCTTACGACCTCAATGAATTACAGCGAAATCCTCATACACAAGAATTAACCTAGAATTATCATTTCGTGAATTAAACCTAATGTGCGGATCAAGGATGCACAAAAAAATTTCGAAACCTAAAAACAAAAAATTTCAGCTCGAAAATTTTCATAATGTTCCGCTATACTATGCTATGATGCAGAAATACATTCTTTTGAATTTCGTTTTTTTACTCAAAAAAAAACAATACCGAAACAACGAAATGTTTTCTAAAAATGGTTGATCCCCAATTGGCGAGACTTCTCATTTTTTCAATTTCTCGTCTTCAAGATTTTTCGCACGTCCCTGATGTGGAAATTCAGTGGAAATGGCTAAGGGGACGAGATGTCCTAGAATCCATCCCATCATAAAGTTCCGCTTCCTTTCATTCAAGAAGAACTCTGGTTGAAATGTTAGCAATATTGAAGAAACACAGCATTTTTTCAGCCACTGATTCGAGTTCGCACTCCAACGACAACGGAAAGAAAATTAATATAAAGTATACAAATCGATTCGTTATGTACATACTTGTGTATTCGAATAAATGTCTTTAGAGCAAGCCGACTCGACGTCCTTTTTTAAACTTGTCCTGAGTCGTACTTCATGTCGCAATCAGGAATACGCGTTTTCATCGATTTTCCAGCTGACATAATGGGATGTAAACCACACATTCTCGAACAGTTGAGCAAAACATGATTTTTTTTCGTTTTCAAGATTTCTGGTTAAACTTACAACTTATCGACAGCTGGCCGCAAACGCCATTTCCAACGCGATTCATACCAGTTGATGTACTTCCATTGACATGTTGAATCTATTGTGCTAATCTGGGCCGAATTCCGGTCCGCAATTGCGTCTCGACACGCTTCGCGGCCGCGCGCATTCGGGTCGGAAGAGTTTTCAGCGCCGCAGCCGCCGATCTGTTGACTCCAGGTGGGTTTTGGAAACTGGAAACTAAGAAAAATTGGAGAAAATTGTTAAAAAAAACAACATCGAGTCGGCTTTGGCGCTGGAAACCCGACTGACTCGAGCGCGTGCGGCTGCAAAGCGTGTCGAGACGCAATTGCGGACCGGAATTTGGCCCAGATAAGCACAGTATGTGTTGTCTTCTCTGTTTGGTGAAATTTGCCCGTTTATCGCGTATGCCTGCGCGCGTATGGCGCGTTTCCTTCTCCCTCACACTTTCTTCTCTATCTCTCCCCTCGCTCCGCATAAATTTGGCTCCGAAATAGTGGACAGCTGCTGCGGGCTTCTCTGAACCCAGCTAAACGGGGTTTAACCGATTGAGCGCTACGGCAAGGGTACACCCACCAGGCAATGTTCGGTATGTTCAGGAAATTTGTTCAGAATTTGGCTCAAAACTTATTTCCGGAGGATATCCGGGGTCCTGAACACGAAATTGAGGTTCAATGGTCGCTTGTCGAGGAATTTCGACACGTCCGGCACAGGGTCGGTAACCGGAGAAAATCTTCGGGGCGAAATAAGACTTTTTATAATTTCTTGATAATTTCCAAAACGCGATGATAGATTTGCCTTGAATCTTCCCTACAAAAGTTAACTGGAGTCCTCATCTAAATTCTGACGTCCGTTTATCGACTTTCGATAGATTACGGTAGTCTCACGCGATTTTTGGTTGTTTTTTGCCGTAACTGATATTTAACTTCGCAGTGCACGCACGTTACGGTATGTTTACACAAGGTGCTGAGTTGATCGCAAAACGCTTGGCTCCGGGCGAGATTGAACCAGCAGCATATTCTCTTTCCGTGGGAGCGCCTTGTCGCACTGCACCACCGAAGCCCCAGCGTCGCTCTCACTCAACTGTTGCTCGGTAAATCTCCCACGGAAAGGGAACATGCTGGTTCAATCTCTCCCGGAGCCAAGCGTTTTGCGATCAACTCAGCACCTAGTGTAAAAGATTACAGTAGGTTACGGTGGGTGTACGGTAAATTGACAAATGTCGCAAAATTGGCTCAGAACTTCTCTGTGGGGGTTTTCTGGAGTGCTGAACAAGAATTTGAAGCCTGTTTATCGATTTTCGGAAAACTTAGGTAGGTTACGCTAGCTACATAGCATTATGACTACCGTAACCTACAGCACTGCTCAGAATATCGAGTAAAAGACCTCAGATTAGTATTCAGGACCCCGAATGACCTCTTGGAAAAAATTTTGCGCCAAATCGAACACCCCAAAAAGTCTTCTGAACACCCAGAAAATTGCCTGATGGGTTCCCTTACCTTTCCGCTCAGCTCAGGAAACCCGCCATAACTCGGTTCAGAAAGCTCCGCACAGCGTCTAGAAGGGTTGCTACTCGGCGCAACGAAGTTGGTAAAAAATTGTGGAAAATTTTTGTACGAATGAATACTAGGGGGGGGGGAGGTCGTAAAACTTCTCTCTCTACTGTAGCTTTAGCAACAGAGTTCGCTAGATTTTTCCGGATTTATTGGCGAGGGCGAATTTTTTCCAACATTATCACTCAGAAATAGGTAGAAAAATTTTTCATTTCGAGTGGAGATCGTAAAAATTTTGGAAATTTACACGAAATTTTAAACTAGAGAGGGGGTCGTATATCCGCCGAAAACCGTCGCGATGGCCTGCCCAACCCTGACTCCACAGCAGCTAGAAGCACAGATTCAAAAACGTCATTAGAAGTATTGGGTTGGGAACTAAGTAGATGCGGATTTTTTTAGAAAATAAAAGACGATTTCTTTATGGAACGAAATGACTTTAGTCTGCAATGTATTGCCTATTTTGAGCAATGACCTTTCGCCATCTTTCAGGCAGCATCATAATTCCACGTTCATAAAACTTCTGGTTTTTATCAGCAAAAAAAAACTGAACCAGGTACGATTTGACATCATTATCATTATTGAAATTTTTACCCTTCAAGGCGTTTTGCAAAGATCAAAATAAAAAGTAATCAGATGGTGCAAGGTCAGAACTATATGGTGGATGTGGCAAAATATCCCAACCAAGCTCCAATAATTTTTGCCGAGTGACTCAAGATGTCGCTTGGTTGGGATGTTTTGCCACATCCACTATATAGTCCTGACCTTGCACCAACTGATTACTTTTTATTTCGATCTTTTCGAAACTCCCTGATAGTAAAAATTTCAATAATGATAATGATATCAAATCGCATCTGGTTCAGTTTTTTGCTGATTAAGACCACAAGTTTCATGAACATTGAATTATGATGCTGCCTGAAAAAAATAGCACAAGGTCATTACTCAAAATGGCAATACATTACAGAATAAAGTTGTTTCGTTCTATGAAAAAAAAATTGTCTTTTATTTCCTAAAAAAAATCCGCATTCATGTACCTAGTTGCCAACCCAATACATCAACTATTCTAAATTGCCTTGGAAACGGCGTTTGTGACCAGTTGTTGATTCCTTGTACGCAAAACACATGCAATCCCCCTTGTTCCAAAGATCTCGGTGAAATGCCTCGCTTCCTTTCCCAGTGTTCAAAAACACCTTCAGAACCTGCATTTCCACTTCTCCAGCAAACAACAAAGACTGCTGAACTTCCACTTCGGTGACGAACACTGCCCCGGCATTATTACACCGAACACGTAACAAGACACAAGTCTCTTTGACTTCATCAGTGGTGTGCGTTTGTGTATGAGATGTGTGATAGGCCCCGAATCCAGCCACATGGTACCGGTTTTTAGCGCACTTCGCCCAGCATGTCAACAGCTTACAACTAAAATACAACACCACCACATCTAAACTGCTTCCCACCCCACTGTTCGCCTCTTGCAACCTTCTAGACACTCATTCCATTGTCCGCCATGTCAACTATCCACTATCTTATTCTACTCGTTCTCCTCAACCTATGCAGCCTGTCATTAACTGCAGAACCCGATGACAACGCCGAATTCCTCTTCGAAAACGCGAAGATTTGTAAGTAACCGAATCAATTCGTATGTTGAACATTGAATGTGAGCCAATTATGTAACAAATACATTACCAGCACATTCTTTTGCGTTTTCGGTGTATAAAAAAGGCAAAAAAACATAGCTCTGCTCAAAATGGTCATTTTGAGAAACCCTTTCCATATTTGGAATCAGCAGGATAGAGCGGACCGCTGTCCAGGACATCAGCGGAGCTACGTCCCTCCTTAGTGGCTTATACTTCCGAAAAACTTGGAAACGGACCTCATAATCGAGTTCAGCGTCCAAAACAACCCACCCCTCTAAGCAAGTTTGGGTGAAAGCACATTTCCGAGCATTGTGCAGACTGATAGCATTTGGGACTTGTACGGATTTTCGTTTGGGCGGTTATTTATATCAATTAGGGGTTCTGAAAGCGCTTTAATTAAATGTTCCAGATTTGACTTAAAATCCTCCTAGGTGGGTTTTTAGGGCGCTGATCACGAATCTGAGGTTCATTTGTCGATTTTCCCAGGTTTTCGGCTTAACTCGCTCGAAGAACCTCTGCGGGGGGATATTCTGAGGGCAAAACGCCGCTTTCGAGGTTTCCGGAAAGAAACTTTTTGAATTTTTTTTATAAAAAAAATGTTTAAAATGTTATCATTACTCGGTCAGCTAAAATTTGAAAATTTTGGCTTATTTGGTCTATAGCTGACCATTGGATGAAATTTTCCAGGAGATCTGGAGACTTCCAGAATGCTAGGATAAAATTTCCCCAAAACTTCTCCACACAAAGGTTATTTCAACTGCTTTACACAAATCTAGGGTCCGTTTATCGATTAATCTCTACATACTGTATTTTACTGTGGGTGTACGGTAGTTTGTTCGAAGTCTCAGATTTGGCCTAAAATTTCCCTGTCGGTGTTATTTGGTACGCCGAGCACGGATGTGAGAGGCATTTGCCGATTCTCGGAATAATGAAGTAGGTTACGTCAATTGAAAGGCACTAGGTCTACCGTAGACTACAGTAACCATATCATAGCGACATGCGGATCCCAGATTCACTCAGGCGATTTTCGGCCCCGAGCCGCACCGAACAGGAACCGGAGCCGCATGACAGTTCGGCTCGTACTCCCAATCTCCGGGCCACTGCTGTTGCTGTTCGGGCCAACCGGAATAGCCCGGAAAGCAACAGCAGTGGCCCGGACAGCAACAGGAGCCGACTCGCAGATTGGGAACACGAGCCGAACTGTCAGGCGGCTCGGGGCCGATAATCGCCTGAGCATGTTCGGCGCACTGTTTCGGAAGTTTTGAGCCGAATCCAAATAAATTTTCCCGAACACTCTGAAAATTCACTGTTGGGTACCTTACAGTCGACACGAACCCCCCTGCTACTTATTCCTTCCTTATGCTGTGTTGGCGCCAATTCGGTGCACATAAACTCTGGTACCGCCGTAGTGACCTCACGCTCACTCACACGCGATAACAGTTCCTACGACTACCGGTGCCGTTTCTCCAATGCGGGTTCCGCTATGACTTGTCCTAAATTTCATGCCTGTCGCTCATGACAGCGAGAAAGTATACCATACCCCTTAAACGTGGTTAGCTGGCAAATACTGAACGCAACCTAATTTGTATTTAGCATGTGAAACGGTGGACAGTAGGACAGTAGGTAGACTCTGTTTGATACCAAGTGAACTCATGTTTTCGGTAATCACAGCGCGAAGCGGTGGCTCTTTCGTCGAAACCTCCTTATCACTAGTTATATTTCACCGAGGGTAACCGCTCCGCTGCTGGTATTGATCGAAATCAACAGGTCGCTACGGCGGTACCAGAGTTTATGTTACAACATATGTGCTCCGAGCTTGCGCTAACACCAGGGATGAGCGAAACTTTTTTCTGCATTTCGGAAATCGGAACGCCGAAAACCAACTTAAATCGGGAGTTCGATCAGCGAAATTGTTAATCTGGTGACTGTGCCTACCAAAAAACTTGGGCTTATCCTTCTTAATTGAATAATTTTCATGTGAGTACAATCAACTTTGGCTTTGCTAAAAAAGAAGACGGGCCTCGAATTCGAATTCAGCGCCTGAATTAACCCCCTAGGGATTTGGCAAGGAAAAGTGTGTAATCTCGTGGTTATTTCCGACTTCTACTGCAATTTCAGGCTTGTTTTTCGGGAATCGGAAGGCCGAAAACCATCGGAAATCGTAACTCCGCTCATCCCTGGCCAATACGCAATAGGGAACGCAAAGTATCAGTGGAATCCGTGCCGACTGTACCTTTTCGCGAGCAATGAAAATGCCTTTCTTGGGATTCCCTAGGGCATTTAGAGTCATTCAAGCACGGATTATAATATGCACTGCCACATACCTGCAACAACGGAAACATGGCTCACCAAACCGTCGAGGTGCGCGTAAAACAAACCCTGGTTGGAGACTGACTTGTTTTACTTCTTTTTTGACAAAATTTTTGACAATGCCATACATCAGTCAATAAGCCGAACACGAATATGGGGTGTACCTTTCGATTTTCGAGGAATCATGTTAGCCGGGTCCAAAACCTTCATTTTCCAGCCCACAATTTTTGCACATTTTATCTTATCAGGCTCAAGCGGGGTTGCGAAATTTCGCAACGAGGGTGGGGGTCGCAAAAATTTGGGTCGAAAATGAAGAAGTGGTGAAGATATCCTAAAATTTTCATATCTTTGGTCAGAAAAGGAAGGGATCGTAGCATTGCTCAGATTTTAGGCGCTCTAAACCGACTACAGAATGAATTTTCGGCTTCTGACAATTACATTAATCAATAATAAACTGCCCAGAAATCACGCCTCAGGGAGGATCGCGAAAATTTTGGATTTTGGAAAAAAAATTGATAGTGGGAGAGGGTCGCTCCGATTTCGAAAAATTACGCAACGCAATGCTTGACCCTCGATCCTATAGAAAAGACACACTAAAAAGCGGAAAGGTAGACAAAGAACCGAAAATAAAATATATAGGAAATGCATATTAACCTAAAAGACAACACAAATGAATTAATAAAAGTCAACAGGCGGAGACCCATTTGCTGACCCTATGTGGATTCCAACACTGGACACATGCAACATTGAATGCGACAAGGACACCGAGTACTGCGTGGAAAACGAAGAACTTCAGCAGCAGTGCAAGAAAAGTAAGCAAACCTTTCAAATAGCATCATTCTTGTAAATACTTGTTGTAATCACTGTCCATGTACGACTTTCAATAAATCTCGGCATTGGCAACGTTGATATTGGCAGATGTTATGTGCAGCTTCAAACCGAGTATGATACAGATTTATTCGGCTGACGTTTCGGCGTCTTCGCCTTCTTCGGAGCCTTAGACTGTGAGCCGACGAGCTCAGATCCCCTGCGTTTGTCTACATCTGAGGGTGACTCGTTGAGCTCGTCGGCTCACAGTCTAAGGCTCCGAAGAAGGCGAAGACGCCGAAACGTCAGCCGAATAAATCTGTATCATACTCGGTTTGAAGCTGCACATAACATCTGCCAATATCAACTTGTTGTAATTTTAGAAATTTGAGGTCAAGGCCCGGTCTAACCTAAAATGCTATGGTTTTCAACCACACACACAATCACATGCATGGACTGAAAACATGAGTAGAGTTTCCAAGTCCAAAACTGGCTCAATCGGATGAAATACGGTCAATATCTATTCGCGATATTGCCAGTAAAAAGCGTTTCTCCGCGCTTCTCGCAGGATTTTTCGGACATTCAGAAATCAGGCCAATCGTTGGGACAGGGACTCTCTACACACCCAGGGAGTTGTACCGCCTCTTGCGGCGCTAATTCCACTCGGGACCGAATCGTTTGAAATGAGTAGCGTCACGTGTCGAACGGCAAAAACGGGGTGACGTAAAAATTTCAAAGAAATTAGGAATTCGGGAAAGGGTATTGCACGAGGTGTGGTGGGGATGGCCAATTTCACTCAGACCTCCCCCCCCCCCCAAATCGAGTTTTGGCGAACCCCTTAGGCCTAGTGCATAGTCTCCGCGACGAGCGACGCGACAATGCTCGTCATATATATCGACTAAAAATCTGTTGAACGTTCGCCTGTAGCACGCACGAGGTGGCAGGATGACTTTATTGACTAACGTTTCGGCGGATTCGCCCTCGTCGGAGTCTGAAACGGTCAAATTTACTTGTAAAATTAATCGGCCAAATGTAGATACTATCCTACAAAAATTCAGACAAATTTTCCAAAACGAATGGCACGGAAACATAGAAATGAGTGGCATACCTGTTCAAAAGTCCTCAGAAAACCATGTGATCAGTAGAACAACAAAGCGGGTACCAGAGTGACAGAAAGTAGCGATAAAACCCTGTTCAAAATGCCCTTCATTTCGGAAGAGGTGAGCAGCGCTATCAGGAAATGCTTGCGCGGGGCGGGATTGGAAGACTCTGTATCTTTACTGACCATCCCTCCCAGTAATTTAAAGCAGCAGTTGGTTCGCAGTCGCCAATATGACCGCGCATGCGTTACCCCACATTGCGTCATCTGCCCAGCAGGCAAGGAGGGCGACTGCGCCGCTTCGGGCGTAATCTACATTACCACATGTCAGAGCTGCGGTGAAGAGTATATCGGCGAAACGGCTCGCCCCTTACATGTGCGAATTAAGGAACACCTACAGGCCATAAAACGGCCAATGTCTCACCGTCGACTGCGTACCACGCGCTGCGCGACCGCACGCGCGTCGAAAGCAGACGGGTTTTGGCCGCCGCGCGACGAGTTTTGACCACCGCGCGACGTTTCGGCAGCCGCGCGGCGGCCGAAACTCGTCGCGCGGCGGCCAAAACTCGTCTGCTTCCGACGCACGTGCGGTCGCGCAGCGCGTGGTACGCAGTCGACGGTGAGACATTGGCCGTTTTATGGCCTGTAGATGGGAAAGAAAGTTCGCGGGTCGGCACTGCACTGGGTTGCCACAGGGTTAATTGCCATGAGGGAGATGATTTTGAGGTGAGAGTGGAGATCCTAGCGCGGGAGGCCCAGACTAGTGCGCGAAAAGCGCTGGAAGCATTCTGGATCAGTGCGAGAGATCCCAAGGTCAACCAGAAGGACGAGGGTATAAATATAACACGGGAACTCCAACCCTACATCAGACTCGGCTTCTGATTAGGGTACTTTCTGTCACTCTGGTACCCGCTTTGTTGTTCTACTGATCACATGGTTTTCTGAGGACTTTTGAACAGGTATGCCACTCAGTTCTATGTTTCCGTGCCATTCGTTTTGGAAAATTTGTCTGAATTTCTGTAGGATAGTATCTACATTTGGCCGATTAATTTTAGAAGTAAATTTGACCGTTTCAGACTCCGACGAGGGCGAATACGCCGAAATGTTAATCGATAAAGTCATCCTACCACCTCGTGCGTGCTACAGGCGAACGTTCAACACATTGTTCTGATGCCGAGGTTTATCGAGAGTCAAAATTGGCGACTAAAAATCGATACTTCTGATAGGCACTGTCGCTGTCGCGCGTCGCGAGAAGTAGGCACTAGGCCTTAGATCCCCTGGAGCGTGAGTTGTTCTGTTTTTTTTCTTTCGTTGTCCTAGAGCTGGAAGAAGAGGATGACTTCATGTAGAGTGGAAAGTATAACCGAACTCTTCATGGAAGAAAACTGATATTAAACAGTGTATACCAACCCCCAATCAGAATGTTCCACTTGGTCTACTGGCGTAGAGAAAACCCATTTCTTCTTCTTCTTCGCAGACAAATCGAGGGTTTTGTCATAGGCGAACTAACTGGGCGACCAGTATTGGATTCGTCCGTAGATCAATTGTGATCAGCGAGGTAGGTCTCTCCGGACAGCGAAATAAATGTGCGGTGTTATGGCCGATGGAACCGCAGTCTGAAAAAACACCAGATTTGCTGCTGTCAATCTTGCTGACGTAGAACATGCGCACTGTCGAGAGACTGCAGCGCAGCGATGAGAGTGTGCATCTAGCCCTTCTTCCGAATTGAGTCTCGGATATGGAGGCTGGGGGCGGTGCTTCTCCTAGTATAGAATTTAGCGCCGCGTTCTCAAGATGACACCGTACGAACTTGGTGTGCCCCTCGCGCAGAAGACGAAGTCGTTCTTGCTGTAAGTCGTGCCATCTTTCAGTTGACTTTGCTTGGAGCATCGGCAAAAGGCTTTCTTTTGTCTTTCTCTATTAGGGTAAGCACTCTCCATAACTGGGTTAAGCACTCCCCAAGACGGGTGGTTTGGTTGTTTAATATTATTAATAAGGGATTGTCGGGCTTGGAGGTGACAGTGCTCCTTTACTGGTAATAGACGGGTTTCTGCACGCAGGTGCTCGACAGGGAAACTTCTTGCATATCCGGTGGCAATGCGAAGAGCGGCCTTCTATACGCGGTGCACCTTGGTCCAAGAGAATTCTGGAACTAGGTGCTGCCAAACCGGTGCGGCACATTCCACGGCTGGCTGAAGAATCGCCTTATACGTGAGTATCGTTTCCTTGCTGCTACCCCATGAGGTACCGCCTAGGGTGTTAAAAACATTGGGTTTAGCTTTGATGACCGCCTGCTTCTGCTGGGTATTCTTATGAAACCTGAGCGACGGATCGAGCACAAGACCGAGCAATTTTGGAAATCGGGCAGCAGGCAGACGGTTTCCATCCCACTTTGCATCCGAATGAGCTCTGCGCTCGGATGGGTCCGTTGTGAGGACGGATACTGATGACTTGGATGCGGAGATCTTGTCGTCGAAGAGCCTCTTCAGCGTCTTCAGGTACTCGTTGATCTTGGTGGCGGCTACTTGTATGTCCCGATCTCGACACACTGTTATGTCATTGGCGTACGCGACAATCTTGATATCCTGGTGATTCAGGCATATCCTTGAAGTACAGACTGAAGAGAGCTGGCGATAAAACACGCCCTGGGAGACTCCAGCTGCTATAGGAATACTGTTGAAGACATGGTTCTGAAACATAACTCTTGCCCGCCGACCTTTGATAAAGGCCGATATCCCGCGCTTTTGCTCCGGTGGTATTGACGACTCCAGTAAGTTTCTTGACAGGATTCATAGATTAACCGTGTCGAAAGCCTTAGTGAGATCCAAAGCGACAGCTACACTTCTCAATGGCTTCTTAGCGTTGAACCCGTCGATTGCATAGCTAAAGATTTCTAATAACGTTGTCGTTGTAGAATGCAGCCTTCTAATTGCACAGCTGAGCAGCTTCTGAGCTGCTGGGAGACCACCCTTCATCTCTAAGGAGCAGCTCGTGGATCGTAAGAATTTCAGCCCAAAAACGAAAAAAATGGGGGGGGGGGAAGAATGTAGAAAGTTCCGAAATTTCTGGTCACAAATGAGAGGGGATCGTGGTTCTGCTATAAAGTCCTTCACAACCGCCCGACTGACCGTGCCAGTCAGTAAGGTAAGACGTGCACTGTTGAATGCGGAGAAGTACAGAAAAGTCAAATAAGATAAAAAAACATACAATTTTTTTTCAAAAAATGTCCAGTTTCGAGATTGTCAAAAAAGTTTTCGCCTAGAGGGGACATAAAAACTGCGACACTTTTCGAAAATTTCGGATCCCCAAAGGAGGAGGTGGGCGTAACTCGCCGAGGTTCTGGACAAAGGCCTGCTTGACACTACCTAGACAGGCCTTGGCCTTAAATGAACTGATCAAAGTACCTCTGGCTCCTCTGCTTCCACAGAAATACAGAAACCATTCCAGTGCCAGAAGAATGCATACAACTACTACAAGAAAAAATGGCGGTCAAAAATTTCTTCGACGACTGATGGATACCTAAGAACCCTTGAATAATGTAAATTTTAAACCATGTTCTGTACAAATAATGTTCAGCTGTTTTCCTGGAATCAATAAACTTGTTTTCATGTACAATTTTCTAAGTGGTACACAACTGATAAAAATGGGAAACAGGATTATAAGATTACCTGCAAAAAAAACTTTGAGAAAACATCGCGATAGCAGACTACTTAATTGAATTAACGGAAAGATAATGGAAACTACACAAAGTCAGATACTACCACTAGAATTTTCGATTCTTTCGGGTAGGTTTTGCCTGCTAAATGGCGTGTCACCTACCGTATCCTACAGTAAACATTTAAAATTTCGACAACCGGGCTTGTGCAGATTCGTGTTTAGCACCCTAGATTACCCCTACATACAAGTTTTGAGTAGAAACAGGAAAACTCCTTCAAAACACCCTAAAAGTTGCCTGATGAGCACCCTTGCCTTGCCGCGAAGCTTTAAAAACGCTCATAACTTCTTTCAGAGTGAGTGTAGGCAGCTGCGAACGGCATATACAGACTTCACGCCCTAAAATGGTTCTAGAAAAGTAAATTTCATTTGGAATGGCTAGTATGATTAACAAGAGAAGTATACTAAGCGTAGGTCGGATCTGCCAAAACGACTAGTACCGTTAGTATCTGTTCTGGCTCAATAGTAAAAATGAACAGTATCCCGCCCCGAGCTGCAGGTTCAAAAAAGTTATGAGAATTTTTCAAGCCTCACGAAAAGGCAAGGGTACCCATCAGGCATTTTTTTATGAGTTTCAAAAAATTTTCTCGGATTTAGCTCAAAAGTTGTATGTAGGGGTAATCTAGGGTCGTCAACACGAACCTGGAGTCTTGTTTGTCGAAATTTCGAGGTTTACTGTAGGTTACGGTTGGTAACATGTCATTTAAAAGTCAAAACCCACCTTAGTATTTTGAAAATCGACAAACGGACGTTATGTTCGTACTCACCACCCCGAATAACCCCCCCCCCCTACAAATTTTGAGTATAATCTGAGATTTTGACCAAACTACCGTATAACCACCGTAATCAACAGTAGTCTGCGAAAAATCGATAAACGAACTCCAGATTCGTGTTTAGCACTCCAAATAACCCTCAGGGAATGATTTTGAGACATATCTATAGTAGAAATCCGGAAATCTCAAAAGTGGCGTTTTGCGCTCGAAATTTTCCCCCGTTGGGAAGCTTCGAACGAAATTAGCCGAAACCTTTGGAAAATCGACCAATAAACCACAGATTCGTAATCAGCGCCCCAAAAACCCGCCTTGTGAAATTTTGAGTTGAATCTGGAACTTTTTTCTAAAACACTTGCAAATCGTTATAAATAAACGCCAAACCGAAAATCCGTACAAGTCCAAAACGCTGTCACTCTGGACAAGGTATGGAAAATGCGCCTTCACCCAAACTTTGCTCAGGGGGGTAATTTTGGGCGCTGAACATATTTGTGAGGTCCGTTTCCGGATTTTCCGAATGACTAATGCGCTTTTTGGGATGGCACAAAAAGCTCAAAAAACGACCTTTTCAAGCTTGTAACTTCTTGGAACCTGCAGCTCGCGGCGGGATACTGCGCATTTTTACTATTGAGCCACAAGAGATACTAACGACAGTAGTCGTTTTGACAGATCCGACCTACGCTTTGTATACTTCGCTTGTAAGACTAGTTCCCTTGTCAGCATCGTTATCAGCAATTGTGTTTCGGCATGATCGACGCCCTCCATCAGTCGTCAACCAAGACGGAGAGCTCATGAGCATTGCCCCAGAGTTCAGAGACCAATCGAATGGAAAAAAAATCAACAGTAGCAAAACTTTGACATTCAGGAATTCTGTGACCGTTTCCAGAAATATCAATGAGAAACGATGCTTGGAAAATTACCTTCTCTCGTAGCACACGTTGTTGTGGATTTTGCTTTCCCCGAGCTACTTGAGCAATTCTTTTGAGCAGAAATGGTGAAAATACTGCAAGCACCTTGAAATAAATACGTCAAATCCTTGGAACCATATAAGATACCGAACAGGAGAACAATTACCTCTTTGTGAGCAGCATCCCCACTGGAAAGAGTAAGTTTAGCCGTGTCGAAGATTCTTTCTAGGACTTTTGACTCATCTCCAGACGAACACCATTTTTCCACAACATCTATGAATAAAGAAGAAATATACTGGAGGAATTGAATAACGGATTAGACAGAATAAATCAGCAATAAAATACATTTCAATGACAGGATCATTTCTACTCTATGCAATGCCAGATACTGTGCTTATCTGGGCCAAATTCCGGTCCACAATTGCGCCTCGACACGCTTTGCGGCCGCACGCTCCAGAGTCAGAAGAGCTTCCAGCGCTGCAGCTGCCGATCTGCTGACTCTAGGCGGGTTTTGGAAACTGGAAACTAAGAAAAATTGGAGAAAATTGTATAAAAACGCCACATCGAGTCGGCTTTGGCGTTGGAAACCCGACTGACTCAAGCGCGTGCGGCGGCAAAGCGTGTCGAGACGCAATTGCGGACCGGATTTTGGCCCAGATAAGCAAAGTACAAGATGTACAGGGTGGTTCACATGAAGTGTGACGCGTAAAACTGGCCACAGCTTTGAACAAAGCAATTCAAATACGGGTTATTGACTTTTGTTCAGTACTTACAACCATTCTAAATAGATGTTATAGTACAGGTGATCACATTTGAAATGACCCACCTTTGCTTCAATACAAGCATCCAGTCTATTCCGGAGATTTTGAGGATGCGCGCAACCATTTTCGGAGAAATCTCGTCCCATGCTTTCAACGACCTCGTTTCGGCGAATCCAAAAAGTTGTGATAGACGAGCAGGTCTTTTGCTCCATATTCGACAAGATAGCAAAATCCCAAGGGTTGGGGTCAAACGAGTTTGACGGCCAGATATCCTTCGACCAGATGCTCGCAGGATCGGCCTCGCACCATTCCAAAGTCTTCTTTGCGCCGTGGGCAGGTGCTCAATCCTGCTTAAAGGTCCATTCGATGTCCTTGGCATTTTCTTCGGCTCAAGGAAGAACGGCGATCTCCAAAATCTGTTCCCGATAGACTACGGCGTTAATTTTGACTCCCTTTTGACAAAACAGGCCTAGCCTTGCCGAGACCTGATACCAGCCCACACCAGGGATGAGCGGAGTTCCGCGTTTCGCATTCTGAAAACCGCAGAAAACGCCGCGGAACGCGAAAATATCGGGTCATCTGGGACGTAAGAAAACACTAGATGATTTCTGATTTTTTCCGCGTTTCGCGTTCCGAAAACCGCACTTCCGCGCATTTTCAGGCGTTTCGCGCCCGATTTCCGAAAACCGATAAAAAAATTTTGCTCCGAAACCCGAAAACCGATTTCCGAAGTTTCATATTTTTATTCCGCTCATCCCTGGCCCACACCATGACGGACGAAATAAATCGGCTTTTATGATCTTGAAGACTATTGGAGATCCTTTTTACAACAAATCCCGTTAATTCTGCGTCTTTTGGAACGCCTTAACGGTAAAAATTTTCTCGTCCGTGGAGAAAATCCAGCCGAGCTTGCCAACACACGCAAGGGTCTTCATATTCCTGCATTTTTTACAACCTGGCGGCCTTGATTTCGTCGGTAAGGCATTGTCCTCAGGTGAATTTGTAAGGATACAATTGAAGATCATCTCCGATCAATCGTTGAATGTTAGAACGAGGTACTTTGACTTCCATAGCCAATTTTCTGATGCTTCCTCCAGGATTTCGGCAGGGCTTGTCTTTGATGGCCTTTCAAAGGGCAGGAGTCTTCGCAGTTCGTTCTGGTCTTCCTCGTGAACGGTATTTAATTCCACCTGTCTCCCAAAACGTTTAATACGAGACAAACCTGCTCCCGAAGCAGTCTGAGAGTCTTCGAGATGTCGGAAGCCGACGAATTCACCTTGCCCCCTCCCCATAGCTGCCCTAATAAAACTGTAGCTACAATATCGCCAACAACTCTGACACTAATGGTTGTGTTCTGCCGAATGGCTGCTTCTTCTGCTTGTCTCGGGGCAAACGCATGGCATTTCGGGTGATACAGAAGGTGTTTCGGAGCCAATCCAGAGCCGAAGAGCAAGGCCATGCGGGGTTGTGAAATTTCTCAAATGAGGGGGGTCACAAAATTATTGGCCCGAAAATGAAGGTTAGGGGAATCGCAGAAATTTCGGACCAAAAACGAAAATTTCTGGAAGCGCTTGGAAAGCGAAAATAACTTGTCGAATCAGACTCCAGGATTTACGGAGACGCTCCCGGCCATTGAACCTATTTTCAAACTATTTCGAATAATTTGAGTTGAAAAAGAAAGAAATCACTTTCCACTAACACGAACAATTTTAACATTTTTTTTTTGCAAAAAAAAAAGAAAAAGCCCAACAATTACACCTTGGAGAAATTGCAAAATTTAGGGGTGCTATGTGGGAACGGGGGGGGGCCACTGTTGTTTCGCATTTGGCCACGCCCAATTTTCCGTGCCGCAATGACTCTCCTGATTTTGGCAGGGGAGGAAAACCCCGGGTAGGTGCTCAAATTTAGTGCGGCACAGTAAAATGGGCGTGTCCAAGTCCATCGCTCCATAGTGCCTCCCCCTTCCCACATAGCACCAATTTAGGATTTTAGGAGAAATTTCTGATGGCCGGGGTCGCTCCGATTTCGGAAAATTACTGTGCTTCTCTGGGCCCAAATTCGGTCCGCAAATGCGTCTTGACACGCTCTGCGGCCGCACGCGCTTGGGTCAGTTGAGTTTCCAGCGCCAAAGCCGACTCGATATGGCTTTGTTATACAGTTTTCTCCAATTTTGTTTAATTTCCAGTTTCTAAAACCCACCTAGAGCCAATAGATCGGCAACTGCGGCGCTGGAAACACTTCCGACTCGAAAGCGCGCGGCCGCAAAGCGTGTCGAGACGCAATCGCGGACCGAAATTTGGCCCAGAGAAGCACAGCACACAACGCCCCGCTTGACCCTGCCGTAGAGCGATGTCTCGGTATAAACGGCCGACGTTTCGAGTGAACAAATTCGACCTTTCTACGGCAGCGGCCTGAAGGGACACAACTGAGAGTCACAAAATATATTTATCAACGCATACTTACCCCGATACACACTAGAGAACTGTCCGGAGGCATGGGACGAAACCAGTAGTAGTTTCAAAAACGGTTCCAAAGCAGTATTGTCACATTTCTATAAAAGAGAACTATGTGAAAATCCGTAGCTTACATAAAATTTTGCGCCACTTACTTTAACAACGATAAGTAGAAAAGCCAGATCACTGATACTGAAGCAGCAGGAGCCATCCTTTTGAATGAAGCTTACACACTCGGATATGTACGACTGAAAATTATCAGATCTCCGAAACAAGTACAGCCTCCATAACGCTAATGTAAGCCCGTTTAGTCACGCCACAGAGACGACTTTCGTCCCCTCCCCCCCTCGTTTTGTTTTCGGCCAGACTCGCCTTGACCCCTTCTGGTGATGCACCACACCATTGGATGGAGGCCCACCCAGATGTCAAATGGGATGGTGACCGGTTGCCAGCAGCAAAATTCCCCAAGCTGCTTGGCCTTATTTTTGATCCGTCACTGAAGTTCCACAAAAACGCGGAACAGAAACAGACAGTCGTCAAGGCAAAGCTTAATATTCTGAGAGCTCTTGGAGGAACATCATGGGGAAGCAGCCGAGAGACTATACTGAGAACCTTCAGAGCCGGCTCTGGAATATGCGGCACCAGTGTGGCAGCACCTGGTGTCTGACAGCTCCTGGAATAAGCTGCAGCGTGTACAGAATGCTGCGGTTAGAATTTCTACCGGTTGTGCAAGGAGCTCCCCAACAGAACATCTTCACGCGGAGGCCTGCATATTGCCGGTCAAGGAGCATTGTGAACTCCAGGCACAGCAGATGTATATTAATGTTCTGAGACAGCCGAATCATCCGACAAAGAGAATCATGAAGCCCATTAGAGAGAGGTCGATTAGGACGCCGTTCGCCGATGCTCCTCGTAAAGTTGATGTACAGAGATGGGCCGACTCCAACATGGAATGGCTTCGTCTTCTGCGTGAGGAGCACACCCAGTTTGTTCGAGGATATCTAACGAAGGCGGCTGTGAACCCTATCTTAGGAGCAGTGCCGCCTCGGGTTTGCGAGTCCGAGTCTCAACTCGGCAGACGAGCCAGATGTGCTCTTCCCTCGCTGCGCTGTGGTCACTCTATTCTGCTCATGTCTTACGTCAACAAGATCGACAGCAGCCGACCAGCCGCATGCCCGGACTGTGGTGCTCCCGGACACGACACGGCGCACTTGTTCATGAGCCCGAAGAGACCTACCTCCTTAACCACAATAGACCTTTGGACGAATCCTGTCAAGGCCGCCCAGTTCCTCAACCTATGACAAAATCCAATTCGAGGCTGCAGAAGAAGAAGAGGCCTGAAGAATGTTTGCTCGAAGCCGCACTGACCCCGAATACCCCCACTCCTAGGTGAAATCTGAGCAAACGAATTTTCGACCCCGAAATTCGAAGGAAAAGGGATAGTGCTTATAATTTTGCACATAATCACCAAACCGTACCCTAAATTTGAGAAAGGAAAGTTACTTTTATGAAACAAATTGACATACCGGAAATCGATCTTTGAGAAGCAAAGCAAGATAGACAAACTCCACCGAAGAACTAGTGATAGCCGTGTCAAGATAACTCCTGAGTAGTGGAAGAACACCCTGAAAAGACAAATATACTAGCAATCAGTTAATCGAAGCAAGCAGATCGCAAATAGATAGCCGGCGAACAGCGTGACTATGCCAGTGGGCGAACCGCTAGCGACTAAGGGGCGTTTCGCAGGCAAATGGAGAGTGAATAACGGGGAAAAATCGCCGGCCATTTGCCAGCTATTCACCCGCTCTATACACAGAGAACTGAGCGAAAACTCGTAAAAACTATGCGAAACAGACCGACTTGAACTTTTTCCTGTCCATTTCAGCAGCTATTTCAGCTACTACTTGGACAATTGACATGCCTAAGGTCGGATATGAGCGATAAATTTCCAGCTCTCGCTTTATGAGAACATCTTCGACCTGAAATGAGTAACAGGTTGATTACCCAGGGGAAGCAGACACTGAGACGGGTAATTTTCATACCTCTGTGTAGGCCTTGGACTGAAAAATCGAAGAAACTAACAGATGTTGACCTATGGCATTTGCGCTACCATTTTCCTAAAATTGAAAAAGTGAGGAACTGGAGAAATAAAAAAAAGGTTCACAAGAAACAACTCTATCGTTTAGATCCAATTTCTTGTCCGCCAGCTCAAACAACCTCTCGACCGTCCAAGATTCGGATAACTCGCTCAGAAGTACAACAAAAGCGGTCGAATACCTGAAAGTAAGGGCAATATTGGCATAAAAGATAACAAAACTCCGTCTCCGTGTCAACTTCTGCCAAATTGGAGTTCGGCTGAATTCTTACCTCTCCTCACCAATGCCGGTCCTCAGCGGTTCAACATTTTACATATAAAGTTCCTGCTACCGTTTCACTGAATAGGGTTGTGCTCGGCGTTTGCTGATGAATTCAAATTGTACTACCCTATGTCTAATGCTGGGGCTTCAGAGGCTCTGCAGCAAGCTCTAGTGATGTAGTCAGTTGGACTGATAAGTGGAAATTGCCGCTCTCCAAGGAGAAAGCCAAGGTCTTGAAACTGGGCAAACGCAAGGTGTGCTGGCCTTATACAGTGGGTGGGTTCGGGCTGGCGAAAGTTGATGAGATAACGGACCTGCGGTTTCTCATCAAAAGTGACTTTAGCTTCGACGATCACTGTATTCAGATGGCTTCGAAAGCAAATAAAATGATGCGCAGCATGCTCAGGGCGCTCTAAACCACTAATCCTGGTGCTCTCGATGAGGTTTATCGAAACATATTTCGTTGGACGAATTTCCGCCATGGTGTGTTAGACCTCCACTTCTAGAATACGTGACGGTAGGGTTTAACCCGTATAAGTTCAAGTAAATAGAGATGCTTGAGGGGGTGCAGCGGAATTTCACAAGTAGGGTACTTATAAGGACCAGTGGCTTTAATTCAATAGAAGTCTGGGCTATTTAGGCAGAAATGACAAGCTAGGGCTCACGACTTTAGCGCGAAGGAAGAGTAAGTTTGATTTGATAATGCTGTATAAAGATAATGTGCTAATGCCGGAACCATGGTGGTACCGGTTTTAGTTCAGGTCGTATATTCAACCTCAGGGCATCTACGACCAGGGGTGGTCCATAGAAGATGGCCCTCCTTGGATCTAGAGGGATTATGCGATTGCACTTCTTCGTCAATAAAGCCGGTACCGATTTTGATAAGCTGCTGAGAATGTGCCTTGTCAGCGGGTCATTGTCTACACTCACGAAGCCCTTGAGATCTGTCTATCTGAGATCTCGGAATGTTTCTTAGCTAATGAGGAATTGATTTTCTGTCATATTTTTCACTTTGTTTTTTTTAATTATTTTATGAACACTTCTTCGCCCTGTAAAAAACTGAATCAAATTGAACTTCGCTTAATCGGACCCCCCCCGGACCGGCATTGGAGAGGTGAAGCAAGAATTCAATAGAACTCGGAACGTTATGTTCGCGAGGAAAGCTCGATTCCAAGGTATTATACGTGGGTGTTTAATCCACTAACTCCAAGTTAACAATCAATTAACGATGAGACACTCTGTCAAGAGTGTCAAAAACTCGAAGCTAACCGTCACGGCGGCTGCGGGAGGTATAACTCACATTTTTCTCATTTGTGTGCTTACACTGAGATTCGCCCAAATGCGTGAACGTGCATTGAGACTAACCTCACCTTTCTAGATTCAGAGGCCTTATAAGGACCTTTTCTCACACAAAACGGTTAAGCTGTATTTTTAAGGGGTGACGAACAACTCGTCCACCACCTCCAATTCAAAGCACTGATAAGCTACCGAAATTGGGAATCGCTATTCTTTTGAAGCAATGAAGGTTTCCACACTCACATTAGGACAATCCCTTCCGGAGGTTTCGATCCCCACTACAAAATCGGGGAGCACCCTGCGGTGCAAAACTAGTTGGGGGGTACTCAAAATTCAGTCAGAATCGATCGATATGATTGATATGACATCTGATAATATCAGTTACTGATATCAGATATATACTGATGACAGATATGAACAGGTATGAGAATGCAGAGTAATAATCATTTAGGTGAGAATCTTGGTGATGTAAACGCGAAATGCCGCACACCTCGCAAATTGCCAGTGTCATTGATTCTACGTGATCAATGGGTGGACATTTTCTAGAGGCGCTTTGGAAATGGGAATTTCATGAAAGGGACAAGTTACACCCGGCAGCCGCCGTGACGGTTAGCTGCGAGTCTGTCAAAAGCCTTCAAATTCACTCGAAGCTAACCAACACTGTGGCTGCGGATGGTGTAACTCATATTTTTCCTCATTTGCGTGCACCTAAATCCGTCCTAATGTGTTTTGAGTTTAGCCTCACCTTCCTGAAAACAGGGGTCTGACTTGGGTCTTTCTCAAGAAAATCGGTAGAGTTGTGTTTTGAAGAGGTGACAAACAACTCGTCCACCGCGCCTATTTTATAGCAAGGATATGCAACTAAGATTGGGATTCCATTTTCTTTTGCAGTAGTAAAAGCCCCCACACGCACATGCAAATCTCACCCTACCGGAGAATTCAATGCTTTCCCCCGAAATCCATAAACACCCTGAACATATGGACGAGTTACACCCCGCAGCCGCCGTGACGGTCAGCTGCGAGTTCAAATTCCAGGTAAAAACCATCCACAACAATATTCGAAAGATTCAAAAATTAACGCCGAGAAACTAAAGTACTATGTGTGTCATCAACAAGTAGAAAAGTAAAGCAAATGCAAAATCAAAATTCGAGAGAGCAAGTTATAGAACGAACCCAAACCGAGCAGCACCTCTGGGAGAGCTCAGACCAGTCACCAAGCGTTCGACGCAATATTCAAGGGCGGAGGAGTTTGATTTCTAGAAAATCCCGTATATCAGACTTTTAAAAGCGCACTAAAGCATATTGTGACTCACAGCTTTCATTAAAAGTCGGCCAACAGCATTGAACCTTTTGTTTGCGTCGAGTTCCACAAGATCATAGAACTCGTCGAGAATATCATCGCTAGGTCGCATCACCTATGTACAGAGTAATAAAGCTCTATCGAAATTGAACGGCTTTAAATAATGAAGTAAGACAATGAGGCCGAGGGAATAGGAATTCAACTTCATTCAGCGACCGAAAAATCAAACAAAAGCATTTTCCTTGTACGGTGGCACGCGATTCGTGTAATTGCGGACTAAGATTTTCGTTGACGCCATCGGCAATTTTTGATCAACTTTGCGGTTGACCGACATTCTGTGATCCATTCCAACCTTTAACCCTTGACACTGAGATACAGTCAGAATTAGGTAGCATGATTTCAATCAAATCGAGTCTATAGGCGGAAAATCAGAACGTACTGATTTTTTTCGATCTTCCGGATAAACTAATACAGACGTCGAATACTGCCGTCGAGCAAAAACAGCTGATTCGGAGACGAACGGCACCGTTTAAAGGAGGGGGCAGTGGCTACCGCACTGGTGTTGGGTCCCGATAGGAATGGACGAGTTTACACGCTCCTCCTTAAATTTAGCCGCGAGCGTGGGTGGTGGCCATCGTGTATCAACACATTGAGGAGGCGGGCTATTACCCGACCCGCTTATTGCCAGTAAGGGAGCACTGTCAGCTCCAGGCCCAACAATTTTTCATCAACATTGTCAAACAACCAAATCACCCCTCTTGGAGAGTGCTAAACCCCGTCAGAGAGAGAGGCGTCAGAAAGCCATTCAACGATGCTCCCAGCAAAGTCAATCTGCAAAGATGGCACGACTCACAGCAAGAATGACTCCGTCTACTGCGCGAGGAGTATACAGTTGACCGCAATGTTAAAAGGACATGGTGCGGTTGCGGACTCGCACTAAATTACGGTAGAATCTGGCACTTTGCCAGATTTCGTCATCGATCGGCGCCAACCGTCGTCTCTCTGCTCACGAAAATGTCAGCTGTGGCGCCGATCGATGACGAAATCTGGCAGAGTGTCAGATTCTACCGTAGTTTTAGTGCGAGTCCGCAACCGCACCATGTCCTTTTAACATTGCGGTCAACTGTACTCAGTTCGTACGGTGCCATCTGGAAAAGGCGGCCATTAATCCCATATTGGGGGTAGTGCCGCCCCAAGTCTGCACATCCGAGGCTCAACTCGGAAGAAGGGCCAGGTGCACCCTGGCATCACTGCGCTGTGGTCATTCTACCATGCTCATGTCCTACGTCAGCAAAATAGACAGCAGAAAATCAGATGTTTGCCCGGACTGTGGCTGCCTCGGCCATGATACTGCACACCTTTTCAAATGTCCGGAGAGACCCACCACGCTGACCGTAATCGAATTATGGACGAATCCGTTACTGGTCGCCCAGTTTTCCAACCTATGACAAAACCCTCAATGTGGCTGCAAAGAAGGAGAAGAGGAGGCGGGAGAAACGGGGGACGAGCGAGGTTCCTGATTGGACGCAACACGATCATCACGTATCGCATGATGCAACACCGTAGTCCGCCACCGCAGACCGGAATTCAGCTCAGAGAGCGACAGTATTCGGCTGGCTCCTACTTGACGCGATCAGCCCACAAAATCGCCGATGTGTGCCCTCCTGATAATCTACGCACGCCTTTTCCACACCCATCCAGAGTAGTCGTCTACGACCAATCACGGTATTCATGGAACTCCAGGCCACGACGAAAAAAGCAAAACCCACCCGGGTGATCCGGCACCCCAGTCTGAGGATGCTCGAAACCGCGCCGCAACACGCTTCCGCAATCAGCGTGCATTTTGCGGACGGACTGAACGCGATTGCGTAGATCGACTGTAATATCTATTGCAAATAGAAATTTTTATTGTCGAACTAAATGTATCTTGATTACTTCCATGTTTCCGTTCATCCATTGTGATTACCCAATAAATTTGATGATTATTATCATCATGTCGTGCAAACTGCTTTCAAGTTTTATTGAAACCTCGAAACTTCAATTTATCGTGGAATACAAGCACAAAAAATTAAAAACATTTAGAATTTTTATCGATTCCAGAGACCTTATTAGGAGATAACTATCGATTGCTAGCGACTAAGCTAAAAGCCTGGTAAAGGAGATACTCCTACTAAGTACAGAGATATCGATGCCTATTGGGGTCTGCAGAGTTGCAGCGGCCGGCGACTGGTCGCCGAGAGTCAGCCTTTACGCGGCGAAAATAATATTTTTGAACATTATAGCCGCGGCGTCGGTTGCCGCTCGCCCTTCACGCTGCGTGGGTCGTCCGCCTTGTCGAATGTGATCGGCATTGCATCACCCAGCGCTGTTCGTCGCTGCGAGCAACGCCGCGACTTCAACTCTGCAGACCCCTTATAGGACAGAAAACAGGTCATTGCGACTTCTTCTCCTCCACTTCTTTTCTAGTTTTATTTGAAAGACGTTCCAAGCATTCCTTGTGCATATTCAACAAGTCGAAATCGAGAATACAGTTATCCTGAAACAAACGCAAACCCTTACATAAATTTTGTTTCAAACTAGCAACATAAAAAACAAATAAATTTCCGCACCTGGTTGAAGACGAACGGGATCGCTCGTCGTTTCTCGTTGACTAATGGCCTTCGTTTCAGCTCATTAGCGTCTCTAGACAGATCACAGATTACTTATAGGAGTCGCAGAGAATCCAAAGGGAAACGTACGTGCGAAAACTCACTTGAACACACAAACCGTAGGAAGCTGGCGCGACGTGGGATGCGCATTCACACGGAACCGTTCCGCCTCTTTTGGCCAACGTCCAATGTCTAGTTTTCCAAAACGCAAGTTCGGCAGTGAGAACCTGCAAATACGAGAACCTGAGCAATCACTTAGCGCAAAAGAATAGAACACAACTAGAGGACTGTACAGGGTGCCCTTTAAATATGACGACAAAGTTTCAAATCTCAAACCGTCGACATAAGTGCGCGCCTAATCGGCTTCTGTGGTCTGTTCTTTCCTATGGACCTCTCTCTCAACACGTACGGCGTTTCGCAGCATGAAACCGTTCTTGAAATCAATAGTGGGCAAACGCCTGAGAGATCCTCAGTTTATAGGAAATATATCGACTCGTAAGAATCTTCGGTAATCTTTCCTACTTCCCGTAGGCGAGCCTAGAAAACTGCTCTATGGGGGTCATTCTAAGGCAGAAGGTGTCTGCTTGGAAACGTATCATAGCTGAAGTCTTGAGACCCTCTACAAAAAGAAGGTGAGGACAGGTTACTGAATTCCATACGTTGGCCCTGTCGATTTCAGCGCACCTACTGTGCTTATCTGGGCCAAATTCCGGTCCGCGATTGCGTCTCGACACGCTTTGCGGCCGCACGCTCCCGAGTAAGAAGAGCTTCCAGCGCCGCAGCCGCCGGTCTGCTGACTCTAGGTGGGTTTTGGAAACTGGAAACTAAGAAAAATTGGAGAAAAATGTGTAAAAAAGCCACATCAAGTCGGCTTTGGCGCTGGAAACCGGACTGACTCGAGCGCGTGCGGCTGCAAAGCGTGTCGAGACGCAATTGCGGACCGGAATTTGACCCAGATAAGCACAGTACATTAATTTTTGCATTCCTTGTAGGCATACAGGCGGCTTCGTGATCAAACGCGGAAGAATATTCTTCATCGAGTTGTGTACTTGTCATCGATTTTCAGGAAATTCGATAGTCGGTCGATTTAATGGATTCTTGAGAAAAGTTGATAATATGGGTACAGATCGAAAGAAGACCTCCAGGGGCCCGTATTCTCCAAGTTTGACGCCTTCATGTGGTCAGCTAAACAAAAAAAAAGGCAAGTATTCAGCTGTCTCCAACACTGACCCGGGCCAAAAATGGTTTTCGGCAATTCGTCCTCGCGTTCTTTTAATAGCGGGTCTATGAACTTCAGCTGTGGTACGTTCTAGAGTAGACACCCTCTGCTTCAAAACGGCGCCACTGGATCAGTTCTCCGCGGTCCTCTTCTTCTTCTTTGCAGCCACTGAGAGGGGTTTCGTCACAAGTTGAGAAACTGGGCGACCAGCACTGGATTCGTCCACAAGTCTTTTGTAGTGAGCGTTGTTGGCTCCACGGTCAAATGGGTGAACTAGCAACAATAGCCGAAGCCGACTCAATGGCGAGTTCTACTGTGAAAAATCGGGAACCCTAAAGGCTTTCGCTCACCATATCTTTCAAAAACCATTTTGCGGTCCGAAACTTTGTGCAGTTGGAGAGAAAGGTTTGACGAGAAGAACAGAACACGGAAGCCGATTAGGCACGTACTTACGCCGACGTGATGAGATTTAAAAGCTTCTCACCATATTTGAAGCGCACCCTGTAGATTGTCATACTTGTTTCCAGAAAAGCAAGTTGTGGTAGTCAAAATACATTACACTCAGAGAGAAAATGGACTCAATTTTCTCAGCGAATCTAACAAGGCAACTCCCACATGAAATGTGATTTTCTAGCACCAATTTTGGTAGTAGATTTCTTATATGCCTTTCGCAGCTGCCTAAAATCACTCTGGAAAAAGTTATAGGCCTTTTTTCAAAGCCTCGCGGCAAGGTAAGGGTACCATCAGGCAATTTTGGGGGTGTTTCCAAGAAATTGTCCTGATTCTACTCAAAACTTGTATGTAGGGGTAATCTAGGGTGCTGAACACGAATCTGAAGTCCGTTTGTCGAAATTCTGATATTTATTGTAGGTTACGGTAGGTACCATGACGCTTAATGCCAAAACCTGCCTTCATCTTTCGAAAATCGACAAATGGACATGAAATTCGTATTCAGCGCCCAAAATTAACTCCGCATAGCAATTTTGAGCAAAATCTGAAACTTTCACTACACCACCGTAATCTACCGTGAACTGTCGAAAATCGATGAACTGATCTCAGATTCGTGTTCAGCACTTCAAATAACCCCCAAAGCAATAATTTGAGCCATGTCTATCGTACCGGAAACCGTCACAAGTCGCCCTCAAAATTTTCCACGATGGAATCGATGGAAAACTTTAAACGAATAGAGTCGAAAACTTTGTAAACCGACGAATAAACCTCAGATTTGCGATCAGCACAGCAAATTACACCCACGTAGAAGTTACTGGTCCAATCTCAAACATTTTTCTTGCACGCTTATGGTTTCCTTGCTGCTACCCCCATGATGTAACGCACAGGGCCCTGAGCACATTAAGTTTCGCTTTGACGGCAGCCTGCTTCCGCTCGGTGTTTCTATGGAACCTGAACAATGGATCGAGCGAGTGGGTAAGTGAGCAGCAGGCAAACGATCTCCGTTCCACTCCACAACAGGATGGGCGCTGTGCTCAGCTGGATCTGTTGTGAATACGGATACTGATGACTTGGGAACGGAGACAAGATTCCCTATAATGCATCGTTTGTCATACTCTAAACCGCTTACAACTCCGTTCATACGAACGCTTATCTCATAGGAAACACAGATTCGGCTTCTATGTACGTTGAAAAATGACTCAATAGATTGACATCTAGCTTGACGTGGACACTTCGTCTGTGAATTCATCTCTTATTTCATTAGAAGTGTGAATACTTCACCTTTCACTCAGCTGAGCAAAAACAGGAGATGCGTGTTTGCAGTCAGGACTCCAGGTAGTGTAAAATTGGATGATAAATATAGATTTTCGGTCCTTGTCTAGTTCTTCCTGCAACAGAAAACTTCACCAACGTACTAAAGATGACAACGGATGCCAGAGATAAAGAGCAAAACTCACAAATAACTCTGATCCCTGATAATAGGTGATCTTCTCTGGACCGCTGTATACCGGTTCCGGCACAACAACGGTAACCACTGTAAGAAGCACAGATGTGTGATAAAGCGAAGGTATAGTAGAAGATCCAATGTGATCTTACCGACAACAATCAGCAGGTAGATAATGCCAACGAGAGCATCTGCGCGGATAAACAAGGCAATGTTGGCTATTTTAGAGAAGAGGAAGGCGTTGTTGATATAGTGGAGCCAATTCGTCGCCTTTCGACCCTTCCATGCAATGATCACAGCCAGAAACATGAGAATTTCCCGTTCTCGCTGAAAACGGCAGACAGAATTTGATTGGCGAAAAATTCCATTTACGAGTACCGAGGTCTCGGTCTGCACCTTTGATTCCGAACGCTTTTCAAATGAAGCATATGTCGAACTCATGTAAATTCACTTCTGTAAATTCTAATAAGCGATGAGGGAGTGGGCGAGATTATCCCCTCCCCAACCATTTTCCTCCATGACTAACCCCTAACTTACAGGGGGATGCTAAGTAAAAGGCAGGGTTGCGACTCGGCGCAATAGGGGGTCGTAAAATAATTGGAAAATTTTGGAAAAAAATGTGAAAATCGGGGGGTCGTACGAATTGATCGAGATTTACCACAAATTTGAACCTTTTCTGACTTCTACACTTTCGAAAAGCTTTGGAATTATTTTTTCGTAAGGGAGATGATTTAAGCTTTGGAACGTTTAAACAATTTTGATCAGCGAAGAGGGGGTCGTGGCTCCGCCGAAAATTGGCGCAACAGCCTGCTCAACCCTGGTATACCCTGTCCCAAACCAGATGGCAAGCGTACAGCCCAAAGAAGCAGTGCGCCGCCCTCTGCGTCTCTGACATTTTCGTATTTTAGCACGTTTTTTTTTAACTTTCTCACTTCATTTTCTTACATACTCCATTGCTCTTTTGCGTTCTTTTCTCTCCAAATGTTGGTGTTATCCACTCTCGATGCATATTTTGTTCTTCACGTGGCAGGGAAAGTTTTTTCAGGATATGGGTAACAGGTTGGAGCGCACAGACAAGCGCTAGCGCGCCGTACGTCGTATGGCGCAGCGTGCATTGGTGCGTCGTAAGAACTGTATCCACTGGGCACAGAAAAGGTTTTTCGGTGCGATGCATGGCCAAAAATGTATTATCACCGCTTCCGATGTTTCCCAAATTAAGAAAATACATAAACATAGGCTTTAGCCGTGAGCAATGAACCCATGAAGCATAATTCGAGTAAACCTGATACGAAGGGATTCCAGTCATCCTGCTACTAAATTCGAAACTAATTTGCCTATCTTTCGAGTTTTTCAGTTTTGTCCTTCTGCAAACTAATAGGTTCTACAAGGTCGATGTGTGGAATCTACTTACACTCCAACTTCATTTGCCTTCACATAGAGCAAGTTATTTTAACGAGTAACCTTTTTCTGACGTCAACACAGATAAGAAAGCTGTTCCTTGGCGAGAAATCCAATCCAGCGCACTCAGAACAGAACCTTTCTTTCAAGTATGTCACTGTGTAATGATGAAAGGGCTCAAATGCAGGAGTGGGTGGGGGGGGCTGTAGGGTCGAAGGACAGTTTCGCACCCACGTCAAAAAATCGATAACTTGAGCTTCTAACCTATTTTGGAAATTTGGCGGAGCATTTCACATTCACGTAGAATTTGTGGAGTTCCAGTTTCTGTGTAAAATTTTGGCTTGGGTGCTAGAGCTTCCCTAATACAATAAGCATCAATCCAATAGTCTTCCTTACCTCGTGGTTCCGAACCCTTGAACGTTTCCCTTCCTTTGAAAAATGGGGTATTCGAGGGGCTTCCGCTCTCCGTCTGGTACAACTTGAAATTTGGCAGTGGTTGACGACAGAATACGGATGTACCCTCATACTAGGTAATTCACTGCAAAAATCAACTGAAAGAGTGTTTCTTCGGGAACAACAGCACAATACATCCCTTTCTTTCTCTATGACTTCTAATACGAGGTTAACGTGCAACTGCTACAGTTACGAATGCGTTTTTCTGTGAAATGGCAAGCCAAAATGCTACTTCTGTGCGCAGTGGATATCCTTCCTACGACGCGCCAATACACGCAGCGGCATATGACGAACGGCGCGCTAGCGCTTGTGAGCGCACAGTCATCTAACCCGTCGATTTCACCGTAAAATCTACACAACCGAGCTGTTTTGACTTGTCTGAAGCTACTATTTCGCTTTAAAGTCTGATTGCAGTCTCTATAGTGTCTCAGACAGCTTCAAGATCGATCCAGATGCTTCAGGTCGCTGATGATGTCAGAGACGCAGAGAACGGCGCGCTGCTTCTTTGGACTCTAGGCTTGCCATCTCGTTTGGGACAGGGTATAATAGGTATCTTGATCATGGAAAGAGAGACCCCACGGATAGTAATGAACTTTCGCACGGGTGAAAAACTAAGCGTGCCAAGAGTTCCTTAGATGGTCAATTGTTGCGCATAGGCGAGAAAAAAATGGAAGAAAATGTTGAAAATTAAAAAAAAAACAGTAAGTAACATACCGAGTCAATAGCACATTCTCCATTTTCAGTGACGAATACCAGTGAGCAAATTTCTGGAACGCCCTTGGTACACAGAAAACTAATCGACAGAAGGATATTTAGAAGATGATAAAGTGTGAGTATTTGTTTCGCCTCCTGCAGACGAGGTAATAACATTACCTGAAAACAGACTATTGTGAAGAGCACCATAGAATACTAAACTGATAAAGGAGTATAAAAACAATCTAATCAAGGCAAAAATGGACTAGGAAATTGGGTAAAATAAAAAAGTCTGTCAAAACTCCCGATGCCGTCACTGAAAATCTTTGCCTGCAATTACACACAATATGTAGCACCGTACTCGGAAAACGGTCTCACCGTCGGGACGCGTGCGACGAAGATCTGTGGCGCGCGCGTCGAAAACGATTGGAGCGCGATAATACACCCTATTCCTAATCTACTAACGAGTATTATATGCAAAGTGTAGCCTCTGTGAAACGTGCTATAAACTCTGAACTGCTCTACTTCGTTGGATGACCAGACCCTACGATTTCCAGTTCAAAAACAATTGAATCATGAGGAGACGTTTTTGTACTCGAGCAATTTCGTCCTGTCTCGTGAGTTTTTTTTTCGGTTGTGAGCCTTTGGTTCTTGTCCATGAATTTTGAAGTGTCATTCCGTGCTTATTTTGTGCATTCGAAGAACTTAACAATCTTGTATGAACATGGACTTTTGTTGTAATCAATTTTCTGAAAATTGTAAAGAAAAAAGGTATTCTGCAACACTGAGCCGAAGTTATATAGTAGAATTGCTGTAGTTTACTGCCAGTTCAATAAATCTTTGTCGTCAACTATTATAATATAAGGTGGCAAAAAAAGTTATAAATTCAAGTATTATGGAGCAGTGATAGTGAAAGAAGTGTAGTAGTAGTATTATAGTACTAGCATTGGCATAATAACGGTGAAAATATAGTGGAATACGACGAAAACCGTTTTTACGGTTTTGAATTCCCGCGCTTCACTCGAAAAACGTCCGCGGATCAGCCGCCAAGAGAAGCGGGGGGTTGGTCCAAGGGTGCTGGGGGCTGCTGCCGAGTATACTTCGGCGAAAAAATTTTCGAATAATCGAGTTTTCGACTAAGTCGATTTTTGGAAATTTCGAATAATCGAGTAGTCGAATTGACTCAATTTTTCGAATAATCGAATGGTCAAGTTTTCGGCTAACTCAATTTTTCCAATTTTCAACAATTGAGTATCTGAAGCACCTTATCTCGACTATTTTGAGCATACCACATTCTGCTGCTTCGAGACATTGATTAAAAGTATATCTGGCAATGAAAAAGGCCATCTTCACACAGTAAGACGGCCGGAACCAGTACTCCTGTATTAATGACGATTAGCAATATCCATCGAACATCTTCAGATGTTCGATGGATATTGCTTCCAAAAGCTTCAGAAAACCAAACAAATTTCCTTATAGGAGAGAAATACGAGATCATTCAATGGATGAACAATCAGAATTCATCTTTGGAGACGATAATCATGGAAAAAGCAGGAGCTGAGGTTAACAATTATAAGCCAGGGCTAATCGTAGTCCACTTCTAGATCACCCAAACTCATAGTGCAATCTCCGTCATCATATTCAGCCTCTTCGGCGGAACTACTGCCCTTTTCTTTTTAGCCTTCATGGCCTTTTTCGTCTTCTTACCCGATTTCTTCGACGGAGAGTGCAGCCCCTCTTCCGTATCTGCGAAGCTGTGCTTCTGTTGCCAAAAAACAAGCTGTTTTTTTTTCTGGATCTCCCACCTTCTTTCGAAGAGGAAGAAGGATAAAGCCTAGCATTAAAACAAATTTGAAAACCAAAAGTTTTGGTTGCACTGCGACGTTCCGCTGGTCCCAATACATTCAAGCTTCATGCATGCCTGTTTTCTCGAGCAAGGTGAAATCCAGGCTATCGCGACCGTCTTGTTATCTCTGATGAGTTCATCGGTATGCTCACACCTGAGGGTTGAGGAATTTTAGCGTAAATCAATGCCGACAATAAGTGAAAAAGATGGTCGTGAGCCGTACGAGAACATTCGAGAACTGTTAGCAAATAACAACTGGCCGCAAATGGGGTGCATGGTCTGCAAATGTATTTGGAAACAGTTTGACTGACGGAGAATTTATTTGACTCGAAACAGTCGACTATCGCATTAATTCGACTGTTCGGGTCTATCGAATAATGGAGTCTTCGACTAAGTCGATTTCTCAAAATTTCGAATAATCGAGTTTTCAATTGACTCGAGTTTCAGGAATTTCGAATAATCGAGTTTTCGAATAATTCGGTTTTTCAAAATTTCGAATAATCGAGTAGTAGAATGACTCGATGTCGACTGTTGCAGTCGATACCAAGACTCGATGACTCGACTCGACATACTCAGGCAAACTGGGGCGTCGACAACAGGTTGATAAATTGTCATCTCATAAACCGCTCCCTGTTGATCGCGCGTATTGTCAGCCTGAGACCTGCCCGTTGCCCAGCGACGTCCGCCTGTTGTCGGGCTGTTGACAACTCGATGTGTCGCGTTTAGCGGCCTATTTAGCAGCAGTTCACGTTCTACAGGACTGTTTCATCCAGCTTAGGCACTACTTAACACCGATACGCGTCGCGGTCGGCACAGCGACACGCGTGGCGGCTGGGTCGCCCAGCCTCCACTGGGGTCATCACCGGATAGGCAGGACCTCCAGATGCTGGGCGGGGTCAATGTACCGCAAACTTGGGTAATTGAACCGGCTGCGCTCTAATCATTCACAGCATGCCTAAAAAATGCGTCGTATACTTCCCTTCTATCTAGAGCGTTAGCTGTGAAACAGCTCGACATCGACGAGATCATAACTCGCGGCCGTAATTGCTGTGCAACAGCTCGACATCGACCAGAGCATAACTCGCGGCCCCGGCTACGCCGAATATCGGCGCGTTCGCCAGCGGTGACTCATGGTGGGCGGATCAACCTGTTGTCGACGCCCCAGTTTGCCAGAGTAAGTATACTGCCGAGTTCGGGACGCTCGGATGAATCCCTGACGGACACTCGGCTGGTACCCCCCGCCCAAATGCCCGAGATGATGCAATAGCCGTAGTCCGCAAATGCGGACCGGAATTTGGCCCAGAGAACGACAGTATACGACCCATTGTGGAATCTGGAACAACAGTATTCTATCCGCACAAGAAAAAGGATACTGACGCGCTCTAAGGCGCTATTCATACTACTCAACGCCAGCGCGGTACGCGCGTGCCGCGCTGGCGTGGCGTTTGAGTATGAATGGCCTAACGCCTCACCCGCGCGGCACGCGCGTGACGCCCGCTCTGCCATGGCGGCGATGGCCGTAATGGCTTTTTAACCATTTTCACCACTAAATCATCATCAATTTCATTTCGTTTCTTTATAATTAATTCCATTGCTCTCCTCTGCTATCGTGGTGGTGCAAGCATTTACCGAATTCGGTTGTTTGGAAAAGTTAGGCCCGCTTTTTTCCGCTCCGCCTAGGCGTCGCCGCTGGAGTATTCATAGTCTCCGCAAGCGCGGCTCGCGCGTCACGCGCTTGAAAAGTATTCATACTCTAACGCCACGCCTGAGCGGCACGCGCGTGCCGCGCTGGCGTTGAGTAGTATGAATAGCGCCTAAAGAGTCCAGAATAGTTTTACTCGCAAGCTGATGATTCGCATCGGTGGTTTCCTGAATGCCAAAATACCCAGGTCCCACATAAGGAACAAATATCTCGGGTTACCAACGCTGAATTCTCGGCGCAGAGTATTTGACCTTTGCATGGTTCACAAACTTCTGGAAAACAGCGGTATTTTCAGGCTTGCACCCTATTTCAAACTGGTCACGTCGAAAACTAGGGGTGAAAAAATGAAAATATTTCTCAGTCGTCCAATTACGAGTAGGAGGGTTAGGTCTTTTCCACATAGGGCCGGTAGCGCATATCCTAAAATCGCTAAAACGTGTCAACGATGCTCTTTCCTTGGGCCAGCTTAGGCGACGGGTATCCCGAATAGTTCTTAGCTACGAAGCATAGCATTTTCGATTGTTTCTTCTTTTCTAGAGATCGATCTTCGTTTGTTTGATTGGTAGGGTGTACGAAGAATAGAAGTGTTTTTGCTCAAGTTTGCTGTCTGTTTTTTTTCTTTCTCCCGGTCTTAATAGTTTTTCTGTGCATGTCTTCTTATTATTATCACGCATTTGCCTTATGTGAGTGTAATAATCATGCCGTAATACCAACATTATGTTCATCGAAAAATCAATAAAATTGATGTTCAAAGTATGTGGTTCGGAAATTGGGAATTTAACCTCAAGTCCCTCTGTTTCTTCTGTCTAGCTCCTTGCTTGGACAAAAACTTCAGTAACGCTCAAGTCGTTCACATTTGAGAAAAACGGTGACACGTTCTAACATCAGCGTAAAAAGTACATTCAATAAACAGCAAAGAAATCACAATGTAAGAGGATAAGCTCAAAATCTGCTTCAGTTTTATCAATCAATAATGGCTGGATCCCAGCAAGTTTTGTAGTTTCGTCCATTGAGGAGTAGTAATGTGATATCCTCGGGCGCCACTTGTACGTCTTTCGCTGCAAAGTCCGCGATGGTCCGCTCGCGTGAACTGCTGCGTGGTAGAACGCTGATAGACTGCGAAAGTGCCCACGCAAGGAGAAATTGTGGCTCTGTGACTCCATACTTGGCGGCTAGTTGTCTCACTTCAGGATCATTGAAGAGCTTCTCATGATAGCGCATTCCGCCCAAACTACTGTACGCCTGGATTCACATTCATAATGGGTCATAGGGATGGAAATATGTAGCCGAATCTACCTACCTGGAAGTGTATGTCATTTTCTCTGCAAAATTCCAGTAGATTAAGTTGATGGAAATGAGGATGAAATTCTACCTGAGAAGTCCGTTATCACTGAACACAAAACTGTTCGATCGTCGGAGAGAATAATGGAGAGGAAACAAGCCTGGTTCACAGCAGGAGGAACTTTGCAGTGCTCGAGGAGCTGCAGCAAATGACGAATTTCATAGTTGGAGACACCGATTGCTCGAAGTTGGCCGGCAGCTGAACGTATTCTGCTTTATGCTCTAAACCCTTTACGTCGTTCATGTTGTAAGCTATTATGCTTCTGCCCGGCCCGGTCGACACTGAGCGAATCACGTGGAGCGGAATTCGCGCTTAGTGTGTCAGCGTACACTCTGGGGCGGCATGCATGAACGCTGCGAAGAAGGTCAGGGAGCCGCTCCGCGTCCTCCGTGCGAAGCGTCGAGCTAGAGGTGACCCTAAAAATATGCCGTCGGCTTGACGTTGGGACGCAAACCCACCACTCACAACAAACCCCACGCCTAAGAGCTGTTTTTTTGATTTGGTCCTTATCTAGAACGGCTTTATTTCTGTGAAACTTTAGAGCCAAACGGGAAAATTATTTTAAAAGAATATTCAACCATAAAGAAGAAATCAGAAAAGACCGAATTTAAGCACGATTAAAATTTAAAACACAAACAGTTAGACGGAGAATTCACATTGCGTGGGGAGGTTGCGTACTTACAGAAAGGGGACGGCATGTTTTTCGGGTCACCTCCTCAGAAAAATCAAAACAAGTTACTTGTAATATAAATGTAACTTACTTGAATGTCTCGAGTAACTTACATTTATATTACATGTAACATACATTTATATTACATGTAACTTAAAATTATATTGCATGTAAGTTACACTTATGTTACACGTAACTTACATTTATATTTTACTATGGGTAGCCATCACGTGACGCAGACGACACGCGACACAGAGGGCGCGTCCCAGACCACACACTACGCAACAAAATGCTGTGCACGGCCTTCCCTGCTGGTGGGGGGTCAAGAACCTCAAACTTGGGTAATTAAACCAACAGGAACGCCAGTCTTAAGCCTGACCCCGCGACTGCGTCGTACATCCCCCTGGTAAATATCTTCTAGGCCGATTTAAGTTACTTGCGCCTTATATTGTGACATTTAAGTTACATGTAACATATCGGAGGCGCACCCCACGAAGTATCCCGCCGATATGTTACATGTAACTTAAATGACCTGAGATAAGTCATAAGCAACTTACATCGGCTCAGATATGTTACAAGTAACTTGCCTTCAGCCTTTTATGTTACAAGTAACTTGTTTTCATTTTTCTGAGTCTGGCTCGACGCTTCGCACGGAGGACGCGGGCAGCTTCCTGACAACCTCCTTCGCAGCGTTCATGCAAGGCCGCCCCTGGTGGCGTTGGCGAATGAGGGGTCTGGGTCTCGTAGCCGCGTTTGTGTTAGTTACGAAGGACTCTCGTATCGTCCCTTGGCAAGCCTTATTGTTAGACTATTCGCCGGAGAGCTACTCAGAAAAATCAAAACAAGTTACCTGTAATATAAATGTAACTTACTTGAATGTCTCAAGTAAGTTACATTTATATTACATGTAAGATACATTTGTACTACATGTAACTTAAATTTATATTACATGTAAGTTACACTTATTTACATGTAACTTACTTTTGAATTTTCACTATGGGTGGCCATCACGTGACGCAGACGACGCGCAACGCAGAGAGCGCATCTCAGATCACACACTACACAAAAAACATGCTGGTGTGGGGTCCAGTACCTCGAACTTGGGTAGTTCAACCACAGCAACGCCAGTCGTAAGCCTGACCCCCTCGAGTGCGTCGTACATCCCCCTTGGAAATATCTCCTTAGCCGATTTAAGCTACTTGCGACTTATATTGTGCCACTTAAGTTACATGTAACATATCGGAGGCGCACTGCACGCAGTGTCCTCTCAGAAGTCGTAAACAAGTTACTTGTAACATATCTAAGCCGATGTAAGTTACTTGTGACTTATCTCAAGTAATTTAAGTTACATGCAACATATCGACAGCACACCGCATGCAGTGCCCCTCCGGTATGTTACATGTAACTTAAACGGCACAAGATAAGTCGCAAGTAACTTACATTGGCCTAGATATGTTACAAGTAACTTGTTTTCATTTTTCTGAGTAGGTTCCGTCAGAACGCGGTGAGGTCATTTTTACTTAGTAAGGCTTTATAGCTAAGTGGGATTTGCTGCCTCTTCGAAAATCAGTACCCCAGGAAACTGAGTTCCACTCCAAGACAGAAATATGGAAACAGACCTCATATTAGTGTTCAGCGCCCAAATTACTCCCCCCCCCATGGACAAAATTTGGCTGAAAGCACATTTTCTCAACTTTGCGCAGGCTGAGAGCGTTTTGGACTTGTGCAAATTATTTGTTGACCGCTTTGTTAACGCGCCTTTTGACGACTTCCAGAACGCTAGGATAGAAATGGCTCTAAATGTTTCTGTGGAGGTTATTTGGAGTACTAAACACGAATCTGAAGTTTGTTTATCGATTTTCGACAGCTCACGGATGATTACCGTGTGTATACGGTAGTACGTTCAAGGTCCCAGATTTGACTCAAAATTTCTATGCAGGGTTTCTCCGGGGTTGGTGAATACGAATTTAATGTCCATTTGTTAATTTTCGAAATGCTAAGGTAGGTTTCGCCCCCTAAATGACATTGAACCTACCGTAACCTGCAGTAAACCTGTAAATTTCGTAAACTGGAATCCAAATTCGTTTTCAACACCCTAATTAAACCCTACATACAAGTTTCAAGCAAAATCCAAAAAAATGGTTCAAAACACCACAAAAAATGTCTGATGGGTACCCTTGTCTTTCCGTGAAGCTTGCGAAATGCTCGTAACTTCTTGGAACCTGCAGCTCGGAGCGGGATACTCCGCGGTTTTACTAGTGAGTCGCAAGAGATACTAACAATACTAGCCGTTTCCGTAGATGCGTGAACCACTAAAACCCCTCCTTTGTGGGCAGCGGGTAGTGTCCAGTCGGTGTCGCGAAAGTCAACCTACATATAGAAAACGGCACGAAAATCACAATAATGAATGTTAAACCACCATGGCTTCCATTTGGTCTCAACTTTGGCAGTATACTACATCGGGGATCTACTCACCATGAAACTCCTCCATCACAGTATAGGTCTGCCGACGAAGTTCAGCACTTCGTGGGTCTGCTGTTGGAATAACGTTTGTACCGGGCCAATGTATCAACATCAGATCAATATAGTCGGTCTGCAGATCCAATAAGGATCTAAACAATGGCGTGAAAATTTCGTCCACTTCTTCACTTCACAGCATTCACCAATTCAAAATTTCGAAGCGACTACTTACTTCTGAATGGACTTTCGTGCGAGTTCAGTGCCTTGGTTCTCGGGAGCAACCTTAGACGTGATAAATATATCTGACCTGAAAAGACAATTGTGATGATGTCTTTCCTCAATGGTGCTCTGAGAGAATTTGCCGATGCGGCTCCGCGATAGTGCCTCCTCGGCGCCTACAGGCGCAGAGGCGGCACTATCGCGGAGCAGCGGCGGCACTACAGCGGAGCCTTAGCGGCGACGCGGTAGTGCAGCCGCGGCTCCGCTATTGTGCTGCCGCAGCTCCGGAACTGTATCTCATACGAAGTTATTTCAGAATTTTAATACAACTAAGGGGCTTAAGGGGCATCGCACTGGACAGTACATCGTACTCCACGTCCGTTCGCTGATGCATCCTCGCGGAGCCGGCGCGGTTCTAACGCGGAGCCGCTACGGTACTATCGCGGCGATGTCGAGGCACAAGACGCGGCAACAGAATCGTCAGGGAGCCGCTGCGGCACTATTGCGGAACTATCGCGGCACAGTCGAGGGTCCCGGTGCTTTCCCTGCACTGGCGCGGCTAATTCTCTCAGAGTAATAGCGCACATCTCTGAGAAAAATTAAGACAGCTCCACTTGCTTGGCGACCTTCTGAGATTGTATTTTGGCAGAAGCTCCACTAATATTTGGCCGAGTGCAGACTCGGTACCGTACAGCTGTGCGGTATCAATGAAACGATAGCCACATGACAGAGCCGCATCCACCACATTCCGTAAAACATTCACGTGACGGATCTGAAAAATGAACATTTCTTAAAAGAGAAGCCGAAATTGGCTTCCACAGTTGTGTACCTGATACGTGCCTAAGCCGATCATTGGCATGTTCTTGCGAACATATTCTCTTCCGGAACTGCTCATCAAACTGAAATAAACTTCTTACGCTCCTTTTCGGAGCCGGACTTAGCTTGCTCGGATGAGTCCGGGCGGAGCAAGTAGCGCAGCGGTCGAACATGGCGAAATATACCAGTGATAAGGAGATTCTGACATGATAAGCTCGATAAGCATTGCTTCGACCGGCTCGAAGTGAGGGAGCTGGGCTATGCATAATTTGTGATGGCCAGGTCTATACTCTGTTTATCTTGAATTTCACAAAACACGGTCCGCCAATAGTCCTATAATTGGCCCGCTAGTACCGTAGTGTCCGTCCACGACGCGTTCTCGGCAGACCCGGGTGTGCACCCTGTGGCCGAGTGACTGCATTGACGAATCGACCGCTCTGCACACCGGGTGCACACCCGGGTCTGCTGAGAACGCGTCGTGGACGCACACTACGGTACTAGCGGGCCAATTAGAGGACTGTTGGCGGACCGTGTTTTGTGCAATTCAAGATAAACAGAGTATATATACTTTCTCATGAGGATAGCACAACAACCGTTTCAATCGCGAACCCGCCTTCAGAAGAGTAAATAGAAGGTGCTCCAGAATCACGGGCGCGGTGCTTCACTTTACCTCCATTAGGAATATCGGCAACCAATTTCCTGTATTTCTGAATATGTTAGCTCCGTGTTTCCATAACTACAACACCCGCGCTAAGTTCTGTAAAAACGGGGAGCATCAAGCAAACTTGGCAAAAAAAGCGTCCGATGCATGTACTGTGCTTATCTGGGCCAAATTCCGGTCCGCAATGGCTTCTCGACACGCTTTGCAGCCGCACGCTCCCGATTCGAAAGAGCTTCCAGAGCCGCAGCCGCCAATTCGCTGACTCTAGGTGGGTTCTGGAAACTGGAAACTAAAAAAAAATTGGAGAAAATTGTATGAAAAAGCCACATCGAGTCGGCTTTGGCACTGGAAACCCGACTGACTCGAGCACGTGCGGCCGCGAAGCGTGTCGAGACGCAATTGCGGACCGGAATTTGGCCCAGAGAAGCACAGTAACTTTTTTAAATGAATACTTTTTTTGACTTCTGAAAACGCTATCATATTGACAGACCAACTTGCCATCTAATTATGTGACTTGTGTGCCGAAGTTGCATAAAATTACTTTGTTTTTGAAAAAAAAATTGTTTTTGCAATCGTTTTTCAAAAACGTCGCGCGCGGCGAAAAGTGGCGAAGCTTTGTGCACTATTTGTAGAAGTAGTGGAAGAGTAATCGGTATGCTTTCTTCATGAATTAGGCGCAGGTGAGAGAATCTCAAGGTTTTCCTTGGTTGAATTTTCGAAACCTTTCCTTAAACACACTCGAAAACTATCTGAAAAGTCAGAGTTTTGTAGCGAAAACTCTGGACTCTTAAAGGCAGCATACACGCTCGTAAGCATAGTCGAGATAACAGCATAGATCGGTCCGCACGGCCCGTACTATGTCGTCAACGACGTTTGAATCGCTGAAAACCGTCCAGGATGACAGTATTTGACAATGTTTGAGCAATCTTGCCTTCCACGCCCGTATTTTCACACCCCTTCGAGTAACAGAATGAGAATCGATACTTGCGAAAACGTGTGATAATTGAGAGTGATAGCACTATCAAATGGGAGTGCACGAGAGAAATAGCTTGGTTTACTTGAGTATAACATGTCTGCAAACCTATTGACTCTCGTCCACTTTCGAGAATGCCGCTCTGCTTTGGCTGACCTCTTGAAATGGAGGATTTTATCAGTGCACAAACATGTTATACTCGAGTGAACCAAGCTATTTCTCTCGTGCACTCCCATTTGATAGTGCTATCACTCTCAATTATCACACGTTTTCACCAGTATCAATTCTCATTCTGTTACTCAAAGGGGTGTCAAAATACGGGCGTGGAAGGCAAGATTCCTCAAACATTGTCAAATACTGTCATCCTGGACAGTTTTCAGCGCTTTAAACGTCGTTGACGACATAGTACGGGCCGTGCGGACCGATCTATGCTGTTATCTCGACTATGCTTACGAGCGTGTATGCTGCCTTTAAAGGCACTGCTCACGAGAAACTTTGTCCTTGAGTTTTCTTTGAAAAACAATGGTGGTAGCCCCCAGAAGCAGAACAGTGTTGAGAAAACGGATTCGAAAGCCTTCCCAGAGCCAAAAAACGGTTTTATAGATTAGCCCAGTGGGAAAGTCCAGCCTCCCTGGGCTTAGTTTTTGTCATCGACACCAATACGGCTCTATCACTTCCACGCTTTGACCTACCACCATCAGCACTGGTTTTTATTGATCTAGGCAATGGATTGAACAGATTTTCGTCTGAAGAAGATTCCTGGATTTTTTCAACAAGTAATTCTCGAATCTAATGTCTCTTTCAAGAAAAAACCATCACCGATGATCACAGGTCAAAGCGTGGCAGTGATTGAGACGTGCCGGTGTTAAAGGCACAGTCCAAAGTCGAAATCGCTATTCTGTTTTTCTGCTTATCTCGAAAACAGTCACACGGTGATTCCAATGATGTCTCTGAAATCGAACAGGACCCCCTAGAAACGAAGTTATGGCTTCTCAAAGAGTGGGCTGTGGAAGCATGGTGGACGAGTTGTCCGAGGCTTGTAACTTCCGTCATTTGCAACCGATGTATGCGAACCGACCTGAACAAAGAGAGAGGCTGAGAATGAAGGGAAGAACGGGGCTACTTTTCGGAAAACAACGCTCATCTCGCCGCTGTTGAGCCCGAAAGATCGTAAAAGGGGCGTGCCAAAGTGGCTTCCTGATGTGGGCGCCCCAGGGTGGCTTCCTCCTATATCTCGCTTATTCGGAGGAATTGAGATTTCGCACTTGGCAGGTGTTATATAGGGTGGGTCTACTTCACAATTATGTGGAAATCTCGGATTTTGTTCTTGAGCTTGGACTGTGCCTTTAACGACAACAACTAAACCCAAGGAGGCCGGACTTGTCCACTGGGTTAATCTTCAAAACCGTTTTGTGGATCTGGGATGGCTACCGAAACCGTTTTATTTTTCAGCTTTGTTCTGCTTCTGTGGACTACCACAATTGTTTTTCATTGAAAAATCAGTGACGAGGGTTGTCGTGAACAGTGCTTTTAAATGAAGGATTTCGAATATTCAACCAAAACAAACCTTGAGATTCTCTCACCTGCACTTGAAGGCATCGTACGCGCAAAAAACTATGTGTTAATTTTCTGTGTTTTTGAGTAGGCAAGCTCTTTAAGTGAGCGATATTAGCGAAGAAACCCCAAAAAACTGCAGCTTTCGAAAAATAAATGCGTTTAAAAGCCTATTGAGGATTTGAATTTTCGCCCCTTCCGTCGAATCCGGTGTGTTCAGTGCAATACGTCCGAAGGTTCTCCGAACGTCTGATGTGGTTTTACGCTTTAAACTTTCTAGGTGAGAATTTTTTTTTGCCTTTCTTCTAGCAAAATCCACAGAAAATAAAAAGCTTCCTCTGTGCAAGTTTGGATTATAAGACTTTCCAAAAGATAAGATTTCGCAATACAGTATTCCTTGCGCCTGACATGGCGCTTTTGTTCCTTGTGCTAGATGGCTGGTGAGAAGTGGTGGCGGATTCTCATCTTTAACCCCTTCCAACCTCATAACCCTGCGTTTTTGACGCGCCAAAGTTTGCCGGTGTGGTCTATCGGACTCATTTATGAAATGTAGCCTGAAAAATGGAAAGTGATTTCCAGCGCGAACGATGCCTCTAATTTATGAAGAACGCATACAGACTGTTGTTCCATTACTTGTACAAATACTGCTCAAAGTTTCGCCGTTTCGCCGCGCTATTCGCCGCGCGCGACGTTTTTGGAAAACGATTGCAAAAATTATTTTCTTCAAAAACAAAGCGATTTTAGGGAACTTCGGCACACAAGCCACACAATTAGTTACCGATTTGATTTGAGAATATGATAGAGTTTTCAGAATTCAAAAAGTTTTCATTCAAAAAAGTTACATGCATCAAACGCTTTTTTTGCCAAGATTGCCAGTTGCTCCCCGTTTTCACAAAACTTAGCGCGGGTATTGTAGTTATGGAAACACGTCTCCTAGAGTAGCATAATAGAGGCTCATCTGATGCGCAAAGCCGCCATAGGTATGCACTATACTTTTACATTTTCAGATTTTTTTCGAATATTCGACTTTTCGAATTATTCGGAATTTTGAAGATTTCGAATATTCGACTTTTCGAATAATTCGGGATTTTGAACTTTTCGGATATTCGACTTTTCGAATCATTCGGGATTTTCAACTATTCGAATATTCGACTTTTCGAATTATTCGTGATTTTGAGCTTTTCGAATATTCGACTTTTCGAATAATTCGGAATTTTGAACTTTTCGAATATTCGATTTTTCGAATAACTCGGGATTTTTAACTTTTCGAATATTCGACTTTTCGAATAAAAGTCGACTTTTTCAATCGACTGTCGAATAATTTTTCGAATTTTTCCATCCAACTTTTGGAGTAAGTCATTACTTTCGAGAAAAAGGCTGCATCACTTCAGCTAGCGTATTCTATCTTTCTTTTGGGATTGAACTAAACTGTCGAATAGAGAGGCGAACAAACTATTCAAGAAACTATTGGCTATACAGTGCGTTTCATTTTTATGAACACCTCAGTTTTCAACGATATCGCTTTACGGCGTAACGCTTCGCGGTTTTCACTGCCACTAGCGTATTCAGAGTGTTGGAAAACCTGTACATCTATGGTTCTGCAATTTCATCTTTCTGAGAACCTTCCTTATAATGCTTTATATGACTTTTGACCATTCCATTGTTTACGAACATTCTGACTAAACGCCGACTTAAACACTTCCCCTTATTTGTCAAACTACACGTTAAGGTCAGAATTGACTAATACTTCTTTTGTCAATATTGCTTGTTTTTCTCACCTGTCCAGGGTGAAAAAAGCTTAGAGCCGGACCCCCTAACGCCGAACGAAGCAACCATCGCAGCCCTTCCAGAAGTTGAAATCTTGGCTTGTTTCTGACTACATGAGAAATAGCAACGCCTAGAATGAAAATTCGATCGAATGAGGCGCAGGGAATCCTTCCGAAAGAGATAAATGGTGGATCTGGAGGCATTTACCGAGAACAACGGTCGGCGGCATTAGCCGGGCCGAGGCCACAGGACGGCTGTGGTATAAGATAAATGTCGAGCATTCATTTTCTGCAAAACGGCATTCTGTGTCGTTTTTATTTAGCAACAAATGGTCAACAAATTGAGCAACAAATGGTCAAGTGTCGGTTTAATTCCACAAGTTTGAGGTACATGACCCCGCCTGGCCGCTGGAGGCCCCGCTCAACAGCTTGCGCCCTCGTTGATGCTAGGCGCATTGGCCGCGTTGCGATTTGGCATGCCGGCCGCGTTGCGCACCGGTGCGAGTGTATTTTTATGGAAAACTTTTTACTCAGAAGGGCTTCTCGCCCGGGCTCGAAGCAGCTGCTCACCCACTACAGTCTTTACCGCGCCCGCAGAAGCCACTACTGCGGACGAGAAAACTTCGAATTTTGGGCTCCACGGCCACTATCTCGTTGGCAACGCCGGCTCTTCAGCGGGGCGTGGAGCGGGTTTTTGTATGAGACAGCTCCTACTGGCTCAGACAAAAAGGAGCTCGACGCCCACCCCGATCTGCCCGTTTTTTCCAGAGACACGCGATAGGCATGTGCTCGCCCTCCTGACACGAGAGCTTGCCTATCGCGGGGCTAAGGGCGGGATGGCGCCTAACACGGGCAAAGCGTGAACCCAAAAGAGGCTCGACGCCCAAGACTCTAATTTCCAAAAAAAGCATACACTGCCCTTCTGAGCCAGGGCTCAGACGACTGCAGTGCCGTCGGTTTAGTTACCCAAGTTTGAGGTGCTTGGCCCGCCTGACCATTGAAAGCCCCGCTCAACCGCTGGCGGCCCCAGTTGTTACTCGGAGCACTGGCAACGTTGTGTGTTGGCGTGCCGGCCGCGTCGCAAGTCGGTGTGCTAGCTACGTTGCGCACCGGTGCTTGTGTATATTTTTGGAAAAAAAAATAAATTCAGAGGGGCTTGTCGCCCGGGTACGAAGCAATTGCTCGCTCACTGGAGTCACTACCACGCCCGTGTAGGCCACTACCGCGGGCGACAAAACTTCGGATTTTGGTCTCCACGGCCACTATCCCGTTGGCGACGCCGGCTCTTCGGCGGGTCGTGGAGAGTATAGTTGTACACGAACGAAATTTTCGAAAAATTTTCGAAAGATTTTTCGAAATTTTTTTCGTTCGTTTTCATTCGTTCGAAATGTCGTCGAACGAAATTTTTTCGAAATTTGTTCGTTCGGAATTTTTTCGAACAAATTTCGAAATATTATAAATTTCGAAAAAATTTCGAAATTTTCAACGAGTTTCGAAAAAAATACGAAACTTCGAAAAGAATCGAAATTTCGATTTGTTTCGAATAAATTTTTTCATTTTTCGTTCGTTCGAAATTTTTTCGAACGAAAATTTCTTGATTTTCGTTCGTTCGAAATTTTTTCGAACGAAATTTTTTTCATTTTTCGTTCGTTCGAAACGATTTCGAACGAAAAAAATTCGATTTTCGTTCGTTCGACATTTTTTCCGAAATTGTACAACTATAGTGGAGAGGGTTTTTGTTTGAGGGATTCGCACCGTGCCACGGCTGTCAGGGCTAGGCGCGATTGAGTGCTGCGCTGGGCGCGACGGGTTGTACCAGTTCTTACACCGCGACATCGTCGCCGCGACGCAAGTATGCTTTACGCCTCACGGTGAGGACTATGAAAGATCACTTACGAGTCGCGTGCCACATGAGTGAGTCATCATTGATAGTTTCGCTCTACCTTGATTTCCAAACACATCCACGACTTGCGTCAATGTGCTTCTTTGGCGCGCAACCTGCTCGTGGGCCAATGAAATGTTCTGCAGAAACAATTTATTCGAAAAAGTCGACTATCGAATTCATTCGAATGTTCTCGTAGATTTTCGAATATTCGACTTATCGAATAATTCGGATTTTTAAACTTTTCGAATATTCGACTTTTCGAATAAGTCGGGTTTTTGAACTTTTCGAATATTCGAGTTTTCGAATAATTCGGGATTTTGAACTTTTCGAATATTCGAGTTTTCGAATAATTCGGGATTCTGAACTTTTCGAATATTCGAGTTTTCGAATAATTCGGGATTTTGCCTTTTTCGAATATTCGACTTTTCGAATAATTCGAAGTCGACTTTTTCAGTCGAATGATTTTTCGAATCATTCGATTCGGTCAAAGTATAGTATGCACAATGGAGGATACTTCAAGAACCATCGCCGATTCGCTCTCTCTGCACTCTAGAACTATCTAGGAGGCAAACAGCCGTCTCGCTTAGCTTGGTACACTCCTGGACAAAGTCGACAGATGTAGAAGGAATGTTAAAGGCATCGTACGCGCTGAAATCCACTTTCCATTTTTTATGCTCAATCACTTCCTCGGGCTCCTGTGAGAACGTACAACTAACTTGGTTGCTCAAAAACGTACCATTGTGAGCATAGAGGAAGTGGAAAGTAAGGAATTCCGTCAAAAGGGGGCGGGTCTTCTGTCAGTCATTTGGCACTTTCGCAATATTTGAGCAGAACGTCGTGTCGCTAAGTACAGGGCATGCCACTGTACGCTGACGCACCGTCGGACGAAAGTGGCATTATCGACTGGAAAATTCTCGTCACACAACGAGCGAGGACGATGTGCAGATTGGCGTCCTCGGTGAATTGCTTCCAACGCTGCGCCAATGGACGAATTGTAGAACTGTTCCTTGCGCTCTCCGCGTAACTATCCCGAGTCGATGCCGGCGCGAATTTCAAATGATTTTCAGAAGTTTTTTTAAAACGTTTTTCTTGAAAAGTTAACGTTTTTGAGCGGGCTTTCCGCTACCCTTAGTCACTATAGGAGGCTAACAACTCAAAAACGCTCAAAAACGAAACATGGTTTTCAGCGCGTACGATGCCTTTAAGAAGATTCGAAACCGAATCGAGAGAAATCGCGACGGTCAGCCACGAAAACGGACAAAGATATGAATTTCTTGTCGACAAGCATGATGAGAATCATCATAAAGGTGATGCCCGATTGCTAGTGTCGTTCGGAAAAAACTCAAGCGCTCTTTGGAGACAGCAAGCTGCAAACAGTTGAAAAAGACACGAAGCTTTGCGTCGTTTTACAATAGTCTCGCACCGTGCCATTGTCTTCTCAGATGAGGAAGTCCTTACGGTGGAGCTGTTAGTAAATCTCCAAAACGATCGTTTTGTCACTAGAAGCATCGAGGCGGCCATAGAGCGAGCAAAAATCACTGGAATGTCAGGTACATAATCTTATTTCTGCCATGGGTTTTGGACCAATCACGAGCGACGGCGGAGCTCCCTCGTTTTTATGAATTCTGGTGTCAAAATTGACACGGAAGTTCATAAGCAATGCAAGGAATCCACGATGATATTTTGGAGCCCTGGACAATCTGTAACTTCGCCAGCAGACCCTGCTGCTTCCTACAGGACTTCTAGCAAGCGATTAATGTAAAGTCCACTCGAGAGTGGTGCCACCGCATGCTTCCTGACGTCAGCTCGCACGAAGATTGGTCATCTTGCGTGCCGGGCCTGAACCTATAAGACTTCTTAATGTGATCTGTGATCGAATCGAAGGCCTTTGAGTCCCGTTTCACAAAGTTGGACTCCCTGAAAGCTGCTATTTCGGAAATTCTGGGTTGATATGGATAACGACTACCTGCAAGAACGCTGCAGTGGCTTTGGAAGAGAACTTCTCACTAGTAATCGAGAAAATAGCGGGCATTTTGAGATCTGGTGGTTGTGTTGTGTTCACAACACTGCGCATAAACTTATCCATGTTTTTTATAAATAAATTTCGATTTAGTGTTCGAAAAACACTTCGATACTTGCGAGCCCATAATTATGGAACACCCTGTATGCATTTGTGCATGTCTAGAGCTGAGGAGTGGCCAGAGGAAAACGATTCGAGCTTTTCATGGAGATATACACTCCAGTTAAAGGCACAGTACAACCTTAGAGATAATTTTTGATATTTTGGTCCGGTCGCCGTCTACAGCAACCCTGCCAAGCGCAAAATCTCAACTCGCTCAAATAAGCGAGAAAAGGCTAGGAAAAAGGCGGCCACGCCCCCTTGAAAGAAAAAATGGGCAACGCCCACTGTCAGGTTTCCGACCTCAATAGGGAAGAGACGCGCGAATGATTTTGTTCAAAATCTATGTTCTTCCTTTTGCTTTCGGTCTGGCTTTATATTGTGGACTGCTTCAGAGTGATTGCTGCGAATAACGAGAAAATGCGGGCTCGAGACAACTCGTCCGCGAACTTCTTCTAGTTAAAAATCAACATTTTTGAGGAGCCGTAACTCAGTTCGCAGGGAGTTCTGAGCGATTCTGGAGACACCATTGTGATCAGCGTTGAATTTTCTCCAACATAGGCAGAAAAACGAAAAATCGATTCCGAACTTGGACTGTGGCTTTAAGAAAAAACACTATAGGTTAACAACTTCTACATCGTCTCGCCCTCTAAAAATCATTTCGCACAGACGAAAATCAGATATTGAATGGCTTAAAATCGGCCCCAAAGGCTCATACAACAATAAAAATATCACTTCCTTCTGACATTCTGAGTGATCTAAAATGACAAACATTAATATACATGCTTTTTTCCGATGGAATACTGCAAGTTGATGATGAGATCACAAAATCTGGCCAGAAGTTTGAGCACGACTGGATAGCTCGCCAACCGAAGATCGTAAAGTTTCTGGGGAAAAATGCAAGCTGTTGAGGGAATCATGAATTTTTGTAAAAAAATGTTTCATAGGTCGTTAATGAAATCGAAAAAAACTAAACAAAATGGTCATAGGGAACTTCGAGACGTTCGTTCTACAAGACTATGATAATCTATGTATCTCACCCCGAGTGCGTTCCAAATTTTGGTAAAGCGAAATTGAAAAATCTATTTGCGAAAATGCCCGAATCCATAATGTGATTTTGAACCCATTTTCAATGCGTATTCTTTTCTAATGTGTTATAGAAGTGTCAACAAGCTGGGAGGAGGTCGTGGAGTTTTCCGGAAAAGTCCTAATAGGGGGAGGGGGACGTAACTTTGTCGAGAGCCTTGCCAACAGGGTTCTCAACTCTGTCTATCCGTAATAGGTGTTTTTCACGTTGTTGTAGTCCAACGGTTTTCTAGAGAGAGTCTAGATTCAAGTCGCAAACGAACAAGTAAACGATTTGCGATGACTAGTGAGAAAAAACACACAGAGAAACGCTGTTGTCCAAACAAGACCTCGAGTGTTTTCTCCTGCAATTCACATGACGGCTAACCTTCTTATACTAATTGAGTTAGTGATTCGATAATGTCGGCAGCTATGTTTGCAAACTTCGATATGAAAACTGCATAATTGTTCTATGTTATTGAATGCACATTTCTCTTTAAAGGCAGTGTTCACGATGAAAAAGGTTTTCGAAATTCCACTAGGATTGGGTAGTGGAGGGACAGTCTGTAACGTTAACGTCGAAAGAACGCATGAAAACGAGCCAGGAAGAGCCTCAAAAGAGCCCGAAGTTGCAACTTCGAGCGCATTGAAAACCCCAAAAGCGCATCACACGCCCACCGACGTGAACAAATGAATGCTCGAGATCGTGAGATGAGCGATGATTTTCAATCGTTAGCCCCGTTCTTCCCTTCATTCTCAGCTTCTTTCTTTACTCAGGTCAGCTCGCATAGATCGGCTGCAAAAGACGGAAGTTACAAGCCTCGGACAACTCGTCCACCATGTTTCCATAGCTCAATCTTTGAGGGACCATACCTGCGTTCACAGAAGGTCTTGTATGATTTCAGAGACACCACTGGAATCAGCATGGGGCCGTTTTCAAGATAGGCGGAAAAACAGAAAAACGATTTTCATCGTGAACACTGCCTTTAAGAAAATTTGCGTTGCCACATGGGAACCGATAGGGCACAACAAAACATAAGAGGCAAATTACATGAAAAATTTTGAAATGAGAAATGCAAAATTCTTACCAATCACTGGTATTGAAGGTTTACATCTGTGACCGTTGGATTAATGTCTTGAAAATACTCTGGAGATGTCTGGAGAAAATCTACTAACAAAGATAGTAGATAAGTTGTGCTGATCTGCACTGTGAAAATATCGGGTTGATGCATAATTATGGAACGTTTTTATTGAAGGCAGCGTTCAAGATATTCTTCGATTTTGAGATTAATCGCTACTCAGGCCGAAAAAAGTCTACTGAAAAACTAGTCATTTACCAGAGTTGTACCACTAATCAGTGGTAAATGCGATTTTTACCACAAAATTACCACCTTTTTCCGAAGATTTACCACTAATTAGTGGTACTGAAAATTTTCTACTAGATTACCACAAAATTCTACTGGATTACCAGAAAATTCCACTAGATTACCAAAAAAATCTACTAGATTACCAGAAATTTACCACTAAAATACCGCCCGATTCTAGTAGATTTTTGTGGTAAATCTCTGGTAAATGACTGGATTTTCAGTAGATTTTTTTCGGCCTGAGTAAAACGATTGCTTGGCCACCGGGTAGAGCTGAACTGAGGAAGCAATCGAGAGAAACGCCTCAGAAGGGCACCAAATCCACTACTCTCACCCCACCTTTTTACTCTTACTGGAACTGTTCGTTGTGACAACGAAATCCTCTGCGGGCCCGTCGTTTGCAATCACATGCTTTCTGTGGCTCTGTTGTGTGCTTCGGACACCAACTAATACTGTTCCGCCCAGAATATTCTTGCATCCCTTTTTTCACCGGTGACAACCACCGTGAACATGTTCATTCAATCGGACAACTAGTCCAGGCCAGAGAATAATTTCACTGAAATAAGACGTTCAGTGCGTTTCATGCCGTTTCTTCGTAACTTTGGTAACACTTAGTGGCCAACGTATTGTTTTGAGTACAAAACTCGGGAACGAAAACCATCGTGAACACTGCCTTTAACGCGTTTTTCTCAAAGGCAGTGTCCACGATAAAAACCATGTTTGTTTTTTTGGTGGAAATCGGCAGCTGCGGGGCCAACCTCAACCCTAACATTGAAAAAACTAAGAAAAATAAGCTCGTAACGGTCCCCTACGGGCCCAAAGTTGAACACCCGTCAGCTCGTCACCCCCAGATGCACTTTCCACGCCCACTGACGTGAATAAATGAGTGCTCGAGATTGTGAGATGAGCAATGGTTTCCGATCAATAGCCCCGTTCTTCCCTTCATTCTCAAGTTCTCTCTTTACTCAGGTCGGCCCCCATACATCGGTTGCAAAAGACGGAGGTTACAAGCCTCGGACAACTCGTCCACCATGCTTCCTTAGCTCAATTTTTGAGGGACCATAACTCCGTTCCTAGAAGGTCTTGTACGATTCCAAAAACATCGTTAGAATCAGCATGTGACCGTCTTCAAGATAGGTGAAAAAACAGAAAAACGAATCTTATCGTGAACACTGCCTTTAAAGGCAGTGTTCACGATAATCTTCGATTTTGAGATTAATCGCAACATCGATTGTTTGGCTCCCGGGTAGAACTGAAATGACGAAGAAATCGGGAAAAACGCACCAGAAGGGCCAGTAAATCTTTAATCTTACCACACTTCTTTACTCTCACAGGAACTGTTCGTGGTGACAAGGAAAGCTTTTGTAGACCCGTCTTTTGCGATTCTCTGCTCTCTATCCCTCTGTCCTTTCCTTCAGACCCTAAATAATACTGTTTTACCTAAAACATTTTTCCATTTTCGATTAGCCACATTTTTCACCGGTGACAACCACCTTGAACTTGTTCATCCAACCGTACAACTGGTCCAGGCCAGAGAATAATATCTCTGAAAAAAGACGTTTTAGTGCATTTCTCGCCATTTCTTCGTAATTGTGGTAACATTTGGTGGCCAACGCGTTGTTTTGAGTGGTAAATTCGGGAACGAAAATCATCGTGAACACTGCCTTTAAGTAAAAAAAGGGGGAATCACCTGATGTCTGCGTTTTGTCAGGTGATTCCCTCAAGGAATACCAAAGGCGAGCATTGTAAGAAGGCTATGTGGTGCGTTTTCCTCCGTTGGGAAATCATTTCAAATGACAATTATTATTGATTCGACGGCGCAGATGAAAGGCAACAATAGAGGATCTCTGAGGCCTATGGTATACTTTGTCGCTGTAATGAGCGACAGGCATGCAATCTAACATAAATCATGGCGGGACCCGCATCGGAGCAACGGCTACGGTCGTCGTAGGAACAGATGTCGCGTGTGGGTCGCAGCGACGTGTCGCGGAGGGCTGACATACTGCAAATGTGCCATAGCCTGTCGCTACCACTGTCGCTGTCGCTGTGCAGTGCACTGCGACAACGACAGGTTTAAAGGACGGGAGGCGGTCGCTGTCGCTGTGCAGAGCGACGCGACCGTGTGTCGCAAAAGTATACCATACCCCTGACAGAAATGGCAAGCGGTAATTTAACATCAACAGCGACGTCCATCTGGCTAAGCTTGATCGCCTTAAAGACACAGTCCAACCTCCTCTCTAGAATCTCTCAAAACTCACTACGAACGGAGTTACGGCTCCTCGAAAATCTCGATTCTGAAGGGTTGGAAGGTCGCGGACGAGTTGTCTCGAGCCGGTATTTTCTCGTTATTCACAGCCATCGTTCTGAAGCAGGCCACACTATAGAGACAGACCAAAAGCAAATCGATGAACATAGGTTTTGAATAAAATCATTCGCCCGTCTCTTCCCTATTGAGGTCGGGAACCTGGCAGTGGGCGTTACCCATTTTTTCTTCCAAGGGGCGTGGTCGACTTTTTCCTGGCTTTTTTCTCGCTTTATTGAGCGAATTGAGATTTCGCGTTCGGCAGGGTTGCTATAGGCGCCGACCGGACCATAATATCAAAAATTACCTCTGAGGTTGGACTGTGCCTTTAACGCTGCAATCGAGGCCAAAGGACCGCGCAAAAAACCTCCTCGTGTTCCATCACGATAACGCCCGTCCACATGTTGAGCACCTTATAATCGAGTCCATCGCCAATAAAGGATGGGATCTGCTCCCACATACTCACCGACAGACGCACCAACGAACTATCATGTCAATCGCTCTTCGAAAAACTGGCAAACAAACAAAGTCTACGACGACTTAGATGACTTGGTGGCTGTTGTCAAAGCGTGGATCGCCTTCAAGAATCGTGACCTCTTTGCACGTAGAATCGACCGACTGCCAAGCAACTGGGAAGCAGTACTTGAAGTGGATGGTGACTATGCTCTCGAACGATCATTCAAACATGTTTTGATTGAGTATTGTTTTTGTTTTTAATTAATAAAAAAAATTCAAAAAAACGTTCCATAATTATGCATCAACCCAGTACTATACAATGTGGGAATGTTCATGACTGGCATGGTAAAATTGTGCAGGACCGTGAGTCATTGATCTGACGGGTCTCTGATAGGATTCGCCGTGAGCCTCCCGCGAGCCTGCCGGTTTGTAGCCTATCAGGCTACGATTCGGCAGGTCCAAGATACCGACCCGGCAAGCTCGAGGCAGGCTCAAAGCTCCGCAAACCTGCCGCGGACTCACATATGGTTAGGTCCGTGGCCTGTGTCCTCAAGAAATAACGTGGAAATTCAAACCGCGGCTGGCACGGCGGTTTAAATCTCAATCTCTGAGAATTAAATCGCCGCGCCAGCCGCGGTTTGGTTTTAAACGTTTTTTCTTGAGGACACAGGCCACGGACCTAACTATAATTTCGATGGACTTTGCAAAATTTCTTGTGATATTCCACCTTTTTTGTGCGAAAAACATTGAAAGCTAATGTTCTCGGCGTTGATCAATCCCTCTGTGGATACGCCACACATTCGACATCCATTCAAAATCGTAGAGGCTTTTGGATTTTGTATTGGGCCCATACATTGCCTTTCGGGGGCCAGCCAATGTTCACGTCATTGTTCTTATACTCCCAAGTGGTTCTAGTGCTAATTCACCGGCCCCGGATAGGTATAAGGCTTCGTTGGCTTTGGAGGAGGATCGATCACTCGACCGTGTGCGTGACAGAGGCGCCTCTTGCCACTGTCCTACACGCGCTCCACAAATAAAATGCGGGTCCAATTTAAAACTAATGGCAAATCGCGCCTATCGTGTTCATTCACTGACTTTACTGAGGATTTATCTCATGTTTCGCGCATTACGTTCCTACAGTGCGTCGCATAAGTATACGAACACCCTGAAATTTCATGGTTGAACCATTCGAACGACGTTTCAAGCATCGGCACCAGTTTCTGTGTTTTCCGCTATGCCGAAAATGGTAGGTCACATTGCAGGAAGGCAAATCGTACACTTTTTCCTTTTTACATACAGAAATTCATTTTTTAGCCGTCGCATAAGTATACGAACACTTCAGAGAAACGAAATTTTTGTACAAGAGACATACGAAAAAATTCTGGTTCAAGCGGGATAGTAAAGAATGTAGTTGTATGCGTAAATTATCATCATGCCACGCGGTTCACATCTCTCTTCCGAAGAACAGGCCCAGGCCCGGGCTCTTTACGCCGCCGGTCATGGAGACCGGCGAATCTCTCGGCAAATTGGACGTTCACCAAGCTGCAGCTCTTCGTTTCTACGGAATCCGGACTCCTGCGGAATGCGTGTTCGCTCTGGGAGGCCTCGGAAGCTCACTGGACACGACGAACGACGCATCGCCAGAAGAGTCTCCAACACAATGGTGTCTAGCGCGACCGTCCGCTCCGAACTCTCGCTGAATGTGTCAAAGGATACCATCCTCCGTTTGATCAATCGCAACGAAACATCGAAAGAACCGTAATGAAAAAGGCTCTGCGCTTGGAAGAACGCCACAAGTCGGCCAGGCTCCAGTTCGCCCGTTAAAAGTTGGGTACAAATTGGAGGAAGGTGAGCTGAATCGCGTGCTATCCAATTTCATGGAAAATTTTTAAACCCGTTGCTTCAGGTTGCCTTCTCGGACGAGAAAAAGTTTAATTTGGTTGGTCCGGATGGTTCGAGGCACTACTGGCGGGATCTTCGGAAGGAGCCGGCTTTCTTCAGCCGCAGGAACTTTGGCGGAGGAAACGTGATGGTTTGGGCTGACCAAGGGACCCTCCAGAACCTCAGTGATAGCTTGACAGATAGACTGTTTGAACTTATTTCGCGTAACGGTGGTGCAACATCATACTAAAGACTTTTTCCATATGTATTGTTTGAAATTATTCGATAAATTTATGAATTTCCCAAGTGTTCGTATACTTATGCGACGGCTAAAAAATGAACTTCTGTATGTAAAAAAGGAAAAAGTGTACGATTTGCCTTCCTACAATGTGACCTACCGTTTTCGGAATAGCGGAAAACATAGAAATCGGTGCCGATGCTTGAAACGTCGTTTGAATGGTCCAACCATGAAATTTCAGGGTGTTCGTATACTTATGCGACGCACTGTATTTACTATGATTACTAAACATGGTTTTGTACTTTGTTTCGCAGTGTGGTGAAACAACACGAAGTGCATTGTGCCATCCACCATAATTATGTAAGTTTACCAGAATTGTAAGGGAAACCCACGCTGAGGCAAAAAAAAAACCTCGGACCTCATATACCCGAGTGTTTTTCACTGACGATATAACTATTTTGAGCTGCAAAATGCTAAAATGATATTTGAGATAGGAGTCTTGATCAAACTATACCCTAACTCTCTTCGCTGCGTTCATGTATGCCGCCCCTGTCCGTTCCTAGAGAGTTCACAGAGTCTTTGGCCACAATCGTTACGTAGAGTACTAAAATCAATCAATCATTCTCCCGAATGATCAACCAAAAAGATGTAGGAAAGTAGACGAAGGGTCTTCACGAAATATCACTGTCGATAATGATATTTCGTCAGATGTGACCAATTTACTGATTCCAGCGCGCCTCGGGAATTTTTGCATGGAAATGCATGGTTCTGATTGCGAAATGCCTGTCTTGAGCCGAACACCATGAAATTAGCCCACGTTCGGCCGCGAAATAGCCGATGCGGGCAATTTCGCGGCTATCCGCATGCGAATTCCCTCCGACACAGCTCAGAATTTGATAGAGAATTGTGCAAAAAGCTCACGACAGCTCAAAAGTTTCAAAAACGGAGATGTACACACTGCATCTACCGCTTGAAAATGCAACTTTCTTTGAACTTAACAGATACATCTACACATAGGTGAGAGTATTCAGACAACAACCGTAGGATCCCAACACGCCTTATAGGACTTATCATTCCTCCATAGTTTTTCAACGTCTTCCGCGGCTATTCGAGCGTCTTGTGCAGCGAAGTTAGCAATGGTCCGTTCCCGAGATGTACTTCGTGGCAGCACACTTATCGACTGCGAAGTTGCCCAGGCAAGAAGAAATTGTGACACGGATATATTGTATTTAGCAGCCAGCTCTACCACATCGGGATCACTGAACAGCTCATCACGGTACTCTGGTCCACCCAGACTGCTGTACGCCTGAAACTCAACTGTCATAAGTGCCATCATTTTAATCACTGCTTTAAAGGCACAGTCCAAGCTTAGGGACGAAGTCTGCGATTTCCACACAATCGTGAAATAGACCCGCCCCGTATACCACTTGCCAAGTGCGAGCTCTCAATTCCTCCCAATAAGCGAGTTATAGGAGGAAGCCATATATGGGGAGCCTACCTCGGGAAGCAACTTTGGCACGCCTCTTTACGATCTTTCGAGCTCAACAGTGGCGAGATAAGCGATGCTCTCCGATCGACAGCCCCGTTCTTCCCTTCATCCTCATCCTCTCTCTTCATTCAGGTCGGCCACCATACAACGGTTTAAACCGAGGGAAGTTACAAGCCTCGGACAACTCGTCCACCATGCTTCCGTAGCTCAATTCTCGAGGGGCCATAACTCCGTTCCTAAGGGGGCTTGAACGATTCCAAAGATATCCTTGGAATCAGCGTGAGGCCGTCTTCAAGACAGAGAGGAAAACAGAAAACCGATTCCGAGGTTGGACTGTGCCTTTAAAGCAAAATAAATTACCTGAAAATGAATGTCATGAGCGAGGCAATAATCCAACAGATCCCGCTGGTGGAAATGCGGATGGAATTCAACCTGTAATTGAAATAAGCTCTTCCTTGAAGTTATTATTACTGAAGTCTTTCAGAATTTTCTACGTTTTATGGCCAAACTGCAGTATAGACAGGCTTCAGTGGTGCAATGGGATAAGGCGCTCACCCTCAAGCGCTGGTTCGATCCCGCGCGAAGTCAAGAATTTTGCAATCAGCTCAGCATCTCGTGTTAACATAGCTTACAAATGAAAGTTTAAAACTCAAGGAATTCCCGCACTACCACCATTTTCTGTGCAATTCCACTGATCGTACTTGTGAGGTCGGAAAAAATTTTCCGCCCAGACTTTGTCTTGAAGGCAGTGTTTACGATAAATCCTGGATGTTCAGCTTCTTACAGATTATGATAGGTCGAAAGCTTACTGTGACAGCAGCTCGAGGAAGAATTGCAGGAAGTGACGAGAGAGCACTTTTTTCCGCCCAAGCAGGGCCTCTTGTGTGACGTATTATTTTTGAGACTCAGACATTGGGATTGGCGGACCGCCGGCATTTGCTTGGCGAGCAAAAAACCATTCCCGGTGTCGGACAGCCATTAGCCGGCGGTCCGCCAAAACTCTGCCAGCGGTCCGCCAGGACGTTGGCCGACCGTTGGCAGTCTTTTGGATAATACCTGGCAGCCCGCTGTAGGGCAATCGTTCGCCAGCGGTCCGCCAGTGTTTTGGGAGACCGACGGGTCGAGATGGGTCCCTTACCGCAGATGGTTGCGTAGGACACCGCCTACGCAACGGTCTGAGGTAAGGGATCCACCCCACCTCCCCCCCCCCTAGCCGTGGAGACTTGCCCCTCAGCTGCCAAAAATATGCTAGCCTCTGTAGAGTGACTTCAGGTCACCTTACAGGGCCGGCATCAAAGTGCCGAGTGAACACTCACTGGACTGAATCGCTTTATATGCCGCCTCGGCTTATCAGTGGAATCACAGATCAAACTATGACATGTTAAAAAAAGATCTCTCGAGTGCCAGTCTTTCGACGACTGAGCGCCAAGCGAAGGCCAACGGTGGTTAAGCGCCAGCCGAGTGCCGATTGGCGGATAACTGCGTTTTCATGCAGTCGGTAATTTCGAGGTGTGATCGCCCGTGCCAGCTAAATGCGAGTTATCGCGCAGCTTTCAGGCAGCTGGCACTTTTTCGCCAGCGGTCCGCCGCTAGCTCTAATTGAGATGCCAAGGATGAGCCAGCTGTCGGCCTCGTAATCGTCAATTGCCAGCTGAATGCCACTTATCACCCAGCTGTTAGGCAACTGGCACATATTTGCCAGCCGTCCGTCGCTGGCATTAAATGACATGCCGAGTGTATGCCAACTGTTGGCTTCGTGATTGCCATTGGCCAGCTTATTGCCAACCAGGGCTGGGCACGCGTCCCGGTTGACCTTAGAGGGGTGCATATTGGACGCTGCGGAGAGGGCAAAGGGGGGTGCCTAAACCGAACACCCAGATAAAAACAAAGTGCCTGTTCTGCCGAATTTCAGGGAAAAATAGTACACGCTTTTCTTTTGATTTGTCAACTCTTCTTCTCCGCTTTTCGAAAAAAAAACACTCACAGAATTCAAATCATTGATAGATATAAAGGTTGCGTTCGCAAAAAATTAATAGTTGCTGTCGAGGTTTCTTTTTAATAACTCTATGAATTAAGTATTATCTATAACTTGTTTGATTACTTTGATAAAGAAATAAACACTACCCCGTTATCTAGTAGCAAGTAAGGATTGGTGTGATTTCATGTTTCTTTGGTGCAACGTTCATTTATTACACGGGTGGTAACCGATTCGAGGCAAAGATACAAAGAGAGCGCTCAGAAGCGCTATCGTTCACGTTCAAAAAAGAATCAGCAAACTGTTGTATTAGTACAGATTGAAATTACAGGTAGCACATTTAGTATCACGACTAGCCAACTAATTTTAGCTCATGAGAATGTGACTTATGAAGAGAACCGATTGTGAAAATTGAGGACTATGCAAGGTCTTGTGAGAGAAGTTAATGATCGTGCCCTCCTCCTTGAGAAGTACCATGTCTATCATCATGGTAAAAAAACTGCTATCAGTACCCTGCAGAGCACAAGTGCACTGAATAGGGCTTTGGAATTATAAAAACCCGAGTTGTAGCCATCTGGAGTGCCGCGATCCCTTGAAATTCTGCTCGCCGTGCGATCTGGTGCTTGTCCGCAGCAACACAGCGCACACTGGAGTGGACGCGCACACAATATTAATTTTAAAATGTAATTTATTACAGAACGGGAAGGAGAAAAGGGCTGAAACTGGAGTAAATGGAAGAAGGCAGAGGTACGATACTTTTAATGTAACCATTATAGAAATCTAATGTAAACAAACTAAGTTGGAGCGGGGTGAGTTTTTTGAATTCGACAAGGTTCATTCAAATGAACCTAGTTGAATGAAAACAGCATTGAACATAAAAAGTAAGAGCATTGAAAGAAAGAGGAGAATCTGGCAAACACCTTGATTTCAATAAGTTTGATATTTGATGTGATATAAGGACCTTAAACCTCGTCCCGGTTTTGTCCCGGTTTTCGGGGTAAAACCGGGACGAGATTTAGGGTCCTTAAATCACACTAAAAATCAGTTCTATTGAAACTAAAATGTTGGCCAGATTCTCCTCTTTCTCAAAATATCCTTTGCTCTTTTCTTTAGTTCTATATTTGATCAACAAGGTTCGTTTGAATGAACCTTGTCACTGCTAAATACTTACCCCGCTCTAACTTTGCTTATTTACATTAAATTTTTAACATGGGTACATCCAGAAAAGACTACCTTTACCATCTTCCATTTCCTTCAGTTTCAATCCTTTTCTCCTCCCCGTTCTGTAATAAAATACATTTTTTATTAATATTGTGTGCGCGTCCATTCCCGTGTGCGCTGTGTAGCTGCGTACCAACACCGTATCACACGGCAAGCCGATTTTTAAGGGATTGCGGCATTCTAGGAGGGTAAAACTCGGGTTTTCTACTCCCTACGAATCACATGAATCCTAACATTGTTCCACAACACAAAGTAGTTCTGATTTCCACATCAAAACAATCAAAAACAGATTAACTAATCCTTTATAGGTTTATGAAAACATTCGACAGGAAGCATTAATTATTGCAATAGTAGTAGTTCTGTTGTTGGTAATTGTTCAATTGTTTTAAATTGAAAAATGTTTTATCTTTTGTCATAACTTACCGTCTTACTAACAAATTTTCCTCATTGGGTTGTTTTGAAGTTCAGAAATTACACTACCCTTTTTGTTGCCATTTTCGGAATTTTCGCTATTCAGTGCTTTTTTTATATTCTTGTTCATCAAAATCAGGAGGTCAAGATCATGGCTGTCCAACTATTTGGAAAACAGCCAATTTCGATTTCCCATAAGGGGGTGCCTAAAAATTACCGAGCTAAGGGGGGTGCATATTCAGATTCGCCAAGCCGGGACGTGTGCCCAGCCCTGTTGCCAACTGCCCCCCGCTGTTGAGCAGCTGGCGAATTTTCGCCAGCGGTCCGCTGCTCCCAATGTCTGAGAATGTAGGGATTGATCGATTTGAAGGAAAGAAGTCTTTCCATGTGATAACGTGATCCACCTTATCCACTGTTACTTATATATCAAAACCATTACCTTTGCTGACCGGCTATTCACGTGTTCAAGCTTATTCAGAAAGGATTAGTTTGGTGGGCGGGATGGCCCAATAGGTTGACTGGCCCACACGATTTTCACCCACTTCCCGATGGTTTTTCGTGATTCTCTCTTCAATGTTTTCATCAGTAGGTCCCAAGTCTCAAGTTTCTGTGAAAAAAAACTAAAAATTTTTCCATCGTCAACGGCGCATTCACAGCAGGTCGCTTCAACTAGTCGCGGGACTGCCAACAGTTACAAAACCGATCGCGCAAACATGAGATCTTGCCATGAGTCGCGACGGCTCGGAACAGTTTGCAGTTTCAGTCGGGATCGCCGAGCGACTGGGGTACTTCATAGCTGGTCGAAGCGACCTGCTTGATTTTGTTAGGTCGCTTCGACTAGTCGCGTCGCTTCCATGATGGAAGCGATTCGTCTAGTCGAAGCGACTAGGCCGTAATCTTTCGTCGAGACGTAGGGTATTCGGCGCCAAATTGCAGACTCCACACTCAATCTCGCGGCGTTGTCCGCAAATCTCCGTCATGTTTCACGCGGAATTGCGTCCCCACGAGCGATCCCAAGTCGCTCGACGATTTAAAATCGCTGGACGGAGCGATTTCAGATCGAGGCGGTATTGTTGGTCGCTTCGACTTGAAGATGAAGTGACCAGCTATGAATGAGGCTTTAGGGGGTGATTTGAGGTGCTGAACACGTAATGTGGGGTCCGCTTTCGATCTTCCGGAAAGTAGGAACTTTGTCCAGGGGGAGTTCCTGGGTGCCACTTGGCCGTTTTCTAATTTTTGAAGGTCGTATTCGTGTCCAGATCCTCAAATAATCCCGCTGTACAGAATTTGAAGAATTATTTTTTCCGATATTTGCAATAGTGTGGTGGGGGAGGTTCAGTTATTAGACTTCCAACGTTCTTCAGATAAGAAACTCCTTATCATTCCGATTCGCTGTCGCATTAAATTAATCTCATGAACAAAAAACTCTGCCACAGATCAAGACATATGCCAGGATATGTTTTAGCAACTTTCCAGTCACACCTTTTTCCGATAAAATGTGAAAAATCAAGTGAACCCAACCTGGTTAACCGCCGGATGAATCTTACAATGCCCTAGAAGTTGCTCCAGGTGTCGTATCTCATAATTTGACACACCGATTGATCGCAGCTGACCGGCTTCTGGAAAAATGACTAAATCGACGTTAAGTCATGAAATTAATCAACACATAAAATGTAGTTTCGATATCAAAACCCAAACTCGCAGCTTGTCCTTTCTTTCTCAGGCACTCGTGTGCGTCAACCCCAGTGCAAAAAACACTGCTTTTTGTCGACCGCGGAGGAAAAACTTATTTAGGTGGACCGCAGGCGTTTTTCATGACTATTTAGTGAACCGCCGCTCACAACAATTTTTCGCCCACTAAATCTTTTATGGATGTCGTCCACCGACAATCCTAAAATTCGAATAGCGACCGCCGAGGATTTCGAAAATGCGGATGTCGACCGCCGAGGATCTCGAAGACGTGGGTGTCGACCGCCGGACAGAAAGTTTGTTTTTTTTTCCTCTTGAAGAACGTCAACATGTTTAGACGAAGGTATAATAATGATGTTGGTATGAAAGGCTCCTGACCTCACCGTGTGCCTCAGTAGGCTCTTCGGAGCCGGACCTGGAAGGCGGCCTCGAGTCACTTACCTGACGATCCACCATATGATGGAGGATAATTTTGCTTGCGAAGGGGAAAGGAATCTCCTCACGGCTTGAGGGGGAGGGGTTCCCAACTGTGGGTTCATCTCCCCACGGTCCGCATTGGGGTGCAGCCCACCGTGGAACTTAGCGGTTGGATCACCCGTTTCGTGGGAACCTTTAATACGGTTCGACCGTGAGCAGAATGCTGGTCGACCGCAAGTGTCATCAAGCGTCACAACCACATAGCCCGCGGTCGACACCTGATCAGGTAGACCGCCAGCGAATAGCACGTCGAGCGCTGACCGTACGGTTGTGACACCCGACGACATTTGCGGCTGACCGGCATGTGGCACGGGGTCAATGCCCACGAGTGCCTGAGCAGGTCGAAAGACAATGATAGCATGGATAAGATTTTAGTTTTCCCAAAAAAAAGCACAAATTCTCGGGTGTTCGTGTGGTGCACTGTGGCTCGAGTCGCCCTTGTGAAGAGGAAACTTGTAGTCACCTATGTCACCTACTGTGCTTATCTGGGCCAAATTCCGGTCCGCGATTGCGTCTCGACACGCTTTGCAGCCGCACGTGCTCGAATCAGTCGGCTTTCCAGCGCCAAAGTCGACCCGATTTGGCTTTTTTATACAATTTTCTCCAATTTCTCTCAGTTTCGAGTTTCCCAAACCCACCTAGAGTCAGCAGATCGGCGGCTGCGGCGCTGGAAGCTCTTCTGACTCAGGAGCGTGCGGTCGCGAAGCGTGTCGAGACGCAATTGCGGACCGAAATTTGGCAGAGATAAGCACAGTAGTAGCTGAAAAGTTCAAGTTATAGATGAACTTTATCAACGTTCTTGTATCGCCTGTACCACTCAGTTAGGAAGCCGCACTAAGTTGTTGGAGGTAAAATCATTCGATCGATAGCCCTTCGCTTTCCCGCGCGCCAACATTCACGCCAAGCAGCGTCGCGGCCTCCCAATAGAATGACGCGGACACCCAATTGAAAATTTGCGCAAACTCGGTGCAAGTATGTTGTAGCATATGGCAGCAAATTTGCGCCAAGGCAAATGAGGAACACAAAGTATCATAATGATCCGTGCCAACTGTACATTCACTGTATGCGTACTGTGAGCTTTTTTTAGTCCCTGCCCACCCGATTTCGCCTAGCACCGTTTTCTACATTTCTGGACTCACCATGGAACTCCTCCAATACTTCGTAAGTCTGCTGACGACGCTCGGCGTTCTTCGGATCGCTAACAGGTTTGTTGCTGGTCCCAGGCCAGTGGATCAGCATCAGATCAATGTATTCAGTCTGGAGATTCTCCAGTGACCTGAACGTTTTCATGCAAAAAATTTTCTGACTGCCAAACATTGCGCTTTGAAACATCCATGTACGGAGAATCTGAAAACTGTGAATAGGCAAGGCCCGGTCAAAAATGTGATGCTGGAATTCTTCCCGGAATAGGAAGCAATACAGAAAAGCTAACTAGGGAATCTCGCAGGGCCGACCCCATCACTTGAAAGATGATGCTTTCTGGTCAATTCTGGCCCGCTGTCTCCGAATCTGACATCTGATTTTGCTACAGACACCTCTGAACAAAGTTATTGTGCTTATCTGGGCCAAATTCCGGTCCGCAATTGCGTCTCGACACACTTTGCAGCCGCACGCTCCCTTCTTCTTCTTCTTATCGGCCACATAGAGCTTCTCCTCATAGGTGTAGAAAGGCAGCCACATCGCACGGGTTCTTCCACATATCCATAACTGTTAGAGATGTCGGCCTTGCAGGACATTAAAATAAATGAAATGAATCATGCCCTCCTGGGTTGTGGCAGTCGGGACATTCGTCAGGGATCGACGAGTCGATCTTGTGGACGAAGGCCTTGAGGTAAGAGGAGTGTCCACAACGTAGACCTGCCAGGATGACGCGTGTACGTCTGGGTAGGTCCGTTTCGCTGTCATCGATCGGGGGAGGCACGTCACCAAGGATTGGATTTAGGGGAGCACCGGAAAGGTATTCTCTGACGAATCGGGTGTGCTCCATTTGCAGCAGTCTGACGCGATTGAGCTCCAACGTTGCCCAACGTTGACGATCCAAAACAGAGACTACAGCATGAAGTGGCGAGCGAATATGTCGGAAATGGGGACCAGATGACAGTAATGGGAAATTAGGGTGTGTGGAATTCCTTACAATGCCAGCATGGAACTGTTGCGACTGGAGTTGACAATGCTGCTTTACAGGAAGCAGCGAACACTCTTGATGTAGATGAGATACCGGTGTGGATCCAGGGCATCCAGTGATCACGCGTAGAGCAGTGTTCTGTGCACGCTGGAGCTTGCTCCAAGAGGCTTCCGACAGGTGTCTTGACCATATTGGGGCTCCATATTCCAGCACCGGCTGCACCATAGCCCTGTAGGTTGTCCCCGCACGCTGCCGAATCAGAAAAGCTTCCAGCGCCGCAACCGCCGATCTGCTGACTGTAGGTGGGCTTTGGAAACGGGAAACTAAGAAAAATTGGAGAAATTTGTATTAAAAAACCACATCGAGTCGGCTTTGGCGCTGGAAACCGGACTGGCTCGAGCGCGTGCGGCCGCAAAGCATGTCGAGATGCAATTGCAGACCGGAATTTGGCCCAGATAAGCACAGTATAAGCGTTTTTGAAGCTTCGTGAAAAAATAAGGGCACCCATCAGCCAATTTTTTAGGGTGTTGGAAAAGTTTCCGGATTCGGTTTAAAACTTTCAACAGGGGGTTATTCAGGGCGCTGAATGCGAATTCTGGGGTCTGTTTGTCGCTAGACTTATTGCTACTGTAGGTTATGGTAGGCATAATGCCTGTTAACTGGCTTTACCTACCTTAATTTTCGAAAATCGAAAAAATGGACCTCAATTTCGTGTTCAGCGTCCCAAATAACACCCACAAAGAAAAGTTTAGCCAAATCTGAGACTTTGATCAAGCTACCGTATACCCACCGTAACCTACGTAAAATATCGAAAATCGATGAACGCGTTGCAGATTTACGTTAAGCAGCCCGAATGACCCCCATGTATAAGTTTTAAAGCAATTTGATCGTAGCATTCTCGAAATCGTCAAAAATCGCGTTCTGCCAGCAAACTCCCCCCCCCCCATTTTGAAGCTTCGGACCACATGAGACGGGATTTTTCAAATATCGAGAAAAATGGGCCTCAGATTCGTAATCAGCGGTTAAAACAACCCCTAGTAACAAGTTTTCATCCCAATCCGAGACAATTTTTTTGAACATCCTAAAAAATGCCATTTGTGTACCCCTTTTAACTACGTAAAGCTAAGAAAATGCCCACTTTTGGAAATCTCCTGTGAATCTCTGAGGCATTTAGGAGATTTGGAAAACGGATTATCAATGCTGTGTCCCATACCTACAACTATAAAAACATGGTTTTATAAAAGCCCATCGGGAAATGTGAGGTAAGCTCCATCAGATATGATGACAATCGCAGTTTGGCCTCAGGCTCTCAAGCATCACCATCAAGAATCTTATTTTTACACGATGATTTTCCAGGTACCATGGCTCAAGTCCCTTTTTTCCAGACTACTTCAACAAGAAGAACTTGCTAGGGCCTCGGAAGAATGCACGTTTCCTACACACTGTTCTCTCAAACCAACTTTTCAATAGATTTTCTGGCCTTTTCCGTTCCCTGATTAGCCGGAGACACCTTGGAGGTGATGAAAATGTCGGACCTGAATTGCATCCATCAGTGAAAATTCCAAATGAGGTGCTACATAATTACCCACAAACCTGTGCAAATTGTACTTCGGTAAGAGTTCCTTGAATATCCGGCCTAGAGCCGCCTCGTTACCGTACACCTGGGCTGTATCGAAGAAACGGTAGCCACAGGATAGAGCCGCATCGACCACATCCATGAGAATCTTCTCGCTCCGAATCTATAGGAGAAATCAAACGCGTTCGGAGGTACAATATTATAGTTCTACTACTAGCAAGGGAACCACAATAAGCCATAGTGACCATTCCAAATGAAATGTACTTTACTAGAACCATTTTCGAACGGAATGTCCGAATATGCCCATCGCAGCTGCCTAGACCCACTCTGAAAGAAGTTATAGGCATTTTTTCTCTCATTTTCGTACCTACATATTGTACCCTCCAAAAAGCGCATTATTTTTTACGAAAATCAGGAAACGGACCTCATAATCGTGTTCAGCGCTCAGAACTACCCCACTAAGCAAAGTTAGGGTGAAGGAACATTCTCCAAACATTGCGCAGGCTAACAGTGTTTTGGACTGTACGGATTTTCGGTTGGGCGTTTATTTATACCGATTAGAGGGCTCTCGAAGCGTTCCACGAAAATATACCAGATTTGACTAAAAATTCGCCCTGGGGAGCTATTTGGGGTGCTGATCACGAATCTGAGGTTCATTTGTCGATTTTCCGAAGTTTTAGCCTATATTCATTCACAGATTCTCATAGGGGAGAATTTGATGGCAAATCGCGACTTTTGACGATTTCTCGATTTCTACTATAGAATATGCTCAAATTAGTTCTTTGGGGGTTATTTGGAGTGCTGAACACGAATCTGATGTCGGTTTATCGATTTTTGACAGCTTACGGTGCATTACGGTGGGTATACGGTAGTTTGGTCAAAGTCTCAGATTTGTCTCAAAGTTTCTATGTGGGGGCTATTTGGGGTGCTGAATCCGAATTTGATGTCCACTTGTCGATTATCGGAATATTTAGGTAGGTTTTGCCTTCTAAATGGCACGTTACCTACCGTAACCTACAGTAAACCTTAAAATTTGGGCAAACAAACCCCAGATTACCCCTACATACAGGTTTTTAGCGAACCCCGGAAAAACTTTTTGACAGCACCCTAAAAATTTCATGGGGTACCCTTGCCTTGCCGCTAAGCTTTGAAAAAAGCTCATACCTTTTTTCAGAGTGGGTCTAGGCAGCTGCGATGGGTATATTCGGACTTTTCGTCCGAAAATGATTGTATAAAAGTACACTCCATTTGGAATGGTCACTATGACTTATTGTGGTTCCCTTGTAAGAACCAGAAATGACGAAATTCGTAATAAAAGCCTGAAGTTCGAAGGCAAGAAACGGACAATCCCAAATGCACCTGATAAGTGCCGAATCCTAGGATCGGCATCTTATCGCGCACATATTCCCTGCCAGACGTCGACGACATGATCCTGGAACTGTAAGGGCTACTTTGTGGTGAATGAACTTGTTGCCAATATCGTTAGGCCCCGTCATACTCAGGAATTTCTGATAGTTACATGTGAATTAAGGACTCCAAACATGTTACGTGCGACCTATCTTCATAGCTCTCAAGTTACATGTGACATTCAAGAAAGTAAGTATGTTGCACGGTGCGAGTTGACTTACACGTGACATAAAGTACTGACGTGTAACTTAAATGTGTTATTTTATCGCACATGTAACTTATTTGGGGGCAGGCCGTTTCCTAGGGAGGTATACGACGCACTCTCGAGGCAGGACTCAGATGTCGGTAGCGTCGTCGGTTCAATTACCCAAGTTTGAGGTACTTTGCCTCGCACACCTGCTAGAGGCATGCCTAGCCGCTTGCGGCCCTCGGCATGCTCGGCGGGCATGCCGCGCGTCTGTATGCTGACCGCGTCGCGTGTCGGTGCCGGCCGCGTCGCGTATGGGTGTCAGGTAACATACAGCACCGATGCAAGTTACTCGCAATGTTGTGTATTACTAGCGCAACTTATATGTATTATACTTTAACAAAAATCTGGCCAAGTTACACGTAAGATCGCTTCAAGTTACTTGTGAACTTAAAGTAAGTTGCGTGAAGCCATCATGCAACTTGCCCTAAAGTCTCAGGTAACTTGTTCAGAAATTTCTGAGTAGTCGGTCAAAGGCCGGATCGAGCCGTCCTCTGCCGTCCAGAATATATCAAACGAATAAAAATTTCGAACATTCGAATAAACGAATAATTCGGAAAATCGACTTCTCCGAATATTCGAATAAACGAATTATTCGAGAAATTGACTTCTCCGAATATTCGAATAAACGAATTATTCGGAAAATCGACTTCTCGGAATATTCGAATAAACGAATTATTCGAAAAATCGACTGCTCCGAATATTCGAATAAACGAAATACTCGGAAATTCGACTTCTCCGAATAATCGAATAACTCGAATATTCGATTATTCGTTTATTCGACCGGATATTTGCTTTCCGAATATTCGTTGACATACTCTGGTGACGTCCCTACTCAGAAAAATGAAAACGAGTCACTTCTAACATAAAAGGTCGAAAACTAGTCACTTGTAACATATCCAAGCCGACGTAGGTTATTTCCGACTCATCTCAAGCCATTTAAGTTACATGTAACATATCAACGAAACGCGTTTTCTGCGTCGCATGATGGCCACCCACAATGAATATATAAATGTAAGTTACATGTAACATAAATTTAACTTACGTGTAATATAAATGTATGTTACATGTTATATAAATGTAAGTTACTTGAGACATTCAAGTAAGTTACATTTGTATTACAAGTGACTTGTATTCATTTTTCTGAGTAGCGCTCCTGCGCAGTCCCTAGTGTGTCGGTTGCATGTCAATCGATTACACAGGTGCGCTCAAGAGCACCACGGCCGGTTTATTCAAGCCACAACGGGGATTTTCCACCTCAGTAAGCAATGCGTTGCATACCCATCGACCGGGACGGCCACAGCTGGATCAGGACGGACCAGGCGGGCTCAGTCCGACTTTATGGGGAGATTTTGCGACCTGAGTGAGCAATGTAACGTCGGCGTGGATCCGGAAGAGAATTCGCGTTTACTGTTGAAGGTTGGCGCAAACTCGGTGCCATATGCTATAACCAGGGCTGGGCACGCGTCCCGGTTTACCTTAGGGGGGTGCATATTAGACGTTGCAGAGAGGGCAAAGGGGGGTGCCTAAACCGAACACCAAAAAAAAGAACGAAGTGCATGTTCTGTCGAATTTCAGGGAAAAAATAATACGCACTATTCTTCTGATTTGTCATATTTTCTTTCCTGCTTTTTGAGTCAAACACTTTGTTATATTTTGCCTTGACCGATCGCTTCGCAGCTTACTCCGCCCGGACTCATCCGAGCAGGCTAGGCTTTATTTCGACAGTTTAAAAGTACAGATAGCCCAGTCAGTATCACAACTAGTCATCAGATTTTAATTCATGAGAATGCAACTTATGAAGAGAGGCAAACGTAAAAATTGAAGACTGCAAGTTCCTATGAAAGAAGCGAATGACCGTGCCCTCCTCATTGAGAAGTACCCTGTACATAAAAACCCGAGTTTTATCCACCTTGAATGCCGCAATCTCTCATGGACTAGGCTAGCCGTGCGATATGGTGTTTGTCCGCAGCTACACAACGCGCAATGGAGTGGACGCGCACGCAATATTAATTAAAAAATGTATTTTATTACAGAACGGGGCGGAGAAAATGATTGAAACTGGAGTAAATGGAAGGAGGCAGAAATAGGATTCTTTCAATTTATCCAGTATAGAAATTTAATGTAAACAAACTATGTTGGAGCGGAGTGAATTTTTTGGACGTGATAAGGTTCACTCAAATGAACCTAGTTGATTAAAAACACCCATAAACATGAGAACTAAGAGCATTGAGAGAAAGAGGAGAGTCTGGCAAACATTTTGATAGCGATAGGTTTGATATTCAATGTGATTTAAGGACCTTAAAACTCGTCCCGGTTTTGTCCCGGTTTTCGGGGTAAAAAAGGGACGAGATTTAGGGTCTTTAAATCACATTAAAAACCGGTCTCATTGATGTTAAAGTGTTTGCCAAATTCTCCTCTTTCTCACAATATCCTTTGCTCTCAGTTTAATGCTAGTTTTGATCAACTAGGTTCGTTTGAATGAACCTTATCACGGCTAAATATTTACACCCGCTCTAACTTTGTTTATTTACATTAAATTTCTAAAGTGGGTACATCCAGAATAGACTACCTTTACCATCTTCCATTTCCTTCAGTTTCAACCCTTTCCTCCTCTCCGTTCTGTTATAAAATACATTTTTTATTAATATGGTGTGCAATATGGGGGTGTGTATACAAGTCTGTTGGTACCTGCTCGTTGGTGCCCCTGCTTCTACTGAACCCAGCAGACGTTTGAGTGTACACAGGGAACGTTCGAGCGATATAGCGTGCACAACTATATCGCGAAAGTATCCCGCACATTGCATAAAGGTGTCGCCGTCCGGCACACTAAGGCCTCTGGTCCATAACACCTTAGGATCCGTACCTAGGGAGTCATGGAGTCTTTGGCCACAAGCCACAATTTCGCCACCCTGAACTATCGATCGCTGTCGAGTGATATCCAAAAAACTGCGCTATCCAGACTTCTGAGCTATTTCCATGCACCGTTTGCTGCTTTGCAGGAAACCCGCCTCAAGGATAGACCCGTCGTCAGCGTCGGAGAGTACACCATCTACTGCGGTAACGCTGACGATAGGGAGTGGGAGGCTGTGCAATAGCTGTAAGGAAGGATTTCAATGGTATGGTCAAGGAGTTCGGCTCAACGTCGTGTCGGAATGCATTCGTACGACTGCGGGATCACAGAGGATTCAATCTGTGGATAGTGAGTGCTCATGCGCCCACTGAAACCGCCGAAGACAATTCGAAGGATGCGTTTTATGAGGAACTCAATACGTTGCTGGCCAGGATACCTTGTCAACATGCTGTTGTCGTGGGGATTGACGCAAATGCGAAGATGGGACTTGATCAGGAATCCGAAGTACTCGGTAAATGGTTCTACCCAGTGGAGCAAACATCGGACAATGGCTACCGCCTTGTCGACTTTTGTGAACGCAGTGGTCTGATTATTGCATCGACATTCAAGAGGAATCATCGCCGCCATCAGCTTACGTGGCAGGGACCAACCCGGCTATCTCCAGAAGAGCAGCGGAAGCGGAAGATGACAACTTTGAAACTACAGCTTGACTATGTCCTGACGAGGAATATTCCAGTATCGGACATTCGAAGATCTAGAGCTGTGTGGGATGTCGCATTCGATTCGGATCACCGTCCTGTTCTGTTGAACTTCACTGCGAGGATTCATAAGAGGAAGCGAGGGGCTCAGCCTCTCCAGAGGATTGACATGACAAGTCTCAGAGATGAAGAGTGCAGAAGGAATTTCCGACAACGCGTTTCTATTCACATCGGAGTACGGACTAAGAAGAAACTTTGCGACGCGGATTCTTTTGTGAAATGCATCCAGGACGCTTCGAAAGAGGCACTCCCGGTTGTAAAGCCTAAGAAGAAGTTCGCCTACGTCTCAGAAGAAACAACATCTACCTACAACAGAGTATGTGCTCTCCGAACTGCAGGAAACTTCGTGGAGGAGAAGCGTCTGAGGAGGAAGTTGCGTCGGCAGCTTCAAAGTGACCGCGAACGAGAGTGGACGTGTAGAGCTAAGGAGTTCGAGAAGGCTTGGGAGGAGAAGAATCCGAGGAAAGCCTACACGTTGCTGCGACAGTATAGCGGGAAGATGAAGAGATGTTCTCCTGTCTTGAACACTACCAATGGAGTTGCAGTTGGTGATGCGACGCTGCCAATATGGAAGGATTACTTCAGTTCACTACTGAATCGTCCAGCGCCATCAGTACCTGAGCTCCCGCATGTTCAGAGAGCACATTACGATGTCAGTGAGGAACCGCCGACTGAGTCTGAAGTTTTGGATTGTGTCCGGAAAATGAAGAATGGAAAGGCAGGTGGAGATGACAACATCACTGCTGAAATGCTGAAAGCTCTTCCTCCGTCTGGGATTCGTGAAATGACCAACACCATCCGTGCCATATGGATGAGCGAAAGGATACCCGATTCGTGGAGACATGCGATCATCGTACCTCTTCACAAGAAGCTATCCGTCACGGATCCTAAGAACTACAGAGGAATCTCTCTACTTCGTGTCATGTACAAGGTTTTAGAACGTATCATTCTCGAGCGACTTATCAAACATCGTGAAGGAACGACCAGAGATGAGCAAGCCGGTTTTCGACCTGGAAGATCGACCATCGACCAAGTGTTCGTCGTGAGAAGAGTAATTGAATCGTGGCAGCGGTTTTCGAAGCCATTACAGCTTGCTTTTTTGGACTTTGAAGCCGCGTTCGACTCTCCTCATCGTGATCGATTGCTCAATGCTCTGCGAGCAGATGGAGTCCCGGAAAAGTATGTTCGGTTAATCGAGGACATGAACAAAGGAACAACAGCAGCAGTTCGTACACCTGTCGGATTTACGTCAGCTTTCGAGGTGAAAACAGGAGTAAGGCAAGGAGCCGTTGCAGGACCTTTTCTTTTCAACTTCGCCGTTGATGACATCATGCGTAGAGTTGCAGAACAGTTTCCTGCGGATGTGATCCTAACACCATCAGGACGCTCCCTTTGTCGACCTGGAGTACGCCGACGACATTGTGTTATTCGCTGAAAACAACGCAAAACTGCAAAGGATTGTGAACCTCGTTTCGAAGTATGCCGCAGCCTATGGACTTCGTCTTCGTCCCGACAAATGCAAGCAGATGTGGGTCTCTCAGAGGCCTTCAACTGGAGTTTGTGTGGACGGACAACGTATCGAACTGGTGGACGATTTCTGTTATTTGGGCTGTTTGCTGAAGAAAGATGGTAGTTATGCAGCGGATATTCGACAACGATGTGCGAAAGCTACGTCTGCATTCAATTCTCTAACCAAGTGTTTGTGGTCTACCACCATCGCGAAGGAAGTCAAGTTGCGCGTCTACCTATCCGCTATTCGCCCTATCATGATGTACGGATCGGAGACGTGGGCAGCACCGAAAACGCAGATGGAAAGGTTGGATTGCACGGAGAGGAAGCTTTTTAGGCGTTTGCTTGGATATTTCTGGCCGCGTGTATGCCATAACGAAGACCTTTACAAGGAAATCGACGCAGTACATCAACGCTTGACACGAGGGAGGTGCCAGCATCTCCTAACGCCATCTCAAGCAGCAATGGAAAGTCGACTTCGACTGCTCGGGCATATACTAAGAAGAACGCCGGATCGTCTCGTACAACACGCTTTAAAAATGCTTCCAAATCCTGTCTGGAAACGGCCACCTGGGCGTAGGCGAAAGTTCTGGACGGATGTGGTTAAAGAGGATTTAAAGTCACTCGGCATCGAAAGACAGTTCAGGCGCGATGTTTCGTTTCGCAGGAAATGGAATAGTGACAGCTGGATGGAATGTGTTCAAATTGTGGCTGAAGACCGTGAAAAATGGACACGGCTGACTACTAGGACGGCACACCTCGGTGAAGATGCGGAATGACCGCGTCAGGCGAAAGCCAACCGATTAAGTAAGTAAGTAATGGTGTGCACGTCCATTCCCGTGTGCGCTGTGTAGCTGCGTACAAACACCGTATCGTACGGCAAGCCGATTTTTAAGGGATAGCGGCATTCTAGGAGGGTGAAGCTCGGGTTTTCTACTCCCTTCGAATCACATGAATCCTAACATTGTTCCACAACACAAAGTAGTTCTGATTTCCACATCAGAACAATCAAACACAGATTAACTAATCCTTCATAGGTTTATGAAAACATTCGACAGGAAACATTAATTATTGCAATAGTAGTAGTTCTGTTGTTGGTAATTGTTCGATTGTTTTGTATTGAAAAAATGTTTTATCTTCTCTCATAACTTGCCGTCTTACTAACAAATTTTCCTCATGGGGTTGTTATGAAGTTCAGAAATTACACTACCCTTTTTGTTGCCATTTTCGGAATTTTCTCTATTCAGTGCTTTTTTTATATTCTTGTTTATCAAAATCAGGAAGTCAAGATAATGGCTGTCCAACTATTCGGAAAACAGCCGATTTCGATTTCCCAAAAGGGGGTGCCTAAAAATTACCGAGCTAAGGAGGGTGCATATTCAGAATCGACATGCCGGGACGTGTGCCCAGCCCTGGCTATAACGTAGGTGCACCGAGTTTGCGCCAAGCTTCAACAGTGAAGGCGAAGTCGCTTCCGGATTCACACCGATGCTACATGCGTATCGACCGAGACGGCTACGGACGCCTCAGGCAAGCTTAGTCCGGCCACAAAGGGTGGATTTTTTTCCACCCGATTCTCGTGATGCAGACGCTTCACGATCGGGCTGGATACAGCCGAAACCCGACTATAACGACGGCTTACACGGGTTATCCAGCTTCTCATGGGTATAAACCCATGAATGAAGACAAACCACACTGAAGTAAGTAAGGTTGTGAAAAGGACCCCAATAGAGGGAAGAACCACCATTGAGATATGTCAAGGTTGCTTGTCTGAGATGGTCACTGAAACATTGGATCCGCCTCATTTCTGAAATTGCAAAAACTGATTTTTCCCTTCACCTTCAGCCTAATGCTCGAAGAAGATTGTTTCTAAATCGAAACTCATTATAACATTCATGCGCTAACAAAATTATCGCCGACTTGATATTGAGTGTTCGTGAACTGAAGGTTATTCGAAATGATTCGGACATCCAGAAAAAAATTGGGAAAATTTAGGATTTCTTGTCACAGAATCTCCTTGTTGCCCAAAAATTGAGATCGTTCAGCCTTTTAGGCCCATATAACAGATTGTTCAATAAGTTTTGTCGTTTGATAAGAAAAACACAATTTTATGGTTCAAATTACATTTCAGTATAATCTACCTGAACATTAATACACTTGCTCCAACGATCCTCCAACCTGCGGATTCCATCCCTGAAGTGAGATTACGGATGGTCTGCAAAATACGCTTCAACAGCCGTTATGATCTCTTCATTTGATGAAAAACGCTTGCCAGGCAGAATTTTTTTGAGTTCTGGAAACAAATGGAAGTCGCTGGGGGTCAAATCTGGTGAATACGGTGGATGCTCCAACAATTCGAAGTTTAATTCATGGATTTTAGCCATTGTCGAAATGCTCTTGTGACACGGTGCATTGTCATGATGAAAAAAGATTCTTTTCTTCTGCAACCGGGTCTTTTTTCAAGAAATTTTACCTTGAACTGGTCCGAAAGGTTGCAATAATATTCAGAATTAATGGTTTCACCAGTTTGCAAGTAATCCACGAACAAAATTCCTTTCGCATCCAAAAAAAAACTGATGCCATATCCTTCTTGATTACGTCGGAACTCGTCCGCGCGGCGCTGTCCGATCTCGTCCGCGGCGAGCCGTCGGAACTCGTCCGCCGGGGTCCTCGACAAAATTGAGGCTACAATCGGTGGTTTTTCCAAGTAACCGACCGTGTTGTGAGGGTTACCGCCGTGAAAACGTGGGAAATGATGGAAAAGAAATTTACGAGATATATCTCCCGATTGTTTTATCTTTCAACATATCCTTTGTGCTATTCAATACATTTTTCGTCTGTATACTTATAAAGTGTGTACTTCTACACGGTGTTTACGCTAAAAATAATTTCTGTCACAATCGTCCGTGAATTCCTTTCAGTGCTACACCTTTCGAAAACAGGAATTCTATCACTATCTATCAAAAAGGGGTCTTCCTAACAAAAGAGGTTTGGTTGGCGTCAGAAACGTTCCAACAAAAAGGGAACAATAGGTAAGTAGAATGAGGAGAGTCTACAAAAAGTGAACAATATTTTCTGAGACTGATTTTCCTGGCCGATACTTCTTAACAGCAAAAACAAACCGTTGTGGTACTTCTAGAGGAAGAGTTCAATGGTTTCCAAGAATGGACTTCTATTCGTTGACGAGAATATAAGAAAATATTCTCATTAGATGCTGCACTTTGGTTTCGCTTCTCGTAGCAGCTGGAGCTAACCGTCCGTCTGTGTTTTTGGCATCATCTTCTATTCTGATGGTAAGTATTAGGTTTACATGCACATACTTTTTAACGGTTCTCGTGTAGTCAAGACCATTTTTGGAACCACAGAGTGCTTCCGTGTAGAACACCGCAACGGTTTGTTTTTGCTGTTAAGAAGTATCGGCCAGGAAAATCAGTCTCAGAAAATATTGTTCACTTTTTGTAGACTCTCCTCATTCTACTTACCTATTGTTTTTGTTGGAACGTTTCTGACGCCAACCAAACCTCTTTTGCTTGGAAGACCCCTTTTTGATAGAATTGTTCACTTTTTATTGATATTACGAAGTAATATCCCTGAAAAATCTTCAATAATTCTCGAATAGCATGGATTGCTATAATAATCAGTAAGCAACAACCTTGTTGCGCACGCTACAAATGAAGCGCTACTCACTTTCCACGACGTCCTGATGATGTCAGAAAATGCCCTATGCACTTGGCACCACCTTGGCACGACGTCCTGATGACGTCACCAGATGCTTTATGCACTTGGCACGACGTTCTGATGACGTCATCAGATGCTATGTGTACTTTACATGACATCCTGATGACGTCATCAGATGCCCTATGTACTTTACATGACATCCTGATGACGTCATCAGATGTCCTATGCACTTTACATGACACCCTGATGACGTCATCAGATGCCCTATGTACTTTACATGACACCCTGATGACGTCATCAGATGCCCTATGTACTTTACATGACACCCTGATGACGTCATCAGATGCCCTATGTACTTTACATGACACCCTGATGACGTCATCAGATGCCCTATGTACTTTACATGACACCCTGATGACGTCATCAGATGCCCTATGTACTTTACATGACACCCTGATGACGTCATCAGATGCCCTATGTACTTTACATGACATCCTGATGACGTCATCAGATGCCCTATGTACTTTACATGACACCCTGATGACGTCATCAGATGCCCTATGTACTTTACATGACACCCTGATGGCGTCATCAGATGCCCTATGTACTTTACATGACACCCTGATGACGTCATCAGATGCCCTATGTACTTTACATGACATCCTGATGACGTCATCAGATGCCCTATGTACTCTACATGACACCCTGATGACGTCATCAGATGCCCTATGTACTTTACATGACACCCTGATGACGTCATCAGATGCCCTATGTACTTTACATGACACCCTGATGACGTCATCAGATGCCCTATGTACTTTACATGACATCTTGATGACGTCATCAGATGCCCTATGTACTTTACATGACACCCTTATGACGTCATCAGATGCCCTATGTACTTTACATGACACCTTGATGACGTCATCAGATGCCCTATGTACTTTACATGACATCCTGATGACGTCATCAGATGCCCTATGTACTTTACATGACACCCTGATGACGTCATCAGATGCCCTATGTACTTTACATGACACCCTGATGGCGTCATCAGATGCCCTATGTACTTTACATGACACCCTGATGACGTCATCAGATGCCCTATGTACTTTACATGACATCCTGATGACGTCATCAGATGCCCTATGTACTTTACATGACACCCTGATGACGTCATCAGATGCCCTATGTGCTTTACATGACACCCTTATGACGTCATCAGATGCCCTATGTACTTTACATGACACCTTGATGACGTCATCAGATGCCCTATGTACTTTACATGACATCCTGATGACGTCATCAGATGCCCTATGTACTTTACATGACACCCTGATGACGTCATCAGATGCCCTATGTACTTTACATGACACCCTGATGACGTCATCAGATGCCCTATGTACTTTACATGACACCCTGATGACGTCATCAGATGCCCAATGTACTTTACATGACATCCTGATGACGTCATCAGATGTCCTATGTACTTTACATGACACCCTGATGGCGTCATCAGATGCCCTATGTACTTTACATGACACCCTGATGACGTCATCAGATGCCCTATGTACTTTACATGACACCCTGATGGCGTCATCAGATGCCCTATGTACTTTACATGACACCCTGATGGCGTCATCAGATGCCCTATGTACTTTACATGACACCCTGATGACGTCATCAGATGCCCAATGTACTTTACATGACATCCTGATGACGTCATCAGATGTCCTATGTACTTTACATGACATCCTGATGACGTCATCAGATGTCCTATGTACTTTACATGACACCCTGATGGCGTCATCAGATGCCCTATGTACTTTACATGACACCCTGATGACGTCATCAGATGCCCAATGTACTTTACATGACATCCTGATGGCGTCATCAGATGCCCTATGTACTTTACATGACACCCTGATGACGTCATCAGATGCCCTATGTACTTTACATGACACCCTGATGGCGTCATCAGATGCCCTATGTACTTTACATGACACCCTGATGGCGTCATCAGATGCCCTATGTACTTTACATGACACCCTGATGACGTCATCAGATGCCCAATGTACTTTACATGACATCCTGATGACGTCATCAGATGTCCTATGTACTTTACATGACATCCTGATGACGTCATCAGATGTCCTATGTACTTTACATGACACCCTGATGGCGTCATCAGATGCCCTATGTACTTTACATGACACCCTGATGACGTCATCAGATGCCCAATGTACTTTACATGACATCCTGATGACGTCATCAGATGCCCTATGTACTTTACATGACACCCTGATGACGTCATCAGATGCCCTATGTGCTTTACATGACACCCTTATGACGTCATCAGATGCCCTATGTACTTTACATGACACCTTGATGACGTCATCAGATGCCCTATGTACTTTACATGACATCCTGATGACGTCATCAGATGCCCTATGTACTTTACATGACACCCTGATGACGTCATCAGATGCCCTATGTACTTTACATGACACCCTGATGACGTCATCAGATGCCCTATGTACTTAACATGACACCCTGATGGCGTCATCAGATGCCCTATGTACTTTACATGACACCCTGATGACGTCATCAGATGCCCTATGTACTTTACATGACACCCTGATGACGTCATCAGATGCCCTATGTACTTTACATGACACCCTGATGGCGTCATCAGATGCCCTATGTACTTTACATGACACCCTGATGACGTCATCAGATGCCCAATGTACTTTACATGACATCCTGATGGCGTCATCAGATGCCCTATGTACTTTACATGACACCCTGATGACGTCATCAGATGCCCTATGTACTTTACATGACACCCTGATGACGTCATCAGATGCCCTATGTACTTTACATGACACCCTGATGACGTCATCAGATGCCCTATGTACTTAACATGACACCCTGATGGCGTCATCAGATGCCCTATGTACTTTACATGACACCCTGATGACGTCATCAGATGCCCTATGTACTTTACATGACATCCTGATGGCGTCATCAGATGCCCTATGTACTTTACATGACACCCTGATGACGTCATCAGATGCCCTATGTACTTAGCATGACACCCTGATGGCGTCATCAGATGCCCTATGTACTTTACATGACACCCTGATGACGTCATCAGATGCCCTATGTACTTTACATGACATCCTGATGGCGTCATCAGATGCCCTATGTACTTTACATGACACCCTGATGACGTCATCAGATGCCCTATGTACTTTACATGACACCCTGATGGCGTCATCAGATGCCCTATGTACTTTACATGACATCCTGATGACGTCATCAGATGTCCTATGTACTTTACATGACATCCTGATGGCGTCATCAGATGCCCTATGTACTTTACATGACACCCTGATGGCGTCATCAGATGCCCTATGTACTTTACATGACACCCTGATGACGTCATCAGATGCCCAATGTACTTTACATGACATCCTGATGACGTCATCAGATGCCCCATGTACTGATAGCCTGCGACCACTGGCAGTGGCTAGTGGCAGGAACGATCCTCGAGGAACGAGGGACGAGGGACGAGGGACGAGGAACGAGGAACAGGACACGAGGGACGCGTTACAAGAAAAAACGCGAATTTTAGCTAAGCTTCCGCCGATCTAACTTTGTTAATTTTCAATCGATTTGGCTCAAATTTTGTCAGCGGGTGTCTTCTATACTCTCTCACTTATTAGGTCTAGAAGTTAATTTCCGCGTTTTTTTACGCTTTTTACACTATTGAAAACTGGACATACTTAAACAAAATTTTTATTCAAAATAATTTCCGTCATTAATAACAACCATTTCCCAGAGTTTGGGTAACTTATGGATTCCATCATAATAAAATTTTTCTGGTTTGGCCTCCACCCATTCATCGAGCCATTTTTGACATCTTGACGATCTTGAAAGCGCTGCTCCGCTGACCATGCGCCATTGACCGGAAAAGGTGATAATCCGACGGGGCGATGTCTGGAGAGTACGGCGGGTGCGGTAAGACTTCCCATTTGAACTCTTTTAGCGTATCCTTTACCGTTCGAGCAACATGAGGTCGAGCGTTATCATGAAGCAATATGACTTTCGTGTCGACTCGCCCATTCTGGTCTCTTTGCTTCGATTTCATGCCGCAATTGCGCTTCAGTTGATGTTGATAGCGATTCGCAGTAACTGTTTCGCCAGGTTGAAGAAGTTCATAGTACAGTATACCGCGTTGATCCCACCATATGCACAGTAAGACCTTCTTCCCGTGGATGTTTGGTTTTGCGGTCGAAGTTGTTGTTTCACCAGGACTAACCCACGATTTTCTTCGCTTCGGATTGTGGTAGTACACCCACTTTTCATGGCCAGTTATGATGCGGTGTAAAAAGACTTTCTTTGGAATCGGTCCAACAAGATTTGTGAAGTTGTTTTTCTCTGCTCTTTGTTGCGTTCTGAGAGCTCATAGGGGATCCATTTTCCTTCCTTTTGAATCTTCCCCATTGCCTTCAATCGAATAGAAAATGCTTTTTTGGGTGACGCCGAGAGATGCCGCGAGCTGTTCTTGCGTTTGAGCCGAATCTTGATCCAACAAAGCCTGAAGTTCTTCGTCTTCGAACTTTTTTGGCTGTCCTGGTCGATCTTTGTCCTTAACGTCAAAATCACCCGATTTGAAACGCTGAAACCATTCTTGGCAGGTTCTTATGGATGGAGCAGCATCCCCGTAAGCTTGGGCAAGCATTTGGTGCGCGTCAGTGGCTTTCTTCTTGAGATGAAAAAGGAAAAGGAGAGCTTCCGCAAATGGCGTTTTCCGGCACAAAGTTGACATATTCTGAAACTAAGATATTACTTTTTTATAAGGTACGTGAAGCAAGTTATATATCAATAGAAAGCTGATAATACAGTGAGCATTATAACATAAAATTCGTTATATAAAAATAATTTTATTTTTTACAAAATATCAATAACAACAAAAACGCGGAAATTAACTTCTAGACCTAATATATCCAGAAGGAAATCTCTAGAAAATTTGTTTTACAGGTTTTATTAACTACTTTACCAAAATCTAAGTGATCACAAGTGCCAGGCAAAACCAAACCTCTCCAGCCGCTTCGCGGCTGGAGCGATTCAATTTTTTTCATTACTGTGACACGGCCACACTAAATGGCTTTTAAACAAAGAATGGATTGACAGATTGAAATGAAACTTCACGTAAGTTCATATGAAGAGTGTACCAAAAAACCAAAAAAAATTGGGCTAGTGGCAACGACCTCTCTTATCGAACGACAAAACTTATTGAGCAACGTGGTAATGAAGTGATTGCGCTCCATTTTCTGATATTAAGTACATGGGTTGCTCATGCAACGATTCCGAGGTTTCTTTTTTATGGTGTTTCTTACAGTAGATTCCTATCTTTCGTTTTTCTATGTTTTCTGAAGGATCATGACGAGGCATCTCGCTGGTTCCCGCACTCTTCCTTTTGAAAATAAGTGTCATTTGATACTGGATTGAATTTATTTATCAAACCTATTGTATAGAATATCGAGGGGTTGACTGATCTTGAAGCAGTTTTGATTGAGTTGGTATTTTTTCCTTGAGTTGACAGTCATAAAAACATCGCATCTAGGTACTATTTAGGTCTGTATGTGTCCAGATAAGATTCCACTAGAAGTCCACTATTGCAAACGAAAACATTCTGCCACTTTCAGGCACCGGTAGAGATTCATTAACTAAACCAGGTGCAATTACAAGAGCATATTCTATTTTGAAGGCCTCCTTAATTACTAATGTCTTCCCCAAGAGCTGGTATTTCTCGATACATTATCTACCAGTGATAAGTCAGTGTTCATATCCTGTGCTCGAGCACCTTCGCTTGATGTCAATGTATTTGGGCGATTTGCGTGCCGGACGAGTTCGGACGCCAGGCGGACGAGTTCGAACATTGCGCCGCGGACGAGATCGGACGGCGCCGGCCGGACGAGTTCCGACGCAGCCTTTGATCCAGGATCATGGTGATAGACCCAAGTCTCATCCATAGTGATGAATCGACGCACAAAATTCACTTTATCCTTTTTAAACCGCTCCAAATGTTGCTGAGAAATTCGCATTCGAATGTGTTTTTGTTCCATTGTTAGCGAATGCGGCACCCATTGTGCACACAGCTTTCTAAAACCCAAAATTTCTTTTAAAATATGGCTCACACTGCCTAATGAGATGTGTAGAGCCTCTACTAAATCTCTCTCAGTCATTCGACGATCTTCCAAAACCATATTCTGTATTTTGGCTATGATTTCTGGTGTTGATGCGCTTTTTAGACGTCCTTCACGTGGATCGTCTTCAAGGCTTCTACGACCACGTTTAAATTCAGCAACCCATCTTTCTGCTGTTCTAATTGTAGGTGAACAATCATTATACACTTTTAACATTCGTTCGTGAATTTCTTTTGGTGCTACACCTTCCAAAAATAAGAATTTTATCACTGCACGATATTCAATTTTTTCCATTGCTGTGACCAGGCGACACTAAATGGCTTGTAAACAAAGAATGAATTGACAGATTAAAATGAAACTTCACATACGTTCATATGGAGAGTGTAGCAACAAAGCGAAAAAAGATTTTGGCTAGTGGCAACGCCCTCTCTTTTCGAACGACAAAACCTATTGAACAACCTGATACATCTAGGCATAAGCCTTTGGATTGGGGGTAAAATAGAAAGGAACGATTTTCACAGTTATCTTGAATGAGTCGGATCCAATGTATACTGGGGTGGTATGCAATGAAATCCAGTAAGCAAGCTCTGGTTGTGAAGTAGTTGTGCGTAAGTTGCGCGAATCTACCACGAGCAGGAAAAACGCTGCGAAAATAACGCGAGTTTCCCAGAAAGCTATCGAGAAGTGCCTGCCGCGAATTTACCGCGAAAATGTCGCGAATTCACCGCACAACTCCTAATTAGCTTAAAAGGTACTGAATTACACCATTTCACCGTGAGTAAGTGCGAAGCACAGATTTATAATGAAGTAGTTCGTTATACGATATCCTACAAGCTCCGCCTAGACTAGAGGAAATCCCGGCTCCCATAAATTTTGGAGTGGGTGAAAAATTCGGACAAGTTTTCAATGAATAAAGAGAACTGAAAAATCATTGATATTCTCACATGACACTTTAAATATGTTTTTCCTGTTTGTTTGTTTGTTTCAGATTATTCACCAACCCCGAATGACCCCAAATGAAAGTCAGCTCATAAACATAGTCGAGGAAGACCCGAACTGTAAGCACCCGAAATGGCCTATTGCGTGAGTGTCATCATCCTTACAGTACACATCTCGAGTAATGAATACGCAATCTGCTGCTGTACAACACACGGGTCATACAATTAGCCACTTGAAACATAAAGACCAGGCGATTGAATAGAGATGCACCACCAGCTATAGAGAAACCATCTCAAGATCTCGAGAAGCAGAGAGGGTGAAAAACAGAAAAAGGAAATCTAATTGTGTTCGAAAAGCAATTGAGGAAGACACTAAAGAAAAATCATGTACCTACATACGGACTTGATCTTGGAGAAACTTGATGAAACTTCAGTATGTTATAGGGCATCACAAACCTTGCATTAGACATACACAAGCTTAGGTTATGAAGTCGGAGTATTGAAATATGAATTTTTTCTAAATAATTTCGCAATAATGCTTCAAATTAGGAATAGTCCCTAAAGATATGGCTGTTACATTTTCAAGCTTTTAGAAGTTGTTCGCCAATTCAAGATCTTCTGAACCGTTGAATAACCAAGTGAAAAAATAATCTCTATCGGGAATTTTTTCTGAAAAAAAATTAAACAGGTTGGGGCTTATTTTTAAAAAATCAGACTTATAAATTTATTTGCCCTAAAAACATTCCAAACTATAGACTTAATCAGCTTCGAAAATGCACAACTGATACAGAAATTTGGCTCTTTTACATTAATTTCGAAGAGAGATACTTAGTAGGTGCAAAACTGCATAATTCAATTTCGCATTCATTTCCAAGAATAAAATGTTGGAACTATTTTTTTCACAGAATTATAAAACGGTTCAGAAGACCTCTCAACGAAAAATAAGTGCTATGGGTTTGGGATATTAATATCCATGTTTTGAGGAAATTGTCCAAATTTAAAATATTACCACGAAATCATAAATAACATCCATATTTAAAAACTGTACCCTCAAAACCATAGCTTGTGTAAATGCAAGACGAGGTTTCTGATTCCCTATGACCTTCTGAAGTGTCATCAAGTTTCGCTAAGCCCAGGCTGAGATATGTATAAAAACAGTATTCGCGGAAAATCCATGTTAGTAGATTTATGGCCTCTACTGTACATAATGTGCTTCTCTGGGCCGAATTCCGGTCCGCAATTGCGTCTCTACACGCTTCGCGACCGCACGCGCCAGAGTCGTTCGAGTTTCCAGCGCCTAAGCCGACTCGATATGGCTTTTTTTATACAGTTTTCTCCAATTTTGTTTAGTTTCCAGTTCCTAAAACCCTCATAGAGTCAACAGATCGACGGCTGCGGCGCTTGAAACTCTTCCGACTCGAAAGCGCGCGGCCGCAAAGCGTGTCGCGACGCAATTGTGGACCGGAATTCGGCCAAAAGAAGCACTGTATTACGCAAACAATCGCAGACTAAAAAAAAGCAAACCTATCAATCCAATATCCATTTTTTTCGATCAAAAACCAAATTCAAACATCTGTAATCTATTGAATAACCACAGCTAATGGAATTCTCATTTAAATATCGAATAACTGTTCACAACGGAGTTAAATTCGTGCCTATCCGCAGTTGCAGACAACCGCTGTTGCGACACGCTGCGCAAGCAAAATCATGGTGAACCACGGAGACCACGCACAATCATATTAGAGAAGCGTACTTCAACAACGGTTGCTTGTAACTTCGCATGAGTATTTCGTTCGGAAACCCAATGTATCCTCTGGTTCCGAGCCAGATTTACTCTGTTCCCTCGCGCGCTTGTGCGGAGCTAGGGTAGAGACAGCGAGAAATCGTGGGTACGCACGCGACGAACGGAATTAAATCACACTCGGAAACGGAGGATATCTATAATCTGTTTATCTTGAATTGCACAAAATATGGTCCGTCAATAGTCCTCTAATTGGCCCGCTAATATCGTAGTGTACGTCCACGACACATTCTCGGCAGACCCGGGTGTGCACCCGGTGTGCAGAGCAATCGATTCGTCAATGCCGTCACTCGGCCACCCACCCTGCCACCCGGGTCTGCCGAGAACGCGTCGTGGACGTACACTACAGTACTAGCGGGCCAATTAGAGGACTATTGGCGGACCGTGTTCTGTGCAATTCAAGATAAACAGAGTATAATTCATCGAATTTTTAAGTACTTTTGCAGAAGATCGATTAAAATTTGTTTCTCGGTGGCTACCTAATCGATAGAGCAATTCCATACTGGTCGAATATTTAGGCCTATATTTGAGCATCTCAAAGTCCCACTTTTCAGAATAGCCAATCACTCGAAACTAAAAAAAAAATAGTTTGCGGAATTGAATCTTTGAAAAAAACCTAATTTTCAAATCAATCAATCTGTAAAAAATTCAGAAAATTTCCAAATGAATCGAATATTCGAAAACTTTTCGAATATAACATTTCTATGAAAAATCGATCCAATTTCAAGTACAGTGGGGGTAGTCCACCCTATACTTTGACCGAATCTAACGATTCGAAAAATCATTCGATTGAAAAAGTCGACTTCGAAATATTCAAGAAGTCGAATATTCGAAAAGTTAAAAATCCCGAATTACTCGAAAAGTCGAATATTCGAAAACGTCAAAATTCCGAATCATTTGAAAACTCGAATATTCGAAACGTTCAAAACCCCGAATTATTCGAATAGTCGACTATTCGAAACGTTTAAAATCCTAAATTATTTGAAAAGTCGAATATTCGAAAACTCCAAAATTCCGAAATATTCGAAAAGTCGAATATTCGAAAAAAATCTGAAAATGTAAAAGTATAGTCCACACGAAGGAAGCTCCATTTTTTTCGAACATGATCACCACTTACTGTCCCTTGTAATCGAATCCCACCCCTAATGGGGGTTCGATGGAGCTGGTTGTAATCCCTTACGTACATAATGACCACCCAACACATCTGCTGCTACCACACACACATACGTATGTCTGTGTAGTTACAAGGACTGTGCCTACAGTAATGAGGACACGCCCCTTCGCAATTCTAATTGAGCATGTAGCAGGTTTCCATAGCATTTCTCACCTCAATCTCCCTCACTCCAGGAAACCCACTCGTTTTTTCATGATGACTTGAGTGATTTCATGTTCTTGTATAATCTTCAATTTTTTCACATGATTGTCTTATTTAAATGAATAAAAATAAATAAATTACTTTTCCTACAGAAGTTTTCATGCAAGAAGAGTTCCATTCCGGAATCCATTGTTCCCTTTGTAGTGTCACCTTTGCTCCCGATTCGACATGGAACCGCTGCTATCAGGACGAAATCGTCTTCTATCACTGATAATTCGTACTCTGATAGTGCCCTGAAAAAGGGCTTCTGCTATCTATTTAGCGAACTCGCAATCGCTGTCATGATTTATTCCCCTTCACTCTCTTCCATAAAATGAATTTCCAGTATATTCGCTAGAACTGTCCATAAGGCCCTGAGCTGATCAGCTTCAAGCTTTCTAGCCCACAAGACTTGGATTCACCCTGAATATTCGCTTCAGTGTTTTAGTTTTCGATTATTCGATTTATTCCAGAATTCCAATTTCATCTCTCTCTCTCTCTCTCTCTCTCTCTCTCTCTCGACTAGTATGCACAATACCCGCACTATGTTTTGTAAAAATGGGGAGCATCTGGCAAACTTTCATAAGGGAGGCAGGGTTGAGCGGGCCGTTGTGGCGATTTTCGACGCGGCTACGAACCCCCTCCCTAATTTTCGTTTTTTTTTTTAACCCAAAATTTCATGACCCCCCACCGAGACCTAAAAAATTTCTAGCTTTATTTTGTGTCCAATTTTGAAGAGAAGTGAAACTTGTGGTAATAATTTTAAGGATCAGGTTCGGTCGCGGCTGACTTGTGAAAGCCTATTTTTTTTTCAAAATTTTACGACTCCCCCCCCAAAATTTTATTTTTTTTCCAAATTTCCAAAAACTTTATGACCCCCCCCCTTGTGACCGGTCACAGCGCTGCTCAACCCTGCAGGGAGGTAACCTCAGCCCATTGTTAGCCGATATAACAGTTCACATGTTGGAGTATAGGTACTCTATTAGCGCGAAAATTGAAAATAACGTACTTTTCAAACCTTTTAGATATATGATGACTTGCTCATAATCCATAATAAAGATGAAACATATAAGGATAGTCAAATTTCACCAATTTACAAGAATGTATTGGAACTCAAAAAGACGCACAATAATGCCTGTAAATGCAATTATTTAGACATTAGTATAGAAATAATTAATAATAGAATACACACAAAATTGTATAATAAGACAGATGATTTCAATTTCAGAGTTAAAAGATTCCTTCATGTTCATTCTGATATCTCTATAAAAGTCAAAGCATCTACAATTTACACGGAGACCTTGAGATTGGCGAATATCTGTTCAAATTTAGATTCCTTCACTGAGAAACTCAAAGAAATGAAAACAGTTTTGATTGGAAACCTATATACACCAGAATTCGTAGAAGTGAATTTGATAAAATGCATCGATAAACAAAAAATGATAGCATATAAGTTTAACCTAAGAGATAATAGAGAAGTATAACACAATTGGTAAAAAGCATAGCGTACCAAAGTTTTCGCTATGTATGGGTCGAATATGCGACTTCGTGTGTTCGATACTGTCCAGAATAAAGACTTGTGAACATATGGACTTCATTCTGATATTGATAGTATATGATAGTATACTTTACCATACCCACCCTAATTACCATACCCACCCTAAGTTTTGGCAAAAAGGCTAAAAAAAACGCGGAAAATCGCTTCCTTCGTCTTTTGATCATAACTCGCTTTACTAAGTGAATGGCTAATAAATAATATCTAGAGGAAAAGTGAGATTAAAGTGAAAAAAATAAAAATAAAAAAATTGTAAAATTAAAAGAAAACTAAATAAAAAAATCCAATTAAACTACGTAGAGTAGACCCAGTAACGTATTTCAGCAGCTCATATTGACCCACCCACCTTTCACCCACTCGATTGATTGTGTCAACCCTATATGCCTTCTTTCAGAGCAAGCCATGTATTGAACAAAAAGAAAGAGGAATCGATGCTGGTTCCAAAAATGTCTTCAAGTTTGAAAATCGTACACTTTAAGGAGAGTTATGATCAAAAGACGAAAAAAGAGATTTTCCGCGTTTTTTCGCCTTTTTGCCGAAACTTAGGGTGGCTATTGTAGCTTCTTGCCTAATACCTCTTTCTAACGTTTCTAACACTACATACTTCACTCTGCTTAGATCATACTTTCGTATTCATCCTTCTCCCTCATCGACAGTTCTGTTCCTCACTGAGGAGCCCCGGCAGAGCTGTTTGATAATTTTCGTCTGAGGCCAGGGACGAAACGAGCTCTGTCAACTTCTCCTTCATACCTTTCATTTTCTTGATTTACTTACTTCTAGTATTTTGAAGATCGGGTCAAAGATAATTAGAAAATGGCAATTCTTTCATTGTCCGTACTTGTTGTATAGTCTTATACACATGAACTTTACATACGTCGTAGTATAATTTATTGGCAAACTAAACGTCCGATGCATGTACAGTTGACCGCAATGTTGAAAGGACATGGTGCGGTTGCGGACTCGCACTAAAACTACGGTAGAATCTGGCACTTTGCCAGATTTCGTCACCGATCGGCGCCACAGCTGATATTCTTGTGAGCAGAGGGACGAAGGTTGGCGCCGATCGATGACGAAATCTGGCAAAGTACCAGATTCTACCGTAATTTAGTGCGAGTCCGCAACCGTGTCCTTTTAACGTTGCGGTCAACTGTAACTTTTTTGAATAAAGACTTTTTTGATTTCTGAAAACGCCGTCATATTCACTGCTCAAATTGCTACCTAATTCTGTGACTTGTGTGCCGGATTTCCCTAAAATCCTTTTTTTTTTTGAAGGAAACAGTTTTTGCAATCGTTTTTCAAAAACGTCGCGCGCGGCGAAGTGCGGCGAAACTTTGAGCAGTATTTGCACAAGTAGTGGAGGAGCAATCTGTATGCTTTCTTCGTAAATTAGGCGCAGGTAAGAGAATTTAAAGGTTTGTTTAGGTTGACTTTTTGAAAACTTTCATTTGGAGTCCGGGGCTTTCGCAACGAAACTGCGCCTTTTCAGGAAGCTCCTAAAGGCAGCGTTCACGATGATCATCATCGGTGACTTTCCGCAGTGAAATGATAGGCGAGAAGGACCCAGTGTTGAAAGAACGGTAGAAAACGAGCCAGGAGTGACAAAATAACGGCTGCGAACAAGCGTTTTAGTGTACCAGAACCGCCCCGTGCTCCAGATCCGCCCCCTCGGAATGAGCAAATGAAGACTCAGATTACAGGAATGATCAAGCCAAGTAAGTGCTGATAAGTGAGCTGATCGCTTCATCGCACTGATAGGTATCATCCTTCTAGCGGTCAAATCCTCCACGCTCAAAAATCAACGTAAAGAAGAGAGGGCCTATTTTGACTCAAAAACGCGTCTCTCGTGTCCTTTTTAGGCATGCCTTGCTATATAGGAGACCAGACCTTCCGTAAACCGTGGATATATCGGAAGAGAAATTTATCGTGAACACTGCCTTTAAGCGTGTTTATTGAAGGATTTCGAAAATTCAACTCACACAAATCTCGAGATGCTCTCATCTGCACCTGATTTATGAAGAAAGCATACAGATTGCTCTTCAATTACTTGTATAACTACTGCTCAAAGTTTCGCAGCACTTCGCCGCGCACTAGGGTGAGGACCGAATATTCGAGTTCGAAAAAATATTCGAATTTTGCGAACGAATTTTTTTTCGAACATTCGAAAAGTGTGAATATTCGAACATTATTCGAATTCGACTATTCGCAAACGGTGAACATTCGAAAATTATTCGAATTCGACTATTCGGAAAAGGTGAATATTCGAATATTATTCGAACTCGACTATTCGGAAAAGGTGAATATTCGAATATTATTCGAATTCGAATATTCGGAAAAGGTGAATATTCGAATATTATTCGAATTCGACTATTCGCAAAAGGTGAATATTCGAATATTATTCGAATTCGATTATTCGCAGAGGTGAATATTCGAACGTTATTCGAATTTAAATACACGAGCTGATTTAACAAAAAAATATGAAAATCAGCTCTAATGTATGAAGGAATCGACATACCTTTCAAGACGTGAGGAAGTGAATTCATTTTCTTCACAACTCCATTGTTCCATTTTTCCGAACGCAAGAGCTAAATTTTTTCCTCACACCGTCTGATGAGGCTACTAGGGCGGTTCTAACAGGGGAGCCACATGGCAATCGCACTTGGCCACTCCCATTTTTTCATGCCGCTGCGCAATGATAACACCAACCATAGCTTCGTTAGGTGGAGCCATGTACTCCACCAACCTTCACCCCTGGGCAGGTGAAGTGGGGAACCTTCACCATTGGGAAAACTGGTGACAACCCGTGAAACGCCCCGAAAAAGAATGAAAGTGACCCAACAACACTCATGCAAGTCATTTTCAAGATTGGGTGGGTGTCACTGCCGGTTTTTCGTCCATAACTTTTTTCTGCTTGGAGATAGACCTTTGGTGAAAGTTGTTTTCGGTTTCCACATACAATTCTGCATTGAAAAACGCTTTCAGTTTTGAAAAAAAGTTCTCCTTCTTCCAGCCGAATTCAGTCTATCAAGTGCATTTTTTTAGCCTGAAATTATTTGTTTTTCGTTCATAACTTTTTTGTGCTTGGGGAGACCTTTGGTGAAGCTTGTTTTCAAAATTTCGATGGAATTCTACGTCAACTTGTGCTTCCAATTGGGAAAAGTATTTTCTCGATCCTTCAGCCTAATCCATTTTACGAAGCACCGGTTTTCTACCTATAACTCTTTACCTTTTAGAGATAGGGTCCTGGCAAACTTCGTTTTTGGAATCTACGTGAAATTCTGCATCGAATGACATATCGGGTTCCTAAGTTTCCTTGCTTCATAAGCCAGCCAGGTCGGTGGAGCCGAGCCCCGTTGTTAGCTCCAGCAGAAATCTGCGTCTCTGATTTAAACCATAGAGGTGAGACCACCCTATGGAGATAACTATGAAAATCGGCTTCACCGACCTGGCTGACTTACGGGGCAAGCAAAGTTAGGAACTCGATATATCATTCGACGCCGAATTTTACAGAGATTTCAGAAACAACCTTCACAGTAACCCTATCTTCAACGGTCCTGGCTCCAAACCGCGTCGTATGCCTCCCTTGGAAACTAGCGTCTTGAGCGTCCAGCATCTTTTTGGGGGCACGCTTCTCCCGTGATGGGCACGCTCTCGTGTCAGGAGGGCAAGGACTCGCCTATATCGTGTCTCCGGGAAAGTGGGAAGATCGGAGGGAGCGTCGAGCTCCCTTTTATCTCAGACGGTTTAGGGGTAGGTTCTCCAGGCGAAATTTCAGTCATATCGGAGACTTGACGGTATAATTATCCTATACCTACCGTGATCTTTCGAAGCACCGAAAGTGGACCTCTTATTCATGTTCAACACCTCGAATAAGCTCCTTAGGCTAGGTTAGAGCGAAAAAAATGATTTTGTAGCATTGTTTGCGTCGCAGCCCGTACAGGTTTAGAGATGAGTCGTGCCTTGTTAATTTCATTTGTAGGTGGAAATAAAGCTTTAGAAGAAGAATTTAACTTGTTATTGCCGCTCACTTCGTAGTTGCGCGATATTGCTATGGATGCTCAAATTATTCGTCATTCGAATATTCGAATTTCGAATATTCGTTCGTTCGAAATAAAAAATGAACGAATTTATTCGAAATTCGTTCGTTCGGTCTCTTTTCAAAATGTCCTCACTCTACCGCGCACGACGTTGTTGATAAACGATTGCAAAAATTATTTCCTTCAAAAACAGAGCGAATTTAGGGAACTTCGGTCAACAAGCCGCATAATTAGGTAGAAATTTGATCTGTGAATATGATGGCGTTTTCAGAACTCAAAAAAGCCTTCATTCAAAGATGCTACATGCATAGGACGTTTTTTGCCGAGTTTGCCAGATGCTCCCCGTTTTTACAAAGCTTAGCGCGGATATTGTATTAGTATGATATATGCGCAAGGGTTTGCGCAGGGCCTGGGTGTTTATTTATCTATTCACTCGGAAATTTCATATTTTTGCAGAAGACCTCAAAAATTACGGCCCAAATTATGCTTATGCCGGGATCATTTTGACGTACAGTTCATCTACGCAATCGCGTTCAGTGCGCAAAGTGCACGCTGATTGCGAAAGCGTGTTGCGGCGCGGTTTCGAGGATCCTCAGACAGGGATGTCGGATCATCCAGACGGTTTCGTCTTTTCCCGCCGCGGCGGAAAAAATGCGAAAACCACCCGGATGATCCGACACCCGTCTAAGAATCCTCGAAACCGCGCCGCAACACGCTTTCGCAATCAGCGTGCACTTTGCGGAATGAACGCGATTGCGTAGATGAACTGTATGAATAGATCCGCGGCCTGTTTCCTGAAGAAAGAAACGTGTAAATTCAAACCGCGGCTGGCGTGGCGGTTTAAATCTCAATCTCTGAGAATTAAACCGCCGCGCCAGCCGCGATTTGAATTTAAACGTTTTTTATGAGAACACAGGCCACGGACCTGACTATATTTATGCCACCAAATTTTGAAAAATGTCCAGATTCCACCATGTATAATCTTTTTCAATGATGGATTATACGGCGGATACATATAACACAACTCCACTTCTTCGACTTTCCAACTTTTAGGACTCCGAAAGCCAAGGAAAGGTTTCGGCCCAATCATAAAGAAGGTAAATCACGGCGCCCCAAAAATTTTCAATAACAAAAGAAGTAAGGCTGATGTACTATTATTTCGCTATCATAAAACTCGATAATTTTTCAAAAAGTTTGTGAAACATTCTAACGACTACCGTGATTTTTCAGCTATCCTGTTCAGCACCTCAAATATAGTTAGGTCCGTGGCTTGTTTCCTCAAGAAAAAAAAACATTCAAATCTCACCTACGGCTGGCGCGGCGGTCGCGTGAACCGGGCCCGTTATTCGATTTAGGCCCAGAAAAGAGCGCAGCTGATCAGCCTATCACACCGCCAGCCGCCGTTGGGATTTGAACCGCCCGTGCCAGCCGCGGGTGATGTTGATGTTGAAATGTTTTTCTTAAAGGCAGTGTTCACGACAAGAATCGTTTTTCTGCTTTTCTGCCTATCTTAAAGGCAGTGTTCACGATAAAGAATGTGTTTCAGTTTTCACTAGGAATGGGTAGTAGAAGGGCACACTGTAACGTTGACGTCGAAAGAACGCATGCAAACGAGCCAGGGAGAGCTCCACAAGAGCCCGAAGTAGCCACTTCGAGCGCAAGGCAAACCCCAAAAGCGTAACACACGCCCACCGACGTGAACAAATGAATGCTCGAGATCGTGAGATGAGCGAGGATTCCCAATCATCAGCCCCGTTCTTCCTTTCATTCTCAACTTCTCTCTTTACTCAGGTCAGCTCGCATACATTGGCTGCAAAAGACGGTAGTATCAAGCCTCGAACAACTCGTCCACCATGTTTCCTTTGCTAAATTTTCGAGGGACCATACCTTCGTTCCCAGAAGTTCTTGTACGATTTCAGAGACATCATTGGAATCAGCAGGGGGCCGGTTTTGATATAGGCAGAAAACAGAGAAACGATTTCTATCGTGAACACTGCCTTTAAAGACGGTCCCATGCTGAATCCGATGGCGTTTTTGGATGCGTACAAGACCTTCAGGGAACGGAGTTATGGTCCCTCACAATTTGAGTTAGGGAAGCATGGTGGACGAGTTGTCCGAGGCTTGTAACGTCCATCTTTTGCAGCCGATGTATGAGAGCTGACATTAGTAAAGAGAGAAGTTGAGAATGAAGGGAAGAACGGGGCTATTGATCGGAAACCATCGCTCATCTCACAATCTCGAGCATTCATTTGTTGACGTCGGTGGGCGTGGAGAGTGCATCTGGGGTGTGACGAACTGACGGGTGTCCAACTTTGGGGCCGTAGGGAACCGTTCCGAGCTCATTTTTCTTAGTTCTTTCAACGTTAAGGTTGCGCTAGGCCCAGCAGCTGCCGATCCCCACCAAAAAATCAGACATGGTTTTTTATCGTGGACACTGCCTTTAAGGAAGCCAGCCATGGACCTAACTATATATAAGGTCTGGGACATTTTTAAAGAGCTCCCGATTTCGCTCATCACTCTCAGCAAGCAGTGGTTTTTCGTCGAACCATCAATATGAACAGTTACTGTGCTTCTCTGGGCCAAACTTCGGTCCGCAATTACGTCTCGACACGCTTTGCGGCCGCACGCGCTCGAGTCAGTCGAATTTCCAGCGCCGAAGCCAATTCGATGTGGCTTTTTTATACAGTTTTCTCTAATTCTGTTCAGTTTCCAGTTTCCAAAACCCACATAGAGTCAGCAGATCGGCGGCTGCGGCGCTGGAAGCTCTTCTGACCCGGGAGCGTGCGGCCGCAAAGCGTGTCGAGACGCAACTGCGGACCGAAATTTGGCCCAGAGAAGCACAGTATATTTCAACATAGCTCATAGATCTAGTGATAATCGACATCGACAGTTCTTTAGTAATGTCCCAGAGATTACCTCTTCAAACTAATTTTTTTACCTCAGGAGCTGGGAATCGGGGTATTGTCCTACATGCATACATGTATAACTTCCAGATGTACAACTTCTCCCCATCTTACAATTACTGCCAGCAATCTCCATGTTATTCCGACGGCGAAGACCGCATCTACAAAAAACGACCACGAGCAGAGATCACTGGCCGGCAAAGGGTGGCGGCAAACGAACGAGAACGGAAGAGGATGAACAGGTCAGGCCCACTAAATTGTAACACAACATACCCTATATAGAACGTCGTAATTCACATCATTCGAGGCGCGAGCGGCGCGCGCGACGCCTCGGTCTCCGTCTGCCCGCCGCTCTCTCACTGTCTCTGACCTCCGCTCCGCACCAGCATGCGTAGGAACCATGTGAATTTGGCCGTTTTATAGCCTGTAGCTCGTAGAAGTCGGTCGTGCATTCATACACATCAATGCAAGCGCGTGACGCACTTGCAGAGACTGTGAATACTCCAGCGGCGACTCTATTGAAGTAGGCTTTAACATTGCCGCGCACACGAAATCTGTACACGCGCCCACTCTCATGGTGGCAGAGGATAGTGCTGGAATTAGTTATTATGTCAAGGATGGAACGAAACTGATGATGGACTAATGATGAAAACGATGAGAAAGCCATTAGACGCGGCACGCGCAGACGTGGCGTTGGAGTAAGAATGACCTGACGCCACACCCGCGCGGCGTGCGCGTGACGCCCACTCAGCCATGATGGCGACGGCCGCAAAGACTTTTCCATAACTTTCATTATTAATCCATCATCAATTTCATTCCGTTGCCTGATAATTAATTCCATTGCTATCCTCTGCTATCGTGACGGTGAATGCGTTTGAAGAATTTGCTTGTTAGAAAAGGTTGAGGCCCACATTCTTTGCTCCTCCATGGCGTCGCCGAGGGAGTATTCATTGTCTTCGCAAGCGCGTGACGTGCGTAGAAAACATTCATTCTATGACGTCACGAGCCTACCGTGCTAGCATTGGGAAGTATGAATAGCGCCTTACGGCCGTCTCCGTCATGGCGGAGCGCGCGTCATGTGCGCACCGCGCTGGCGTTGAGAAGTATGAATAGCGCCTTAGAAAGCCGGCGGGCAAGCGTTTCCACATCTCAAGCGTCCTTTTTTTGAGTACTACTTTCAAACCCAATCTGAAAATCGCAATCCGAACTATAATCTTTGAATCTAAACCCTAGCAATCGTTATATTATTGGGCAGCACACACCTGAATAATAAAAACCGTTTCAGATCTGTAAAAGCTAATATTTGAAAGAAGTTCTCAATAAAAGACGCGTAAAATATGCGGCTATTGCGTCTTCTAAGGCGCTATTCATACTACTCAACGCAAGCACGGCACGCGCGTGACGTCCGGGCGTTGCGTTGAAGTATGCATTTTCACTATTAATCCGCCACCATTTCCATTCCGTTTCAGGATAATTAATTCCATTACTATCCTCTGCTAACGTGAGATTGAAAGCTTATACAGAATTTGCTTGTTTGAAAAAGTTAAGGCCCTTTTATTCCGCTCCGACATGGCGTCGCCGCTAGAGAATTCATAGTCTCCACAAGCGTGTGACGCTCGTAGAAACTATTCACACTCTAAGGGGGTTTTTAGAGTTCCACCGCGGCGCGGCGCGATTCCATGATTCATATGCGAATCGACTTGCGGCGCGTTATCGATCGATTCCCACAGAAAACACCTCATCGCGCCGCGCTGCGATGGAACTCTAAACTAGGCCTAAGAGGTCGTTTCTACTTCCGCAATCGAGCGGCGCGGCGAAGTGCAATCCTACGGTATCGATCACGCGGCGCCGCACTATCAATATTATAGAATTGCACTTCTTCGACTTCCGATGGTTTCCGGCCCTAAAAAGTCGGAAAAAAATCTATAAATGCGGAAAAAATCGGAAATTATTACAGGATTACGATTTCAGAAGGCTAAGTGATGGTTCCTGCCAAACCTTAGCGAGGTTATTTTGGGCGCTGCGCAGAGGGATAATACCCACCGACTGACCATAACTAGAAATTCGTCCAGGTTTTCCTCTTGCTACGTTTTGTAAACACGGAGAACATCTGGCAAACTTGGCGAAAATGCTTTCGAACTCATTCCTGTTTCTGATCAACGAGCGCTGGCATGTTTCTCAACTTCGCGAAAACAAAACTTTTCCAGCATTAATCGTGGTTTCGATCATCTGCGACAGCGACTGCCGGTTTCCCCACACGAGAAAAAGCTCTCCAAGGTTACATATTTGTGGTGGGAAATATCTACGCTTGACACAAAAAAAACGCAACATTTACAGGTTGACACCCTAAAGGGTGCAATGCAATACATCAGGCAACTTCAAGCCATACTGGAGCAAGAACTACCGAACAACTCCAGAGCCGAGCACAAATATCTCATCAACAACACATCTGGAGGTTAGCTAGTGGAGTAGTATGGCTGCTAATTGGGGAAAAGATCATCCATTTCAGACCCATCTCTGTATATGGTCTCATGGCGACGAACTCCAGAGAAATATGGCGACATCCATGAGACAAATCGTGGCCCTGTTGTCTATCAGAAGGATGTCTGGGTTCCTGGCAACCAGTAACAAAGGAGCATTCTCATAACAAGGACTAGCACATTTGTAAATGAACTTTTTACTATACAATCTTTTTTGCTACAGTTTGTGGCAAGAACCCTTCCAAGCTAGGCGCTATTTAAAGGCAGCAGACACGTTCGAAAAAGTTGTTGAGATAACTACATTAGTGGGGTCGTGCAGGCCCTAGAAGAGCCCTCACGAAGTTGCAAGCGTTTAAAACGAGTCCAAATGACCGTATTTCAGCCGTAGTCAATCACGAAATCATCCTTGCTCCGCCCATCGATACGGGCTCCGCCCCTCCATACAGGTATTCAATGCTCGACCGCGGCCACTTTAGATAGCTTTTTAGGCTTCTAACTAACAGCTTCACACCTTCAGTTTAATCCATAAAAATGATATCATTTTTGAGCGTGTCTGCTGCCTTTAAGGGAACGTCAAACAAAACGAAGCAGATCTCCCGAAGAAAATCGATTGCTCTTCTAGTAGAAAACACGTACCGTACATATTTTTCCTCTAAGGCCTAGTGCATACTTCAAGCGAAGCGCGACCGCGACAATGCATATCAGTAATATCGATTTTCGATCGATACAGATGACAAACACTAGGTCGCGTCGCTCTTCGCGGGAAGTATGCACAACGCCTAAGACCCTAGTTATACACAAGCGGAATGAAAACGTTCCACATTGACATTTTCGTCGCTTGCTGCGTGGATCAGGGACTCGTCTGCAATATTGCGTCTTTTACGTACCTGACGCAATATTGCAGACTAAAATTTCCGGGCGTTCCAATGGTATTTTGTGGCTATTTCACGCCTCTATCCCTGGTTCATTGCAGAAAGTCACTAGAAATGTATCGCCCTTGTCATAGAAGTGCTCATTATGTCGTTTTGGTGATATTTAAACAAATTTAGATCTGAAAAATGATCAGCTGATGAAAATTGGCAAAATTCCAAAAGTTTGGGTCCAACCCAGGATACAATATACAGTGCCGCGGCCAGGGTCAAGCGGAGTGTTGCGTAATTTTTCGAAATCGGAGCGACCCCCCGTCACATTTTTTTTTCCATAATTCAAAATTTTCGCGATCCCTCTCCCCGAGGCGCGATATTCGCGATCCCTCCTCCCCGAGTCCGGCCAGTTTATAGCTGATGACTAAAAGTGTCAGACGCCGAAAATTGGTTAAGTAGTTGAGTCCAAGCGCCTAACACCGAATGCTACGATCCTTCCCTTGGGGACCAAAAGTAATCGAGAACTTATGGTGTATCCACGAGATTCTCATTTTTGGATCGAAACTTTCGCGATCCCCATAACATTCACTTTCGGACCCAATTTTTCGCGACCCCCCGTTGTAAAATTTCACAACCCCGCTTGACCCTGGCCGCGGCGTGTATAACTGCTCAGTGCGGTTTTCCGGCGCGTTTTTCTGGGACAACTGTACCTTTTGGCAAGCCTCAGCACAGTTGGGACGCACATGAGTGGTAGTTATCTGGCTATTTCCGCAGCGTCCCGCCGGTGTATAACTACGGCCTAAGAAGTACATCTACTCGCACTTAAACGAATGTGCATCTAATTTTCGGACCTATATTCTTGATAAACTTCTAATAGTTGTGCAATTCAAATAAAGGTATTTAATTCTGTTTTTCAGCCCTGATTTTTTTTTCTCATAGTAAGCTCTTTTCAAGGCAAAACAAAATATTACAGGACTATGATGATTTCGAAAAAATAGCTACAAAAAGAGGTCACAGTTGCATATGGCCCCAACTATAACCACTGCCGCAGAGCTTCCGAACAGATGCCCACAAAAATGGAGTCGTCCCAGTAATGCCGCAGTCTTCCTTCTAGGGCCGTATTCACGAAGCTACGGGAGACTCCCGGAAAAGTTTTTTGAACCAGCCGATGTATGCAGTGGGCGGACTCTGGACCCTCCCGGGAGGCTCCCGTTCCCTCAGGAATACGGTCACTAGTGAAAGCATTCGCATCAGGAGTGTGCGGAATTCTCTGATTCCTCTTTTACGGCCATTTTGGCCTTTCTGTTCATTGGAAATTTGGCCTAAACCAGGAAAAAAATCAGAAAAAATCGATAATAAAGGCTTTTCGGCGGTTTTACGTGATTATGGTAACACCTGGTGGCTAACGCATTGTTTTAAAAGCAGTGATCATGATTAAACCTTCTTCGAGCTTTCATAGGAAATCCAATGTACCGGGATCCATGGCAGCAATAATGGCGAACGGGCGGCCGAAAGTGGTGCTATACCCATCCCGCCCACTCCATCAACTGCCAACAAGGAGATGGGCGGGTAGGGCATAGCGCATGCAAGTTTGATGGCTGTATAAAGCTATATATGGCTCGTTTTTAGCCGTTCTTTCGCCATTACTGTTGCAGCGGATCTCTGTAAATTCGATTTCTGGTGAAAACTTGCAGCATACACGCTCGTAAATATGGTTGAGACAACTAAGGAACTAGAGTGGTATGGCCGAGAATCCAGAACCTACGCATTTTGAGGCGTCAAAAACGACCCACGGTGCCGCTACACGAGTAAGAAGTTGGCCCCGCCCCGTATTTCTCCGCCCCCGTATTTGCCGTTCTCCTCCAAACCAGAGGTGCTTGACCATTCTCAACGTCGGCGACGTTTGTGGGTGGTACAACAAGTACAATAAGTAAATCACATACTGTGATTATCTGGGGCAAATTCCGGTCCGCGATTGCGTCTCGACACGCTTTTCAGCCGCACGCGCTCGAGTCGGTCGAGTTTCCTGCGCCATAGCCGACTCGATGTGGCTTTTTTTACAGTTTTCTCCAATTTTTTTAGTTTCCAATTTCCGAAACACAACTACAGTCAACAGATGGGCGCTGAAACCTCTTACGACTCGGGAGCGTGCGGCCGCAAAGCGTGTCGAGACGCAATTACGGGTCGGAATTTGTCCCAGAGAAGCACAGTATGTGATGTGGTTTACTTATTGTACTACCCACACACGTCGCCGACGTTGGGAATGATCCAGCACCTCTGTTTTGGAGGAGAACGGCAAATGCAGGGGCGGAGAAATACTGGGCGGGGCCAACTTCTTACTCGTGTAGCATCACTGTGGGAGCATTATTTCTCGGCTATTTCGCGAGGTGAATTATTTGGCGGCTTTTTAGCGGCGAGCACTACTTAGAGGCTAATTCTCGGCTATTTCGCGGCCATTTTGCGGCGAGTATTATTTGGCGGCTATTACGCGGCAAGGCGTTTCGCGGCTATTTCGAGGCTATTTCTCGGCCAAAACTCTCAGAGGAAGGCAAAAGCTGTAATCAAGTATGAATGAGAAATTTGTAATAGGGGTTCTTTGTGGCCCTCAGCACGACTTTGATGATGCCATTATACAAATCGAAAATTGAACTTGAAGCAGACGCCAGAGGCAACTAGAATCTTTTCATGAATTAGCACCACTATTCATCTTCAGTCTTACTTCACAGGCAGCAGAGAAAAGTTTCTTTGTAAGACATGCAGGTCAGCAGGTAAAAACATCTACCTCTGTTTCCAACAAATCCATCAAGATATTCTAAATATTTATTGAATTCTAAAACGCGAAAGTATTAGTGGAAGCGAATAATTTGTACGACAATTAACTACGCCACATTAGACTAACAAATTGTATTATATTTCACGTAAAGAGCTCTGATCTTCGCCTTTTGGATCCGGTTTCAATTCTATTCGTACAACTTCAGACTCTGTATTCGAAGTCGGCTGAAGGAATAAAATTAAGGCAATATTCGCAATGAGCATCATTATTCTGAAAAAAAAAACGGCCAAATCACACTACACAATTACCTCTGTCTTGACTGGAGGCTTGTCATCTATTCCCATCACTTTTCTTTCAGCCGCCAGTCTTTGAACAATCGTAAACTCATTGGCGTAATGCTAGAAGATGAAGTATTCCGAGTACAAAGTCATCTACCATACCTGCGCAAAGTTTTGTATAAACGAGGAGCATCAGACAAACTTGGCAAAAAAGCGTCCGATACATGTAATTTTTTTTTTGAATGAAGACTTTCTTTAATTCTGAGAACGCTATCATATTCACAAATCAAATTGCTACCTAATTATGTGACTTGTAGACCTATGTTCCCTGAAATCGCTTTGCTTTTAAAAGAAATATTTTTTTGCGATCGTGTTTCAAAAACGTCGCGCGCGGCGAAGTGCGGCCAAACTTCTAGCAGTATTTGTAAAAGTAAAGGAAGAACAACCTGTTCGCTTTCTTCATAAATTAAAATGGGAGGATCACAGGGCTTGTGTTGGTTGAATTTTCGAAATCCTTCATTGAACACGCTTAAGGAATACCGGAAAAGTCGGAGTTTTGTTACGAAAACCCCTGACTCTTAATTGAAGGATTTCGAAAATTCATTTAAAGGCAGTGTTCGCGATAAAAATCGTTTTTCTATTTTCCAGCCTGATTTGAAAACGGTCCCATGCTGATTCCAACGATGCCTCTGAAATCGCACACGACCTTCTGGGAACTGAGTTATGGTTCCTCAAAAATTGAGCTAGAGAAGCATGGTGGACGAGTTTTCCGACGCTTGTAACTTCCGCCTTTTGCAGCCGATGTATGCGAGCTAACCTGAGTAGAGAGAGAAGTCGAGAATGAAGGGAAGAACGGGGCCAGTAATCGGAAACCATCGCCCATCTCACGATTTCAAGCTTTCATTCGTTCACGTCGGTGGGCGGGCAATGCGCTTTTGGGGTTTGCCTTGCGCTCAAAGTGGCAACTTTGGGCTCTTCTGGGGCTCTTCCTGGCTCGTTTTCATGCGTTCTTTCGACGTCAACATTACAGAGTGTCCATCCACTACCCATTCCTAGTGGAATTTCAAACACCTTTTTCATCGTGAACACTGCCTTTAATATAAGCCTTCAGATTCTCTCACCTGTACATAATTTATGAAGGAAGCATACAGATTGCTTTTCCATTACTTGTACAAATGCTTTTTAAAGTTTCGCCGCGCGCGACGTTCTTGAAAAACGATTGCAAAATCTATTTCCTTCAAAAACAAAGCGATTTTAGGGAACTTCGGTCTACAAGTCACATAATTAGGTAGCGATTTGATCTGTATATATAAAAGCGTTTTCAGAACTCGAAAAAGCCTTCATTCAAAAATGTCTGACGTTTTTTTTGCCAAGTTTGCCAGGTGGTCCCCGTTTTTACAAAATTTAGTACGGGTATTGTACATCCTCTCGAAATGGAAACTGGTACTCTCTCGGATTAGATGACCTATTGGAGAATACCTTGATATAAACAGGCCGAGTCCATACTTCACGCGGCGCGCGACACTAACAAGGGAACCACAATAAGTCATAGCGACCATTCCAAATGGAATGTACTCTTCTAGAACCATTTTCGGACGAAAAATCCGAATATGCCCATCGCAGCTGCCTAGACCCACTCTGAAAAAAGTTATAGGCATTTTTTCTCTGATTTTCGCACTTATTGAGCGCTCCAAGAAGCGCACTATTTTTACGAAAATCCGGAAACAGACCTCATAATCGTGTTCAGCGCCCAAAACTACCCCACTAAGCAAAGTTTGGTTGAAGGAACATTTTCAAAACTTTGCGCAGACTAACAGCGTTTTGGACTTGAACGGATTTTCGGTTGGGCGTTTATTTATACCGATTAGAGGGCTCTCGAAGCGTTCCACGAAAATATACCAGATTTGACTAAAAATTCGCCCTGGGGAGCTATTTGGGGTGCTGATCACGAATCTGAGGTTCATTTGTCGATTTTCCGAAGTTTTCAACTGTATTCGTTCACAGATTCCCATCGGGGGAGAATTTGACGGCAAATCGCGACTTTTGACGATTTCCGGAGTGCTTCTATAGAATATGCTCAAGTTGTTCTCCTGGGGGTTATTTGGAGTGCTGAACACGAATCTGATGTCGGTTTATCGATTTTTGGCAGCTTACGGTAGATTACGGTGGGTATACGGTAGTTTGGTCAAAGTCTCAGATTTGTCTCAAAGTTTCTATGTGGGGGTTATTTGGGGTGCTGAATACGAATTCGATGTCCATTTGTCGATTATCGGAATATTGAGGTAGGGTTTGCCTCCTAAATGGCATGTTACCTACCGTTACCTACAGTGAACCTTAAAGTTTCGGCAAGCAAGCCCCAGATTTGTGTTCAGCACCCTCAGATTACCCGCCCACATACATGTTTTTAGCAAAATCAGGAGTAAAATTTAAAAACACCCCAAAAATGCCATGGGGGTACCCTTACCTTGCCGCGAAGCTTTGAAAAACGCTCATAGCTTTTTTTCAGAGTGGGTCTAGGCTGCTGCGATGGGCATATTTGGACTTTTCGAAGTGGTTCTAGAAAAGTACATTTCGTTTGGAATGGTCACTATGACTTATGGTGGTTCCCTTGTAAGTATTTTAATTTTCGGTCGATATTAATTATAAGCACTGCGTCGCGCCCCCGTGCCAGGAAATATGATCACGGTCTTACGTAGAACTGCATCATACGAACCTCATCGCGCAGCTGTTTGAATCGGTCCGCTTCAGCAGCAGCCTGATCGACGTCGCCTATGTAGGGTGTAGGCGGCTCTGGCTTAAACATTTCATTGAATACCTGTTTACATCACTATAGTTAGGTCCGTGGCTTGCTTCCTCAAGAAAAAAACATGGGTGGTCGTCTTGTGGCGCCAAACAATGAGAGTGGGCGGATCGGAGGGAGGGGCTAGGCACTGCTATTGGTCGGCGCCACTCCGGTAACCAATAGCGCTGCTTAGTCCTTTCCTCCGATAAGCCTTATCTTATCACTGTTTGGCGCCACAAGACGACCACCCAAAAAACATTTGTATCTCACCAGCGGCTGGCGCTGCGTTCGCGTGCGCCGGCTCGCTAATTGATTAAGGCCGAGGAAAGAGCGCAGCTGATCAGCTTACCTAACCGCCAGCCGCCGGTGAGATTTAAACCGCCCGCGCCCGCCGTGAATGAGATTTGAATGATTTTTTTTGAGGAAGCAAGCCATGGACCCAGCTGTATATATAACTTAGCTCTATCATTTTGAGAAGGTCGAGGTGAGGATTATCGGGCCTCTTATGTCAAAATCTCCTTATCGCTATGATATTTTGCCAGGGCCGACCGCTCCGCTGCTTGCTCCGCCCGGACTCATCAGAGCAAGCTAAGCTTTATAGTACACGATGGTATTGGAACGCTAACGTCGGACAGGGAACGAAATTCTCACGCCGTAAAATAGCGTGTTTCGATGTGTCGATTGCGTCCAACACTACTCATTCTACGACATCATGGAAAAAATTTACAACAATCATTTTTAATTTGCCTGTACACACCGAAACTCAGCCTAAATTAAAAATGCGTTGTCATTTTCATCTTCTTATACGCACGTTATCATATACTGTGCTTATCTGGGCCAAATTCCGGTCCGCAATTGCGTCTCGACACGCTTTGCGGCCGCATGCGCTCGAGTCAGTCAGGTTTCGAGCGCCAAAGCCGACTCGATGTGATTTTTTATACATTTTTCTCCAATTTTTTCTTAGTTTCCAGTTTCCAAAAGCCACCTAGAGTCAGCAGATCGGCGGCTGCGGAGCCGGAAGCTCTTCTGACTCGGGAGCGTTCGGCCGCAAAGCGTGCCGAGACGCAATTGCGGACCGGAATTTAGCCCAGATAAGCACATTAACTTAAGTTTTCTTCTGAAATAAGACAAGGAAATCCAGGAACGAATTTCCGATGTAGCGAAAATTTCCATGATGTCGTAGAATGAGTAGTGTTGGACGCAATCGACACTTCAAAACACGCTATTTTACGGCATGAGAATCTCGTCCCGTGTTCGACGTTAGCGTTTGAGTCACGATGGTAGGCTCAAACCATCAGAACTTTGGCTGACTTATTGAATATTATACAGAGGGGGAGGAGCCTCTGGGAAAAACTATTTAGTCCGGGGGGGGGGGGACTGAAAATTCAATCGGAAAAGGAATGATGCCGCCTTCAAATTCAGAGTATTTTCATGGAGTTTCCATGACAACAATGACTGATAACGCTATCAGGCACCTGATATCAGCACGATTTTTCATTTTCATGGAAGGGTCAATTCATTTTCTCGAGTGCTCCCCTCCCCCAACTAGTTTTCACCGAAGCTTCGGACCAGTTCAGCTGGCTAAAAGCGAAGCGAGCAGCGATAAGCCGCTGCGTTCACGAAGTTGCTGGAATGCCGAGGGCTTCGCTGTTAGCCGGCCAAGGTAGTCCGAAGCTCCTCTCTCTCTGTGTACTCGATCAACAAGCCACGGACAGCCTCGAACATGTATCAACTGTGAACGCAGGACAAATGGACGTGTAGTGACCATACTTTACCTCGAACAGATAGCCCAACGTCCATGCTCGCGGTTGATAAGTCTCCAACACATTCCACTCATCAAATGTGGCACGCGGCCGTCGAGTGAGATAGGAGCCGTACAGATGATTCCACTTGAAATAAAAACACCAGAAAAATCGATGATAATCAATGCCCAACCTCAGTTGATATACTCGCATTGAAAAAAAGGCTCTATCCTAAACGGAGAGAGGGAGGCACCCAAAATTTATTAATAGACTCAGGCATTCGTGGGCGTCGACCCCCGTGGAAAAACACTGCTTTTTGTGAACCACGGAGTAAAAAACACTTATTTTGGTGGAGCGCTGGTTATTTTTAATGACTATTTAGCGAAACGCAGCTCAAAAATTTTTTTCGCCCACTAAATCTGTTGTGGATGTCAACCGCAGATGATTTCGAAAACGTGGATGTCGACCGCCGAGAATCTCAAAGATGTGGTTGCCGTCCGCAAGGATTCTCGAAGAAGTGGATGTCGTCCGCCGAGAATCTCGAAGAAATGGATGTCGACCGCCGAGGATCTCGAAGACGTGGTTGTCGACCGCTGGACAGAAAAATTGTTTTTTTCTTAAAGGACATCAGCATGTTTAGACAAAGGTATAGCAATGATGTTGGTATAAAAAGCTCCTGATCTCACCATGTGCCTCAGTTGGCTCTTCAGAGCCGGACCTGAATAGTGGCGTCGAGTCACTTACCAGAAGATCCACCAGATGATGGAGGATAATTTTGGAGCGCACCGCGCGCAGTATCCCACCGATATGTTAAATGTAACTTAAATGGCCTAAGATAAGTCGCAAGTAACTTACATCGGCTGAGATATGTTACAAGTAACTTGTTCTCGACCTTTTATGTTACAAGTAACTTGTTTTCATTTTTTGAGTTGGCGGTGGCAGGACCCCTTTTGTGGGAACCTTTAATACGGGTCGACCGCGAGCAGAAAGCTCGTCGACCGCAAGTGTCGTCGGCCGTCACAACCACATAGCCCGTAGTCGACATCTGATCAGGTCGACCGCCAGCGATTAGCGCGTCGAGCGCTGACCGTACGGTTGTGACGCCCGACGACATTTGCGGTTGACCGGCATGTGGCTCGTGGTCGACGCCCACGTGTGCCTGAGATAGAAATACGTCGATTGATTGGTGGTTCATTTCATTTGTGTCCTGAACCCTGCCCCCCCCGTCTAGGATAGTACCAAAAGGTATAGTTGAGACTTCAAATTTCACACCATTTTTAATGGCCAGCTTTCGATGTACGTAACACTTTTTTCAGGCGTACAGCATCTGACAGCATACGGTGCAGAGACAGTAATGTACTTCTCTGGGCCGATTTCCGGTCCGCAATTGCGTCTTGACACGCCTCGCGACCGTACGCGCTCGAGTCGGTCGAGTTTCCAGCGTCAAAGCCAACGCGATGTGGCTTTTTTATACAGTTTTCTCCAATTTCATTTAGTTTCCAATTTTCAAAATCTACCTAGAGTCAACAGATCGGCGGCTACGGCGCTGGAAGCTCTTCTGACTCGGGAGCGTGCGGTCTCAAAGCGTGTCGAGACGCAATTGCGGACCAGAATTTAGCCCAGAGAAGCACAGTAACCTCTAATACTATTCCATGTCCAAAACCTTTACGTCTCCCAGGTTCTAAAAAAAATCACCAGATTTTGCGGTCAAAATTTCCAAAAAAAGTATTTTTCAACCTAAAATTTCATCTGTATTGAGAAAGAAGTAATTGAAATCGTGACACGGATCGCCTCGCAAGATACACTATCAAAAATCGACGCGCATTGATAGAGTTTCTATAAGATCAATGACTGATAGCACTGTCAAATAGCAGATGTCGGCAAACTCAGGTACTCAGGGTGACGGCCGGCGAACCTCTATGCCAAAAACGACGGCCGGCGCCCCATATTTCGAGTGTGCTGGCCAGCGGCGAACCATGCTGCATGCGACGCACACGCAGCGCGGATATTGGCTCGCCCGCGAACCACAAAACACGCCACGCCATCTTCAATTTGGCCGGTTAGAAAGACAATTGATAATGATCACGACTGATCTCGTCGTAACGTGGTTATCACGTGCACAGCCGGTATAAAAGGCGCCTCTTCTCACTAGAGTCCTCAATCGGCATTCTACTGCCGGCCCTGGAAGGTGACTTCGAGTCACTCTCCGGAGGCCAGCATATTTTTGACTGCTGAAGGGATAGGGGTATCCTCACGGCTGGGGGGCGGTTTTCGCCGCGATCCGCGGGGAGGGTGGTTCCTCAACGCAGACTGCGGCGGACCGAGGCGGGGCGTTTCTCCGCCGTGGGGCGTGGTGACAAGCTCAAGATAAGCAATAATACAAATAGTGATCGCGGGCCATCTGGTAAAGGTCGGCGGGCCGTCGACATACGGCTGGCCGGCGAACCAAAAGCGGGCGGCCGGAGGACGGAGACCGCGGGCCAGCTGGGAAAGGTTCGCCGGCCGACGTCCTGAGTACCTGAGGAAGTCTACATTTTGACTGATAAGAAACCTCCATCTAGGTTTGCATCAAGACCTCCGGGTGGGTGGAACCCTTGTGTTGGTGCGTAAACCATCAACGGTTCAGAAAGGTTCGACTCTCAAGTAGTACTGTTCAACCAGAAAGGGTGCAAGCGCAGGTGGGAGAGGGGGTATCACCGGCGGTGGTTTTGCGGTTTCCTCTGCGCACATAGCTCGGCTTGGCTTTGAAGCGCGGTATTTTTCGACGGCTCACGGCAGTGGAATTAGGAATATTGCTCTTAAATGCCTTAAGTTGCGAAGTTTCCAGGCAATCTTATCGCAGTTTATAGAGGATGGGCTTAGGATTCCATGTACCTTTGGAAGCTCAAGGTTGCCTTTTTAGAAGATAAACCTACTGTGCTTATCTGGGTCAAGACAGGCTTTGCGGCCGCGCGCTTTCGAGTCGGAAGAAATTCCAGCGCCGCAGCTTCCGATCTGTTGACTCTAGGTGGGTTTTAGAAACTGGAAACTGAACAAAATTGAAGAAAACTGTATAAAAAAGCCATATCGAATCGGCTTTGGAGCTGGAAACTCGATTGATTCAAGCGCGTGCGGCCGCAAAGCGTGTCGAGACGCAATTGCGGACCGGAATTTGACCCAGATAAGCACAGTACGTTGTCCACTTTCTGCCCGAAGGCGCGGTTCTAGACAACAGTTTTGGACAACAAGAAAACGAGATTCAGGCGATTTTCTTCGTAATTTCAAGGTCATTGGAGTGGTTTTAGGTATCAGTTTGGGTGCAGAATTAGTTGAAGGGGGCCACTCAAGATTCACTCATAGAAATGAAGAGATTCATCCATGAAAATGAAAACTTCTTCCGTTATCAGATATGTGATAACGTTATCACGCGTAATTTTCTAGAAATTCCATGAAATTATATCGATTTCCGGAAGCAATATCACTTTAATTCTGAGTGCCCCCCCCGAACTAGTTTTGCACTTAGGAAATTTCACCAGATTCTGAATTTTTTTCAGAAGTTTGAAAATCTGAAATTTCATAGGGGTCCAATTTTACGTAGTCAAATTTTCGTAGCGAAGAATCAAAGCGGTAATAGTATCGACTAATGAACGTAACTCGTCTCAAAGCTTGTCTTAGGTGCTGAAAATCTGACTACTGTCTAAAATATGGCTATTAAATCGTTATGTATGGATAATTTCCTCACACGTACTTTCCTGGTGCTGTACTATTGTTCTCCTTGATCTTTTTGTTGCTATTACAATACGCAACACAACCGCGTTCGAACCCCTCGTTCCAAGACCTGTTTTCCTCACAGAAAGAGAAACGCGGCATGTTAATCGAATTCACACCGCGCATGTGGCTAAGGGGCAGGTCGGCTGGCACATGCGCCGCGCGCGATGGAAAAACGCTGCGCGTTTCGTCGTCCTTGGAGCGCGTCAACCAGGGCTCTTTGAGAAAAAAAAACTAGTTGGCGCTCGACTAACGCGCCCCAAGGACGACGACACGCGCAGCGTTTTTCCGTCGCGCGCGGAGCGTGTGCCAGCCGAACTTCTCCTTAGTCGCGACCGCGGTGTGGATTCGATCAACATGCCGAAAAACGCGATTGAAAACACCCCCGATTCTGTTTAGTTTTCGCCCGAAATATTCACGCCCCCCTCCCCCCCCCCAAAAATCTAAATTTCGAAAAATTTCACGTCCCCTCCGTTTTCCAGCTGGACAACGCCCGCCTCACCCTGGGTTTTGTCATCATTGTCTCCGCACTGTATGCTATCAGATTTCATAGGTCTGAAGGAAATCTTACGTATACACCGACAGCTCACCAATAAAAACGGTGTGAAAATTGAGGTCTCAACTATGAATCTCATTCAATACTAGAAAAAGCAGAAACTTCCCGAACTACGCTGTTTGTATTATTCCTTTTCTATGAAGAGGGTCCATACCTGATAGCTCATGATGATGTAGATAAGTGTCAGCCACAGAAATGGATGGTACAGCGAGTACTGTTTTTGTACAAGTATTGCTAGCGAGAATTGGACTAACGCAAATGTACAAGCAACGAGTAATGTGACGCGGAACCTCACGCTGCAAGTTATAAATTTCATCAGAAAAAAAAACAGCGAAGACTGAGGTTGACGGAAACCGTCAAAAATACTCTGACAACTACAGGAATTGGGGCATAATGCATGGATGACCGGCAATGGTAAAGTCTGTCCGAATGGGACTGTCCGCCCAAGCGGTCGGCGTGCGTGCGGAGCGGCCGTCGCAAGGTCACTAACTCGGACCAGCATTCCCATTGCTGCAAACAGCCGATTGGGATATTATTCTTTGCCCTTCAATTATTCCCGCTGATCGACTTGTAAGTCCAAAAAAATGCCTTCGCGTCAGCCTCTTGACACGCACGTCTACCGCGTGAGCGGACAGTCTCTTTTGGACGGACTTTATTTTGTCAACCACTCTGCCGATGAGTCCTGCTACGCCTCCAATTCCTGCACTAATAGCGGACAACTCACTCCGGCGTAGATGATCCCATGAAGACGCTAGCCGCATTGAGTAAGAATCACAAATGAACATTACTGCTTACAAAGTCGGCCATCAATTCGCTTTATCATTATGCATAACAAGTGAGCAGGCAATTTACATAAATACAGGGATCATTGACACGGTGTCTGCTCCCGTCATAGTTGCAAAATGTGGAGAGCACTTGATGCGTAGGCACCATCTGCTGCTGTTAGGCCCCGGTCATAGTTGGATGAGCCGACGTCTCCAGCCCGGTCGATACACACAGAATGCATTGGAAATGGGATGGAAAAAATCACTCGGTGTATCCCCCCCGCACCCCTCAACACCCCCCCCCCCGGTCGATACGTATGTTTAAAATGATGGAGTGAAGTTGAGAAAATCACTCGGTGTATCCGACGCGGTCGATATCCATGCAATACGTGGATGACGGCGGATGAGAAAATCACCGGGTGGGCGGGTCGATGATAAAACATTGCGTATCACTAGAAAGCTAACCTTACTGCTACCTCCGTTACTTCACCATACTCTCCTTCACTATTTCTCTGAACAGGTGCAATCCTGTTGGCCACGTAACCATCGTCATATCTAGTTGGATGCACCGAGTGATTTTCTCAACCTCACTCCATCATTTTAAATACACGTATCGACCGGGTGGGTGTTGGGGGGTGTTGGGGGGTGCGGGGGGGGGGGTGTTGGGGGTGCGGGGGGGATACAGATGCAAATAGCACCAACTATGACCGGGGCCTTAGCAACACCTTCAGGCGGTAGGGCGGGCTAGACTTTGATTGGTCTACCAATCCTTCCACCGTTGATGGATACGATCACTTATAGCGCCTGCAGCAATGAGGTCTACGTCGAATCACGAACAAGAAAGCTTTCCTCGCGATAGGCCATAGAGAAAGTCTCCTCGCCGATCTAAATTAATGTCCACAAGATGAGTCAAATCTTTGTTCAGAAACGGCCAGAAACGTCCAGCAGCAATATCAAAGAGAGGCGGCGCTTCACATACAGTCGGGGATAATCGCTTTGATATTTTTGAGTCTTTCTTATTCGCTGGCGCAAACTCGATGCACATATGTAATAACATACGTGGGCCGAGTTTGCGCCAACGCTTAATAAGGAACACAAAGCAAGATGAGTGGCGGTGGTGGCGGCGATCGGCTCGACTTTCTGGTTAGGGTAGGCAGCACTGCGTGCACAATAACTCCATAAGGCAAGGACGCAGAGTGAGAGCGTATCTAAGCTTTCTGTACTCTTGAGAAGCTCACTCCACTGGAACGAGTACACCGATGCTGTCGTCATACTCATACAAGGGGATCGCCGGACCGCCGGCATTTGCCTGGCGAGCCAAAACCATTCCCGGTGTCCGCCAGCCAAGACGCTGACCGACCGCTGGCAGCCTTTTAGCTACTACCTGGCACTTCCGCTGTTGAGCAATCACGTGACTGCGGTCTACCAGTCTCTCGGCAGACCTATGGGTCGAGATGGGTCCATTAATGCAGATAGTTGCGTAGATCGCCAAGGAAACGGTCCGAGGAAAGGCACCCACCCCACCTCCCGAGTCACGGGGGATTTCCCATCAGCTGCCAAAAATATGCTGGCCTCCGTAGAGTGACTTCAAGTCACATTCCAGGGCCGGCATCAAAGTGCCGAGTGAGCACTCATTTGAATGAATCGCCTTAAATACCGGCTAGGTTCATCAATGAGATCACTGATTAAACTAAAACATGCTAAGAACGTAAGTGGTCGTTAGCTCTCTCGAGCGCCAGCCATGTGACTACTCGACGCCAAGCGAATGCCACGGGGCGATCAGACGCCAACCGATTGCCGATTGGTGGATTACTGCGTTTCCATGCATTCGGTAAATTCAAGGTGTGATTCTTATTGATTATTGACAGCTAAATGCAAGTTAACACGCAGCTTTCAGACAACTGACTAATTTGCGCCAGCGGCCCGCCACTCGCGCTAATTTAGATGCCAAGGATGAGCCGGCTGTCGGCCTCGTAACTGCCAATAGCCAGCCAAATGCCAGTTATCACCCAGCTGTTAGGCAACTGACACATATCCGCCAGCCGTCCGCCGCTGTCATCACCTGCCATGACGAGTGTATGCCAACTGTCGGCCTCGTAATTAATTACGTAATATTCATTGCTGGTCGCTTCGACTAGTGGCACCTCCAACAGTCACAACACTAGTTGCGTCAACAGATCTTCCACTTAATCGCGACGGGTTGGAACAGTTTGCAGTTTTAGTCGGGATTGCCGAGCGACTGGGGTATTTCATAGCTGGTCGAGGCGACCTGATTGATTTTTTAGGTCGCTTCGACCAGTCGCGTCGCTTCCACGATGGAAGCGATTCGTCTAGTCGAAGCAACCAGGCCGTAATCTTTCGTCGAGACGTAGGGTATTCAGCGCCAAATCGCAGACTCCACACTCAATCTCGAGGCGTTGTCCGCAAATCTTCGTCATGCTTCACGCGGAATCACGTCCCCACGAGCGATCCCAAGTCGCTCGACGATTTGAAATCGCTACACGAAGCGATTTCAAATCGCTTCGTCCAGCGATTTCAGATCGCGGCAGTATTGTTGGTCGCTTCGACTTCGAGTGACTTCAGGCGATTCTCGGCCCCGAGCCGGCTGACAGTTCATTTCTTTCCCACAATCTGCAGGTCCTCTTCTGTTGCTGCCTGAGCCACTGCTGTAGCTGTTCGGGCTCCTCCATTCAACCCGAACAGCAACTGCAGTGGCACGGAAATCGGGAGAACGATCCGAATATCCAGGCGGCTACAATTCGTGATCGGTGTGACTCGAGTTCGTGAAACGTCTGAGAATACCTTCAACAAATTCGCGTCCATTTTGGGTTAACCATCGCTCGTCCTTCTGTTGGGGATGCGCGATTCGCGAGGTAGACTCGATTCCCCTTAATCACTTTTGCATTCGCAGAGAACACCATGTCCAGGAACGATTCAGCTCCATCAGCTTCTATGACGTCAACTCTGACTCCACAGCTCTCAAGCATCGTCTTTGAAGCTGTCCAGTGTTCCATGACTTTGATTTGACTAGCACCAGGTCTCACGCCCTGCTATGGATTGACTACGTTACTCAGCCACCAAATTATGCGGGATGGCACATAAGAATCCGTTTTGGCGTCATATCAACACCTGGAAGTGCACTTGCGGACGCCGTTTCTCAATCATGAGCAACTACACCGTTGAAATAGAGCCGGCTTTCGAGCAACTATGATGAGAATCTAGAGAATCTAACTTACGCACTGGTGCTGTTGACCTCAACCACAGGTTGCAGTCGACTCGAGAGATTCGTCGAACTGGCGTGACCTTTCACAGAAGCCTGCGCTTCCTTTAGATTCTCATCGACAGAAGCACGTGCTGCAAATGCTCCGCACTTCCTCGCACCCTTTTCACTACTATAGGAGCAGTTCTTCCTGTTTCAGAGCACGAGATCCAAACAGGCACTGCACATGAACCGGTAACGGCGAGTTTCCCACATTGAGCTCACGGCACATGTCACGATCTGCATAAAAATGGTAGGCTCCCCGCAGTCCACAACGAGATAGCCTTATTTCGCCGAGAGTCTTTGGGGAGATTTCTACGCTATCAAAGAACTCACAGGAGATTTCGAGGTCATCATTCGGCACCAGCTCCGAAAGATCTACTGCGCTATAAGATGCAGTGCACGGTATAGCTAGCTGCTCTATGTCTGACTGACACGAGAATAATTGAACAGCAACAGAATTGCGTGTCTCTTAAAGGCAAGGTCCGGTTAAATTTTGACACTACCGAAATTTGGGTTAAATAGATTGGGCTGGCCTAGCTGAACATCGTCTGAACGTTTCACGAACTCTGAGTCCTTAGTTCTGGAGTAAACAGCCTCAAAGTCAGGAATCACGGTATTTAGAGCATGATAATCATGGCTGGAATGACCGATATTTACACTGCAGTTTTAAAGAATGCGTGGACGACCGCTGAATTATGGACGATGGCCACACTTTTCTGACTTTTCTGACACAGCGGTTGACGTAAGTGGCTGGAATAACTTGAAAAAGACCGGTTGCAGTTTTCGCATGTTCCTTGGAACTACCTGTAGCAAGAGCACCGATTTAGCGGGAAATCTCGAAATCGAAATTCTGCCCGGAACCTGCCTTTAGGCACGAGCTGAGCACGAGGTCCACGAATCTAGCGTTGCAGCACATGCTCCTCATTTGGAGCACAATAGGACTACATTCTCCGAGAGAAAGACGTCTTCTCATCGCCCAGCAGACCGCCTCGTACCAGAGTTGAGTGAAAGCAATGTTCGAGCTCAACAGCACCAAGGCGTGAGCCACTGAGCTCATTATAATATTATACAAACATACAACCAAAGAGATCTACCAAAAATTACAGATCATTAGGCAGGTACAGATCATCAACGGTAAGCACAGTAACAACGTGAAAGTGAACGGAGAAAGACATATAGTCATGGCTGTGGCTTGCGAAACGAAAAAAAAAACGCTTAAATCTCACCCGCGGCGGTCGCGTGAGCCGGCCCGCTAATCGATTCAGGCCGAGAGAAGAACGCAGCTGATCAGCTTGCCAAATCGCAGGCTGCCGGTTGGATTTAAACCGACCGCACCAGCCGCGGGTGAGATTTGAATGTCTTTTCTTGAGGAAGCAAGCCACGGTCCTAACTGGTCACACTTACAGTTTGGATATTAGAAAAAGGAAATTCGATGGTTCAACCAACGAAGACCACTTAAAGATACATACACTATTTGACAGACTGGCATGTCCCAAAATATGTGGGGGTGCCGACAACCACACATACCTTCTACTAACGCAAAGCCGCGCGTCTGTAGGTGGAGCTTGTAGGGCAAAATACCTAAGGGAAGGCTAACGAAACCCGCTACAATTACTAAGAACGCGTATATGAAGTCAGTGAACAACAATTTATACAGCTCTGGCTATCTATGAGAAACTTAGCTCAAATTCCCCTGAAAAAAAAACATTTTCTCTGCGATTTCAAACAAAAAAAAAGAGGGTTAGGACAGTACCTTACACCGTCAGACCATGATTGGATTTGAAAAACTGTGCGTGCTTGAGGAAAAAATCTCTCACTACAGGTTTCTCTGCTCCATCGCGCTGATACTTCTCCAATTGATATCGCAACATGCCAATTAAAACCTGAAAAAAATTATATCTTCATATCCGCTGATTCTTCGAATTCAGCAGGCCTTTCCTATAATCAAGTTTGAGGACTATTCAGACTCCTCAACGCCAGCGCGGCACGCGCATGACGCCCGCTCCTTCATGGCGGCGTCGGCCGTAACCACTTTTTCTGCATTTTCACTATTAATCCATCATCGATTTCATTTCGTTCCATATAATTAGTCCTATTACTGTTCTTCTCGGGGCCAAATTCCGGTCCGCAACTGCGTCTCGACACGCTTTGCGGCCGCGCGCTTTCGAGTCGGAAGAGTTTACAGCGCCGCACCCGCCGATCTGTAAACTCTAGGTGAGTTTTAGAAACTGGGAACTAAACAAAATTAAATAAAACTGTATAAAAAAGCCACACCGCGTCGGCTTTAGCGCTGGAAACTCGACCGACTCGAGCGCGTGCGGCCGCAAAGCGTGTCGAGACGCAATTGCGGACCGGAATTTGGCCCAGATAAGCATAATACCATCTTCTGCTACTATGATAGTGAACGGGTGTGCATATTCTGCTTGCTCAGCAAGGTTAAGGCCCTCTTTAGTCCGCTTCGCCGTAGCGTCACCGCTAAAGTGTTTATGGTCTCCGCAAGCGCGTCACGCGCGCGACGCGGCTAGAAAATATTCATACTGCAAAGCCCGCGCATAGTTCGCTGGCGTTGAGGAGCATGAATAGCGCCTAAACCTCAGTAGGCTGACAATTGCGAGTACAACTCTAGCTGACCTTGATTGTTTCCGATTCAACTGTTTCTCGCAAATAATTTCCAACCATTCTACTTATTCGGAAAGTGTCTTCTTCTGAGTTGTATAATAACCAGCCGCCATTGTAACACAAACGAGTGAGCTTATCCGACAGCAACATCAGAAACTCAGCTTCGTCATCAATCTCAGCATAGTCGACTGGCACCAATAAAGCCCAGACCTAAGAATACTCTCTAAAAAACCACCAGTGAAAAAGGGGAGAAAAACACCCTCTACTGCACTGAATATGCCTCATCTGCAACAGATTTCCCGCATAAGATTGAAAGGAGTCTTTCTTACAGCTAAAGGTATATCCTCCTCCGACGGAAGAATCGCTGCACAAGCCAGACTGTCCCTATCTTCCTGTTCCAAACGTTGGACTGATACAGTCAGTGCGGAATGCATAGAATCGTATTCGTATGATGTCGTTGCTTTCAGCGATGACAGACCACGCTCAGCCAAACGACGAGAAAACGTAGACAGTCTGCAAATAAGAAACATTAGATAGTACAGAATATTAGAAAATGTGCACCACTTATAAACCATTGAGTCGCTATCTGCGAATTAACATGCCCATTTCAGAGCCAGAACGAAAGGAGAAGGGCACTTCCGTGGACGTCTCAGAATACCTTCCATTTCTCTCTTTTTGCAAGTGGCTCTCTGGACATTGAATACTACACATTTTCTCAATGAATTCATTGGGTTGATGCATATTTATGGAACGTTTTTCAAAAATATTTTTATTCAACAATAACAAGAGCAATATTTAATCAAAACATGTTTAAATGATCATTCGAAAGCATAGTCACCATCAACTTCAAGAACTGCTTCCCATTTGCTTGGCAGTCGGTCGATTCCACGTGCGAGGAAGTCACGATTCTTGGAGGCAATCCACGCTTTGACCTCAGCCACCAAGGCATCCAAGTCGTCGTAGACTTTGTTTGTTCGATAATTTGTTTGATATGGTTTTTTCTGCGCGGTCTTTTCGTCTCTATTGCAGCGTTAAAGGCAAGGTCCGGACAGAATTTCGATTTTGAGATTTCCCGCTAAATCGGTGCTCTTGCTACAGGTAGTCCCAAGGAACATGCGGAAACTGCGTAAAAACCGGTCTTCTTCAAGTTATTCCAGCCACTTCCGTTAGCCGATGATCCGGAAAAGTCAGAAAAGTGTGGCCATCGTCCATATTTTAGCGGTTGTCCACGCATTCTTCAAAAGTGCTGTGTAATTATCGGCCATTCTAGCCATGATTATCATGCTGGGAATACCGTAATCCCTGACTTTGAGGCTGTTTTCTCCAGAACTAAGGACTCAGAGTTCGTGAAACGTTCAGACGATGTTCAGCTAGGCCAGCCCAATCTATTTAACCCGAATTTCGGTAGTGTCAAAATTTGACCGGACCTTGCCTTTCAGGCGATCAAGCTGAGCCAGATAGACGTCGCTGCTAATGTTGAATTGCCGCTTGCCATTTCTGTCAGGGATTCTCCATTGTTGCCGTTCATCTGCGTCGTTAAACCGATAGCAAATGCCATTTGAAATCATTTCCCAATGAAAGATTCCGCTTCTGTTCCACCACACACACACCACATAGCACGTCTTTTGGTATTCCTTTGGGAGAAACACCTGGAGAAACGCAGATCTTCTTTCTTTTGACGTTTTTTAGGAGAAGCCATGACCCATCCAAGGTGACAAGATTCTTCAAAAATGGTGTTTGTTCGTTTCGCTGCAGCAAATCGGGGAAAATTCGAACGCGTTCAGCTTTGTTGTTGCCTTCGGAGAACTCGTGGGGCACCCATCCAGCCAATTTTCTTACCTTTCCAAGCTTCTTGTGTCGTGGAACGATCGTTGATTGATTGACATTAAAGTCTTCAGCCAGCAATCGCGTTGTCAGGCTTTCGTCCTCTTCCACAGCTGTTAGAAGTGCTTGATCATCAGAATCCGATGGCCCACCTCTTCCTTTTTTATCCTCCAAATTAGTGTCACCTGATTTAAAGCGAATAAACCACCTCCGTACTGCACTATCAGTAATTGTTCCTTCTCCAGAAAGTTCTTTGAGATCGCGAAATGACTGGGCTGCGGTCCATCCTTGCTCGTAGTGGTAGAGCATAATATGGTGAATATGAGTGTGATTTTCGAGACGCATGTTGAAAACTAAATATTGAGGATTATTTTTATATGAACATTGAGAACGAAACGCCAATTTCTACTGAAGAAAAACACGTTAATAAAAACGTTCCATGATTAACATCAACCCAATGATTCCAGATTTCCGACTTTTAGATTACATTCAGATTTTCAACTTTTTCAATAATTCGACTTTTCGGCTTTGAAAAAAGCTTTCAATGGGAATATTTGACTTTTTGAAATAAAAGTTCATCCCATTTTAACAGTCGGACTCTCATCCGATTCGGAACAGTCTTGGCACTACTCTCGGATTGAAAACAGTCCAGCTTACCGATCTGCTCTACCCGAAGCTAAGGTCTTCAGCATACCCAACAGAGCCGGATTTCCACTTGAAACGGAAAAAGCTATTTCTATCGCCGACAGGGCCTGAAATTCCTTTTAGTCGTTGGTTGGACTCGAAACGTGAAAGGACGTCGAACAGACAAAATATCTGTTCTGACCGAGCTCTGAACTTTGCCATTTTCGAAATTTTTCAAGGCAGTGTCCACGATGAATATCGCATTCGAGTTCGACCCAGAGATGGAATTGCTTGGTCGTGAGGGAACTAATAGTGAAGAAACAGGGAAGAAAAAAGTCCAGAATAAGTCAAAATAACGGTTTCTAAATTCAGGGCGTGGACGAGAATCGTGGACCCTGTTGATTTCGGCAAGCGCGCGCTAATCGCGAAATATGCGCGAATCAATAATGCTAACAGCGGCAGAGTTGCTTGGCATTTCGCCATCGAAATGTGTGTGGCGCCACAAGCTCGTCCGATTGGGGGACGGACCGGGATAGGTAGGCGCACCGGGAGAGCTTTCAAAGTCGTTTGTATTTATTTCTGGCAAATTTTCGCTGCTTTCTTCGACCCTATCCTCTACAGCACCTGCCAAGTTAGTGCTTCCCACCGAGACCTCGAGAACCAGATTTATCGTGAACACTGCCTTTAACAATGAAAATAGGCAAAATCATCCAGATATACGCCCGCTCAAGACAAGAAGCGCGCAACGCCAGCGTGCATGGCGCGGACGTGACGTCGGAGTATGAATGGCCTTAGGGCCTGTCGCCACGCGGCATGGCGGCGACAGCCGTAATTACTTTTTCGTCATTTTCATTATTAATCCATCATAAATTTCATTCCGCTTCATAATATATGATTCCAGCATTATCCACTGCCTAGCACAATGGTAAACGCGAGTACAAAATTTGTTTGCTTGGGAAACTCAAGGCCCACTTAATTACTCTTCATCATAGCGTCGCCGCTGGAGTATTCATAGTATTCGCAAGCGCGTCACGCGCGTCAGACGCGTAGAAAGTATTCATACTCCAACGCAAAGCCCGCGCGTGACGTTCTGCCGTTGAAGATAATGATTAACGCGCTAGCGGCCTTATTGGAAAGCATCAAAAACAACCTCACACTCACGATTTCCGCCTTTCCTTTCAGAGGTGTGGGCTCCATTGAGAATAGCTCTGCAGATTCTGCTGAACTGAAGCCATCCACATGAATCACATCAACAGAACATGAGGCGCCGGCGAAAAGAGTGGAGTCTCGTGTCGTGGCCAGCACCCGGAGCTGAAACCTATGTACAAAACCATAGAAATAGCTAAACAACTTAGTATCAAAAGGAACAACATACACCCAGTTGACTGGCCCACTGCACTGTCTCTTTCTGAACCACATCGTCCAGTACAACAATAAGATTCGGATGATCAATAAGTGCAGATTGAATCTTGAAAGGTGATGGATGAGCTCTGGGATTGGGGTGAAATGAAGGGTCAATGGAAGCACACCTCACCTGCTTCCACAAGTATTTAGAGCTCAAATCCTCCATTTTCGACGGAAAAGAGGCAACATCATCCCTAAAGAGAACAGAATTCCGACGTTTTACAACACACATGCCGTACCTCCCTCTCACAAAGTATGCGCAGAACGCTAGACGATGGGCACCCTCGCGGACAAGCAGGGTTCCGGAAAGGATTCAGCACGATGGATCACGTCCACTCACGAAGAAACTACTATTAGCCAAACTGGTCATTCCAACAGAAATGTACTTTTCTAAAATCATTTCTCGACGTAGAGTTCGAATATGCCCTTCGCAGCTGCCTAGAATCACTCTGAGAAAAAGGTATAGGCGTTTTCTCTCTGATTTTCGTACCTATTGTACCCTCCAGAGAGCGCATTAATTTTACGAAAATCCGGAAACGGACCTTATAATCGTGTTCAGGGCCCATGACAACCCCCTAGGCAAAGTTTGAGTGAGAGCACATTTTCCCAACTTTGCCCAGACTTACAGCGTCTTGGACTTGTACGGATTTTCGGTTCAGCGTTTAATTATATCGATTATGGAGTACAGAAAGCGATGGAGAAAAATATTCCAGATTTGACTTCAAATTCGCCCTGAGGGTTATTTGAGGTGCTGATCACGAGTCTGAGGTTGATTTGTCCTTTTTTCCAAAGTTTTCGACTCAATTTGTTCAAAGCTTCCCACCGGCAGAAAAATTTGACGGCAAAATCAACTTTTGACGATTTCCGGAATGTGACGGCAGATGTGGCACAAGTCGTTCTTCTGGGGGTTAATGGAGTGGTAAACACGAATCCTATGTCAGTTTATCGATTTTGACAGCCTACGGTAGGTTACGGTGGGTATACGGTAGTTTGGCCAAAGTCTCAGATTTGTCTCAAAGTTTCTATGTGGGGGGTTATTTGGGGTGCTGAATACGAATTCGATGCCCATTTGCCGATTTTCGAACTATTATGGTAGGTTTTGCCTCCTAAATAGCATGTTACCTACCGTAACCTATAAAACTTCGACAAACGAACCCCCAGATACGTGTTCAGCACCCCAGATGACCACTACATAAATGTTTTTAGCAATATCCGGAAAAAAATTCAAGAACACTAAAAACTCCATGGGGGGTGCCCTTACCTTGCCGCGAAGCTTTGAAAACGCTCATAACATCTTTCTGAGCGAGTCTAGGAAGCTGCGATAGGCGTATTCGAATTTCTCGTCCAAAACAGTTAAAGAAAAGCACATTTGATTTGGAATGGTTAGTATGACTTATACATAGTACTTCCATTGTAAGCTGTGTTCCGTAAACGAGGGAACTACGGAAGTAGGATGAAAATGCGGTCCGCGTCACTCCGCGCGCAATTCAGAAGACTATACGCGGAGTGTCACGTTTCACGCAAAGGAGGGAATGAATAAGGAGTTTCGAGCTATGCAGACGGTAGAAGATGAGGGACGCGCAGTCTTCGAGAATCATGCAGGCTCGACACGTCCTGAAGATAATCGCTGGAGAAGCGCTGTAACCTATTGGATACTGCGGGTCCTCATGCGCCAAACTGGCCATCACCCAACACGACGGTCATAGACTTCCTGGCCAGCTGTTACGCGCGGTAGGGACGAACGGAGACGTTTCGCTTACGCCCGTTGGACCGCGTCTACGACCAACGGGAGGACAGGTGATGTAGCTAGGCATACTTTTTTGACTTCACATTTACCGTAAACGGCTATTTCATCTCTGTCATCTCTGGGTGATTACTGCCATCTGCCGTCCGAAATGCACCATGGCATTCTCCGCGGCGCGTGGCGAGCGTCCAACACTTTGAAACCCCTCTTGTATTTCAAAAGTGGTGGTGAGGCACGGGTAACTATCTGAGAAGGACCAGACTCACAGCAACATCAGCAGAAGATCGGCGAATAATTGTCGAGTTCGGCTTGGACTGGTGCTTGAATCGCGAAGCCAAATTATTGATTCGAAACAACTGAAATTGACTGATGAAAACCTTCAATCGGAAATTCATTACGTCAACAGAAACACAATGGAAAACAAGCAACCGACTTCCCCAACAAATACGGGACTTCGGCGAAGACGGCTGCCGCTAGGGACGATTTTCCGCATCCAGCAATACCATGTAAGACCACGAAAAACGAGTCTGCAAACCTGATCGAACATTATATATGTGCATATGGCTACAGTGCACAATGACGCTACACGAGTGAGAAGTTGGCTCCGCCCCTGTTTTGGCGTTTTCTTCCAAAACACGGGTACAGGGCCTTTTCCACCGTCGTCGATTTATGTGGCTTACTTATTGAACTTATTGAACCACCCACATACATCGGCGACGATGGAAACAGCCCCGGACCCCTGTTTTGGAGGAGACGGCAAATACAGGGGCCAGGCAGCTACAAGGGCGGGGCCAACTTCTTACTCGTGTAACGGCTATGTGGGTCGTTTTTGACGCTTCAAAATGCGTAGACAAAAACCCTTCTGCGGCTGCAAAGAAATAGAAGATGATGATTCTATTTCCGTAGTAATCTTAAACATGTTTGCGAGCGTGTATGCTGCCTTTAGGCCAAGTGTCGGCAATGTCGAGGGTTCAATTGCAAAGGTTTGAAGTACTTGGCCCGCTCGGTCGCTGAAGGCACTGTTCAACCGTCGGCGGCACAAGTTAGCGCTCGACGCACAGACCGCATCGCGTGCCGGTGCGCCTTGCTCAGACAAAAAGGAGCTCGACACTTACCCCAATCCGCCCACTTTCCCAGAGACACGCGATAGGCATGTGCTCGCCATCCTGACACCAGAGCGTGGCTATGGCGGGGACAAGCGCGGGATGACGCCTATCCCGGACAAAGCGCGTCCCCAAAAAAAGCTCGACGCCCAAGACGCTAAATTTCAAGGGAAGCATACGACGCGCTTCTGAGCCAGGACTCAGATGATTGCAGTGCCGCCGGTACAATTAACCAAGCTTGAAGTACTTGACCCCGCTCAACCGCTGGCTACCCCAGTTGGTGCTCGGCGCACTGGGAGCGTTGCGTGTTGGCGTGCGCGGCGCGTATCGGCGTGCCAGCCGCGTTGCGCACCGGTGCGTGTGTAAATTTATGGAAAAAAATAAACTCTGAGGGGCTTGTCGCCCGGGGAGCTGCTCGCCTACTACAGTCACTACCGTGCCCGCGGAGGTCACTAACTTCAGAATTTGGGCTCCATGGTTACTATCCCGCTGGCGACGCCGGCTTTCCAGCGAGGCGTGGAGCGGGTTTTTGCCTGGGTAAATTTTTGAACTTTCCGCCCAAACCATAGAATTCAAAGGGGCTCGTCACCCGGGTATTTTAAACTCAGCGGCTCGTCGCCCGTGTATTGAGCAGCTGCTCGCCCGCGACAGTCATTACCGCACCCGCGATAGCCACTAGCGCAGGCGACAGAACTTCAAATTTTGAGCTCCACGGCCACTAATCCCCTGATGACGCAGGAATTCAAGCTGGGCGTTGAGCGGCTCCTTGTCTGAGACGGGACTGATGCTCTGTCTGTCTGTACCTGAATTTCAAAAGTCCAAATTTTCTGTCATTCGCCAGAAATGTTTTCTGACAGCAATACGCCCTGAGCTGACAAACAAAATCACATATTTCTCAAAAATTAGAACTCACCGAGATCTGACCGCTCTCGCAGAACCTCGGCTACACTATGTTGTAACTCTTCTCTTTTCACATGTTGCCAGACCTTTGGCACGCCACCATTTAGCAACTTTCTCATCCGAAGTTGGTACGGGAATCGAGGGACAGCATCATTTTCAGCATAACTGCAATAGGATATCAAACTCATAGTCTTCAACGTGAGTAGTCGATGTATGAAAAGAAATCAAACACACAAAAAATCTCACCCATCCAAAACATGTTCCAAATCCGTTCTTATACAATCCGCGATATGATCCTGACCAGCATATTCGAAATAGGATATGAGAGGCTTGCAGTCTGTCGCTCGTCTCCGGTAAATCCGGAGCAATTCCCTCAGCCTTTCCAATCTAGTCGCCTGAAGGAATAATGGATGTCAGGAAATCTATGACGAAAAATGGTGGTCCCAACAGTTCCACATTGGCATCGTCGAAAATCTCGCCCATTCAAAGTACTCCCTTCTACTACCATCTAACCAACATCACGATAATATACGCACACCACTTCCTGCTGCGATCTTCTCTACTGATTGTCAAAGATGAGGCGCCGCGAATGAACTCTGAACGCCGCCTAACGAAACAAGAATATGGAAAAGCCCTGTGATCATGAATTTCAGTGAGCGCAGACACACGACACGATCGCAACGCCTCTTGACGCTGCGAGCAAGGTCAGAAGCTTCAACTCTAGAGCCATATATGGATCTGCGCCACACATTTACTAGCATGCGATCGAGCACAGGTCGCGGTGGGACCAACTAACTACGAACTACCGAAGAACGTACTCATCGCGGGTAACGCCTGTTGTAAACCCGAGTCGCAGAACCTGTCCTCGTAGCCTCAGCGGCAGATCTGCTATTTGCCAGATTTGGATTCGGACCAATCCCCGACCTGCTGCTAAGAGGAGTGCCAGGTTCTGCTACGCGAGTATCCCGAAGGCCTCATGCTTGCAATCACTCAACAGCCAGCGTGAGCGATCGCATCGCAGCACTAATCGCCTACTTTGCACGATGAAGGAGACTATTCAGTCGAGCGCGCTCCCCTCCAAGGAAAATTAATTACTCGATGAATGCCGCAATGCGACCGCTCGCGCTGCCGACAGCTAGGCCACCGACCTTACTAGGGCTTACCTTATACTTCCCGTGGGCTTTTACAAAACCATGTGTTGATAGTTGTAGCTATGGGACACAACGTTGATAATCCGTTTTCCAAATCCCCTACCCCAGATATTTACAGGAGATTTCAAAAGTGGGCAATTTCATAATTTTGCTTAGATAAAAGAAGTACAAGGATGGCAATTTTCAGGATGTCTAAAAAATCGACTTCAGTTGAGGTTAAGGCCAGGATCACACTTCCAGCGACGAGCGACGCGAAGCAACGTTTACCAGCAATATCGACCGAAAATCAATATGCCCGATATGCACTGTCACCGTCGCTAGTCGCGGAAAGTATGGTCCCGGCCTGAAACGTTTTTCTAAGGGTTGTTTTGCGCGCTGATCACGAATCTGAGGCCCATTTGTCAATATTTTTTAAAATTCCATCTGATTTGGTCAGATGCTTCAAAATGGGCGAAATTTCGCAGGCAAAACGCGACTTTTGCCGATTTTGAGAATGCTACGATCAAATCGCCTTAAGGTTTCTACATAGGAGTTATTTGGGCTGCCTCCCACAAATCTGTGGTCGGTTTATCGAATTTTCTCACATTACGGTATGTAACGGTGGGTATGCGGTAGCTCAGCCGAAGTCTCAGATTTGACTCAAAATTTCACTGTGGGTGTTATTTGGGACGCTGAACACGAATTTGAGGTCCATTTTTGGATTTTCGAGATTTTAAGTTAAGTAACGCCAGTTAAAAGGCATTATGCCTACCGTGAACTACAGTAACCCTAACAAGGGAAGTATACAAAGCGTAGGTCGGATCTGCAAAAACGACTAGTGTCGTTAGTATCTCTTGTGGCTCAATAGTAGAACTGCTCAGTATCCCGCCCCTAGCCGCAGGTTCCAAGAAGTTACACGCTTAAAAAGCTCATTTTTTGTGCTTTTTGTACCTTGTAAAAAGCGCATTAGTCTTCGGAAAATCCGGAAACGGACCTCATAAATGTGTTCAGCGTCAAAAACTACCCACCTGAGCAAAGTTTGAGTGAAGGCATCAGCGTTTTGGACTTCTACGGATTTTCGGTTGGAAATTTATTTATTCCAGTTGAGGGCTCCGGAAGCGTTTTAGAAAAATTGTCCAGATTTGACTTAAAATTCTCCCAGGAAGGTTTTTCGGGGCGCTGATCACGAATCTGTGGTTAATTAGTCGATTTTCCAATGTTTTCGGCTAATTTCGTTTGAAGCTTCCCAACCGGGGAAAATTTCGAGGGAAAAACGCCACTTTCGAGATTTCCGGTTTTCTACGATAGATATGTGTCAAAATCATTCTCTGAGGGTTATTTGGAGTGCTAAACACGAATCTGGAGTACGTTTATCGATCTTTTGCAGATTACGGTAGATTACGGTGGGTATACGGTAGTTTGGTGAAAATCTCAGATTTTACTCAAAATTTCTATACGGGGGTTATTCGGGGTGGAGAATACGAATTTAACGTCCGTTTGTCGATTTTCAAAATACTAAGGTGGGTTTTGACCCCTAAATGACATGTTACATACCGTAACCTACAGTAAACCTCAAAATTTCGACAAATGGACTCCAGATTCGTATTCTCCACCCTAGATTACCCCTACATACAACTTTTTAGCTAAATCCGAGAAAAATTTTTGAAACTCCAAAAAAAATGCCTGATGTACCCTTGCCTTTTCGCAAGGCTTATAAAATGCTCATAACTTTTTTGAGCCTGTGGCTCGCGGCGAGATACTGCGCATTTTTACTATTGAGCCAGAAGAGATACTAACCATACTAGTCGTTTTCGCAGATCCGACCTACGCTATTTATACTTCCCTTGTAAGCCTAGCGAGGAATAGACCCCAGATTCGGATTCAGCGCCCTAAATAACCCTCACAAGGGAATCATAATGAGTCATAGTGGCCATTCCAAATGAAATGTACTTTTCTAGAACCATTTTCGGACGTAAAGTCCGAATATGCCCATCGCAGCTGCCTAGACCCACTATGAAAAAAGTTATAGGCATTTCTTCTCTGATTTTCGTGCCTATTGTACCCTCCAAAAAAATCATTATTTTTACGAAAATCCGGAAACTGACCTCATAATCGTGTTGAGCGCCCAAAACTACCCTACTAAGCGAAGCAAAGGAACATTCTCCAAACTTTGCGCAGACTAACAGCGTTTTGGACTGTACGGATTTTCGGTTGAGCGTTTATTTATACCATTTAGAAGGCTCTCGAAGCGTTTTAGAAAAATAGTCCAGATTTGGTTAAAAATTCGCTCTGGGGGGGGGGTTATTTGGGGTGCTGATCAGGAATCTGAGGTTCATTTATCGATTTTACGAAGTTTTCGACTGTATTCGTTCACAGATTCCCATCAGGGGAGAATTTGATGGCAAATCGCGACTTTTGACGATTTCCGGAGTGCTTCTATAGAATATGCTCAAGTTACTTCTCTGGGGGTTATTTGGAGTGCTGAACACAAATCTGATGTCGGTTTATCGATTTTTGGCAGCTTACGGTAGATTTCGGTGGGTATACGGTAGTTTGGTCAAAGTCTCAGATTTGTCTCAAAGTTTCTATGTAGGGTTATTTGGGGTGCTGAATACGAATTTGATGTCCATTTGTCGATAATCGGAATATTGAGGGAGGTTTTGCCTCCTAAATGGCATGTTACCTACCGTAACCTACAGTAAACCTTGAAATTTGGGCAAGCAAACCCCAGATTCGTGTTCAGCACCCCAGATTACCCCTGCATACATGTTTCTAGCAAAATCAGGAGAGAAATTTTAAAATACCCTAAGAATTCCATGGGGGTACCCTTAAGTTGCCGCGAAGCTTTAAAAAACACTCATAACTTTTTTCAGAGTGAGTCTAGGCAGCTGCGATGGGCATATTCGGACTTTTCGTCCAAAAATGGTTCTCAAAAGTACATTTCATTTGAAATGGTCACTATGACTTATTGTGGTTCCCTTGCAAGGTTTGAGCCGAATCCGAAAAAAAATTTTCCACACCCCAAAAATTCCCTGATGAGTATCATTTGTTTGGAATCCCTGCAATCATTTCGGGAATTTCAAGCACGGATCATTCATGTACTGTCACAGACCTACAGCAACGAGAACATGGTTTTCCAAATCGCCACGGGAAGTTTAAAGCAGTACCTAGTTACTGTAATTCTCTGAGCCAAATTCCGGCCCGCGATTGCGTCTCGACACGCTTTGCGGCCGCCCGCTCCCAAGACGGAAGTGTCCAGCGCCGCAGCCGCCGATCTGTTGACTCTAGGTGGGCTTTGGAAACTGGAAAATTGGAGGAAATTGTATAAGAAAGCCACATCGAGTCGGCTTTGGCGCTGGAAACTCGACCGGCTCGAGCGCGTGCTGCCGCAAAGCGTGTCCAGACGCAATTGCGGACCGGAATTCGGCCCAGAGAAGCACAGTAGATACAGCTGTTGATGAAGCTAAAAAATCGCACCTTGCTCTCAATCCTTTCAGTTAGATCTTCGGTAAGAAGGCCACAGCTCTCAAGAAAGATAACGGCGTCATTTGGATCGAAATCCATCCGCATAGTGTCGAAGGCAGACGCAAGCACACGACATTCCGGCTCACTTAGCATAGGCCTAATAACGATTCAAGCTACAAAAGTTTTCGGGCTAGTACATTGAACCACAACACGCAACAGCTGATTTGGACTAAACCGTGCGACAAGCCATCAACAGGGTTAGGGAGGAGACATCTTTTATTTACAAAAAAACTGTTTCATACAGTAAAAACATCACCGAATTCAATTGAGAACAACTTTAACAACAACAATATTCATACATGCTTAAATGCTCGGCAATCAATCACAACAACAAGAAATCATTTTCATCATCAGCATCCTCATTAATATCATCATAGAAACTCTGTTCGATAAATTAAAGCGTAATACACGTAATTATGATTTTCATTAGGGAATAAGTATCTTCATGTGGTGTGAGGTGATGAGGTTTGTTGTCTCATAGCAGGGTGGTACTCATCGCCTTGTGAAAGAGGTATTTGTGAAGGAAGAGAGACAGACATTGAAGCAGAAACAACTGGAGGAGCCTGCTCTTCAGAAACTGACTGCTGTGGAGGAGCGATCACCACCTGCGCTACTGTCTGTGGCGAAGCTCCTCGAGAAGCTGGACCAAGCTGGCGGTTCTGCGCAAGAAGCTGCCGCTTCACTGTGACTCCTGTCGCTGAAACAACAGAAACTTTCATTCGTGCACAAAAACAATGAATTGTGACTCCAGTCTGTCCTAGACTAGGTAATCATCAGCTACTGTGCTTCTCTGGGCCAAATTCCGGTCCGCATTTGCGTCTTGACACGCTATGCGGCCGCACGCTCCCGAGTCGGACGAGTTTCCAGCGCCGCAGTCGCCGATCTGTTGACTCTAGGTGGGTTTTGAAGACTGAAAACTGAAAAAAAAATTGGAGAAAACTATAATAAAGAAACCCCGAGTCGGCTTCGGTGCTGGAAACTCGACCGACTCAAGCGCGTGCGGCCGCAAAGCGTCCCGAGACGCAATTACGGACCGGATTTTGGCCCCAAGAAGCACAGTATGTGGTTAATAAGCGAAGGTCAAGCGAGCAGATTACCGCTTGCAGAAACAAAAACAAATTGAAAAGATTTTCTTCGAGCTGCGGATTTGGAAATTTTAGGAAAATTTCCATAATGACCTTTTTTCATATATTCATTATACGGTTCACCGCAATGTTAAAAGGACATGGTGCGGTTGCGGTCACACACTAAAACCACGGTGGAAGAAGCCATATTTCATAATCGATCGACAGCACAGCCGATTTTCTGGGTGGGTTCAGGGTTTTCATTTTTTTCACGCTGGTTTCTGCTTCATTATTGTTTCTGACTCTTATAATATTACGACTAGGGACTTTTCTTAGTGTGCGAGAGGAATCTGCCGTTTTTTTCGATTTCAAAAAAAAATTTTGAAAAAAAGACACTTCGAAGCCCAAACAAACGGCTAATTTCCCTCACGCTCAAAGAATAGCCCCTATTCGCAACATTTAAACAGTCAGAAACGAAAATAATGTCGAAACAAACAAGAAAAAAAAAAGAAAAATCGTAACTCACCCAGAAAATCAGCTGTGCTGTCAATCGATCACGAAATCTGGCCCTGAGATAGTTTTTCAACCGTAGTTTTAGAGTGTTACCGCAACCGCACCATGTCCTTTTATTATTGTGGCAAACTGTATACGGTTTTTAAGACATAAAACTTGATACTTGAGCTTTATGAACTACACTTGGGGCCGAATCGAATATTTCTCGAATATTCGATTCACACAAAAATTTCAATTTCTGATTTTTTCCAAATATTTAACTCATTCAGAATTTTTGATTCCTAGTATTCCCAAATATTCTATTCATTCGGAAAATAATGTTATTTCATGTTTCAGATATTCGATTGATTGAGAAATTAGAATTATTCAGTTATCCGAATACTCGATTCATTCAGAAATTCGAGCTAATCGGTTTTTCGAGTCATCGGTTTATTCGGAAAAATGAAATATTCAATTCTTTGAATATTCGGCAAATTTGTGGTCGTGGCATTTCACTAATCGAATACTAACAAGGGATGACTCCGAACCCAAAATGGAGTTTTGAAAAACGGTTCTTTGGAGGGTGTAGAGGAGATAGAAAGAAACAATTTAGGATTTCAGAATTTCACTCAGTCCTCGCTTGTAGATCAAAAACGACTCTTCTCTCTCTGATGCTCCGTTATTTCCTCAGGGCCCTAACTAATCCTGCTTAGCAAAAAATATTCTTCTATTTCCGATTGACCCAATTCTCCACCGGTCGCAACCACCATGAACATGTTCATCCAACCGGACAACTAGTCCATGTTATAGAATAATGTCACCTAAAAACGACGTTTTAATGCGTTTCTCGCCATTTCTTCGTAATTTTGGTAACACTTGGAGGCCAACGCATTGTTTTACGTGAAAAACTCAGGCACGAAAATCATCGTGAACACTGCCTTTAAGGCGAATGCGGGATGATAAATGTAACAAAAATACCTTCGGAGAAGGGCGATGGATGCCGAACCGTCGTTGGAGCCGATGTCATGATCATTTGTCCACCCGGCTGTGTCTGGATCGGGATCGACTGAGGTGAACTCGAGGTAGCGACACTGCTACCAGGAGCCATCACAACGTTCATTATTCGCGTGCCTTGTGTGAATCCTCTACTAAAACACGCGAATCATACAACCTGATACTTCAACTTCAACTCGAAATTAAACTCAAAACTCACGGTACAGCACGAAGCTGCGGTTGTCCAGGTCGGGATGGCACCATCACAGCTGTCATCTGAATAGGCCAATATGACTATGAAAAAAAAAGATCTTCAAAAAAAGTTATTTACCGGTGCTTTCTGTCCAATCGTCCTTTTCGGAGGAGGTAGTCGTTGTGTGGAGACCATTCGAATTTGCTGTTGTGGAACAACGTACGAGCGATCACCGGCCTGGGGAGCCTGCTGCACGAACATGCGAGGAGCAGTCGGCTGGAATTTGTGGAAAATATCGACTATGTAAACATTGAAACATCTTTCTTACTGCACTTAAGACCTTCTCCAGTACATAGAACCGTACTGACACATGGTTGTCTGATGATATAGTATCGTATTGATACAAATCCAAAACATGCAAAAACTTAGGTCCCGGGGAGATTTGAACTCCCGTCGCAGGATTCAGAGTCCTGAGTGCTAACCGCTACACCACGGGACCGATGTGCTCAATGCGCTCACAATCGTTCACCAACAGATGCGCCCCCTTGCGCCGCACAAAGCAAACGCTGCAACCCACTCCGCGAGATCTATATTGCGAAGATAGACGCAGACTGAACGGCACAAGAAGCACAGCGCAGTGTTTTATAGAAAAAACCCTATAGTCAAACCACATCCTTGGTTTTGCTTTCAACAAATTGGAACTCCAAACAGAAGAAACCAAATAAAAAGCAGTTTTTTTAAAATAAAAGCTATGAAACTTTTGGCTGCTGCAGACGTACATAAACATAGATTGTGTCCTTGTAATCTCCCCAAGAGACGGTCGCCCATTGAAGCCCCTCATGAGACCAAAAAGGGCGAGATCAGGTATCGATGGCGTTACAACATATCCGAGAGATGCAGGCAAAGTAGAAGGAAAAGTTGGGCAAAATGGTGGATCAAGCTGAAGGGCAGACTTGCTGGAAAACTTGCTGACACCCATTTGGAGTAGGACTTTCTCACCAGCTTGATACATATCTACCAATCCGCATGTGAACATAAATTTCGAAGCTCGGCAGCAACATCTGGGCTGGGATTCATGAACGAGCATGGATCCCAGCTGGGTTTGCTGCGAAGCTTTCACATGTTAGTAACGCGCCAACACCTGTTTCAGCTTGCGCTGGGCTACATTTGGGTTTCACGACACCGCATCTCGGTGCTACTTAACCAAACCCTAGCCAGCACCTCGCAGGTGCGGTCCCGTGGGACCCAAATGTAGCCAAGCGCTGGCCGAACCAAATGCTATTGCGTTGTTGGATTGTGAAGATTTTGCAACAAACCCAGCTGGAACCCACGTCCGTTCATGAATCCCAGCCCTGGTCCCGGAAGGTTATGAACTTGAGACGGTTGGAACGCGGCTAATTGTGGCTGAATAGGGGCTACCGAATCATGCCGTAGCCTTGAAAGAAAAAACTGAAAACTGAGCCTGTATTCGAGTTTAACGACCAAAATGAACGCTGAACCGAGTTTAAGCGAGTGTCTTTAAACTTTTTAGCTCGAAAAATTAAATACCATATTTACGGGCTTCCCAAACCCAAACTCCAAAACATGCAAAAACTAAGGTCCCGGGGAGATTTGAACTCCCGTCGCAGGATTCAGAGTCCTGAGTGCTAACCGCTACACCACGGGACCGGTGTGCTCAATGCGCTAACAATCGTTCACCAACAGATGCGATTCCGTGCGCCGCACAGAGCAAACGCTGCAACCCACTGCGCGAGATATATATTGTGTAAATAGACGCAGACTGAACGGCACAAGAAGCACAGCGCAGCGTTTTATGGAAGCCTTGAAGCCAAACCACATCCTTGGTTTTGCTTTCAACAATCTGGAACTCCAAACAGAAGACACCAAAAGTAAGAAGTAGCTTTTATAACAGAAGCGATGGAGCTTTTCGTTTCTGCAACCGCACATAAAAATATTGCTTTAGTAATCTTCCCGAGGCCGGCCGCCCACTGGGGCCCTCATAACACCGAGGGGAGCGAGATAAGGTATAGATGATGTCACAACGTATGCGAGAGATGCAAGCCAAGAAAGATGCAAAGGGCGGACAGGCTGAAAAATTTGTTGACACCCTTCTGGAGTGGGACTCTCTCACCAGCTTGATACATATCTACCAGTCCACATGGAAACATATTAGGTTAATGCAAAAGTTACCGGACTTTTCACGTCTTTGAATAATAAAAATTTATTTCAAAAACAAACAAGGCTCACCCAACAAAATAATTTTTATCACATGCAAGGATCACCGATAGGGCAGATCATGAATTCCCGATGCGTAGAACTCTGGCTGTTTCGAGTGGAAGTATTCTTCTAAGGCCGTTTTGACTTCGTCATCGTTAGTGAACTGTTTTCCATCCAGGAAGTGCTGCATCGAGTGGAACAGATGGTAGTCGGAAGGAGCAAGAACTGGGCTATATGGAGGAAGAGGAAGCTCTTAACAGCTCAGGTCCAGAAGTTTCAGTCGGGTTATCTGAGATACGCGTGGCCGAGCATTGTCGTGAAGAACACGAACAGAAATTGCTAAGCCTGGGCTGGGATGTTCTTCCTCACCCTCCGTAGAGCCCAGATCTTGCCCGTTCCGACTACCATATGTTCCGCTCGATGCAGCACTTCCTGGATGGAAAACAGTTCACTAATGATGACGAAGTCAAAATGGCCTTGGAAGAATACTTCAACTCGAAACAGTCAGAGTTCTACGCGTCAGGATTGCATTATCTGCCCACTCGGTGGCGAAGGATCTTCGAATGTGATGGAAATATTTTTGTTGGGTGAGCCTTGCTTGTTTTTAAAATAAATGTTTTTATTCAAACTCTTGAAAAAACCGGAAACTTTTGCATCAACCTAATGAATTGCGAAGCTCGGCCGCAATCGCTGGTCCTGGATGGTTATAAACTTGAGACGATAGGTCACGGCTAATTGTGGCTGAATGAAAGCTACCGAATCGTGCCATAACCTCGAAAAAAAAATTAAAATGGGGCCCGGATTCCAGTTCAACGATCAAAATCATCACTGAACCGAATTGAGCGAGTGGCTTTGACCTTGCTAGTTCGAAGGTGAAATACCATAATTACGGGACTACCAAACCCAGGAAAATCGACTGATTCTAGCCCGAAGCGGTTATTCGAGAAGCCCAACACAATAAAGTGGTCCTTCTCCAGCTTTTCACAATATTACAGCTCGTTTTGGAGAGGTCGATTCAGCCAATTCAGTCACATTTAGCCAACCTAGGCTACCATTGTGTACCCACCAGAGCAAGCGAATGAGGCCGAGCCACGCACACTAAATTACCACAGTAGTTCAGTAGATATCTACAAGAAACTTCGTTTTTAAGACTTTTCCGCGAAAAAATTTGAGCACTGCAGACTATCCAGGACTCCGGAAGACGAGCACTTTGTTGGGAAAGATTGGTTTGGCAAGGTTGTAGTCCATAAAACTGACAAAGCTGATTATGAGCTAAATCGCCGTGAATAGATCAAAATCATCACGATTGCGCCGTAATGTCGTCACGGACAGCTGTCGCTGTCACTTTAGATGAGCTAAAGACACAAAATTGGGATTGGTAAATCGGAAGAGCAGCTCTAACCCCCACAACAAAAAATTTACTAGTGGAAAACCGCGCTGAAATTGGACTTCTACTTGAAAACTCCCTGTGCGACACCGACTAATTTTTTTTCGTTGAACAAAGTCCTGGTACTATACTATTCTCCCGCCGACAACCGAATCCTCCAAATCAGGCTTGAATCATCCCGCTTCAGCTTCGATTTAATGCGCTATTCATACCTCTCAACGCCAACGCGTCATACGCGTCATGTCCGCTCCGCCATGGCGACTTTTTCATCATTTTCATTACTAATCCATCATCGATCTCATTCTGTTTCAAATGATCAATCTCAGTACTATCCTCTACTAACGCGATGGTGAGCGCGTGTACAGGATTTGCTAGTTTGGAAGAGTTAAGAACCACTTTTTCCTGCTCCACTATGGCGTCGCCGCTGGAATATTCATAGTCTCCGCCAGCGCGTGACGCGCGCAAAAGGTAACTCACACTCTAATGCCACACCCGCGCGTCTCGCGCTGGCGCTGAAGAGTACGAATGGCGCCTAACGACCGGCAAATGTCCTCCATATGATTGTTTTACAAAAGTCACACGAAAGTGGGCTGTCAGGGAGCTTCCATAGATAGCCAATTAGCAACACAACTGACAGCCGTCGCTGCTGGTGGAGCGATTAAACATTAAGTATTGATTGCCGCTCAAAGTGAATGTGGTTAGCTAAAGTCTATACTTCGTTTTTAGCCGCACTTACCTCAGCTACGCTGGTCGCCTGCGTTGCTAGCTATCAACGCTTCCTAAAGCGTAAAATGGGTCGCCTCGTCGATCAAACGTCTCTTTTTATCAGAAAATCAGAAGCAATTTCGTATAAATCACAGAATAATTTATATCAAGTATCCGCAGCGTTTTCTTTTGGAAACTAGGAGAGAACATGGTCTACATTCTTCGGGCAGTCAAAAGTGGCACAATTTTCAAAACTCCGTCACCAGAGATTATAGAAGTCTGAGAACATTTATTTTTTTTTCAAAACTTCGCTGGAACTATTCCTTACCCTTTGCATAACTCTTCCTCGAGGCGCGCCGCCGACAGTAGCAGCACCGGGTTGGTACATGGCATTGCCACCTGGCACTGCTTGAACATTCGTCATATAACCTCCCTGGACCTTGAAAATATGTTCAATAAACATGAGAACTTAGAGATAAGAAACTTTCAAGATGAACGAACCCTTCCAATAGATGGCGTTGACGGCGGAGTCCGTTTTGTTTGCGATGTGGTCTGAATTGACCGATACACAGGCTGCGTAGCTTGCCCAATTGTCATGCCATCCGTAGTTCGCGTAACAAACTTCAAAGAACACATTGGCTGAAGCTCGTGTAACCGCCACAATAATCGAAACACAGAGAAAAATCGTTTGAACACCATAATCCAACCAAGCCGTAAACTGAAAGTTTTGTGTGTGATTGCACCAAACTTCACATTACACGCATAATACGCCGTTTTTCTTCGGCGTAGTCAACATTTCGCTATTCAGACAACACCAGGATTGTGTCTGCGTGCGTGGAAATTGAATAGTATGTTTTGGAACCGGTGCTATCTAAGCGGGAGGGGGGTATTATGGCGTGGTGCAATAGGCCACGCCCATTTCACCGTGCCGCACTGAATTTGAGCACCTGCCCGGGGTTTCGCTCCCCTGCCAAGATCAAGAGTCGTTGCGGCGCGAAAAAATGGGTGTGGTCAAGTGCGATACCACAGTGACCTCCCCCTGGTGCGATAGCACCTTGGAACATTAGCGCAGAAGTGGCTCGCGCCCAATTTTTAACCCGCCAAAACCTTCGCACCGAGGTTCTTCTCTCCTTCAGAAATCTTGAGAGTTAGGAGGTTTAAGAAGCAAATAATTTACACAAGGTTAGCATTTTCATTTTGAGCGTTTTCTCTAAAGTTAGTGCTTGGAAAAACGCAGTTCTCACGCAGTTGTTGCGTAGTTAGTCATTCTTTTCGCCACTTTTTAAATATGACGTTATATATAGAGGATGTAATGTGACTCTATGTATTTACCAGAGAAAGGTGTGTTGAACGTATCCTAAATAACTACCAAACAAATATAAATTCTATGAAAATGCAAAGAAAACTGACTTGTATTCGTTGCCCGTATTTGATTATTCTCCCCTTCGAAATAGCGATTGTATTGCTGGAAGGAAAGGAAGTGAAGGAAAAAGTTGGTAAACAAAACGAAACTGCAAGTGAACGTCAAAAAGTTCTTCAATTTCTCGCACAAATACGAGAGCGAGAGCTAACTTACCAATGCTTCACGTGTGCAAAACACGCAGCTGCACACTGGGTTATGGCATTACACGACGTTTTTCCGGTATTGTAGACATTTCGTTATTCAGATGACACTATAGATTGACCTGGGATGTTTCACATTGTACGGGGAGATGGGGGGTTCAATCATTATGCAGCACCTTGGAGGGAAGAATTTATTGCTTCCTTCTGTACCGAGGCAAGAGGAGGCGGATAGAGTCAACGACGAGAAGAAAATCGCTGTGCGTACAAATCTACGCTGTTAACAAATGAGAATTAGGAAATATGTACAATGATAAATGAGAAGTGGGAGATCAGCAATGAGAAGCAGTATTGAGTACCATACCAATAAAAACGGGAGAAGAGCGTGGAATGAACAGGCGTGCGAGCAATCAATGGGTGTCATGTACGAACAAGTGCATACTGGTTTAACGCTCGCTGGCGGGTCCTGGGTGAAAACGGGCGAAACAGTGTTTGATGAAAGAAGTCAGCGCGAGGGAAGCAGCCGACGAATAGATGATTTGATCTCGTAAGTTCTATTAGAGCCCGGTAAGAGATTGGGGACAGGGACGGGAATGAGAAAATGTGGAATGGAGCCGAAGCGACATGCAAACAGACAGATTCGAATGGCAGTCATGGGATCAGCGAGTGATTATGATCTGATTTGAGCTTCTGACGTTCGTCACCAGTTGCTATTTCCATTTTGGTAATTATCTTCCTTGCTTTTTTTGAAACGGCAAACTAAAAACGATGCAAAAATTAACGTAAGCTGAACTGTGCGTCTTTTGAGTTTTATTCGTTTTTTTCTTTGGCAGGACATATTCTTAGTAAGGAATAATCTCTTATTCAGATTCTCGCATGAATGAATAAATTCTAGTGATCCGATTTAGAATTTTACGAATGAATAAGTATATTGGAATAGGGCCTTCAAAAATTTTGGGATGAATGAGTAAATTCGAATGAGCCAAGTTTGAAAGTTCGAAAAAATGAATACATTCGAAAAGTCGGTCAACTATTCGTCTCCAATGATTATTCATATATTCGAATAATATTTGAAATTTCGGAATCGAGGACCGAGAGGGTTGCGGTGTCTGCTGAAAGGAGGAGTGGACCGCAAGTCCCCAGCGAAATGCGAGCAATTTCCTATATGCTTTTGAATGCAACAAACGAAGGATGTTGAAGGAGTCAAGCAATTTTTTTCTCTTGAATCAGTTTTGAAAACGAAGTTGACAGCTACTGTGAAGTACAAGTGGCCCCCTCGCTGCGATGGAACCTAAAAAGAGAACAACACTAATAAAAAACCACACAACAAGAGAAAAACAAAGAAACAACAACAAGAAAAACCAAAAATTTGAAAGAAACTTCCATCATGAGTCATCAGCTGGCAAAGGGCCAGCCTGCGGGGTTTCCATGCGAGACCCGCATTTATTTTGGAGAAACAGCAGAAAATTGTATTCTATGTATGTAGGATACCCTGTCCCAAACGAGATGGCAAGCGTAGAGCCCAAAGAAGCAGCGCGCCGCCCTCTGCGTCTCTGACATTTTCGTATTTTTGGACGTTTTTTAACTTTCTTACTTCATTTTCTTACATACTCCATTGCTCTTTTGCGTTCTTTCTCTCAAAATGCTCGTGATATTCACTCTCGATACAGATTTTGTTCTTCATGTGGCAGGGAAAGTTTTTCAAGATATGGATAACAGGTCGGAGCGCACAGAGTCGTCTAACCCGTCGAATTTACCGTAAACTCGATACAACCGAGCTGTTTTAACTTGTCTGAGGCCATTATTTCACTTCACTGTTTGGTTGCAGTCTCTATAGTGTCTCCGACAACTTTAACATCGATCCAGGTGCTTCAGGTCGCTGATGATGTCAGAGACGCAGAGAGAGGCGCGCTGCTTCTTTGGACTCGAGGCTTGCCATCTCGTTTGGGACATGGTACACCAGCAGTTCTACTTGTTAATCGTAAAGGTTTCCATTCCGTTAAGCAAGAGAAGAAGGTAATTTTCAAGCGGTGTTCAACTTTGAAGACATCTCAGAACTTTTGTGGGCGTCAGTCCAAGCACATGCATCAAATCTTTAGTACTCTATCGAGTTTGCGGTGAGCATTAGCCTAGAGGAGCGCGTTAGGATTTTCGGAGGAGCGTTCCTTCAATGAGTCACGCAAACCGATTACAAAGCTGTGTTAAACTGGAGCCAAAACAATGTGTATCTCCATCGCACACCGTGTTTTCCCCTTAACAAACATATTTTCGGTCGATTTCACAAAATCTGCTCCTATCGTACATGCCACAGTCAGTTTGGCACGTCGTAAAAGTGAACGGGACGATACAGGCTTGAATGCGCTCTTTAGTGCATTCACACAAAACGCGTTTTATTTGACGGCCGAATTGGACTACGGTGCTGCGTAACTGCCGAACAGGATCAACCCCAGAGGAATTGCGAAGCCTACCTGCATCCGGGACGACGCTGGAAGAGAGTCCTGACTGACGACCACGTAATTGTGCTGGGTATTCGCAGCTGTTCCTTGAACATGTTGTAGACCACTGCCCAATGCCATACTGGTAGCTGGATGAGACGTGGTCCGCCTCATTCCACCAACAGATGAATGCGACTGCGGCATCATATTCTGAAATAGAAAAAATGGAGACTTTTTCTTTCAGTCCTGACCAAATAAACACTAAATCATTGCGTACCATAGAGAGATCCTGACCCATGGACGGTTGGAAAACAGGTGGAGGTTGCAGCTGTGAATAAGAGAACGCTAATAACGACTAATTTGCATGAAACATATGCTTAAAGACAGCATACACCCTCGTAAATGTGTATGAGATAATTACGGAAATACAATCGTATGGCTCTAAACACAACGCCTACGCAATTTGAAGCTTCAAAAACAATTCATAATACCGTCACACGAATAAGAAGTTGGCCCCGCCCCGTGTTTCCCCGCCCCTTGTATTTGTCGTCCTCCAAAACAGGGGTACTGGGACATTCCCACCGTCGGCGATGTTTGTGGCTGGTACTAAAACTATAATAAAAGAACCACTTACATCGACGACGGTGGGAATGGCCCAGCATCCCTGTTTTGGAGGAGAACGGCAAATTCACAAGGCGGAGAAATGCGGCGTGGGGCCAACTTCCTACTCTTGTAGCGGTATTGTGGGTCGTTTCTGACGCTTCAAAATGCGTAGGCGTTTTGTTCTGAGCCATACGATTAGATTTCCGTAGTTACCTTGCACACGTTAACGAGCGTGTATGCAGCCTTTAATACTCAATCCACCCAACCAAATCACTCTCGGATGATCCCTGAAGGAATTCAGCCGGGTTTCTATCCGAATTCAGAAAACCGGACTGATCCGAAATCCGATCAGACGGTAATATAATGCTAAATCCGAGAAACTATGGGCTTAGAATCTAAAGGCACGATTATCTGATCTCCCTAAAGGCACAGTCCAACCTCAGAGGCAATTTTTGATATTATGGCCCGGTCGCCGCTATTAGCAACCCTGCCAAGCGCGAAATCTTAATTCGCTCAAATAAGCGAGAAAAAGCTAGGAAAAAAGTCGGTCACGCCCCCTTGAAAGAAAAAAATGGGCAACGCCTACTGGCAGGTTTCCGACCTCAATAGGGAAGAGACGCGCGACTGTCTTTATTCAATACCTATGTTCTTCGATTTGTTTCAGGTCTGGCTTTATATTGTGGCCTGCTACATAACGATGGCTTCGAATAACGAGGAAATACAGGCTCGAGACAACTCGTCCGAGAACGTCTAGCCGTTCAAAATCAAAATTTTTGACGAGCCGCAACTCCGTTCGTAGTGAGTTCTGAGGAATTCTGTAGACACCATTTTTCTTTAAATTCACAGTCCAACCTCGAAAACGATATTTCGATTTTCTGCCTATCTTGGAGAAAATCTCACGCTGATCACGATGGTATCTCCAGAATCGCTCGGAACTCACTACGAACGGAGTTACGGCTCCTCAAAAATTTCGATTTTAAACGGCCAAAAATTCCCGGACGAGTTGTCTCAAGCCTGTATTTTCTCGTTATTCGCAGCCATCGTTCTGTAGCAGGCCACAATATAAAGCCAGACCAAAAACAAATCGAAGAACATACATTTTGAATGAAATCATTCGCGCGTTTCTTCCCTATTGAGGTCGGAAACCTGGCGGTGGGCGTTACCCATTTATCCTTTCAAGGGGCGTGGCCGACTTTTTCCTAGCTTTTTCTCGCCTATTTGAGCGAATTGAGATTTCGCGCTGGTCAGGGTTGCTATAGGCAGCGACCGGACCATAATATCAAAAATTACCTCGGAGGGCCTTTAACGATGATGAGCCTATAACAAAACTGATCTCCAGATGGGGAGAAGAGAGGTGAAAATGGAATAGAAATCAATTACACCCTTTTGTAAACGGGTTTTTCTCAAGTTATTCCAGCCACTTCCGTCAACCGCTGTGTCAGAAAAGTCAGAAAGATGTGTCCATCCTCCATGTTTTAGCCATCGTCCACGCATTCTTCAAAACTGCAGCGTAAATATCGGTCATTCTGGCAATGAGTTTCATACTGTGAATACCGTAATCCCTGATTTAAAGGCTGTTTTCCCCAGAATTAAGGGCCCAGAGTTTGTGAAACGTTCAGACGATGGCCAGCTAGGCCAGCTCAATCATTTCGGTTGGGTCAAAATTTCCCCGGACCTTGCTTTTAAATGCCAAATAGGATTTGAGGAATCTCGAGGGCCGGATAAGCTAACGTCGGGATGGGTCGTGAAGAGAATTCGCGTTCACTGTTGAAGGTTAGCGCAAACTTGGTGCCATATGATATAACATAAGTGCACCGAGCTTGCGCCAACCTTCAACAGTGAACGCGAAGCCTCTTCACGATCCATGCCGATGTTAAAAGCGATTTAATCGATTTCCGGCGACCTACACTTCATTTCGTGGTGAAATTCACTTGGTCGGCCGCGTAATTCTTTGGAAATAGACAACCACGCTCCAAGCCTGCAGCCGAAAATGTGGATTTCGCACAGGAATGAACTGACACGGTGGCTAACTAGCAGAAAAGACACTCACCACAAGCTGAGGAACGGGTATGACTATAGGGAATCTTGACGGGACGATATCTGGACCAGCTGCAACAGCCGGGGGACGTACACAAACTGAGATCACCGGATGAGGGGGAGAGTTCTGGAAGACAATATTTTAGACACAATTCGTCCTAGCAGCGCTAAAGAACTCGATTTCACTCACGGGTCTTTCGTTGCCAGCCTGTTGTTCAGCCAACTTCTTCTTAGCAGCTTCCTGCGCAATTCGTTTCTCTTCCTGGAAAGGTTGATTAGATTAGGTGTCTGCAACCAAAGAGCAAGATATATGGTATCCATATTCGATTTGGCCTGAAGCATGAACCAGGCAGCTGGCCGTGCGGTGCTGGCGGCCACACAGGCCAATGGGCTTTCGATCGCGAGCGAGGTGATCTACCGTCGCAGCCCCGCCCATTCATCAGACTAAATTCATTACGTAAACTCTACGTCACGTACCAAACTGGACAGAATCTCGTGAGGTGTGAGGCCAGTGGGGAACTTCACATTCATCGCAGCCAGTCGACTCTCCTGCGCGGGTGGCAGGCGGCCACTGGGCTCGAGGGTTCGATGTTCTGAAACCAAAGCAGGCATGAACCGCATCGCCATGTGCCAAATAGACCTTCCAAAGTCGAACCAATCGGCCGCCTTGCGATCTTGTACTCGTTCTGCTTCGGAATGAGTGAATCAATCATCCGTAGCCGACCCATAACCGACGCTTCTCGCAGTTTCGGAGCGTCATGAGCATATTGCAGATCAGTGGAGAAACGGCTCTTGCGTAGATGAACTGAAAGGGTAAAACTACTACGACTGCGGAAAAAAACAAGTACTAGGAGATTACGAAACCTATTTCAGCTGATGTCAACGGCACTTTGCGAGGCTTCTTCGTCAAGGGGTCCACCATCATCAGCTGACCGCACTCTCGAGGTCTTACAACCGTCTGATAACGAATGGAACACTGTCGAGGTGACCTAAATGAACTCCAATGTAGAAAACGAGACAGAATTCATTGATTTTGATGATCGGTAGACTTTCCACATCTGTAGTCACCTAACTATGGCCGATTCAACAGGCTCGGAAACGTTGAGCCTCATGGGTTGATGCATAATTATGGCACGTTTTTATTAACGCGTTTTTCTTTGGTAAAAATTGGCGTTTCATCCTCAACATTTAGTTCAAAAGTGCGTTTCGAAAATCACACCCATATTCGCCATATTATGCTCTACCACTACGAGAAACGATGGACCGCAGCATAGTCTTTTCGCGATTTCAACGAACTTTTTGGCGATGGAACAATTACTGATATTGCAGTACGGAAGTGGTATATTCGCTTTAAATCAGGTGAAACTAGTTTGGAGGATGAAGAAGGAAGAGGTCGGCTATCGGATTCTGACGAGCAAGCACTTCTGACAGCTGTGGAAGAGGACGAAAGCCTGAGAACGCGAATGCTGGCTGAACACTTTCAACGATCGTTCGACGACAACAACAAAGCTGAACGCGTTCAAATTTCCACCGAATTACTGCAGCGAAACGAACAAACTCCATTTTTAAAGAATCTTGTCACTGGGATGAGTCATGGCTTCTCTTCAAAAACGTTAAAAGAAAGAAGATCTGCGTTTCGCCAGGTGTTCTCCCAAAGGAATACGAAAAGACGTGCACTGTAAGAAGGCTATGTGGTGTGTGTGGTGGGACAGAAGCGGAATCATCCATTGGGAAATCATTTCAAATGGCTTTTGTTCCGCGGGTGGGGCTAAGCAGCAATTCGGCTGGCACAAATGACTCGCGCGACGGAAAACCGCTGCGTTCACGTTTCCGTTTGAGCGCGTTAAGCGAACGCCAACTGTTTTTTTTTCAGAGGCCCGAGGTTATCGCGCCCCAACGAAAATGCGGACGCAGCGATAATCTGTAGCGCGCGTCACGTGTACCAGCCGGATTGCTCCTTAGCCCCACACGTGCTACACAACATCCCCCCCCCAAAACTTTGCCAAGAGAGGGAGGAGTATTTTGGTGCTATCGCAGCAGGGGGGGGGGGTGTGGAGGCACTAGGCCACGCCCACATTTCCTCGCCGCAACGACTCTTCCGGGAGGGATCAGGAGAGCGGAACCCCGGGTTGGGGCTCTAATTTTGCTCGATGGTTTGGAAAAGAGGGCGTGGCCAAGAGTGCGATGGCCAGGTTGCCCCCCCCTGCTGCGATAGCAGCGGTAAGCTGGGGCGCTTAGATAAAGTCCGTCCGAAAGAAACTGTCCGCCCACGCGGTCGGCGTGCGTGTCGAGTGGCTGTGGCAAGAGCAAATTTCCGAACGAACTTTGCCACAGCTGCAAACAGCTCACTCGAGCATTATTCATTATTCGTGTGATATTCCTGCTAATCGATTCACAAGTTCAAAAAAATGCCATTGCGCCGGCAGTTCAACACGCGCGCCGACCGTGTGGGCGGACAGTCTTTTTGGGAAGGACTTTATGAGGTCTGTTTTCAATTTTCTTTATAAACTGCCGTAGTTAACAAACTTTCATTAGCGAAGAACACTGTTTCCTATATTCCTTAAATGAGCCCAGAATCTAAAAACTCTGAAAGATTAAAACAAGTTACTTGTAATATAAAAGCCCGAAAAAAGTTACTTGTAACATATTTAAGCCGACGTAAGTTATTTGCGACTTTTGCTGTGCCATTTAAGTTAAATGTAACATGTCGGAGGCGCATTGCACGCGATTTCCTGTCGATATGTTGCATGTAACTTAAATGATTTAAAAGCAGCATACACTCTCGTAAAAGTTGTCGAGATAACTACACTAGTGGGGTCGTGCGGGCCCTAGAAGAGCCTTCACGAAGTTTTAAGCGTCAAAAACGAGTTAAAATGACCGTATTTGAGCCGTATCAAGTCACCAAATCATCCCTTCTCCGCCCATCGATACGGGCTCCGCCCCTCAATACAGATATTCAGTGCTCGGTTACGCTCATTTTGGATACTTTTTACGCCTCTGACGGCGTAGGCGTTCCAGAAAGGGCTGTACGAGTACATACGCGTCGTTATCCCAACAAATTTGTTGCTAGCTCCGTAATTTCAGCAAATGCGGTACAACTCGTCCACTTCCGGACCAATATAGAACGAACCGTTATATCGCCATTTCAGTCGATTTTTCTACGATTTTTTTCGTCACTTCTTAATATTAACAGCTTCAAAACTTCGAATCATTCCATAAAATTTATATCATTTTCGAGCGTATATGCTGAATCCTTATACTTAAAGCAGTTATGTCCCGATGTGTGTGTGTGTGTGTGTGTGTGTGTGTGTGTGTGTATGTGTGTGCATGTGTCCCGGATATCTTAGGAATGGCCGATCAAAACTTGCATGAAATGGTACCAACATTTAGTTGGGTGCGACATTTATCGATTACCAAAAAATCAGCCCGAGTCACCTCTTACGTGCCTCGGGGCAACCGAGTTTGTCCATGGAGCGCACTTTTGGCCGTGGGTCATGATAACTTCTGCGAGTCGTGTAGCGATGCAAAAAATGCACGGCGTCATAGAAAGTGTGCAGGACCTCAGTGGGAGTGTGCAGGGCTTCATAGAAAGTGTGCAGGACCCCAATCGGAGTGTGTAGGACGTCATAGAAAGTGCGCAGGTCCTAAGTAGGAATGTGCAGGACCCCAGCGGAAGTGTGCAGGACGTCATAGAAAGTGTGCAGGACCCCAGTGGGAGTGTGCAGGGCGTCATAAAAAGTGTGCAGGACCCTAATCGGAGTGTGCAGGACGTCATAGAAAGTGCGCAGGTCCTAAGTAGGAATGTGCAGGACCCCAGCGGAAGTGTGCAGGACGTCATAGAAAGTGTGCAGGACCCCAGTGGGAGTGTGCAGGGCGTCATAAAAAGTGTGCAGGACCCTAATCGGAGTGTGCAGGACGTCATAGAAAGTGCGCAGGTCCTAAGTAGGAATGTGCAGGACCCCAGTGGGAGTGCGCAGGACGTCATAGAAAGTGTGCAGGACCTCAGTGGGAGTGTGCAGGGCGTCATAGAAAGTGTGCAGGACCCTAATCGGAGCGTGTAGGACGTCATAGAAAGTGCGCAGGTCCTTAGTAGGAATGTGCAGGACCCCAACGGGAGTGTGCAGCACGTCATAGAGGGTGTGCAGGACCTCAGTGGGAGTGTGCAGGGCGTCATAGAAAGTGTGCAGGACCCTAATCGGAGTGTGCAGGACGTCATAGAAAGTGCGCAGGTCCTAAGTAGGAATGTGCAGGACCCCAGTGGGAGTGCGCAGGACGTCATAGAAAGTGTGCAGGACCTCAGTGGGAGTGTGCAGGGCGTCATAGAAAGTGTGCAGGACCCTAATCGGAGTGTGTAGGACGTCATAGAAAGTGCGCAGGTCCTAAGTAGGAATGTGCAGGACCCCAGCGGAAGTGTGCAGGACGTCATAGAAAGTGTGCAGGACCCCAGTGAGAGTGTGCAGGGCGTCATAAAAAGTGTGCAGGACCCTAATCGGAGTGTGCAGGACGTCATAGAAAGTGTGCAGGACCTCAGTGTGAGTGTGCAGGGCGTCATAGAAAGTGTGCAGGACCCTAATCGGAGTGTGCAGGACGTCATAGAAAGTGCGCAGGTCCTAAGTAGGAATGTGCAGTACCCCAGTGGGAGTGCGCAGGACGTCATAGAAAGTGTGCAGGACCTCAGTGGGAGTGTGCAGGGCGTCATAAAAAGTGTGCAGGACCCTAATCGGAGTGTGCAGGACCTCAGTGTGAGTGTGCAGGGCGTCACAGAAAATGTGAAGAACCCAACGGGAGTGTGCAGGTCATCGAAAGTTAGCAGGACCGCAGTGGGAGTGTGCAGGACGTCACCAAGGGTGTAGAATTTTAAAAAAGGTTTTTCAATTTTTTAATGCTGTATCTTAACTTTTTGTGGAGAAGAAATAGATAGGAAAACATGAATCTTGAGAAGCGTGCGACGCGTTTTGAGATTGACGCAGAACTCCTGCGACATTTTTTTGTTTTAGGATACAAGCAGCAGCTCCACTTCCGCACCTTCTCTGTTCGCCACTCATTGCAACCGCTCAGTCATTTCGAATCCCTAACTTCCAAAAACCAGTTTTATATATGTTGCAAGTCTGAGCTTATCAAAAACTGCACCACAAAAACATAAACAACCACCTACTAATTTCATTCATTGAGAACAAGGGCATGATGTTGGTCAACTAGGGAAACATCATATAATATGAGAATGCGTTTTTCCTCATCATGATAGAGACGGTAAAGCGAGAATAATCGCTTGTGAACTTTACAAATTAGAAGAAAGGGCAGTGGGTAGCGACGTAAGGGAAGGAAGTACAGAAGGGGTTGTGAATTTTGTGCCGGTAGCAACCGACGATTTACCGCTGGCTTCTTATGTTTTGCTTTATGATCCCAAATTTTGATACCCCACGGCCTGCTGTAAATGTACGGCACCCTGCTCTGCTCAGGAGAGTCCATACGTACAGCAACTTTCGGGTAGACGGAAGTCAGTCACCACCGTTCTAACAAACTAATCCGTCTCAGGTAGTTGGCTCACGCAAAAGTTTCTGTGAGCGAAAACTTCGCTAGGTCTCGCTAGTTTAAGATAAGTCGCAAGTGTCTTACATCGGCCTAGATATGTTACAAGTAACTTGTTTTCGATTTATGAGAGAATACTGCGTGCAGTGCGCCTCCGATATGTTACATGTAACTTTAATGGCACAATATAAGTCGCAGACAACTTGAGTCGGCCAAGAAGATATTTCCAAGGGGGATGTACGACGCACTCGCTGGGTTAGGCTTACGAATGGCGCTGCTGTTGGTCCAATTACCTAAGTTTGAGGTACTTGACCCCACCCCAGCACGAAAGGCCTCGCACAGCACTTTTTTGCCTAGTGGTCTCTGCGTCACGTGTCGTCTGCGTCACGTGAAGGCCACCCATAGTACAAATATAAATGTAAGTAACATGTGACATAGGTCTGACTTGCATGTAATATAAGTGTATGTTACGTGTAATATAAATGTAAGTTACTAGAGACATTCAAGTAAGTTACATTTATATTACAAGTAACTTGTTTTGATTTTTCTGAGAAGGCACGATACCTGTAAAACCGCGTCGCACGATTCACATATCCAGATATGTACTCCCAGTTGAAACGCAGAGCCGTTTTGTTTCTCTCAAAGCTGAGTCCCATTAGTTCAGACTTTCGAACAGCCTTAACATATTCCACTAAACATGATAAAACTAATGAAACATCAGCTTTATTACCTCTAACAAAGCATGATCCTCGATAATATTCCACTCTGGACCTTCATAATCATACTCTTCCCTTACAGCCGGTGGTGGCGTCACTGGTCGCATCAGTTCTCGTCCTTTTTGTTCTATCTGGCGCGGAGCAGCGCGACGCTCCTTCTTGACAGACCGGTTGTCAGCCAAAGAAGAGTCTGAAAGTAAATCGCTATACCATGGTGCTGAAGCTTCCAACCGCTTCCACTAACCATTTCTCATGTCGCTATAGCCTTGCATGTACTGATCGAACTCAGCCGGTGAGTACGGCGTCGGACTATATGAAGCCGGCGGCGGGGTGTAGGAATTGGGTGGATTCGGATGAAGCGCATTCAGGAGGCTCATCACTGCCGCGTCTGATGATGATTGCTGCGAGATCTGCACTGATGGTACAGGTGTTGGAGCTGAAATAGGCAACCAGTTAATGCTAAGAATCTTCATGAAAGGCTTGTAAATTGTTTTGTCTGCGAAGCTGGACTCACAGACGGGACTTGATTCAGGTCAGAATGCCACGTAACCAAGGTCCACGCGGGCCAATTTCACGCCTTGCTCAGAAAAATCAAAACAAGTCACTTTTCACATAAATGTAACTGACGTGAATGTCCCAAGTAACCTAAATTTATATTACATGTATTTAACTTACGTTTTTATTACATGTAACATACATTTATGTTACTTGTGACTTAAACTTGGATTACATGTAAGTTACACTTATGTTACATGCGACATACATTCATATACTCACCCTGAGTGGTCATCACGCCGAGCAGAGAACGCTTTCGCAAGCATCCCTGACCACACGCTAAGTGGAAAGCGCTGTGCGAGGCCTTCCGTGCTAGGGTTGGGCAAGTATCTCAAACTTGGGTAATTGAACTGACAACAACGGCAGTCCTAAGCCTTGCCCCGAAAGTGCGTCGCATGATCCCCTTAGAATACCTCACTGCCGACTTAAGTTACTTCCGACTTTTCTTGTGCCATTCAAGTTACATGCAACATATCGCAGGTGCATTGCACGCGATATCCTCCCAGAATAACAAAAACAAGTTACTTGTAGCATACCTAAGCCTATGTGAGTTACTTGAGACTAAGCTCAAATCATTTAAGTTACATGTAACATATCGACAGGAAACCGCGTGCAATGTGACTCCGATATGCTACGCGTAACCTAAATAGAACAATATAAGTCGCAAGTTACTTACATAGACCTACACATGTTACAAGTAACTTGTTTTCAGGCCTTTATGTTACAAGTAACTTGCTTTCGTTTTTCTGAATAGGAAATAGCTTTTTGGCTTGGATTCAATTTATGCGAATTATCCTTGCCAAATAGGTTACATGCAATATACCGGAGGCGCTCTGCCGTAGGTATGTTACATGTAACTTGAATAGCCTGAGATGGGTAACAAGTAACTTACAGAGGCTCAGATATGTAACAAGTAACTTGTTTTCATTTTTCTGAGTGTGAGGAGGCGAGTGGCTAACGTGGGTTCCAGACGTTTGTCTTAAAATGAGGTAGAGGATAAAAAGTCACTTCTCTTGGCTACAAAAAAAACTACTAAGCGACGTTGAGCAGAAAAAAACCCTCAATTGTCACAAAAACAATATCCAAAACTGAAGAAAGTTGGAATCCATTCGATGACCTCATTTTGTAAGCGGTTTTACAACTTTCCCCTGCTCTGTATGCGCTCCAGCTTCTTGAAACAAGGCCCCAACCCGCAACTAGTGCACCCTTACACCTACAGGAAAATGCATGCTATACCGAGAGTGAAAACCATCACAATGTCTATCACAGGCCCAGTTGATTAACGAGTTCGAAGCCGGGCTCATAGTTCACGCCACGAGACGCAGTGTTTATTACCGACATCATATGAAAGCCGATAAGCCTGACATCCAGTGTCGTGGCCCAAGACTTTTGGTCTAGTCGCGTTTATTAATTATCGAATTTGAACTTTGACCAATCGTATTCCTGTCGCTGAGCGCGGCGACAGGCTTCAAGACGCAGGACGCAGCGCGCAAACGCGAGGGTAAAGGCCTATGCATTGTCTGGCGAGGAAAATCGCACCGCAATATTGGGAAATAAAAAGCAGGCACCTGTGTAGCCGCTCTTTATCCTCCAATGTGGCGGCGCAACTTTTGCCGCTTTACTATGCAAAGACCTTAGCTCGACGCACCAGACATAATCTGGCAGCTGCCACTCGCGAAGCCGTCGCTGGGCGATCGCCGACGTTTCATACCTGTCGTCGTCTCGCTTGCCCTTTAGCGTCATAATGGAGTGAGGCAGGACCGCTAGCCCTTGCGCAGCGACACGGCCACTCGGCAGCCACACCAACATCGCGTCCTCGTCCAATTTCAATCTGTGCGCTTCGGTCGCCACGACAGGAAGTATGACCATGACCGGACCCCATACACCATTATAGAAAAAGTGCCATTTGCTTAGAGTCGTATAGAAGCGGCCGCAGCCCAATAAAATGGGTCAGTTCTTGCAGCTACTCAGGCAGAAATGGTAACTCAACTGGGCAACGTCATAGTCACTCGCCAATGGCATAGAAGCGGGGGCCAGTGACGACGAGGAGCGAGGGTGCTCAGACCAGTGATGACGTGTCAACGCGCCCGATTCTGCCCCCTCCTCTAGTTGGATGCGCTCTATCGATTACCTAGAGTCTAATTCGGGTCCATCACCCGGCAAGAGTGTGGGCCCTCTCACAAAATTGAGCTATAGGTAGAAATCCAGCGTATGTTCCTTTCATGCCCTATCGATTGACATGGGAACCCCTCGCTTTCATGACCCAAGGACCGCGCGGTTACTCTACGCGAGATTATGCGCCGTATACGGCGCGGGTTTGATTGAGGATTCAATGTTCCATGGCTAGAGGTTGCCCGGGCCACAAAGAACTGCGTTTCGAATCTCGTTTAGGCTGACCGGGTAGTGAAAACCGAGCTCCGCCCCCAAAACTTGTCGGGACACAACAGGTCACTATGATCTGCACTGAGTCGCACCAAAAAACTGACCAGTTGAGCGACCATTTTCTGCCTGAGTAGTTCACAATAATATGCAGCATCAATCAAACGGAAAACTACTGATTCGTCATCGATGATGGGACCATACCTCACATCTCGACCAGACTGCAAGGCGGGAAAGGAGAGAAATGGAACAAGAGATTCGTAGAACACAAGAACCACGTTCCAGAAACGCGTTAACACAGGTGTAATATGCTCTTAATAGCTCATTGGGAGGCTGACGGGAGTTAGCGTGAGATGATGTTTTATAGTCCCCATGGCAAGCACCGCACGCACCAGAGCACTCGACCATCACTAGTTCCTCTCTCGTATCAATGAAAACTCTAGCTGCATCGCCAGGGAGGCGCGAGGTTGTTAAACCTTAAGAGAGGTAAGTTTGAACCCAAACTAATTCTGTGCACGCATTCCTAAAGCTCATTATGATCAACCGAAACGAGAGGCGCCGTCGTGTGCGGTAAGAAATTCAAAAAAAAATGTCTGAGACACTGTCCTTATCGGAGCGAAATTCTGCTCCGCAGTTGCGGACAGCCAATGTTGCAGCACGCAGCACGGTGATAACCGTGCTGGGTCCCGACACAAATATCGACGTGCTGCGCGATGTTGTGCGGAACGTAGTTTCGTCCCGATAAAGCCACACTCCAAGCTCAGAATCGACTTTTCGTTTTACTGCTTATCTTGGAGCAAATTTAACGCTGATTACAGTGGTGTCTCCAGAATCGCTCAGAGCTCACCAAAAACTGAGTTGCGGCTCCTCAAAAATTTAGAATTTGAACGGTAAGAAGTTCTCGGACGAGTTGTCTCGAGCCTGTATTTTCTCGTTATTCGCAGCCATCGTTCTGTAGCAGGCCACAATATAAAGCCAGCCCGAAAACAAATCGAAGAACATAGGTTTTACATAAAATCATTCGCGCTTCTCTTCCCTATTGAGGTCGGTAACCTGGCGGTGGGCGTTACCCATTTTTTCTTTCAAGGGGGCGTGGCCGAATTTTTCCTAGCTTTATCCCGCTTATTTGAGCGAATTGAGATTTCGCGCTAGGCAAGGTTGCTATAGGCGGCGACCGAACCTTAATACCAAAAAAATACCACTGAGGTTGGACTGTGCCTATAAGGACAGTACGTATCTATGAAAGGCAGTGTTCACGATGAATTTCGTATTCGAGTTCGACTCAAAAAATGGGGTTGTTTAGTCGTGAGCTATCGAATAGTGGCAAAGAAACGGCAGAGAAAATCGCTAAGAGTCAACTAAAATAGTGGCTTCTAACGTACGTACAGGTTCAGGGCGCCGGAGAGCTTAAGCGCCCTGCTAATTTCCGCAAGCGCGCTCGAATGGCGAAATGCGCACGGATCAATCAGGCTAGGCGTGGTAAAGTTGCTTGGCCGCGGCGCTAAAAGCTCGTCAAAACGAGGGGCGGGGCGGGCTAGGCATGCGTACCGGACTAACGAAATCTTCACTTCGCGGCCGTTTTTGTCGATTTCTCGCCCGTTTCGCTCCTTTCTTCGACCCTATCCCCTCCAGCATCTGCCAGCGTAATCTTTCACACTGGAAACGCAAACAAAAAAATTATCGTGAACACTGCCTTTAACATTCCACCACAATGGAATATCAATCAATACGTATCTAACTCATGCTAGTAATTTCAAAAATATTCCTTCAAGTAAACACCCCGAAGCTACCAAAACTTTTTGACACTCGTGAGCTATCTGGTGAGAACCACTACCGCGTTGAAAGTAGCGTTCACAACAAAAACAATCATCGAGTTTTTGCCGAAAATCAAAAGGTCGACAATGACGAAAAGGCGGCTAAGAACGAGCGATAGATAGCCCTATACAGCTCTCAAAGCTGAATATTGCATGCCCGTCCCGCCCAGTCCCTTGACGCTAACTAGAAAGTAGGCGGAGCGAGAATGTCACAATCGAAATACAGAGCGGTATAGGTATACCATGAATGGCTCCCTTTTAGTCATTCCAGTGTCATGAGTGCTGCAAAGGGCCCCAGATCATACGATTGCTGGCTAAAGCTCAAGATGTTTCAGTCGTGAGACCCTCCTTTGGGCGATTGAATTTCAAGAGGAGAGACTCACAAATTCGTTTCACAGGGCTCACTGGCTTGTTCAGTGAGCTCGGCAGATCAAAGATTTCCGACGGCAGATCGTCCTCGGTCATGAAATCATGAGCGTATCTCCAATCAAAGCAGTTCTCGTAGTGGACATCATTCTCGTTGTCCGACGATGGCGGTGTAGGAAACGGTTCCCATGTCTACATGCATACAATGAAAGATTTCAAAATATTTTCGAACAACTCATCTCCAAAGTAGCACCACTTACCGGCATTATATCACTCAAGAAGTCTTGATCGAAGGCATACACCTAAACAATTTCGCATTACGTATCCCATGAATACAGATCACAGAGCTTCCTCAGTTGTAGGTGACTCCGGCAATACTGTGTTCTTCAAAGGCAGTGTCCACGATAAAAACCATGTCTAACGTCGAAAAAACTGAGAAAAATGAGCTCGGAACGATCCCCTACGGTCCCAAAGTTGGACACCCGTCAGCTCGTCACCCCCATATGCGCTTTCCACGCTCACCGAAGTGAACAAATGAATGCTCGAGATTGTGAGACGAGCGATGGTTTCCGATCAATAGCCCCATTCTTCCCTTCATTTTCAACTTCTCTCCTTACTCCGTTCAGCTCGCATAGATCGGCAGCAAAAGATGGAAGTTACAAGCCTCGGACAACTCGTCCACCATGTTTCCTTAGCTCAATTTTTGAGGGACCATAACTCCGTTCCCAGACGGTTTTGTACGATTCCAGAGACATCATTCGAATCAGCATGGGACCGTCTTCAAAATGGGAGGGAAAGCAGAAAAACGATTCTTATCCTGTACACTGCCTTTGAAGGCAGCCTACACGCTCGTGAACGTGTTTAAGATAACTACGGAACTATAATCATATGGCCCAGAACACAATGCCTACGCATTTTGAAGCGTCAAAAACTACCCACATACCTGTACACGAGTGAAAAGTTGGCCCCGCCCCTTTATTTCTCCGCCCCTTGTATTTGCGTCTTCCTCCAAAACAGGAGTGCTGGGTCATTCACACCGCTGTCGATGTATCTCGGTGGTACAATAAATACAATGAGTAAACCCCATACATCGACGACGGTGGGAATGTTTCAGCACCTTTTTTTTGGAGGAGGACGCAAATACAGGGGCGGGGCCGGGGCCAACTTCTCACTCGTGTAGCGTCATTGTGGGTTGTTTTTGACGCTTTGAAATGCGTAGGCGTTGTGTTCTGAGCCATACCTCTGAATTTCCGTAGTTAGCTCAACCACGTATACGAGCGTGTATGCTGCCTCTAATTGCAGCGTTCACGATGAAGAGAATGCACGAAATGTCACCAGAAAACGGAGATCAGGGGCCCATCGTAACGTTAGTGTGAAAACGGCTAGGACCAAGCCCTTGATAGCCTACATTTGCATGTATCCTGCCTGCCTCACCTACGTTCTCAACAGCCACTAAAGAAGTGGTCATGCCAGACATGCCCTAGGCAGACTTTGGGGCATGCCGTATACAGCTACTGATGGCTAGTTCTTCGCGGTTTTTCGACATTACTGTTGCTTAGGATTTCAAACCTTACCGTGAAAACTGAATGACAGTTTTTATCGTGAACACGGCCTTAGGAAACCCAGTGTTTTCTCTGTATCCGTTCAACCAAGCTTCTAAAAACGCGTGTTTCTGCATCTTTGTTCAAGAAACCAACACGTTTCACCCTGATACTTAGAACTGTTAAAGACTTGAAAAGTCAACTTCATGAAAAAAACTATTAGGTTGATGCAAAAGCTTCAGGACTTTTCACGACTTCGAATAAAAAACATTTATTTCAAAAACAAACAAGGCCCACCCGAAAAAATAATTCCCGTCACATTCAAGGATACTTCGCCACCGATTGGGCGGATCATGAATTCCCGACGCGTAGAACTCTGGCTGTTTCGAATTCGAAGTAGTCTTCTAAGGCCATTTTGACTTCGTCATCGTTAGTGTGTTTTCCATCCAGGAAGTGCTGCATCGAGCGGAACAGATGGTAGTTCGAAGGGGCAAGATTTGGGCTACACAGAGGGTAAGGAAGAACTTCCCAGCCCAAGTCCAGCAGTTTCTGTTCGCCTTCTTCACGACAATGCTCGGCCACAAGTATCTCGGATAACCCAACAGAAACTGCTGGACCTAGGCTGGGAAGTTCTTCCCCACCCTCCATATAGCCCAGATCTTGCTCCTTCCAACTTCCATCTGTTCCGGTAGATGCAGCACTTCCTAGATGAAAAACAGTTCACCAACGATGACGAAGTCAAAAAAGCCTTAGAAGAATACTTCGACTCGAAACAGCCAGAGTTCTACGCTTCGAGAATTCATGATCTGCCCAATCGGTGGCGAAGGACCCTTGAGTGTGATGGAAAGCATTTTGTTGGGTGAGCCTTGTTTGTTTTTGAAATAAATGTTTTCTATTCGAAGTCGTGAAAAATTCAGAAACTTTTGCATCAACCTAATATCTTCTCACACAAAAACCCTAGAATTGAACTAATTCGAGACCCCTTCTAGATTTTTCACTACGCACATACAGTAAGCACGGATCGTTATGATACTTTACGTTTCATATTGTGCGTTGGCGAAAGCTTGGTGCACATATGTTATAGTTATACCACATGTGCACGCCAACTCATACTAAGGAGCGTAAAGTAACAGTACTATCCGTGCCGACTGTGAGCTGCCAGTAACGACCAAAACCGTAACGATTCCTGCGGTTATCCGTACTGACTGATTTACGATTTTTTTTTTGCATACGAAGTTGTAGTATTGATGAACTGTGGACGGTTTGATTCCGGGCGGGCGAACGTGTCGCAACTATAGCTAACCCGTAGCTGCTTTGGATCCCCCACGGGTAAACTATTGACGAGCCCGCTCAGATAAAACAAGAGAACCTCTGATTCTTTCATTAGGACCGGTGATGCACGCCGTATCTGGTGCGATCATGTTCCTTACCCATAAAGTAGTTTCTGAGGCGTGTCACCTGAGACCTTAGCCCGAAATCAAAAAAGAATTCCCACCGAAACGACAAACTCTGGGACAAGGTAGTGACTGTTTATGGCTGAAGCGCAACCAGGTAAAGTTAGGTCCACGGCTTGCCTCCTCAAAAAAAATTTTTAAATCTCACCGCGGCTGGCACGGCGGTCGCGTGCGCCAACCCGCTCACCGATTCAGGTCGATAAAAGAGCGTTGCTGATCAGCTTACGATACCGCCAGCCTCCGCCGGTGAGACTTAAATGCTTTTTTCAGGAGACAGGCCGCGGATTTGACTGTAGGAGTATACTTTACACAACAACTGCATGTTTTCTTCCGCCAGAAACGTCTGAGCATATCCCTATTCAGTGAAGCATGAATAGGGTTGGCTCACCCACCCACCACTACTGAATCAACCCGATTGATCCAGAATCGAACCGGTTCTGTAGAGGCGACAAGAATTTACTTCGAATCGATTTTAGACCCGTATTCAGGTAGGGGTAGGGTAAACTTCACTCAGAGTCTACGCACTTCCTGTGCTCTATACCTCCATCCCTCCATTCCGATCACTCAAGGATCGCAGGTTTTCCGTTCATAAATATGGCCTCAGAGCTGAGCTCACATCCTAGTGCAGTATTAGTTCGACAGCCTTCAGCGGTTTAATAATAAAAGACAGTGTTAAGTATGAAAACGGTTTTTCAGCTTTCACCGGAAGTCGAATGTACCGGGATCCACTGCAACAATAATGGCGAAAGAAGGCTAAAAACGAGCCATAGGTAGCCCTATACGATCCTTGAGCTTCGGTGTTCTACGCCCGCCCCGCCCACTAGCTCAACGGCCAACCAGGGAATTGCCGGATAGGGCATAGCGCATACAAGTTTGAGGGCCATATAACGCCATCTATCGCTCGTTTTTAGCCGTTCTTTTGCTATTATTGTTGTAACGAACCCAGGTGCATTCAATTTGCGGTGAAAACTCGAAGAGCGTTTTTGTCGTGAACTCAACCTTCAATTCCATTCCTTAGTCCGGCTTGAAATTACATAGGTTTCCAAACTGAATGTCCTATCGCATTCGATGGAGAAGGGTTTATTAACTTTTTGAAAGAATTTCCCCATTTCCAACCCGAATTGCCTCGAAAAATGTATATATACTCTGTCCCGATCGAGTCAGCCAATGATAAGCGAAATTTTCTCTCAGCGCCTCTGAGGATACGCAATTACGTCACGACGCAGTGTTTTCCCTACCATAACCCAAAACACTGACTTCTCCTTTTTTTTTGCGAAACTTTTCTTTCATCATATCTCATGCCTGACGGTTTTACATTAACCTTGCTGGGAATGATTGTGATATTTGTTTATGACGCATATATCCTCTACATATATGACAATAAAGGGGTCTGCAGAGTTGAAGTCGGCGTTGCTCACAGCGACGACCATAGCGCTGGGTGATGCAATATCGATAACGTTCGGCGACGAGGGCGACCGACGCGGCGTGAAGGGCGACGAGTGGGCACCGCAGAGTGTTTTGACGCTGCGACGACTCTGCGTCACAGCTAGGAGGTCTACAGAGTTGAAGCGACCAGCGAGTGGTCGCCGAGCGTCAAACTTGACGCGACGAAAAAAATGTTTTCGAATATTATCGTCGCGGCGTCGGTTGCCGCTCGCTGGCAGTGACGCAGGGCCGTCGCGGCGTCGAAACACTCTATGCTACCCCCTCGTAGCAGAATGTAATCGATATTGCATCACCCATCGTTACTCGTCGCTGCGAGCAACGCCGGAACTTGAACTCTGCGGACCCCTCTAGAGAGCGGCAAATGCCGCTGCGACGTGAATGTTCGCAAACATTTGTGTCGTCGCGTCAAGGCTGACGTTCGGCGACCAGTCGCCGGTCGATGCAACTCTGCATACCCCTACAGTTCGTTTCACGCTACAGATGACATCTCGGAGAACAAAGAATTATGTGGTACGCCAATTTAGCCATTCTTTCAATACAAACGAACTGTTTCGCGAATTTGATATAAATAAAAAACATGGTTGCGTGAAGATGTGAAAAGCGGTCGATATCTATGCAATGCGTGGATGACGGGGGTGAGAGAAACGCCGGATGGGCGGCCACGAATGAAATATTGCGTATCTCTAAGTTGCTATCCACACTGCTATGGTTAGGTCCGTGGCCTGTTTCCCCCAGAAAAAAAACATTCAAATTCAAACCGCGGCTGGCGCGCCGGTTTATATAATATTTCACCAGCGGCTGGCTGTTGAGCCGCTGGTGAGATTTAAATGACCGCGTCTTAGATTTGAATGTTTTTTTTTCTGAGGAAACAAGCCACGGACCTAACTATACCTCCATTTCTTCACGATACTCCACTTCACTATTTCTCTGAACAGGGGCGATCCTGTTGGCTACGCAACCACCGTCATCATTTCCGGAGGGCTCCAGGCGGCCACATCGGGTGTTTTTCTCAACTTCACGCGACCATGTTTCCCATACGTATCGACCGTGCAGGTCACAGCAGGTTACATATGCACTTTGCACCAACTATGACATTGGCCTTAGGGGAATACCACAATAAAGTCGAAAAACGCCACGAAAACGGAACCAGTTGAGGTCGTCAACAGCTAATCGATTGCTTGTTTTGATTACTGAATCTCCCTCATGACAGGGCTATACCTTAAATATCTTCTGTTTCCCACTGAAATTTATTTTCGTTCATCGCGTGCGTCGGCGCGCGTATGCTGCGTCTCCTTCTCCCCACACTTTCTTGCTGTCTCTACCCACGCTTCGCACAAGCGTGCGAGGGAACAGTAAATTTGACTCGGAACCAGAGGACACATGCACCATTCAACTGATGCGAAACATGTATTTTTCGACAAATCAACCTAGATTTGTGGAGATCACTTTTTCGGTTTAAAAAAAAAGCTTGCAGTAGGCTCATACGGTGCATCCACGCACTCGCATTCAGTCCGCAACGTGCACGCTGATTGCGCGAGCGTGTTGCGGCACGGTTTCGCGGGTCTGTTTACATTGAGGAGAGCCCGGCAGTTTGCCAACAGGCGCTGCCCCGCCCCTGATCGATACGCGGACACCCCCCTTCGCTGCCGCCGTCTTATTCAGCACAGCCGATCAGCTGATTAGGTAGGGTTTTCAAACTTATTTGTTTTCCGTTAATTTGGTGGTTTTGTTGATGTTTTCATGCGTGCTAGGAATAGAAAAAACCAATTTTTTGTTCCAGAATCCTTCTGCCCAGATTTCCGAGCGTCTGGCCTATTTTAGAGTTCCATCGCAGCGCGGCGCGATGAGATGTTTTATGTGGCCATCGATCGATAGCGCGCAGCTGGTCGATTCGCATACGAATCATGAAATCGTGCCGCGCCGCGATGGAGCTCTAAAAACCCCTTTGTCGCGTTTCGCAGCTTCGCCGGCCATTCCTGAGACAAAAAAATTGGTTTTCCCAATCCTAGCAGGCATGACAACATTAAAAAATATCAACAAAACCACCGAATCAACGAAAAACAAAGAATCAATTCAAAAACCCTCCCTAATCACCTGATCCGAGGCGATGAATAGAATGGCGGCAGTGAAGGGGAGTGTCCGCGTATCGATCAGGGGCGGGGCAGCGCCGGTTGGCAAATTGCCAGCCAGCGTCTCCCCACCTGCAAGTGTAAACAGGCCCGCGAAACCGCGCCGAAACACGCTCGCACAATCAGCATGCACGTTGCGGACTGAACGCGAGTGAGTAGATGCACTGTATATACTTGTAACCTTCACAAATTTCATAGAGAACAACTCCACATCTGACTCAACCTCTCAGCAGGACCGTCTTAACTGTCAAAAAACCCGTTGTCGTATGTCGATGTGCAGTTGCGGTTCGGATAATCGCCGCAGCGAGTCGCGTCGCCGCGTTGATCCCCTGTCTATACATGTGGACAGCAGCGGCGGCGAATCGCGCTGAGCGACGGACCAGACCGCAACCGCACATGAGCGACACGCACAATCAACGGGTCGGCGGCCTCCACCTGCTGCGATTACACAAACGCACACAACAAATCACATCAATATACGTTTATCGTTGAACGAGTCTTCATCCATATATGTATGGAAAGAAAGGAATAGAGAGAAAACAATTGAACATAACAAACTCAAAAACACTCATCTTCCAACAACAATTCTAAAAGTCTCTTCAACATAATGTTATAATCAATATAATAGGAACACTACTTGAAAAGAAACTAAGCACCGAGAAGTTGATTACATGGGTCGAGAAGGAATTCTCCTGGCTATCGAGAAATTAGATGCAAAAATGACCGTCAGACAAGGCACTTGGATGAGAAACCGAGCATAACGGAACGTGAGATCGCACGCGCAGAACAAGCTAAGCAGAATCCTAAGCTGAAATGCTGCATTTAGACCAGACAGGTGCTGGGCGTGATATAGATGTTTACGAAAATATTTATAAATATGCAAATATATAAGCATTTCGACCGCGCATGTGCAAGAAAATATACCGCTCCAGCCGCCACGCGGCCGATATGGTTTGGTTTTGCTTGATCTCGCCCTCATCGATTGATGGCGCGGTACGCGGGCTGGCTACGTGTAGAGTACCCCATACTAGGGACTGAACCTAGCGCATACTGGAGTTTCAGAAAATGATCTGTTGAAGGCTGTGGGAGGGGGGGGGGGAAGAAGAGAAACAAATTGAAATTCGTTCAATTCCCTTACATTTTTTGGAACTTTAGGAATTAACACACTTTCAGCCCAGAAATTGTCCAGGGGATTAACTTGGGGCGCTTAACACGAACATAAGGTTCATTTTCGGGTTTTCATAAGATCACTAATAGTTAAACTAGGAAAAATATCATTTCTCTACTGTCGTTTTTTGGGGCGGTATGCATGAACGCTGCGACGAAGGTCAGGGAGCCACTCCGCGTACTATGCGCGCAGCGTCGAGCCACGGGACGTCCCCGAAACGCATGGCGTGTATTGGTGTGTCGCGGACGTAAATGGACCGTCTACAGCGAACTCTACGCCAGGCGGCATTTTTTCGTCATCGAAGTACCTTTTGGCGCTTTTTTTGTCCCATGTATCTCAATAATTGGAAGCAAATCCGACTGGGATGACAGAAAGCGCGCGCGAAGAGTTCGCAGCGGAAGGTGCATTTACGTCCACCATGGACTGATATACGCCCTGCACTTCGGGGCCGTCCCGTGGCTCGACGCTGCGCGCATAGAACGCGGAGCGGCTCCCTGACCTTTTTCCCAGCGTTCATGCATGGCGCCCCTGGGCCGAATTCCGGTCCGCATTTGCAGACTACGGCTTTTGCATCATGCGACACGTGTTCATCGTGCTGGGACCACTTGGTATCGGCACGATTATCCAGTGTCGCATAATGCAATAGCCGTAGTCCGCAAATGCGGACCGGAATTTGGCCCAGAGTAGGACAGCACAGTAACCTGAAGTAATCTTGCGGACAACTAAAAATGGACCCTATTTCTGTGCTCAGCACCCCAAATCACCCCCCTAAAGCCACAGTCCAACCTCAGAATCGAATTTTTGTTTTCCTGCTTATATTGGAGAAAATTTTACGCTGATCGAAAATGTGTCTCCAGAATCGCTCAGAAACCACTACGAATGAAGTTATGGCCCCTCAAAAATTTTGAATTTGAACGGCTAGAAGTTCGCGGACGAGTTGTCTCGGGCCTGTTTTTTCTCGTTATTCGCAGCCATCGTTTTGATGCAGGTCACAAAATAAAGCCAGACCGAAAACAAAAGGAAGAACATGGATTTTGAATAAAATCATTCGCGCGCCTCTTCCCTACCCTATTGAGGTCGGAAACCTGCCGGTGGGCGTAACCCATTTTTTCTTTCAAGGGGGCGTGGCCGACTTTTTCCTAGCTTTTTCTCGCTTATTTGAGCGAATTGAGATATGGCGCTTAGTAGAGTTGCTACATACGGCGACCGGACCAAAATATCAAAAATTACCTCTGAGGTTGGACAGTGCCTTTAATAATGTTTGGGCTGAGAACGTTCAAATTTCTGAAATCCAAAAAAACATTTTGTACAGTTTTTGATCTACCCATGTGCTTTAAATTGTTTTTTTTACCTTCCCAACAACACTCATTTTTCAGAAATCAGTTTACGCTGGGATCAAACCCTACTTAGAACGATTGAGGCCGTCGAAGACGAGTGGAATGGGGGGGGGGGGATCTTCCATTGTCCTACCTAAATTTTCGGTTTATGAGACAAATTGTTTACAATCCCTTCAGCATATGCAATATGGGCAAAACAGAGACAAAATCGTTTGCCCAAATTGCATCTGCTGAAGGAATTGTAAACATTTTGGCTCATAAACCGAAAATTTAGGTAGGAGAATGGAAGATAAGGCTCTCCCCCGGAAAGGGATTATGCTGGTTCAATCTCGCCCGGAGCCCAGCGTTTTGCGATCAACTCAACACCTTGGGTAAGTAGGCATGTGTTAAGCTGATTAACAACTACGTTTACTTCATTGACATGCATTAGGTAGTGCTACTACTCTTGACTGCTAGTCGCCTTCTTCAGTTTTTCTTGTTGTGCTCTTTGTTGGGTAGAGAAAAAGTAGTGGCCGGCGAGTCAGGATTGCTTAGGCAGGGTCAATCCAGCTTGTTTTCGACACTTTCAACTGCAGTGTTTTGATGGAAGCTGTACAGGTCTATTTCCTTTGATGCATATCTGAGCTACCCTCGCTCATTCTCATGGGCGAAAACTGAGCAATCTCAAGGTGATAACTCCTTCTGCCAAAGTAGAACCCCACTCTGCTAGGGTGTAACGCTCTTGAGAAAAGCAGCTCCAATCGACTGAAAGTCGTAGATTTTGATAGAAATGAAAAATAAAAATTATTTAACGTAAGCCTATGGAACGAGCCTCCTAATCGGCAAGCATTTATACCGCACCCAATACGCACATAAGCGCTATCATCCGGTTCACTGACGCTCCGCTGGTTCGTGACCCGAGGCTGGTCGACTACGAAACTGCAACCTTGGCCGTTCATACTCGCCCAGTCCAGGCCGCTGGATCGCTGGTGAAGAAGTTGTTGTTGACGCGAAACTTCTCTCCTGTATGATTAGACGTCGTACGGGTACTACTGTGTGACGAATCGCCGGCATCCCTCTGGACATGCTGTTTGCTGCAGTAGTCACCACATAGCGCTGCACTGCTCGTTGTGTTGATACTGTTGGGAACGTAGCGGGAACACCTGCGACACTCGCTCGTCGAACCATCAACGGTGGTGGAGGCGGAGGCGGAGGCCGCGGGAGTGTCGGACGACGAACCATAACGGGATGACTCGGCTGTTGACGTGATGTTGATGGAGAGGACTGAGAGACCTGCACAGGAAGGCGGACGGGTGACTGAATAGTGGAGGTGCGCAAAGTAACCACAGGAGATTGAACAGATGACGAAGTAGCTGACATTGGTGACTGTCGAAAAACCGTGCGAACAGGGAAGCGCGGCGGGGGAAGCGGCGGCGGCTTGAACGAAACTACACGTTGAGTCGAAGATGGAGGCACACGTGGCGCAGAAGATGGAAGCACACGTTGAGCTGACGTGGATGTTGACGCAGATGTCGAACATGGAGCAGTAGTAAGCACTGAACCTGCAATCGTCGACGGACGAACGCAGATCGACGCCGATTTCAGAACTGGAGGAGGTCGCTCAGCAGCAGCAGCAGCTCCAACTGTTTTCGCTGCAGGCCGCTGCGTGGAAGAAGGATCCAGATTGGAGCTTTGCAACCCTTCCCTTGTTTTGACAATCCATTCTCTTGACTTCGCGTGGTTTGTAGCTTTATCATCTCTTGAAGGAAGCTTCGGTGGTGACAGAGGATATCGTGGCCTAATGTGATGATTGACAGACGATGGAACGGGACTTGGAGTCCGACTGGGTGCGTAGTCGGGATCCTTTGGTGCCGATTTCCTCCGAGGAGGAGCCACATTAGCAACAGTCTTCTGAGTAACTGATTTCTTGGCTTCGTGATTCGATGGCGATACAGTCGGGCTTAGAGAAGACTTGGACGTGCAGACGGAGTCCTTCGCCAGCGGCTTCTTTGACGGGGCAGCCACCCTAGCGACAGCCTTGCGGACAGCTGATTGCGCAGCGGCTTGCGCAGCTGACCTATGCGGTGCTGGTAGAGCTGGACGCGCGGAGCGCAGTATATGAGAGGAGGAGGAGGAGGAGGATGAGGGTGTGGAGGCAAATGTATTTGGTGAAACGATACGACGACCGGAAAGTGTTTTTTTAGGAGAAGACGGTTTTGATTGCTGAGGCTGCGACAAACGTACAGAGTGACGAGATGGCACCGCTCGAGGTGCAACAGCCGGACTGGCAGATGCTGTGGCACGGCTCTTACGCCGCGATCCTACCTCTTCCAACAGCGCACCAGCTCCATAGAAAACGTCATCAAAATCTTCTGAATTCTCATCGACTCCTGAGTCGTCGGCATCACCATTGATAAGAGCTTTGTTGCGATTTCGTAACCATTCTTCCCGTTTTTGCTCGATCGCTGCCTAAAAAACCATAATACATTAGCAACAAAATCTTCAAGAACAATGAATATTTATCCAACAGTAGAGCAATTTCGTTGACTATTTTATGACGGAAACCAGAATCAGAAGGACTCGAGTATGCCTAATCGGGCCACGTTAGAACTTGATGAAAACACATACGATGCAAAACTGAAGGGCTTGCGTCATAGCATTGAATTACGATCAATATTTTCAACATCACATTAACTAGGGACTGCTTCCTCAAGGAAAAATATTTAAAGGCAGGGTTCGCGATAAATCTCGTGAAGAAGCTAACAACATCACGTTGTAGACCCCGGGATTCATGCAAGAGCTGCGAAGTCAAAATCGCGAAAAGCGCGCTCCGAAACCAGTTATTTGAACCGATTGGCTGGTGTCCTTCCACCTCTCTTGGTGTCCGTCGGCCTCCGGAAGGGGCTGATTGCATATCGATATCAGGGAACTGTTTGCTGCATTGTCTCTTGGATACACGTTGCCCCGTTTTCTGGAAAGTCGTCGGCCGATTTGATCTCATCTGTTTTTTTTTCGTCTCCTGTGTTTTTTTTTAAATTTCATGTTTTATTTGTATTTCATGGTAACCACTGTCTCAATTCTGTCCATCGTTCTTTTTTTTCTACTTCGTGTATGTTTTGCTTTTTTAGTTTTAATTACATTTACTTCCATTTCAGGGATGTTTTTCCCATCGAAGCCGTTTCTCACGCATCAGCTGCCCACTCCTTAGCATTTGCAGGTTAGTATTTTTCAAAGAAGTTATATTCTTCGTTCACTTACATATATATGTTACCTATTTGTTCTTGTTTACTTATCCGCCCCGAATTGCAGATTAGTGGAGTTTATTGGTTGTTCTTAATAGCGTTTTAGGCATTTTCTGTCAAATATGACTTGTTTTGGTCGGATTTTTAGCGTTGTGGCCCCCATTTCAGAGGAAAATCCCAATTTCAAATGGGTCTTCGACCGAGACCGATTCTGTGGATATTATCTCTACGGATTCTCCAATCTTTCACTAGCGGGATTGTTTGGGAATCCTCAACCCTTCTCGAGAAAACGTTCCCCCGAAATGACCATTTCGTTGGCGTTTTTAGTGGCATTGAGTCGCCCATTTCCGGGGAAAATCCCGAATCCAGAATGGGTCATCCAACAAGATCGATTCGATGGATATTGTCTGCACGGATTCCCAAATCTTTCGCTACTGGGGTTGTTTGGGAATCCTAAACCCTTCTCGAGGAAACTTTCCCCCAAAATTACCATTTCGTTGGCGTTTTTAGTGGCATTGAGTCGCCCATTCCCGGGGAAAATCCCGAATCCAGAATGGGTCATCCAAGAAGACCGATTTGATGGATAGGGCCACCAGCGGTTGAGCGAAGTCTTCGGCGGCTGGGCGGGCCGAGTACTGCAAACTTGGGTAAATGAGACGGCGAGGCTGCCGACATCTGAGTCCCGCCTCAAGAGTTCGTCGTATAGTTCTTAATTTTTGGATAATCGTTTCGCCGTGAAGTTGAATGTATCATGCACGCATTGAACGTCTCTTTTGTTGGGGCATGTGCTGTAATCTGAAACATAAGAGGAGCACGTGCTACTCTAGCAGCACGTTCACTGACTGTGCTTGAAACCGCCTTATCTTCGAGTTGAAAGCATATTTGACACGCATTGAAAGCGGCGATTGTTTGAGAAAATGTTGGTCACCTCCGGGAAGGGGGAGGTCTTGTTGAAATATAGGGGAACTCTGATCCTTCTAGCGGCTGTGTAAGGTGTTAATTACATGCGGGATGATGAGAGGCATAGTAGTCGAATCCAGATTAGTAGTTATCCGATACTGCGTGGGCGGAGACACAGAGAGAAAGACTGCGCCACTTCCAGCTCTCCATAGGCAAACCCGATTGGGGTTGAGCAGGAGCACGACGATTTCTTGAATCTTGTCAAGATACTCTGCCTGTAGCAAAGAACAGATGAAAAACCTGCCAACTGAGGTTCTCTAGTACTTACGCACTACAGCTCCAACTTGACCTCAAATATAGATTTACCGTCAAATGTGTAACTTACATTTCATTTGCATTAATTACTTTAGTTTCTTCTTTTTATTAGCTTTCAATTTTACTCAGAGAGATTTTTCATATGGTGATAATTTTCAGAGTAGTTGCCGATTTGCACTCGTTGCTGAAGATTGCTGCTATCAAAGTGGACAACAATTACCGGCTGTTGTGAAACTAAGGTGTGTATTGTTTTGAGTTTGGCGAAGAACCTCTCTGCTCTTCAGCTCGGTTTTTTTTGAATTTCGGCGTCAATTCTTATCCAAGTGTGATCTGCCAATCGGAACCGCAAATCTTCCTCAATCCTACTGTGCTTCTCTGAACCAAATTCCGGTCCGCAATTGCGTCTCGACACGCTTTGCGGCCGTACGCGCTTGAGTCAGTCGAGTTTCCAGAGCCAAAGCCGACTCGATGTGGCTTTTTATACAGTTTTCTCCAATTTTGTTTGAATTCCAGTTTCCAAAACTAGAGTCAACAGATCGGCGGCTGCGGCGCTGAACTCTTCCGACCCGAAAGCGCGCGGCCGCAAAGCATGGCCAGACACGATTGCGGACCGAAATTTGGCCCAGAGACACAGTACATGCTTTTATTCGCTCCCAAAAAAATCTGGCAAATCATGCCCCTGAAAATCCAAATATGATTAGTGAAGATTTTCACGAAACTGCAGTTTGGATTTGAAGGAAAACACTAGGTACTGCTGGAAGCCAAGAATGAAATAATGTCGTAGATGGTTGCTCTTTCGATTGGTAAATCACTCTTCTGTGAGAAATACGCGTTTGTAAACTGTATGCTGGAGGCAGGCAACTTTTCCCCGCCTTATTTATTCGTTCATTGAAATGTCTTCGAAAGTTCAATATGGTATTCATTTATTCATTGTGTGTGTCTGAGAATGGCGAAGCACGCGGTCGGCGAGCGTGTCGTGCGACCGTCGCGTGAGCGCTGTCGGACGGGTGCCAGGGTACGGCGCGGGGTGTGGATATCCACAGAGGGGGCCTGAGCTGTGTAGGGGTTGAGGAGCTGAGGGTTTGAGCTCTACTGGGAATTCAACTGGACCAATCTGAATGTTTTTGAAAGGTTCCTCTTCTTCAAACTTTACATCTTTCGGAATGGAACTGTTCATCTGCTTTCATTTGCGCTTCAACAACAACAAAAGACAGGACAAATAGCGCTTCTGGGGAGGCTCTGGAAAGATCGGAGAGAATTATGCAAAATAACGCCTCTGGGGGGATGTCTGAAAAAAAAAACGCCAAAAAGCTCCCGGAGGGGGGGGTCTGAGTAAAACTGGCTTTGTCCACACCTCGTGCCGTACCCTGACGGGTGCACAGGCGGCCGAAAACAGCGGTTTGCAGCTACTATTACTTGCTAAATTTTCCTGCTATCGCTGTATTCAGCGGTCAGGTAAGTTTTCATGATGAAAAGATTTTGTAGTGATTACATGTGAGGATCTGTTATATAACCGTTGATAGGAGGTCAAGCCCGTTTTAACGGAAAGCCATTAACTCAGTTTATTTTCTTTTTTTTTAAGAATAAATTATCCCTTTATCTGCATTTAGCAGGGCAGGGCTGAGCAGGCCGTTGCGCCAGTTTTCGGCGGGGCTACGAGCCCCCTTCCCGTTGACCTTTTTTTAATTCTAAAATTGTGAACCCCCTTTTGAGATAAAAAAATCCCTCAGCTTTTCAAAAGTGAAAAAATTGGAAAAAGTTCCTATTTTTGGTCAAAGTCGGTCAAATCGTTCGACCCCCCGCCTGATTTTTTTTCAAAAACCAATTGTTTTACGACCCCCCCCCGTGGTGCGCCGAGTCGCAAGCCTGCTCGACCCTAGCATTTATGCATCGACCCTGGGTGAACAGGACTGTGACATGGTTTGTTTTGCCTTTGAGAACCATGTTTCTAAAAACTCTGACAAAGCAGAGCCGTTTTTGCAACGCAACTGGTTAAATCGAACAATTAGACAAGTTTGCTCGTGCTTTTGATATTTCACTGCATTCTAGTGTTTTTTCGCTATTAGGTCCTAGTCGGATTGTGAGGCCAATTTTGGGAAAATTCCTTCCTAAGGAACTCCCTCCACCGAATTGTTGCACTTCAGAGGCGTCCGATCGTGAGGAAATTTCCTCTTTGGATGCGGACTCTCAATTAATTATGTTTGCACTGTTAGTTAGTGTCTTCCATTATCATTGTTTAGGTAATAGATTTCAGCTAGATTTCGAGACCGATTTTGGGTAAAATCCCCTCCAAAACCACCCCATGCCCCAGGATTTTCAAATCCCGAGTGCGTCCAGTCGTGAAATTTCTTTTCGAATTGAAGCGGGGGGTTGGAACTCTATTACCGACATTCATGATGAAAGACACTTATTAACAGCGTAAACACCATTACTTGAGAGTTAGCATCCAAAGCGAAAATTTCCTCACGAGTAGACGCCTACGAAGACCGAAATTCGGGGTCCAGGGGGTCGTATAGGAGGGGATTTTACTCAGAATCGGTCAAGAAACCTATCTAAACTCCATTACCTAAACATTAAGGACGAAATAAACCAACTAATAGTGCAAACATCATTAGTTGAGAATTTGCATCCAAAGAGAAATTTTCGAGACGAGTAGACGCCTACGAAGACCGAAATTCGGGGTCCAGGGGGTCGTATTGGAGGGGATTTTACTCAGAATCGGTCAAGAAACCTATCTAAACTCCATTACCTAAACATTAAGGACGAAATAAACCAACTAATAGTGCAAACATCATTAGTTGAGAATTTGCATCCAAAGAGAAATTTTCGAGACGAGTAGACGCCTACGAAGACCGAAATTCGGGGTCCAGGGGGTCGTATTGGAGGGGATTTTACTCAGAATCGGTCAAGAAACCTATCTAAACTCCATTACCTAAACATTAAGGACGAAATAAACCAACTAATAGTGCAAACATCATTAGTTGAGAATTTGCATCCAAAGAGAAATTTTCGAGACGAGTAGACGCCTACGAAGACCGAAACTCGGGGTCCAGGGGGTCGTATTGGAGGGGATCTTACTCAGAATCGGTCAAGAAACCTATCTAAACTCCATTACCTAAACATTAAGGACGAAATAAACCAACTAATAGTGGAAATATCATTAGTTGAGAGTTCGCATCCAAAAAGAAAATTTTCTCACGATTGGACGCCTCTGAAGAGCAACAATTTGGTGGAGGGGGTCCCTCCCAATGGAAATTCCAGCGAAATTGGTCACAAAATCCGATTCAGATCTAATAGCAAGAAATCTAGAATGCCGTAAAATGTTAATAACAAGAGCAAACTTGTCTAAGTGTTTGACTTCGCTAGTTCCATCGCAAAAACGGCTACGCTTTGTCAAATAGTATCAGAGTTTTCAGGAAAATGGTTCTCAACTGCAATAGACAAACTACTTAAAGGTCGTGTTCACCAAGGTTGACGCCTAAGTGCAGAAAAAGGAATAATTTATTCTTGACAAAAAAAAAGGAAATAAACTGAGTTAAAGGTTTTCCGTTCAAACGGGCTCGACCTCTTATCCATGGGTATATTACAAATCCTCACAAGTAATCACTACAATGAATTTTCATCATAAGAACTTACCTGAACGCCGCCAGTGCGCACATCCGAGGGCGGCGCACGTGACGGCCGCACGACACGCTCGCCGACCGCGTGCTTCGCCATTCTCAGACGCACTTTATAAGCTAATACCGTGGATTTCAATCAAGAACAAGCGAAATCCCGTGGTTTGAGTTACGAAAATCGCCTGGCCGTTCCGATTAGGCAACAACGTTTCTGAGCAATGGAAACAAACGAATTGTGAGCCTGCATTTGCCCCCTAGCCCCCTTACAAGCCCAGGCCCTAGCTGTAGTGCGCCAACTAGTGCGACCCCCTGACTGACATGCTCCCCCGCAGTACAATTCACGCACAAATTTCTATGAGGACATCATAATATGGCAAAAAAGGGCTTGAGAGGCTAGAAGCAAAAAGCTTTGCCGCCCGCCTCGGATTTTGTAGGGAAAAAAGCACGATGCGTCGAACCTTCACACGTAGTCTGTATAAGTCTCTGGGAGCCGTTACACTTTTTTTAATCATCGTTCAATCGAAGCTTTTTGGCCCAATTTTCCATACATGCGACGCGTGAACAACTCCGTCGAGACCTCATACACAAGGGAAGGTGATTTTCTATCTGTTTAGTCTCGCGGAGGTGACCCAAATTAACACTGCAGCTGCCGATCATTTGTTTACATCCTTTTTATAAGATTTGTTAACTTCCATACTGTTCACATCTGGATACCTATTCAGGTTTGGATTGGTCTTGAGGCGACATCGTGGACAAAGGCTTTGGCGGTGAAATCGACTACGAAATCTTCAGGAACCATACGAAATTCTTCGATAAAAAACCATGAGCAAATATTCTCTGATTCCATTTCGTGCATTTCATGATTTGTGTTCATATGAAGTTTTTTTGTTATCTGTTGATTTTCTCCTTGTTTTTCATCTTCACCTGCTGCATGCAACGCGGTTTCGGATGATTTTTCAGGTTTCACACACTTTCAACAGTTTTCGCGACTATCGAGACATTCACACTATATTTCGTATTAGATGTCACATCTTTTATTAGCCTGCATCACAGCGAAATTCCCATGATTCATTGCTCCAGCGTGGGGGTACTAACGCTACTCATTCCGTCCTCCCTCTACTTTCATGCTGTCGCTTGCCTTCGCTCAGAACACGCAAGCGAAGGAACCATGGGAATATCGTTATTGACACAGACTGTACGCTAAATGACATTTGCAGACATGGTTCTTAAGGACCAGTTTCTGGAGAAGTTGATAAGTTATAGTGGAAACTGACGATTTGGAAAACACTTCCTTCAGCTTGCTTTCGGTAACTTAGGCAGATATTCCAACTAGGGAACCTGGCATAGCAAACCACGGCTTTGGAGAGTCTATGAATGTTTTCCCGTCAATTCTGAAACACTATCCCTTGAGTGAAGCCGGATTTCGCAACGGGATTTCGGAACGACGTTTGTGATTCTTGGATAGGTTTGGCTCAAAAATATATTTGAAAGCGTTATTTTACGTAATGAACTTGTATAAGAGGTCGGTTTCTTCATTTCCGAAAATTGTGCTGGGGTTCGATGAGTTACAGACCTCAAAAGACTAGAAGCCAGCACATGTTGGCTAAGCGTCTACTTTGTATACTTGAGTAAGAAGGGTCTGAAAACGACTCAGAGGAGCGCTCAAGTTGTGACTTGAAATTTCTGGCGTTGTTGTTTGTTTGAAGGTGCTGATCATGAATCTGAGGTTCGTTTGCCGATTTTAAAAATCTTCCGACACATTTCGTTTAAGGCCTCCCAGTAGAGGGGAATTTTTGGAGGCAGAAGCAATTTTTGACTATATCCGGTATGCCCGCAGATCGCGCTCATCAATTAATTGTGGGAGTTCTTCAGAGAGTTAACTGATTTTCGGTAGATTGCGGTATATTACGGCGGGTTTGGTCAAGGTCTCAGAATCTGCTTGAAACCTCGCTGTTGAGGTGATTTCGGGGACCGAGCCTAATCTAAGGTCCGTTAAAAAATTTTCGAAGATTAAAGTAGGGACCCTCGATGGCTTAATGGGTGCTGTATGGCCTGAGGGGGGCACTGTTGTATCTCACTTGGACACTCCCATTTTTCCGTGCCGCAATGACTCTCCTGATTTTGGCAGGGGAGGAAAACCCGGGTAGGTGCTCAAATTTAGTGCGGCACGGTGAAATGGGCGTGATCAAGTGCATCGCGCCACAGTGCCCCCCCAGGCCACATAGCACCGCTTTATGCGTGCCGTAACCTGCACTATACCTCAGAATTTCGGCAAACAGACAATTGGGTTCAACACCCCGAATAACCCCACATAGACGTTTTTCGTCAAATTCGAAAGGATTTTTGCTAACAATCAGGAAGCTTCGTGTCAAATAGGAATGAAAAATAAGCACTCCAGAACAACATGGCTTTTTTCAGAACAAAAATGGCCGTTGGTTATCGTATATAAGTGGTATCATACTTATCGAAGTCTTGTTAAATGATCGAAAAAACACAATTTGTTAGCAACCTCGTAAGGCACAATTTTATAAAAAAAAGCCTCTGGGATGGAAGAATGTTACGGCACGAAAGCATATTCTAACTATTTTATATGAAATAATACAGCATAGCACAGCGGGAATGATCATTGGGGTAAAAAGAAATAACACCGGCTGAAGAAAGCATTTCCCGTCATTTTTGGGTCACTTAATAAACCTCGAAAGCCATCGAAAATAATCGAACAATAAATTATTGGAAATTAGTAATACTTGATTGTACAGTATTCTAAGTCGCTAAAACTGCTGAAAAGGAGAGAGAAACCGAAAAATAAACAGAAGCCGTAACGCAATCGCTGAGAATTTTGAAGCAACCATGTGACTCGTGCGCCACGTAAACTCGTCCAGATTTCACCCGCTCCGCTGAACTCGTACACCCTCTCAATCCCGTTGAACAGATTGGACCCCTAATTTAGCCGTTTCCTCGCCTTCTTTCGCTGTTTCTTCTCAACAGTGGGTACACACAGGCTCCAAACCTCTTGATTTTGGTCAATACTTGGAAACGATTTTTATCGTGAACCCTGCCTTTAAAGGCATCGTTCGCGTTGAATTTCGATTTCGAGTTTTTCATATATAATGAGAGCTCTTGCACCCAGCATACCAGCTACGTTAAGAAAAGAGAGAAAAATCTCTGAAAACCCCTTTTTCAAAACGGAAATATCTCAATCGACTTTTGAGAAAGGAAGAGTCGGCCGTCAGACATCGCTTTATTGATCGACGATCTGACGATCAAATGAAGTTCATCACTCTTTCGAGTGATTTATGGATCAGGAAAGGTTAACCGATATGTGTAGAAAAGTCATTCTTCACGTAATCGTAAAGTATATTCCACCAACTTCCCCTCAGTTGTGCTGTATCAATTGTTGATCATTTACTTATATGATGGCTGACAGCAAATTGTTTCAGATGACTGACGGACGGCCGGCCTCTTTTGACGGAATTTGAGACACTCAACCTCATTGATCTTTAGAATTGGGCGTTTTTAACCGTACACTCTCCCTACGTTCTAAGATGGGCCCAGAAAATCATTTGAACGGAAAAAAACGGTGAGTGGTTTTCAGCGCGTACGATGCCTTTAAATCTCACCCGAGGCTGGCGCGACGGCCGCGTGCGCCGGCCGCTAATCGATTCAGCCCGAGAGAGAAGCGCAGCTTTCCATACCGCCAGCCACGGATGAGATTTAAATGTCTTTTCTTGAGGAAGCAAGCCACGGACATGACTGTACTTTGTAGTCCCTTTGGAACATCAGTCACCGGGGTACTGACCAGTGAATTCTACTGGACAGACTTGATAATGACTTCAAGAATCCCCCAAAAAATTTGAGAAAATTTAAAAATAGGACTGTCACAACTTCAATCAAAATGATGACCAAGACGAATTGAAATATACCTCCGTTTCCTTAACCTCCTCTTCATAATCTTCCTTGCAATCGGCCTCGATGAAGTTGATTGCATACCGCTCAATTGGTTTCAACTGAAGAAAAACGATTTCTCTGAGGGTTCCTTGGACCAAAACTCAAATGCAGCATACAAGCAGGGTCAAGCAGGGCGTTGCGTAACTTTTCGAAATTGGAGCGATCCCCCCCCATCAGATTTTCTCCCAAAAATCCAAAATTTATGCGACCCTTCCAAAAAAGCGGAGAATTCGTTCAGCAGACGGGCTCAAGCGTCTAAAACCTGGGGAATGCTACGATCCGTCCCTTCGATGACCAGTAATAACAAGAATTTTTGAGATGTTTTCAACAATTTCTCATTTTCAGGCCAAAATTTTTGCGCTCCCCACTCCCGTTGCTAAATTTCGCAACCCCGCTTGACCCCGCATACACGCTCATAAACGTGGTTGAGATGACCACGGAGAAATGAATTGTATGGCTCAGAACACAACGCCTACGCATTTTGAAGCGTCGAAAACGACCCACAATGCCGCTATATTTTTCGCTAGATTTTTCGCCAGGCAGGCTCTAGTGAGGACATTAAGGCGATTCAAAATGCAATAGACGCAATGGCGATCTGGTCTCATGAATGGCACCTGCCGCTATCGAAGGAGAAAACGAAGTGTCTGCATCTAGGTTCCTCAAATAACTTTCATACATACAATGACGAAGGGACTGAGATTGACAATGTCGAGCAGATCACTGACCTGGGATTCATCCTCACACGAAACCTCAGTTTTGACAAGCACTGCGAATCGGTATCTACCAGAGCCACCGTGGCTGTCAATAATATATCCAGGGGACTGGGAACAAGAAATAGCGCGGAACTACTTGGAGCCTTTAAAACCCATGTGAGACCTATTCTTGAGTATGGGACACCAGTGTATTGTCCGCACAAAAAGAAAAGCATATTCAAACTTGAAAAGGTGCAAAACGGGTTTACAAGAAAGTTAATGATCAGGAAGCTCGGTTTTTGCCATTATCAACAAATGCCATCTGCAGAAACCAGGAATAGTGAGCTCAAACTGCCACCTCTTCTGGTAAGGAGAGAGTTGAGCGACTTACTGCTGCTTCATAAAATCCTGTATCAACCGGACTTTGGTCTCCGGCCTGGGTGTATTGTCGAGGTGAGAGCATCAAGTACCAGGGGAGGAGCTTCAAAAATTGTGCGCAAAAATTCAAACCTAAACTCCAGACGCTTTTTCTTTATAAATAGGGCGACCCCGGCATTCGAACGGCTTCGGAGGCTAAAATCCATCCCTGTGAGCAATAAGGCATTTAGAAAACTTGTAACTGAACACTTCGAGAACGAGCGTGGCGAGCGCTAATCCTTCGCGGAGCAATTTCCTTGTATCTACAACATTATGGGCTATACGTGTATCTGCTTGGAATTCGTTACACTACCTGATCAAAAACTGGTAGTTTTCCATTGTTCCTGATGTATGCTTTTTTACTGATTTCGTTTATGTTGTTCGTTGCACATAGGTCTGGTACCCAGGCTTATGTAAATAAATAAATAAATAAATAAATAAATACGAGTAAGCAATTGACCCCGCCCCTGTAAAAGGGCGTTCTTACTCGTATAGCGGGATTGTGGACTGTTTTTGACGCTTCAAAATGCGTAGGTGTTGTGTTCTGAGCCATACCATTCTATTTCCGTTAGTTATCTCAAACACGTTTAGAAGCTTGTATGTTTCCTTTAGAAGAACGTCTGAGAGTACCCTAACCTGGCTGATCAGCTCTATGTACTTTTCGTCCATTGGCTCCTCACTGTCTAGGCAGCTCACAAACGTCGAAGCATCTGCATTACGAGCCTCGTCGAACTCAGCTTTCTCAGCTCTAGATTCAGCCATCACCATCTTTGCTGCGGTCACATCCTGCTCATCCTCCAGCGTAGCCATCGCCTATAATTGATAGTTCAGCTTTTCATGGATCGACTATTTAGGAGCAAGAAAAAAGGAAAGAAAAGTTACCTTTTCGACATCCTTCTGACTCTTGGGTCCCTCACCAGCTTCAAGATCGCCCACTTCTACATCGCCATCAAAGAGATCCCTAAAAAAATCGATATAACCATCTCATAGGAATCTCCGCTTAATAAACCGTTCTCTTTAAAACCTAGTCTTACCGTATATTATCAGACTGCTTGAAAAACTCCGGCGTGAAACCAGCATCATCAATCGCCATCTCGCCCAGCCGCCTCTTCTGATTTGCTTTACGCAGAATATTCTCTTCGATAGTCTTCTCCGAGATCAACCGGAAGATCGTAACGTTTCGAGTTTGGCCAATCTAAAACCGAAAGATGGGTCCAGTTCTGTCTCAGGAAACCTAAATGGGGGGGGGGGAGGGGAAGAAAAAGGTTAGGACAGGGGAGAGAAGACAAAATCTGTTTCAGACCCGGGACTTAGTGCACCAAAAAAGGGCTCGCCGCCGTTACCTGCGGGCAGGCTGCCAACTGTCACTACAGTATCCCAGCTTCGCCCTCCGCTGACTGCGACCCCGCCTTCAGATTACCTCGTCGCGGTGAGAGTTGCCGCAGACCAGATAGACCGCCAAGGCCGTCCAATTTAGAGCTTCCTTGATATTGAAGAACCTGAATTTGTGCATGGAGTTTCATTGGCCTCAGGCTTCAGATTTTGAAAGGTTGAATGAACTTAAAGTTTTCGAAATGTTACTTTCAAATTTGAGATTTTTCAAATGTCGCCAGAGGCACCTGAGATGACAAATCGTTCTGAATTTGACGAAATTGGAAATTTTCAAATTGTGATCTACAAATTGGAATCTTCAAATTTTCACAAAATGCTCTTAAAATTCCCAGATTTTTACATCAGTAAAATTCGAATGCAATTGGAAAGGTGCTGTGCTTTGATTCGGGATTGCTCAATATGAAAATCTTAACCACCGGTGGGCCACGCTTTTCAAAAATTGATTTCTTCGCCGAAGAAGGAACTAGAGAACCTACATATGATCAAAGCATTGACCTACTCTAGACTTGAACAAGAAACCTCGTGGTCCGCCGGTAGGCTAAACTCAACAAGGTATTTGGACATTTTCAGAAACACCCTTGATTGAGGTGAAAGAAAAAGCGCCTGTGCAGCCACTTCAGAAGCAACTCATGATTTGTTTTTGGATCTATCGCTACTTTTTATGTTTCAGAAAAGAAATATATCGTTTGAAACTTGTTTGCTCTTCTCAAAACGCGGCAACTTAGTTGGTCGTGTCGCTGTTTCGAGGTATTGCTGTTCTAAAATGAGAGGGTGTTGGGAGCTCGAACTGTGATAATGTTCCTTCAACGTTACTAGCTAAAATATGAAGAGTTAAGAGATAAATCAGTCACCCGTGGAACGATAATCAAGCTGGCGTGTCCCACCGGTGAGACACGGTATACGGTGACACAATATTGCATGCGGTCGCGAATAGGTTAAAAGTGATCTACGAATTGAAATTCTCAGGAAATGCACCCAAAATTCCCGGATTCTTACAACAGTGGGGCTCGGATGCAAATGAAAATTTCAATTAGTGGATCACATGTTGAAATTTTTTAACCGAGCGATCCCGAATCGGAGCACAGCACCTTCCCAGTTGCATTCGAATCTCACTGATGCGAAAATCTGGGAATTTAGGAGCTTTTGGTGAAAATTCAGAAATTGCAATATGTAGATCACATTTTGAAATTTCCAAATGTATCAATTTGAAAACGATTTGCCGTTTCAGGTGCCTCTGGCGAAACTTGAAAATTTTCAAATCTGAAAGTAATATTTCGAAAACTTGATGTTCATTCTGAGTCATCGTACGTGCAAAAAACGGTGTCTTATTTTTCTATGTTTTTGAATGGGCAAGCTCTTGAGGTAAGCGATAATAGCAAAGAAACCCCCCCCCCTCAAAAAAAAACCCAACCTTGGCAAATTAATGCGCTTAAAAACCTTCTGGAAAACTGATTCTTCGCCCCCTCCGTCGAATTCGGTGTGTCCAGTGCAATACGTCCAAAGTTTTTCTAAACGTCTGAAGTGGTTTTACGCTTTAAACTTCCTCGGTGGAAAAATTTCTTTTGCCTTTCTTCAACCAAAAGCACTTAAAATAAGAAGCTTTCACTGTGCAAGTTTGGATGATAAGATTTTCCGAAATATGAGTTTGCAATCCAATATCTCTTGCGCATGACATGGAGCTTTTGTTCCTTGCGCTAGATGGCTGGGGAGAACTGGTGGCGGATCCTCATCTTTGACCCCTTCCAACCTCATAACCCTACGTTTTTGACGCGGCAAAGTTTACCGGTGTTGTCTATCGGGCTCACTTATAAAATTGAGCATAAAAATGGAAAGCGGTTTCCAGCGCGAACGATGCCTTTAAGCTTCCGAGCTCCGAAGCCTGAGGCCAGTGAGGCTCCACAGGCAAATTCAGCTTGTTTAATATCAAGGAAGCTCCATATTGGAGACCCATGGCGGTCAGTCGGGGCTGCGGCACCCCTCACCGCGGCCGCGGCGATGCGATCTGGAGGCGCGGCCGCAGCCAGCGGAGGGTGGGGCTGGGATACTGTAGTGACAGCCGGCAGCCTGTCCTCAGCTAAAGGCGGCGAGCCCTTTTGGGTGCACTAGACCCGTACCCCTCTGTTTCAAGTTCCCATAGGGTACAGAAACTCCTTACCCGATGACATCTGTCCTGAGCCTGAGCGTCCATGGTGGGATTCCAGTCCGAATCATAGAAAATCACCGTGTCGGCGCCAGTCAGATTCACACCAACTCCACCAGATCGTGTGGACAGAATGAAACAGAATATCTTCGGATCCGCATTGAACCGCTCCATCATAGCCTGAAGAGAAGAAGAATCGGTTACAAATGACTCGCACACAAGAAAGAAAAACTGAAAACGAGCTAATGAAGCCATCTCACCTGTCGCTGTTCTATACCTGTTGTGCCATCTAATCTAAAGTACTGGTACCCGTGATAGGAGAGAAAAGCTTGCAGAACATCCAACATTCGCGACATTTGAGTAAATATTAAACAGCGATGCTTCAGCGCATAAAGATGACGAAGAAGTCGTGCCAAGGCTTGCAATTTACCTGCATAATAAATGAGAAATCATCACTTATAGCATGACTTTTAGCAGAAAAGATTAGTAAAAAACTGACCGCAATCGTACTCAATAAGCCGCAATTCAGGAAATTGCAACTGTGAGGCAACGATCGCCATATGCGTGAAAGGATGCATCATTGACAACAATCCTCGAGATTCATTCGCAAGCTGCTCCTCAACATCGCGATGTGCGGAGCCGTGACCCGTAAATGTCATTTCCAACAGTGGTGCCTCGGTGACAGCCGGATGAACCCAGAACCAGAACCTGGAAAACAGAAAAATGAAGGATACAGAAGAATTCGCCTGGGAATTCCCTCTAAACTGACAAAGGAAGAGTTTACAGTGGTAAACCCATCTGCGAAAACGACTAGTACCGTTAGTATCTCTTGTGGCTCAGTAGTAAAAATGGGCAGTATCCCGCCCCGAGCTGCAGGTTCGAAGAAATTATGAGCATTTTTCAAGATTCGCGAAAAGGCAATGGATGGGTATATCAGGCATTTTTCTGGGCGTTTCAAATTTTCTCGGATTTTGCTCAAAATTTGTATCTAGGGGTAATCTAGTGTAGTGAACACGAATCTGGAGTCGGTTTGCCGAAATTCTGAGGTTCACTGTAAGTCACGGTGGGTACCATGTCATATTGGGGCAAAACATACCTACCGTATTTCCTGTTATTGAACACCCCCCTTCGGCGGAGGTTGAAAAATAGAACCCCCCCCCCACCTTCAGCTGGAAAGACATTAGAGACCCATTCCTAGCTTACGTGAGCTACTGGGCTTATCTGGGTCAAATTCCGGTCCACAATTGCGTCTCGACACGCTTTGCGGCCGCACGCGCTCGAGTCAATCGAGTTTCCAGCTCCAAAGCCGACTCGATATGGCTTTTTTATGCAGTTTTCTTCTATTTTGTTTAGTTTCTAGTTTCTCAAACCCACCTAGAGTCAACAGATCGGCAGCTGCTTCCGACTCGAAAGCGCGCGTCCGCAAAGCGTGTGGAGAAGCAATTGCGGACCGGAAATTGACCCAGATAAGCAGAATACTACGCGCTCCTCGAGATGTCGACACCCAAAACCTTTTTGATCTTTTTGGAAGAAATTGCTCTTGAAGGGAACCTAAACAAATACTTCATTGATGATGATCTCTAGGAGTTCGCCGAGTAATTCATTATTGTCCCACTTTGGTTTGCCTAATAGACTTTGTTTGCCCATATTGACTCTTGAATTGTCGATTAAAAATAAGAACCTCCTCCTTTATTTGAACCCCCTTTTCGGCAGAGATTGAAAAATAGTACACCCGGGTGTTCAATTACAGGAAATACGGTGAGAATTTGGAAAATCGACAAACGGACGTCAAATTCGTATTCTCTGCCCCGAATAACCCCCGCATCCAAATCTTGAGTAAAGTCTGAGACTTTGACTAAACTACCGTATACCCACCGTTATCTGCCAAAAATCGATAAACGGACTTCAGATTCGCGTTTAGCAATCCAAATAACCCATAGAGAAATATTTGAGTCATTTCTACCATAGCGTTCAGGAAATCGTCAAAAGTCGCGAATCGCCATCAAATTTTCGCCCGATGGGAAGCTTTGAACGAATCAAATCGAAAACCTCGGACAATCGGCAAGTGAACCCCAGATTCGTGATCAGCGCCAATTAACCCCTGGAAGTACTTTAAGTCAAAGTCTGGAATATTTTTCTAAACAAAAACCCTAAAGTCCAAAACGCTATCAGTCTGGAAACTGTGCCTTCACCCAAACTTTGCTGGGAGGGGGGAGGGCAGTTATGAGCGCTGAACACGATCGTGAGGTCCATTTCCAGATTTTCGAAAGTTTATTGCCCTTTTTGGAGGGCACCATAGGCACGAAAATCAGAGAAAAATAGCCTATAACTTTTTTACGAGTGATTCTAGGCAGCTGCGAAATGCATATTCGGAATCTAAGTCAAAAATGATACTAGAAAAGTACCTTTCAATCGGAATGGCCAGTCTGGTTAATGGTAGTTCCCTTTCAAGATAACAAGGCCTTAGTAAAGGTGCCCAGTTTGAGCCCCCCCCCCTTTCGTACCAGATCCCGCAGTGGTCGGTTCTGCAGCCTGCTGCATTACATGGTAATCGTCATTGAAAATATGATGATAACCTTTCTGAACTCGACTGCATTCCCCTAAAACATATAAGTTTTCCTTTGACGCCAACCTTTTTATTGCTTCCTCCACCCAATCACTGAAAGCATCCCAGCGATCAAAGCAAACAGAAGTCGTTGCGGTTCTTGAAACTTCCTCGCTACCATCCTCTCCAAACTCCAACTGAAAAATATGATTGGCATGAACTAGTCAAATTTCAACTTCATTTAAAACAGCTTAAAACGGAACAAAACTGATCCCACCTTTTTCCGAATAGACCTGTTCACTAGAGATATTAGCTGCGCAGAATAGATAGGGCGTTGGTGGCATTCAAAACGTTCTATAATACGATGTAACCTCAACCGATAGTTTTCCTCGATTCGCTCCAACACGTAGTCCTTGAAAAGAGCCCTGTCATCAAGTGATTTTAAATTTCAGGATGGTGTACGACATACCGGTACAAGTTCTGCGAATTCTCCCGTTGGATGATCCGCGAAAAACTCTCGAGCACGGCGCTTCTTCAGAGGCGGACTGAGCGATGCAGTGATATCCACAATTGACTCGTTCAGATCTCCAAACAAATTCGCACCACCATTCTGCATATTATGATGGAACCCGCTTGTGGAGGTCGACACCGTCAGTGGCGTCACCTTTCGCATTACAGTTCTGCAGCGAAAAGGCTAAAAAAACTAGAATAAGAAAAAAACTTGAAGAAAATTGAAAAATCTGTTAATATAACGCACAATGTTGCCAAGTGGTTTATTCTGTGACTGTCCATACACCACTTTCTCCTGCTTTGCATTCTCAACAATGGGCGCAACAGCGGCAGTTGAGGCAGCTCCTCCCGGCATTGCGGCCATAGCAGCAGGCGCCGGATTAGCAAGCTGAGTAACTGGTACAGGCGCATTCCCTCCTGCACGAGTTGACAATTCTCGCAACGTCTTCTCGCCATTAGCTCCGGTCACAACCTGAATGATGGAGAATTCAAACAGCCAGATTGTGAAATCAAACAGATTGAGTTTCACTGGTAGCACTGTCGAGAAGACTATTGAAAATGTTATGTACTGGGTTGACGCATTATTATGTATGCATTTTTATTAACGCGTCCTCAATATTTATATAAAATGATCCTCCAGACTTAGTTCAAAAAATGCGTCTCGAAAATCACTCACATTCGCCATATTATGCTCTACCACTACGAGAAGGGATGGAACGCAGCTCAGTCATTTCGCGATCTCAACGAACTTTTTGGCATGGAACATTTACTGATAGTGTCGCAAGGAAGTGGTTTATTCGCTTTAAAGCAGGTGACACTAGGGATGAGCGGAACAAAAATATGAAATTTCGGAAATCGGGTTTCGGAACAAAAATATTTTTTCTCGGGTTTCGGAAATCGGGCGCAAACCGCCTGAAAATGCGGTTTTCGGAACGCTGAAAGAGCTAAAATTCTGAAATCATCTAATGTTTTCTTCCTCCCAGATGACAAGAGATTTTCGCCTTCCGCAGCGTTTTTTTTTCAGGTTTTCGGAATGCGGAACTCCGCTCATCCCTGGGTGAAGGAAGAGATCGGTCATCAGATTTTGATGATCAAGCACTGTTGACAGCCGTGGAAGAGGATGAAACCCTAACAACGCGAATGCTGGCTGAAGATTTTAATGTCAATCAATCAAAGATCGTTCGACGTCTAAAGAAGCTTGAAAAGGTATGAAAATTGGCTGGATGGATGCCCCACGAGCTCTTTGACAACAGGAAAGCTGAACGCGTTCGAATTTTCACCGATTTACTGCAGCGAAACGAACAAACACCATTTTCGAAGAATCTTGTCACCGGGAATTAGTCATGGCTTCTCTTCAAAAACGTTAAAAGAAAGATGATCTGCGTTTCGCCAGGCGTTTCCCCCGAAGGAATACCAGAAGACAAGCACTGTAAGAAGGCAATGTGGTGTGTTTGGTGGGACAGAAGCGAAATCATCCATTGGGAAATGATCCCAAATGACATTTTTTGTTGGTTTAACGACGCAGATGAAAGGAAACAATGGAGAATCCGTGACAGAAATGGCAAGCTGCATTTCAACATCGACAGCGACGTCTATCTGGTTCAGCTTGATCGCCTTAACCAGGATCAAGCGGGGTTGTGGAATTCCACAACGGGGGGTCGCAAAATTTTTGCCTTGAAAATGATGAGTGGGGGGGTCGCTAAAAAATTGGACGACAAATGAAAATTTCCGGAAGTGGTCGGAAATCATAAGACACGAACGCGCCTGTTTGCATTGCTGTTGATGTCTGATGTGCCTGACAAACACTTCCGTGAACGATCGACCACGTTTGGATGTGGTGTGAACAAAACTTGATGCTGACCTTTGCCATCATTAGAGCAGCATTAATAACTTCTTGGTTAAGATCGAGAAGATTTAATAAACGTATTGAATGTTGTTTTGTGTGGTGTTTCTGTTTTCAAATGTATGGAATAAAAAAGCAATATTGAAATTTTGTGTGATTTGTAAGGGAAGTATGAAGTATTGCCTGAATGACTGTTATGTAAATCATTGATTTTGATCGTCGCATAGAATGACGACGTTGAAGATTCTGGCTTTGCATGTAGCGGATCAGATGCGCCTCTCACTACAGATTTGAGCCTGTGATTCTGTCTCTCGCCATGAGCCATCATCTCTCTAAGTGGAGAGATCCCAGAACCTTACAAACATCTGGAATAATCGAGAAGAATAGGTAAACGATATTGGGGAGCGGTAGCAGAATAGGATACACGTCTTTTATCCGCCTTCTTTGCTTGCTTCAGCGGACTCTGTGTTCTAAAGGCGGCTTACTCCGTGCCTGAAGAAACAACTAAACAGAACTGAGTGCCACACAGCGTCAGCTGATTTTGGTATAATCTGGCTAAATGGGTCATTTGAGATGACATAGGCCAGTGCACTAGCTCCTGCAATCCAAATTGTATTAGGTACTCGTGGTAGGAAAAAGTCACCAGGGTGAGTAGAACCATCCATCCCAGCATGCTGAAATTTACATTAAAATAGGGCACTGCTTGAAGAAACAGAATCTGTTTGTCAAGTATGGGAAAACAAGTTGATAGAGCTTGCCAGAGAAGAACTATGAAATGAACAAAACAGAAGCAGAACTTGAGCTAAAAATCAAAAATGGAGTCAGAAAAGAGTTCGAAATCAAAAATGGGGTTCAAAATCAAGAAATGAAATGAATATTATCTTCTTCTTCTTTGCAGCCACATAGAGGGTTTTGTCATAGGCGGAGGAACTGGGCGACCAGTAGTGGATTCGTCCATAATGAATATTATAGATACTGCGTCTGCTATTAGAGCAATTAGACGCAATGTGCACACAACAAATGAAGTGTTAGCATATAAAATTGAGTAAATAACCTATTAGTAACATCTTACCTACATTCAGGGTCTATGATAACCTCTCACCTCAGCTACGTTCCAGGTTTGAGAGACTTATCGCGATTTTTCGTAGATAAAAATTTTTCCACAACGGCAAACTATGTTTTATTTTTCGGTTTTTCAAATTTTGAAAAACAAATTGAAATCCTCATTAAATTCTGCACACATTGATATAAAACACAACCATGTGTTAAATGAATTAAAAAACTAGAGTTAGTCAAACCCGTTTCACGTTGTGTTAACCGTTGTGGAAATCGGTGGATTCCACTGAATTTCCACAACGCATCGATTCCATTTTAAAGGCGAAATTCGAAAAACTTGAAAGAGTGTACTAGTATAACTTTAGCTTGTCTATCAACTTTTCACAACGTTACGGCTTGAACGCCTATGGTTAAGGTTTACCCAGGGGTTAACTTGTGTGCTGTCGTCGCGCTCCAATCCAACAAGCGCTCGGACAAATGTTAGGACTGACCGCGCGCAACTTTTCCCCTTTAGTACTGACCGCGCGCAGGAACCGTTCCGATCGCGCGCAAGATTACGTTTTAGGACCGAACGCGCGCAACGCTCGCGGTCGGAACGATCACAAAAAGATGCCCGCGTTTCGACCACGTTTGCGCGCTTTGCGGCCGCGATCACAAACCGTTCGGACCGACAGCAACACCGAAAAGCGCGCAGAAACCGCCGCACTTTAGGACCGACCGCGCGCATCATTCATTTCCAGGCGTGCGGAAAATTGTATGGTGTGTAATGGACACCCTCGCATTTAGCTCCACGCGTGAATAATTTTTTTTTGCTGCGGTGCTCGTACTATCCTGCTTTTTTGATGTTTTTCTTCGTTTCTCTCTCTTCCCATTCTGTGATTCTGTGTTCCCGTTAATTTATACGTGTTCAAATCGTCTTATGATTGCATGCATAGTTTAAGCGAAGTTAACAATAGGTAATTGATTGATGAATATTGAAAACGGCTAAAGGTGTAGGGTTTTTTAGATAAAAACAGATCGTGAAAGGTGTAAAGGGATTCTAGTACGTAAACAATTAGCGTTGTGAAAAGAAGATAAGGGATATCAAGGCGTGATTGAATGTTGTGAAAAGTGGGCGGGGCTTCAGAAGGAGTGCGCACAACATCGGCTAAAGTGCGTAGGGATTCGAAAAAAACGTGAGGCGTGAGGAAACAGTTTTTCGGGAGAAGGCGCATTATGGTTCTCAAAACAGTAAGGATGTTTTGGAAAGTGGGCGTGGCTTCAGAAGGAGTGCGCACACCATCGGCTAAACTGCGGAGGGATTCGGAAAAAATTGTGAGCAAACAGTTTTTTTTGGGGGGGGACGTATTATGGTTCTCAAAACAATACTTATAAGTCTTGGAAAGTGGGCGGGGCTTAAGGAGTGCGCACAACATTCACTGAAGGGCGTAGGGATTCAAAAAACAAGATGTGATCGTTGTGGGGGTGGAATTATGGTACTCAAAACAATACTTATAAGTCTTGGAAAGTGGGCGGGGCTTAAGAAGGAGTGCGCACTACAACGGCTAAAGTGCGTAGGGAATCGAAAAAACGCGAGTGGTTAGTTTTTGAGGACGTATTATGGTTCTTAAAGCAATATTGATAAGATTCGGAAAGTGGCCGAAGCTTCAGAAGGAGTGCGCACTACACACATGAAAGGGTGTGGAGATTCAAAAAACGAAAGGTGATCGTTGTTGGGGGTGTAAAACCTGGACGTTGAAGTTTCACTGAGTTTCGTGAAGTTTAACCCGAGATACGTCGAGAAAAAGTTTTTGCCAAAACGCTAGCTTGATATCTTTCTGTCCCTTACTACATATAAGGCCAATATTTTCAGAAATATAGCCTCGAACTTCAATGGATAGCTTGTTGATGCCAACTACGAGTAGCCTCCTAGAGCTGGCCTAATCATCTGAACAAGACATAAAATCTCTTGTTCCGAGGGATATTAATCATTGTGAGTTTTAATTTCTCTTAAAGACAGCATACACGCTTGCAAACATACTCGAGATAACAGCATAATTGGGCCCGCATTGTCCCCATCATGTTGTTATCGAAGTTTGAAGCACTGAAAACCATCCACGATGACAACATTTCAGATTTTCTGTCTCAAAGGCCTGCGTTTTCCCATCTCTACGAGTAACAGAATGAGAAGTGAAACTTGAGAAAACATGTGACAATTTAGAATGATAGCACTGTCAAATGGGAGCCTACGAGAGAAACAGCTCCACTGACTGGAATATAGTCTGCTCTCTGCTTACCGGCAAAACGCTTCATTCCAAAAGCCAGCCGGAGTAGAGCGGTTTTCTTGAAAATGGGTGCGAATTAATCGGTTTGTAGACATGCTGCATTCAGTGAAATCGAGCTGATTCTCTCGTAGAAATCCGAATGGTTTGTGAGCGTGTATGCTGTTCTTAATGTTGATTACTGTGGTAGTGCAATGTATTGTTCTTATTTAGCTCAGAATGAATCGCTGAAATCGTCGTACCATCACTTCATATTGCAAAGGCAGTTTCGCGTCTTTCATAGCTCTCACCGCAGGCGCAGCACGCGCGGGGTGAGCGTTGGACTAGGAAACTCTTTCCCTCGTGGGAAGTTACCTAAAATCTCCGGCGGCACAGCTACGGCGGTGCGCGGAATTAAGTTGGGCTTCAGCCGTGACATGCATTGTATTTCCTAGCTTAAATATACAGAGTAGGATAATCCCGGAATTATCTATGTTGGAGTGAGCTTGAACTGACAAGCGGGTATTGATTCAGACAGTGAAACCGCCTTAGCGGTTTGTGCGGCGCCGTCATGGTAGCTGCTGGATGGGCTGAATGCGCGTGCCGCGCAGAGATAGGTTTCATAGTCCATCGCATGTCCCGCGCGTGCCGGGCTTGAGGTGAGGATTATGAAATATGCTTTTTGCTTCGTTGCATTCTTTGCTGTAATGCATCTCTCCCTAATGCATGCCTTAGCTTTGACTTATTTCTTCTCTCCGAAAATGGAAGCCTGCGTTCCAATCAGGGTTCGGCGCTGGTGTGGGCCCCCACAGGGGTGGGGTCTGAGCTCCGGAGGGGTGGAAGTGGGGGGTCTGGTCTTTGGACGAAGACCAATTAAACCAACGTGTTTGTGAGTAAAAACCGTCAGGAGCAGTTTCTCACGTAAATTTCAAATATAGATTACGATTCAACTAAAAGGCTGATTCAACTGATTAACGAGTCACGGAGTTCAAATAGGAAGTTTAAGGTGAAGTTAAGGTCTTCCCAGAATAATATTCAAGATATATGAATCCAGCATGTAAAAAGCCCAAAGCAGTTTGACGACTAAATCTTGAATTATTTCTGCAAATAATTTCCATGAGTCACGAGAGTTCATATTTGAGTTGAGCGGAGTCGAATCACCTTAATACTCACTTTCACCATCTCGGATGAAGGCTGAAGACCCCTACAGTATGCCTTTCTCAGGTGTGGTCCCGCCGAAAGTCGTCAATTTTGAGAACTAGGAGTTATGAGAGTAGGATATTTGAACCCAGTGTGGTCGATTTACCCTGTTTACAAACCTTCATCATCTCAGAGTAACGCCGAAAATCGGCCAAGTCCACAAACATAAATTCGGTTTCAAAACTGCAGTAACTTAAATGCTAAACGAGTTATTTGAGAAAAATCCTAGCTTTTAGAAACCACGCTCTCAACCCTACCGTTTAAAACCACCCGCAACCCCGGAGAAGGCCTTTGAAGAAGATTTTCCTGGTGTGAGTTTTGCAACATTTTTCGCGTTTTCTCAGTACTTATGTGTGGGCCCAGCTGTGTGACCTCAGTGCATTTTATAGAAGAACCCACACCTAGTAAATTTTCTTCAAAGGCTTTCTCCAGGGGTGAGGAGAGTTTCAAACGATACAATATAAAATCTAGTTTCTTAAAGCCAGGATTTTTTCCAAATAACTTGTTCAGCACTTAACTGTTACATTGTCCCAAAAACCCTACTTTTCTAAAGACACAGTCCAACCTCGAAATCGATTTTTCGTTTTTCTGCCTAGCTTGGAGAAAATTCTACGCTGATCACAATGGTGTCTTTATAATCGCTCACAACTCACTACGAACGGAGTGACGGCTCTTCAAAATTCTCAATTATGAACCGCTAGAAGCTCGCGGACGAGTTGTCTCAAGCCTTTATTTTCTCGTTATTCGCAGCCATCGTTCTGAAGCAGGCCACAATATAAAGCCAGAACAAACGCAAGTCGTAGAACATAGGTTTTGAATAAAATCATTCGCGTGTCTCTTCCCTACTGAGGTCGGAAACCTGGCAGTGGGCGTTACCCATTTTTTCTCTCAAGGGGGCGTGGCCGACTTTTTCCGGGCTTTTTCTCGCTTATTTGAGCGGATTGAGATTTCGCGCTTGGCAGGGTTGCTGTAGGCGGCAACCGGGCCATAATATCAAAAATTACCTTGAGGTTGGACTGTGCCTTTAAGGACTTCGCCGATTTTTTCATCGTCTCCCGCTATTTACAGGCCATAAAACGGCCAATGTCTCACCGTCGACTGCGTACCACGCGCTGCGCGTCCGCACGTGCGTCGGGAGCAGACGAGTTTTGGACGCAGCGCGGCGGCCGAAACGTTGCGCGGCGGCCAAAACCCGTCTGCTTCCGACGCGCGTGCGGTCGCGCAGCGCGTGGTACGCAGTCGACGGTGAGACATTGGCCGTTTTATGGCCTGTATGTAGCGGTCTTCGGCGTTCATCTAAGATGGTCAAAACAAGTCCTGTAAGTAAATTGACCACGCTGGACTCAAATATCCCACTCTGGTGACACCTAAGTTTCAAAAAGGCCCCTTTTTGGCGGGACCACGCCTGAGAAAAGTGTGCGGCCTCATACTGTAGCGGTGTTCAGCATCCATGTTGGACGCTGAAAGTGAGTATACCGAGTAAATCAACTACGCTGGACTCGAATATCCTACTCTCGTGACTCGTAAAGAATATGGACTTCCGGCGCGTGCCAACCCTCCCTCAAAAATTCTCATTTTACTACACAGCACAAGCTGTTACCAGTTACATTCACTTTTGCCTTTTCAGCTTCTCTCTACATAAATGCAAGAAGCGCAGTTCTGGCCTCTCTTCTTCTCAAACATCCTAATTTAGTGGCAAAGCACCGGCTCCGAGTTGTCAATTTTGGTTTTTTACCATTTGACATTTTTATACTTACCATTTAAATACGACAAGAGAAATTTCACTGCAGTGAAACGTTAGTGGTATGTAAACCTGCTAGATAAACTGCTTGATCACATCAGCTCTTGGTGGGGGTGGGAGAAAACGGTCGAAAATTGACCTACTAAAGTTCCTGGGGTCTGAGCAAAACTGGCCGGCCCACACCTCGTGCAGTACCCTAGTTCCAATACCTCTGAAATGTACTGCTCCGTTGTAAATTTTCATTTTATATTATACATGTATTTGCCACATTTTTCAAAGCATGGTTGACAATATTTAAGGTCAGAACCTATCAAAAATATGAGGGGTCCTTTCAAGGTCATAACATGAAAATACAGTTCGGGAAAAGGCGTGGTGCGATTGCGATCAACCACTAGGATCCATATTATACCCCACGACAGAAAATCTTGGAGGAGTCCAGAGCTCGCACTCGCCAGGTTAAGGGGTGGGGTCTACTTCCCATTTACGTGGAAATCTCGGATTTCGCTCCTGAGTTAAGACTGTGCCTTTAAGCCCCTTTCTCAGCTATTTTGCCTTCCGACATCGAACAGTTCTATCTGACGTCGCGCGCGACGCACGCAGGCCTGTGATAGAGCAACCGATTATATCGCCGCCTTTTCCCGTTTGTGGTGGACTGTATTCGATATCAGATGAAAATATAGTTTTCTGATGTTCGAATATATGAATCAGAGTGTTGATTTGAGTATTTGAAAAAAAAACGTTCGTTGTTTGAGCGCAACCTTTTCTAGATAGCTAAGTTTCTATACATGCACTTTCACGTATGAAAAATAAACCAATCTCGACATGAACTATTCTTATGTGATGGCATGGGAAATAAGTACTTCATCTTTCTCATAGGTAATTTTTGAAAGTTTCAGTCATATTTCGGAAAATATGAAGTCGTGAATTCTGTGCAACAGTTTTCGCATAATTCTGTATGTAGCTGTTCCTGTGTGAGGAAGAATTTGTTGTACTATTATCGTTTCAGTATTTGCTCATGTATTATCCAGTGGTTACTTTATAAATAAATTTGTAAGTCTGAACGTTGCATTATCTTCTGCAACACGCAAGCATGGTATGCCCAAATTAAGATCTCCACTGCAGGCTGCTAGAGAGTATAACAGCCAGTAGTGGGCGTCACAACTGGAGGGTTCCCTGCTAGCGTATTGCGCTGTTCTAAGCGCCGCCCACTGGGCAGGGCCCGTGGTTTCATACTTGATCGCGGTCCAAACGCAAAGTGCCGAGATGCAGAGTTGCGTTTGGAACGCGCACACTTCCGTACTGACCGCGCCGGTGTACCGGTTGGAACGCGCGCAATGGTGCGGTCGGAACGTCGCCAATTCCGGTCCGACCGCGCTAACTACCGGTCGGAACGCGCGCAATGGTGCGGTCGGAACGTCGCCGATCCCGAAGTCGGGCCTATTGTTGCGCGCGGTCGGTCCTCATATTCGTCTGAGCGCTTCGCGTACGCGGAAGACTTTGGTAGCCTCACTTCAAAACCAGGTCTGTCTTGTGATACACTTTAGCCTCATTTCTCCTCTGTGTTACATTTAGCCTTGTTTGTGTGCTGTTATATATCACTGCTCAATATCAAACACAATTGCTTCTGCCTGATTGCTCCTGGTCGAAACTTGTGGGCGGAAGAGTTCGGCTCTCACAACGACCGTTCTGCGGTAGAGAGTGAATGATAATGAGGGGCTCAACACAATCAAAGTTTTGGAACCCAACTAGAGAAAACGTCACCGCTGACAGAAGCACCAATGGACTATCAGGTCAATCACTCTTTGAAAAACTGAGAAACAAACAGTCTACGACGACTTGTATGACTTGGTGGATGATGTCAAAGCGTGGATTGCCACCAAGAATCGTGACTTCGCAAGTGGAATCGACCGGCTGCCGAGCGAATGGGAAGCAGTTCTTGAAGTGGAAGGTGACTATGCTCCCGAATGATCATTTAAACATGCTTTGATTTAATATTGTTACCATTGAATAAAAAAAAACGTTTCATAAGTATGCATCAACCCAATATCAATATGCAAGGCATTACTAAACGAATCGTCAGAGATATTAATAGTAAAATCACGTTTGCCCAAGAAGTAGCTCACTAGAGAACACACTATGCTTCAATGCAAATTAAGCAATTTTCGAACGTAAATGAACCCTCAATTTTTTTTTCTCTTCCGATTTTCCTTGCCTCCACAATTATCATGCACTTTCTCAACATCATAACCATGAATTAATGAATTATCAAAACAAAAAAACCACGGTAGTAGAAATTTTGTACCTGGCAAAGCTTCGAGCTCGCTCCATTCTGCTTCAAGCCGTCCAAATCGAGCACAAGACGTCCATCATCTAACCTCACACGCATGGGAACAGCGGTGCCTAAAAGCATTATTAACAATGTTTGAATCTCAAACATACGGCAAAAACTTGTTGGAAAGAAACTAACCAGAATTACTACTCAACAGACTCTCAAAATCTTCGCCACTGCGAACAACAAGAACCATCTCGTTCTGAGAAAAACCTGATCTTTGTAGTTCTGCGGCGTTAACCTCGACAACCGATGCTATATCCGACGAATGTGCTGCGCTTGCAATGTCCTAAAAGAGGCGTATACATGATAAAGTGGAAAATAAACGTATCGTATTATCCAGCCTCCCACCGATGCACTTGCTATGCGTCTATGTAGACGAAATCCAGGAACCACCGGTGGACGAGCATCAGTCGTCGCAGCGATTTCTTCAACCAAAGGAGCTTTTCCAGCCTTAAATCATAAATGATAAGGTGAAATTTCGAATGTTTTCTTGCCGTAACTGCTGTTTAACGTCGCAGTGCAAGTTATGGTATGTTTACACAAGGTGTTGAGTTGATCTTAAAACGCTTCGCTCCGGCCGAGATTGAACCAGCATGTTCTCTTTCCAGGGGACCACCATATCGCACAGCACCACCGAAGCCACAGCGCCGCTCTCACTCAACTGCTCGGTAAATCTTAACCCAAACAATCATCCCTTCAACCTGGGCGTCGTCCTGACAAGTCTACGACTGTTATATAGTCTATGACGGTATACCTGTTTCATCCCGTTATGCGGGTGGAGGGATGATTGCTTCGGTGAAGATTTACCGAGCAGTTGAGTGAGAGCGGCGCTGGGGCTTCGGTGGTGCGATGCGATAAGGCGCTCCCCCGGAAAGGGAATATGCTGATTCAATCTCGCCCGGAGCCAAGTGTTAACTTGTGTAAATAATGTTAATGTTAGTGTATTAAAATAAGGTCTTGCACCAAATGGATTCCAGCCAAATTCCTTTTGCCAGCCTGTGATCTTTCGATAGAGTGTGGTGCCACCGCACGGGAGCTCTACCCTTCCTCTATCCAATCGCTTTTATCATTACAGGGAAAGGCCAACGAAGTTGTCCACGAAATTTGGGGAAAGGGGGGGAGGATGTATTCAAAACAAAAATTTCGCGCCTAACGCAAATATTCGCCCACACAGGGGCAGGGTCCAGCAGGTGTGGATAGCTTGCCAACGGTGGTAGGGGAAGGCGGGGTCGTGCAATTCTTCGGGGAAAAACGAAAAGTTGAGAAGGGATCGTGAAATTTTCGGTTGGAAAAAAAAATAAAAAAAATCTTGCATGGGGTTTCTACGAAACAAAAACGGAATAGCCACTGTTTAGAGCCTGCAAAAAACCAGTTCCAAGTCAATTCAACTGTTTTTAATCCCCTTGTCGGCTAAAACTAGCTGTACTTCTTCTTTAGAAAACTACTATAAGACGTATGACCCCATTAAGAATGAAAATTTCAACTCCGAAAAAATAAGCTGAATTCTTCATAGGATCTCCCACCAACTGTCACAGTTACACTCTTACCTCATTATAATGCCAAAATGGATAAAAATTGTTTCTATTTTCACAGAAAACGAGTTTTCTTCTTGCAGCTGTCGTGTAAGCAAAGTTTGTGCTTAATGAAGTAATTTCTTTCACATACTTTAGACATAAGCAATTGAAATATAACACATAGAAGCCAGGATTTAAAATTGTGTTACATAGTGTTATCATTGGTGTTCCCTTCCACAGAAATGAGCAGTAGGAGGAAGAAACTCACCGTTGCTGAACTAACACCCGTGAATCGTTTGCGAATATCGAAAAACTCCGGAATGTCACGACCGAACACTTTCGTGTCGAGATTTGCTACCAGACCAGATTGAACGAACCGCAAATGATGCAAACACATCGGCGACTGCACTGCTCTTGGTTCAAACAGATTCGGGTGGTTACAACACTGCAAAATAAATTTTCGAAACAAGAAAAAAATTGGGAGGAAGTTGTCGAATTATGAACAAACTTTTCTGAGCTGCATAACAATGTTGAGGACGGATAGCACATTTCCGGTCTTCAAATTGTCGCGAGTTCTAAAACAAAATAAAAAATAGTCACGAAGACATTTATAAACCCGTGAAAAATACGCCGATAGCGCCATGTAGTAACTTACGATCTACGGCTCATAAAGTCATCGTAGAGATAGCGTTGCCGCTTTGACAACGGGCATCTTATTACGCGCTCAGTCTTTTTGGGCAGCTGTTTCTCGACCTCGCTCTTCAACCGCCTGAGGATGAACGGGCGTAGCACCTACAATTACTAGCAATCATTTTGACTAGAGGATGCTGGAAAACCCGGGAGTATTGCAAGATATGGGGGAAACAAATGCTTTTTAGAATTCCCTTTTTAGAAATATCAACACTTCCACTATTTCGTTAAACAGTGTAGTTTGAGGAAAATCTTCACGGATTGCTAATGATAGCACGATTGGAAACGAACATCCGCAACAGCATAAATGTATATTCAGTAGAGTAGGCATCTGTGTAGATGGAACTTCAACACCTACAAAAAATAGTCCGAAACAACAAAAAATGATTTCGCCTTCCATAAGTAGACGAACACCCATTTTCAAAGATAATATTTCGAGCACATCTCGGTTTGGGCTTACAAGGGAAGTGTTTAGAGTGGTAAACGCATCTGCTAAAACGACTTGTATTGTTAGTATCTCTTATGCCTCCATAGTAATACTGTGCAGTATCTCGCCCCGAGCTGCAGGTTCCAAGAACTTATGAGCTCAGAAAGGTAGTTTTGTGCTTTTAGAACCTTCCGAAAAGCGCATCAGTCTTCGGAAAATTCGGAAACGGACCTTATGAATGTGTCCAGCGCCCAAAACTACCCCTCTGAGCAAAGTTCGGGTGAAGGCACATTTTCCGAACTTTGTCCAGACTGGAAGCGTTTTGGACCTGTACGGATCTTCGGTTGGGCGTTTATTTATACCAATTAGAGGGCTCTGAAAGCAATTCAGAAAAATGTTCACACAAGGTGCTGAGTTGATCGCAAAACGCTTGGCTCCGGGCGAGATTGAACCAGCATATTCCTTTTCCGGAGGAGCGCCTTATCGCACTGCACCACCGAAGCCCCAGCGCCGCTCTCACTCAACTGCTCGGTAAATCTTCACCGAAGCAATCATCCTTTCACCCGCATAACGGGATGAAACAGGAATACCGTCAGAGACTATCTAACAGTCGTAGACCTGTCAAGATGTTGCCCTGGTTAAGTCTTACACGATTTTTGGAGGTTTTTTGCCGTAACTGCAGTTCAGCGTCGCAGTGCACGTTATGGTATGTTCACACAAAGTGTAAGACTTAACTAGGGCATCATCTTGACAGGTCTACGACTGTTAGATAGTCTCTGACGGTATTCCTGTTTCATCCCGTTATGCGGGTGAAAGGATGATTGCTTCGGTGAAGATTTACCGAGCAGTTGAGTGAGAGCGGCGCTGGGGCTTCGGTGGTGCAGTGCGATAAGGCGCTCACCCGGAAAGGGAATATGCTGGTTCAATCTCGCCCGGTGCCAAGCGTTTTGCGATCAACTCATCACCTTGTGTGAACATACCATAACGTGCACTGCGACGTTGAACTGCAGTTACGGCAAAAAAACATCCAAAAATCGTGTAATTCAGAAAAATGTTACAGATTCAACTTAAAGTCCTACCAGGAGGTTATTTCGGGCGCTGGTCACGAATCTGGGGTTTACTTGCCGATTTTCCAAAGTTTGGACTTGATTTGTTCAAAGCTTCCTCTGGGAAAATTTAATGGCAAATCGCGACTTTTGACGAGTTCGAGATTGCTACGATAGATATGGCTCACACAGTTTCTCTAGGGGTTATTTGGAGTGTTGAATACTAATCTGGAGTCCGTTTATCAATTTTCGGCAGGTTACGGTGGATTTCGGTGGGTATACGGTAGTTAAGTCAAAATCTAGGATTTTACTCGAAATTTGTATACGGGGGCTATTCGGGGTGGAGAACACGAATTTGACGCCCGTTTGCCGATTTTCAAAACACTTAGGTAGGTTTTCCCCTAAACGACATGGTACCCACCGTAACCTACAGTAAACCTCAGAAATGTGACAAAAGGGCTCCAGATTCCTGTTCACCACCTTAGATTAACTCTACATACAAGTTTTAAGCAAAAAACTAGAATTTTTTTGAAACTCAAACAAAAAATGTCTGATGCCTAGCCTTTTCGCGGAGCTCGAAAAATGCTCATGAATTCTTGGAACCAGCAGCTCGGACGGGATACTGCGCAGTTTTACTATTGAGCCACAAGAGATACTAACGGTGCTAGTCGTTTCCGCAGATGCGTTTACCACTCTAAACAGTTCCTTTGTGAGGAAATAACCCTTCTTTGTATTAATACCACGAAATCTTAAATGAATATTCGGTATAGAAACGTTGTGCATTCGAAAAAAAAAAAGATTCAACGGCGCAATCCCCATAAGAAAAGGTTGTTCGCAGAGAAAATGTGACCTAAAAATTGTATAAACCATATAAACACACACTATACGCACCTTATGAAGCTGTTGCACAAGTGGTGAATGGAATTCCACACTTCCCTCCATCATGCCAGTTAGGGGATTGCTGAACCATTCCTTGAAATCATCATGGCTAGCAAAAATCGCGGGCATCAGGAAGTGCATCAACGACCAAAGCTCCATTAGCGAATTTTGTAGAGGGGTACCTAGAAAAGCAAAACTCGTGATGCGATTCGGATTCGATCAGAATGTTTGTCAGATACCCGTTAGAAGAAGACGCCGTCGCGCTTTAACATTCAGCAGCGCCTGCCATCGCTGACTCTTGAAGTTCTTGATATTCTGCGCTTCGTCCAGTATAAGATATTGCCACGCCTGAATAAACCTGTAGTTTACAGAAATTCTATGATCGATCACTGGTCGAGAGATCGCCGCGTCGAGCACATGAGGCACGCTCGCAAGCGAGGAGGTAATGATCCTATCACTACCTCCTCGCTTGCGCGCGTGCCACGTGTGTTCGACGCGGCGATCTCTCGACCAGTGATCGACGATACGTAAACTAGGATGTGTTGAAAACAACCTTCATCTTGAACGCTCGGATATCGGTCACAACGGTCTTGTAGGAAGTGATGCAGACATGAAACACATTCTGTTTCGACCACCCCTAAACATGTAATTGTTTCTTTTTTCGAACACGGCATGAACCTTATTTTGCAGCATTTAGGGCATAGATTAGACAAACAAATCGAATGGCACAGAAGATGTCTTTTTTTACGAATTTCTGCCAAGGTCGAGCGCGGCTTTGTATATTCTCAACAAACGCTGAGGTAGTCGCCCTGGGCTAAATTGAAATTCTCGTTCGATAAAATTCCGTCACCACAAATCTAATGGCCGATTGGCTCTCCTTGCTCCCTTATCGCACCAAATACTCGATTTGGTGTACTATCAACCAGGTTAACCAGCCTTTGCAAGTCGATCTTGCTCCATTTCTCCGTTATGACCTGTTGGAGCGCAGAAATCGAGAGATATCTCCTGCCATTGGCTCAGACCCGGCAAACTAGAACACCTCAAAGGTTCTTCATTCTGTTGAAATCAACTGTAAACTGGCCACTTTGGACAAGATTGTTATTGCTGAGCAAAGAAGTCGACCTCAGACCTGCTCACGTGAACTTTCTCGTTGTCTTGCTAGAAACTACAACTTTGTTGCCCGAAAACATGGGGAAATGACAGTGAGTGTTACTCGGATATCCTCTGGTACTCACTGGTAATTTCCCCACTGCTGGCGAACGCAAGCTGTACACGCCCTTGACGGCAAATGCTCTGACGAACTATGGGAAATCTACCTTCGCAGTTATGACGGCTGAATTGGAAAGGACCCATCCCCAAAATCCTTAAGTAACACTTCCAAAAACAGTATTATCGAGATTCAAACTCTTCTCGTAGGAAACCATCGCGCATACACAAATAGTCAAAGTCGCTGTCCACTTTAACCGTCATAATTGCGAAGGTAGATCTCCCATAATTCGTCAGAGCATTCTCCCGTAAAGGGTATCTCCAGCTTGCGTTCGACAGCTGTCGGATGATCTCCAATGGAGACCAGAGGATATCAGATTAACACCTAATTTCATTACCCCATGTTTTTGAGCGACAAGGTTGCAGATTCTAGCAAGGCAACGAGAAAGTTCACATGAGCAGGTCCGAGGTCGGCTTCTTTGCTCGGCAATAACTATCTTGTCCAGAGTGGCTAGTCTACAGTTGTGATTTCAACAGAATGAAGCATCTCTGGGATACTTTAGTTCGTCGGGTCTGAGTCAATGGCCGGCGATATCTCCTGATTTGTGCACTCCAACAAGCCATAACTAAGAAATGGAGTCGTTTCGCAAAGGCAGACCATATTGGTCGATAGTATACCAAATCGAGTATATGCTGCGATAAGGGAGTAAGAAGCAGGGTTGAGCAGGCCGTCGCGACCGGTGACCAAAATTTTACGACCCCCTGGTGACCAAAATTTTTACGAATTCCCCCTGGGATGGAGAAATGGTCCCGATACAGCTCTTCCTCAATTTACCTTTCTGAATGGTTTGAAGATAAACCCCCAATTTTCCACAAAAAAATTACGACCCCCCCCCAACTTTCGATTTCTTCGAAAAATTTCCCTAGCTTTTCACGACCCTCATTTGTGACCGGTCGCAAGCCTGCCCAACCCTGGTAAGAAGAGTCAATCGACCATTAGAATTGTGATAACGCAATTTTATCGAACGAGAATTCCGTTTTAGTCTAGGGGTGTCCTATCTTTTTGATACACGATTTAAAAGATGAATTATTCTAGAAAAGTGCACAAACATTTCATCTTACTCAAAAGAGGTATACGGGGGTTAATTCACATCGTGATAGCAGTAGTTTCGACGGAAAAGATCTTTCTTGCTCAGCAAACATGAGACCGACAAATCCAGGGTGTGTACAATCTTTATGATACGCAGTGTAAACTTGAATCATTCAATAGAAGGCCGAATCAACATGTCTTCTCATTGTCAGTAGTATCTATATAGTCATTCATCAATCACTTTCAGAAATGGACAGAGCGAGAGCAATTTTTTTTGAAAAAAGACAAGTATAGCTTGCAGGCTATAAAACGTAGAAATTCACTTGGTTCCTACGCGTGCTGCTGTAGAGCGGAGGTTAGACACAGTGAGAGAACGTAGGGCAGACGGAGGCCGAGGCGTCGCGCGCGCCGCTCGCGCCTCGAATGATGTGAATTACGACGTTTTATAGAGGGTAGCTCTCATTTTGAGCCGGTCGAAGTAAGGCTTATCGGGCTTATCATGCCAGAATCTCCCTATCACTGTTATATTTTGCCATGACCGACCGCTCCGCTGCTTGCTCCGCCCGGACTCACCCGAGAAAGATAGGCATTACATACCGAATAGAATATATTTAGGTCCGTGGCTTGTTTCCTCAAGAAAAAAAGGTTGAAATCTCACCCGCGGCTCGCGCGGCGGTTTAGATCTCACCGTCGGCCGGCTGGTAATTATCAGCCAGCCGCGAGCGAGCTTTAAATGTGTTTTTTTTTGAAAAGCTTGGCGAATGTTACCACCTAGCCCCCAAAGGATTCATCCCCTCCTAACTCTCACATTTTTTTGCCGCTAGAAAATGCTCGAACATTCTCCATATAGGGAATTTTCAGCAAACTTTAAGAGAAAATCGGAAAAATTACTGAAACTGTGTTAAGAGAAGGGAAAGTAAATCTTCTGTGCCATTAAATTTGTTCGAAATTGAATGTCTACAGAGACTTGCGGAGCAGAAAGCAGTATACCTTCCTCTTTTCTGCTCGATCCTTCTGATTCCCAAAATAGGTCAAGATCTTCAACGCAGGACACCACTTTTTCAGCTCCATTTCCCAGTTGAGGATGACGGAAGTCGGCACGACAATGAGATGTGGCCCCCATATAGATTCACAGCAGGCAAGATGAGCCAGCAAAGCAATTGTCTGAATAGTCTTTCCCAAACCTGAAAATCATACTTACAAAACCCTTCTTGGACACAAACTAAACTTTAGAAACTTACGAACCCATTTCGTCAGCAAGAATACCATTTAAATTCTTCTCATACAGTGTCACCAACCAATCCAGTCCTACCAGTTGATATTCACGTAACGTTCCCCTTATGAGAAAAGGCACTGCGGTTTTCACCTAAAAGAAAATCTCGTATACAGTTATCAACATGGTGAAATCAACAAGACAATCAGATCAATCTCTCCTACCTGAGTTGTCTCCAAAGTATAACCCTTTGGTTGAAATCTCAACGCTGCCTCTGCTATATTGGCTAGCTCTTGTTGCCGTTCGTCAGAATTCACACTATTCAATTTAGCGTAATCTACACTTTCCAACATGCCTCGACCATCACCGTTGCCCTCCTGGAATGGGACATTATTTCAACGAGGAATGATACTTCCCAGACACAAAACTCACCAAACTCGCATTTTGGTCTTGTAATTTATCAGAATCGCCTTCATCTACACTCATATCATCATCTTCCGTCTTTAAGTTGCCAGTAGCACTTCCAGAAGGTCCTCTATCTTTGTCCATGACACTACTTGCTTCTTCCGAAGCTTCTTCTAACCTTGGTCGCTTCGCTTTCACACCTTCCTCCTCATCATCATCCCTGCTCCGAGTCCTTCTGGCTTCAGGCTTAGTCTCCACTCTCGAACCAGCAACGGACCCAGCTGATTCTGGTTCAGAAGAACCAGAAGGCAACTGTACGCCAAGCGATGCGAGATACTCGGGAGGCAGCTGAAAACATGCTATCACCTTGGACAAACTCAGGACAAACTTATCTTTCAGATGACAACATACATATTTTAATGATGAGGAAGGGTAAAAAATTCCCACAATTGATGAAAACCTAATTGACGAAGGATAAAACCAAAGTTAGGAATGATCTTGTGGGTATGAAGGTCTTCAAATTACGGTGCATATTCAGAAAGATTTCGAAAACATCGACTAGAACAATGGAACAAGGCTTTTTAAAATCACAACAAAAATGTCTCTCACCAGGGAAGTATTCAGAGTGGTAAATGCATCTGCGAAAACGACTAGCATCGCTAGTATCTCTTGTGGCTCGATAGTAAAAATTCGCAGTATCCCGACCAGAGCTGCAGGTTCCAACATTTTACTAGCTTAAAAAAGGTCGTCTTTGTGTTTTTTGTACCAGGGTAAGGCATGGCGCTGTGATCGTTCCGTAAAAGGCGCGGCCCCCTCCACGCGGTTTTCTTGCTGCACCCTCCGCGCGGCTTGGAATTTTTCGCGACCCCCTTCCTTGAGTCTAAATCTTTTTGCGGCCTCTTAGTTAGGTTATGAGTGTGATTAATAGAAAATTAGTAAAATTTGATGATTTCGAATTTTCTTACTTCTTACTCTTCTTACTAATTTTGGAAATATTTTTTTTCATCTCAATCTTATTTTCACTAAGCTTTGCACCGCCTTATACCAACTAATTTTGTTTAGTGAAACAGAAGGGGCTGCGGGCCCCACCACTCCCGCGCCCAAAGCTGCGGCCCCTCTCTGTGATCATCACAGCGTAAGCCTAACCCTGTTTTGTACCTTCCAAAAAGCGCATTAGTCTTCGGAAAATCCAGAATCGGACCCCAAGAAAGTGTTCAGCGGCCTAAACTACCCCTTTCAGCAAAGTTTGGGTGGAGGCACATTTTCCATACTTTGCCCAGACTGACAGCGTTTCGGACTTTCGGTTGGGCGCTTATTTATACCGATTAGAATAGGGCTCTGGAAGCGTTTGAGAAAAATGTTCCAGATTTAACTTAAAATTCTCCCAGGAGGGTTATTTGGGGCGCTGATCGCAATCTGGGGTTTATTTGTCGATTTCTAAGGTCTTCGATTTGATTCGTTCAAAGCTCACCACCGGGCGAAAATTTGATGGCAAATCGCGACTTTCGACGATTTCCGGAAAGCTACTTTAAAAATGGCTCGAAATGTTTCTCCAAGGATTATTTGGAGTGCTAAACACAAATCTGGAGTCCGTTTATCGATTTTTGGAAGATTACGGTGGGTACACGGCAGTTTGGTCAAAGTCTCAGATTTCACTCGAAAACTGAATACGGGGATTATTCCGGATGGAGAATACGATTGCCGATTTTCGAATTACATAGGTAGATTTTGCACCCTAAATTACAAGATACCTACCGTGACCTTCAGTAAACCTCAGAATTTCGACAAACGGACTCCAGATACGTGTTCACCACCCTAGATTACCCCTGCATACAAATTTTGCGCGAAATCTGAGAAATTTTTTTCGAGACACCCAAAAATGGGTACCCTTACCTTTTCGCGAAAATTGAAAAAAATATATTTATCACATAGGCAGGCCTACGTAGTCAAAAACAATATTCAAAACGACCACGAAATACAAATAAACCTTAGGAAGTTGAAGCACGGAAACATGAAAAACAACATACCGGCAACAGAAAATCCGCATTGCTGCACTAATCAGTCTAAGAGGAGGAATCACAAGGTATCCAGAACCTGCAGCTCGGGGCGGGATACTTCGCAGTTTTACTATTGAGCCACAAGAGATACTGACGATGCTAATCGCTTTCGCAGATGCATTTACCACTCCAGACACTTCCTTTGTTAGGACGGCATTATACTGATACTCTCGCGGCGGTGAGGGAGAAAAAGCGGTATGGATCAATCGCGGCAATGCCACTCACCGGAGGAATCGATTGTTTTATGAGCAGCTGAGTGGTAGCTCGCGGGAGTGAAGTGGGGTGGGATATTGCTCAGATATTCACCAAATATGCGTACTGCCGCAATAGTATTGCACCGCTGCCCAAAAAGGGGGGGGGGGTTTAGAGTTCCACCGCGGCGCGGCGCGATTTTATAATTCATATGCGAATCGACGAGCGGCGCGTTATCGATCGATGCCCACAGAAAACATCTCGTCGCGCCGCGCTGCGATGGAACTCTAGACAAGGAGAGTTCCCATTTTGATGGCGGCGATACGCATATTTCCTAAAAAAAATGTCGGCTATGCGCTAAAAACGGATGTTTCAACCGTTCTCAAATAAATATACCACTCTTCTTCGCTTCATGAAAAACAGTTCTGCTCATGAAACAATCGATTCCCTCCGGTGCGCGACATCGCCGCGATTGATCGATATCGCTTTTTCTAAACCGCCGCGGTGATATGCCAGCCCTACGCTACGGCTACGATCAAGCAGGGTATTTCGTAGAACCTCACCGGAGCTACGATCCATTCCATCTTATCCCCCTGGTTACCAAAATTTTAAAAAATGTTCACGATTCCCACTCCAAATTTTGTTTTTTTTTGGCCAAAAATCTTACGATCTCCATTCAAAACCTCATTTTTTTGAGCTAAAGTGTTTAGGAACCCCTAATCGCCTAGCTAAAGATAACTCAGTCACGCTTAACCCCGGCTACAGATAGCCAGAGGGCAGTACGGAAACGCATGGAGAAACACTAACCGACGCTAGAAAGTCGTCCATGTCTCGATCAGCGTCCTTACTCAACTCTGTGACTTCATGCTTGACATCTTCAATCTCTTCCTCTTTCATCGCCGCTTCCTCGCGAGCAATGGTTCCCTCGTCATCCGACTCGGACTCGCTCAAAGAGAAATCAGCGTCGCCTGAAATCACATTCCCTCAGAATCAGTATTAGAAAAAACAACGAATTTCTAGACTGGACTGCATCCATCACATTGATGCAACAAATAAGGTTTCAAATCTTGTTTCAAGGACAATCAATACTATGTAACATAACGTGAAAAACAGATGTTACTACCACTCCTACCATGCGAAGCAATCGAGGGTGTTTTGGAAGTCTTGTCTTGGGTCAATCCCTCCTGGACTATGGAACTTAGCTTGTCAGCTTCACCGACGATGAATGCCATGTGCTGATCCAATGCCTTACGTTTCTTTGAATCCAATAGTTCCTGAGCGATACAGAGTCCATGGCAAAGCATGAAAACTCACTCGAAAAGAGACAAAGCTTCAAACCTGCACTCGATGATCCACCACTTTCTCAACATTGTTCCAAAAATCACGAATCATTTTCGCAATCGTGGCACAGACTCGTTTCGACTCCTACAACAGTTAATGATTTCCCATATACAGCCACCGCCACGGCAGTCTACAAAGTAGGAACGCACCCTCACACTCCTCAATTCAGCGTTCTTCTCGGCAGCCATTTTCTCCTTCATTTGCTTGTGAATGGCGCCAGCGATCTGGAATTACAAAATGCAAAACGGTACCTCCCGCAACTCAGTACGAGGGAGGGTTGCACACATACGACGGAGTTTCGAAATGCCACTTTAACGTGTTCTCGGGGAAGGACAGTGCTCCAATATTCCACACTCAGAATCCGCTAAATGCTTTACAAATGATTTTTTTGGGTGTTCTAAAAATTGTCTCGGATTGAGCTTAAAACGTTTTTCTAGGCGTTGTTTTGAGTGCTGAATACGAAACTGAGGCCCACTTGTCAATATTCGACAAATTGATTTGGTACGAAGCTCCAAAATAGGAGAAATTTTGCTAACCAAGCCCGAAGTTTGACGATTTCGCGAATGCTACGATCAAATCGCCTCAAACTTGTATAAAAGGGTTATTCGGGCTGCCTAACACAACTCTGCAACCCGTTTATGGATTTTCGATAGATTACGGAAGGTTACGGTGGGTATACATGTATATATGTTTATTACACTCACATAAGGCAAATGCGTGATAATAATACGAAGACATGCACAGAAAAACTAACAAGACCGGGAGAAAGAAAAAAAAACAGACAGCAAACTTGAGCAAAAATACTCCTATTCTTCATACACCCTACCAATCAAACAAACGAAGATCTATCTCTAGAAAAGAAGAAACAATCGAAAATGCTCTGTTTCGTAGCTAAGAGCTATATGGGATACCCGTCACCTAAACTGGCCCAAGGAAGCAGCGCCGGTGACTCTTCTAGCGATTTTCAGGTATGCGCTACCCGCCCTATGTGGAAAAGACCTAACCCTGACACTGGTAATTGGCCGACCGAGAAATATTTTCATTATTTCACCTCTAGTTCTCGATGTGACTAGTTTGAGATAGGGTGCAAGCCTGAAAATACTGCTGTTTTCCAGAAGTTTGCGGACCATGCAAAGGTCAAATACTCTGCGCCAAGAATCAAGCGTTGGCAACCCAAAATATTTGTTCCTTAAGTGGGCCCTGGGTATCTTGGAATTCAGGAAACCACCGATGCGAATCAACAGTTTGCGAGTGAAACTATTCTGGACCTTTTCGAGCTCGCCAATATCCTTTTTCTTGCAAGGAGCGAATACTGATGTTCCAGATTCCAAAATGGGTCGTATATAAGTCTTATATGCTCGGAGCAAAACCTGTTTGTATATGGTAACTCGGTCAAAGTCTCAGATTCAGGAAACGGCAGGAAGTGTGGACAACGCTAAATTTACAAAGACCCCCTCCAAGAGCAAAATTTTGGCGATTTTCTCAGACCCCCGTCCAAGCAGCTTTATTAGGTCAAATTTTAGCGATTTTCTCAAAAAAACATTATTTTATGTTTTTTATTGTAAATACTGAAATTCTGTGAAAATTCAATTTTTTCCGCTCAGAATGGTTCATCATTCTACCGGCGGAGCTCAGACCCCCTCCCCCGGATGTACATCCATACCCCTCGCCGCAGCCTGCTCATATTTGACACAAAATGTCACTGCGGGTGTTGTTTAAGACGCTGAACACGAGTTTAAGGTCCATTTTTCGATTGTCGAAGTTTTAAGGTAAAAAACGCCAGTTGAAAGGCATTACGCCTACCGTAACCTATAGTAACCCTAAGTCTGAAGAGGATTAGACCCCCGATTCGGGTTCAGCGCCCTAAATAAACAACAGTTGAACTTTGGACCGAATCCGAAAAAAATTTTCTTTCCTTACGGGTAAGGCTTCCCTTTTTGTGAAGCAATGAAAATGCCATATTTCGGAATCCCCACAGCCATTTAGGGAATTTAAAGCATGGGACATTTATGTACTGTCACAGTCCTACCGCAATGTCAACATGAGTTTCCAAATCTCCACGGGAAGCTTAAAGCAGCCACTGGTCAGACCCCCAGGAGTGTGACTTTTTCCAATTTTCGGCGATCTTTCAAACCCCATGAGGGTGAAATAGTCTGATTTTAGCGTTTTTTCAGACCAGGGTCGAGCGGGGCGTTGCGTAATTTTTCGAAATCGGAGCGACACCCCCCTCCTAAAAAATTTTCCAAAATTTTTGCGATACCCCTCCGAGATGCAATCTCTGGGCAGTTTATTTTTATTAATAATCACTAAAACTGTCAGACGCCGAAAACTCGTTCAGTAGTCGGGCTCAAGCGTCTAAAACCTGAACAATGCTACGATCCCTTCCTTTGGGGACCAGAAATACCGAGAATTTTTGGATTATATCCACCGAATTTCCATTTTTGAGTACAAATTTTCGCGACTAGCCCCCCCCCCCTAAGGGACCGATAAGAGACGCGGCAGTATGCAATGAAGGAGAATCGACCGCGCGGCGCCGCATGATCGATACTCCTCCATTGCATGCTGCCGCGCTTTCCAGCGGCGGGACTCTAATCAGTCCCTAGCCTTCATTTGCGGGCCAAAAATTTTGCGACCCCGTCCCCATCTCCGTTGCGAAATTTTGCAACCCCGCTTGACCCTGCTTCAGACACCCCCGTAGGCGTGACTTTGTCTTTTTTGTTGAATATAGATAAGAAGAATATCTCATGTTAATACGATGATATAATCTAATTCTCCGTTAAAAACTGCTCCAAACCAGTATATTGCCAATCAGAAAACCGAATAAAAACTAGGAAAAGCCACCCACCTTTTTCGCTGCGATACGCTTGTGTACTCGCTCCATCCGGAAATCAGCAGCCATCCATTTCACCTCCTCCAAAACATAATCCCAATGTGTTTTATTTCGAGGTGGTTCTACGCACAATGGGAGGCGAGTTGCACTCCACAGACCTTTGCTACGCAATTCCGCTATCCTCCTCACTACCTCCGCTTCCTGGAACAGCGATTACTTTCTGCAGCGCTCTATACGAGATCTGTAGGCAAAGGAGTCTACTTCTCCACAAAAATTGAATAAAGACCACAAAAAATACAACTGCAACTCACTTGTTTCGCAGCCGTTTCAATATATGACATCGAAGACGAATTCACCGACGGCGGACAATTTAAAGTGGTCAGGGACACTTCCTGCTAAAAGCACAGGTAAGCAAAACAACAAAACTACAAACAATCGGTGAGCACAAAATTGCTGCCAGCTCTCCAAGATTTCAGCACAAATGCTAAGGATACGAGCTACTCGCAAAACGACACGAATGATACACTCGCTCGAACGCTGCATTCTACGCTGGTCGAACATGCACTCAACTCGAAGAATGGGAGGCGTGCTTTGAGAGGGGAACGTCTCCTTATTGTGCTTCAACAATATGGACATCGAATGCGCGCTCGCTTATTTTTTTACCCCAATCGATGAAGTTAAGCAAGTTTTGAAACACGCGCGCCTGCATTTGCGAGTGGCCCACAGTTGCTTTTCCACTTCTCGCCAGCATGATTTTCTTCTTCTTCTGCAGCCTCGAAGCGGTTTCTGTAATAGGTTGGGGAGCCGGGCGAATATTACAGGATTCGTGTAAAGGTCCATTGTTGTTAGAGTAGTCGGTCTCATAGGGCACTTGAAGAGTTGCACCGAGACGTGTCCAGGACCACCGCAGTCCGAGCATGCGTCTGGTCGGCTGCTGTCGATCTTGTTGACGTAAGACATGAGCAATGTAGAATGACCACAGCGCAGCGAGGCAAGAGCACATCAGGCTCGCCTGCCGAGTTGAGGCTCGGACTCACAAAGTGACACAGTAGAATTCAGAGCCGCCTTCTCACGATATCATCGAACAAACAGGGCATGCTCCTCACGCAGATGACGGAGCTTTCCATGTTGAAGTCGGCCCATCTCTGTATATCAACTTTGCGAGGAGCGTCTGCGAATCGTGTCCTTATCTCTCTCTCTCTCTCTCTCTCTAGAGAGCTTCATTATTCCCTTCGTCGGATGATTCGGCTGTCTCAGAACATTGATATACATTGAATGTGCTGGAGTTCGCAGTGCTCTTTGACTGGTAGCATGCAAGCCTCCGCGTGAAGATGTTCTATTGGGGAGCTCCTTGCACAGCCGGTAGCAATTCTAAGCGCAGCATTCTATACACGCTGCAGCTCATTCCAACTGTCTGACACCAGGTGCTGCCACACTGATGCCGCATATTCCAGTGCTGGCTAAAATATTGCTCTGTAGGTCGCCAATATAGCCTCTCTGCAGCTGCCTCATGATCTTCCCCCAAGAGCTCTCAAGATATTAGCTTCGCCTTGTCGACTGTTTGTATCTGTTCCGCGTTTTTGTGGAAGTTCAGCGACGAATCGAGAATAAGACCAAGCAGCTTGGAAAATCTTGCTGCTGGCAAACGGTCACAGTCCCATTTGACTTCTGTGTGCGCATTGTGCTCCTTTGGGTCTGTTGTGAACACTGATACAGAAGACTTGGCAGCAGAGACTATGAGCATCACATATAGAGGGAAAGCTTCAACTCGACAAGATAGGCGTTGATCTTGTTAGTGGCTACTTGCAGGTCACGGTCCTGGCCCATGATGGTGATGTCGTCGGCGTTCATAACAATCTTTATATCCTGTGGAGGCTCGGGTAGATCTTCAAGGTACAGACTGAATAGGGCAGAAGACAACACTCCGCCCTGCGCAACACCGGCTGCTATTGGGATGGTATCGGATACGTGATGGTTTCCTACGATAGGAACGCATGCTTTTCCGATAGCTTGGGAAGGGGAGCGGCTGCGAAAATCTGAATAACTTGCGGCGTGTTCTCATGCGACACGTGCATGTGCTGCTTGGTAGCACAGAAAGGAAGCAGTCACGAATGCATGCGATTTTATCGCAGGTCATGCTGCAAAACAGGAAAATTCATAGCAAGACCACCCGCAGTCGCAGGAGCACGTGCTCCAAAAATTGCTAGTACAACTTCTTGATGCGCGTGCTGAAATTCGGTGCACAATAACAGGACGTGCTCTTCATGCAGCATGCCCGCTCTGCCCCGAAACCGTTTACTGCCCGAGTCTAGAGCATAATCGACATGTAATGAATGCAGCGAATGAGTGAATAAATGTCAATAGTTGGATTTGACCTCTTCCGTTTTAGGTGACAAATAGTAACACGAAATCGATTCCTGATTACGCAAAAACCAACTAAAGTCCCTTAGAGCCTATTAAGAGACGTTTCGAATCTACGTTGCTCTACTTCCTCTAAAATCTGTGCCTATTTACCAGGAGGAGAATACAACCTAATTCGAATAGAAATCGTTGGCTACGCTGAATACACCTCATTGTCAGTCTTTTTTTGTGCCACACATTCAAAAAAAACGTACCTCGTTGTCCACATTGATTTCTATTGGAGACAATCGTGCAGGTGAAGGCGGCGGCTGTGTCTCTTCTGTAACAATGAAGCGAATAAAACAAATAGATGGTAAATACACTACTGCACCCCATAAATCTGAGAACCTTAGAGCTCAGACATTATACCAAGAGATTACCCAAACCAGGGTCAGCAGCTCCTTGTCTCCGGACTAATCCCACGCTGCCCACGCTGGTAGCCCAGTTTCTGAACCTATCAGAAGACCTTCTTTGAGGAAGGGCCCAAAAACGAAAAATTGAGTATAGCAAAACTAGGAATAGTAAAAATTCTTTGGAATTAGGAGTGGGAAGAAGAGAGGAGCTACTTTCTCTCCTCCCCACCCCTAATTTCAGGAAATCTTTATAGTCCTTAATCGATTTTTCGTTTTTGGGACAGAACAGTTAGATAATTTTATGTCTATTTATCGATTTTCAAAGTTTTAAGGTAAATAACGCAAGTTAAAAGGCATTACGCCTACCATAACCTACAGCAACACCAAGTCTGGCGAAGAATAAACCCCAGATTCGGGTTCAGAGCCCTAAATAATCCCCCGTAAAAGTTTTGAGCCAAATCCGAAAATTTTTTCCCCTTCCCCTTTTGTAAAGCAACGAAAATGCCCCGGAAAGTGGCAAGCCTCTCTTGTCCAGTGTCAAACCCTTCCCTATCACTACAGCGTAAACAACCAATATGTGACCCCGCTTGATTATTTTACTGAAGAAAAAAAAACATCTTAGCGCTTATATATTGATGGAGATTTTGCGATATGGGTCAAACCCAACAGGACCTCAAGTAACTAGGGATCGCGGAAATAGATTCCAACCCCCTGCTCTCTTTTTCAGGAAAGGTGAAACGTCCGCTTGACGTGCTGTCGTTCTCTGTGCCAAATTCCTGTCTGCAATTGCGGACTACGGCTACGGACATGATGCGACACGTTAGAATCGTGCTGGGACCACCTGACCCCGGCACGATTCACCTTTCTCCCAGCACGATTATGACGGGTCGCATGGTGCAACAGCCGTAGTCCGCAATCGCGGACCGGAATTTCGCTCAGACTCGGGCATTTGAGGGGTACCAGCCGAGGTGCTTTCGGACGAGGGCGCTGATGCGAGGATACGAATTCGGGGGCGGAATCGTGCTTCGCGCGAGCCGAGGGCGAAAGGGGCTCATCCGAGGGGGTGACGCCATTTTCCTCGTGGGATCTCTTACAAAAAGTGCCGCGCCGTCCTTCAAGCATCGTCGTCCATGCTTCTATTTTTTCTTCTGAGACACCCAGATATGCTTCTCATTCCTTCCGACGCATGAATTTGATTGTTTTTTTACTAGATTGGATGAATAACGGCAGTTTTATGCTTCATGAGATTAGTCGCGTTTTCAACATGAAATGACCAACCCCTGGAATATGGCCAGATACTATATTTTGCGAATGCGAAACTTTCCCAATGTAGTGGGATATCGAGTTTTTGAATATCCAGCTCACATCTGTATCCAATTTTTCGAACTTTTTGGATGTCCGACTGTTCAATTATAGCTTGATTTTATACGACTTTCTGAATGTAGTCGAATATACGACTTTTTGTTTACCTAATTTCCTGAATGTAATACCCTCAGATATTGTCGGAGGAGAAAATATATAATCCTACTCATAGTCGAATAATCTTTATTTTCTACGTTTCCAATCTGAATGCCAAAATTTTTCAGCTTCCACGCATCTCTTCGGCCGACTGAAGCAGAGCGCTTCGAGATCTTTGAGAAGATGCTCGCAATGGGGCAAACATCATGTCATATCTTCATGTTCTGTTTTGCTCCTATATTTCCAGACGTGACGTTCGGACATGTAGCCTAGCTCCCTCGTTTTAAGCCTGTCGAGGTAAGAAGGCTTACCGGGCTTATCACTTCAAAATCTCCTTAACGATATTATATTTTGCCATGACCGACCGCTATGCTGTTTGCTCCGCCCGGACTCATCCGAGCAAGCTAGGCTTCACAAAGTGAAGAAGATGGAAATGGGGAGTACAGATGAATCCCAAATAATGCGTCTACAAAAAATTCCTCCCACACATGACCTTTACCAATTTTAATTCGTCAGATTTCAGCACCATGCGAAACCGGCTCGAAATGTCTCGAATTCTGAAGACGATGCCGACCTATCCAAATTACATGCAGGCGCGGCACCGGATGATGCAAATGCTCCTGCTTTCGATAAAGACGATATGGACCTTTTTGAATCGCGGGAGTACCTGTGATCGTAGTCTCTCGGTGTCGAAAGATTCTTTTCATTTTAGCATCACATAGGATTTCTATGTTTAACGTTTTATAAGTTTCCCTTTAGGATCTCGTGTTCCACATACTTTTATGGTTGTGGACATGTCATATTTATTTCTGTTTAGTCAGGGTTAAGAGGAAACCTGATTGAAAACGAGAACAATTGGCCCACAACCGTGAAAACTGAACGCTTGCATAGCCAATGCTGTGCCGTAGAAACGTTTCTGTCCACTATTCACTCCTTTCTCATCTAATTTGATTTTTCGCGTCCGTTTGAACAGCAGAGCTTATAATTCTGCCTTTTCAACAAGTATTGATTCGTGCGTTAAGCTTTCTTGTACTTGAAAATCCCTGCCTTGCCTGCTACTTTCCCTCCGGTTGTGGACCTGCAGTTCTAGCCCTTCCACCTGAAAACGTCATTCTATGCTTTTTTTTGTGACTTCAAAACATTCAAAAATCTTAATACATCCGCACACTGATTAGGTCCAGTCCGGTTTCCAACCCTAATGATAGTCATGTCCGGTTGTTGGATTCATTTTTCAAAAATTGTTACTAATAAGCATATTACAGCTTCAGCCAAAATTATTTGATTTTGTTAAGGTTTAACGTCAATTCAATAAAGTCATGAAGTCGTTGTTAAATACTATTACTTGAAATTGTAGTGAAAGCATTAAAAAAATGAGTGTTATGATGCAATACTAGTTAAAGTAGTGTACTAGTGGTAATAAAGTATTAGTAATAACAAAATAAGAGGTATGGTAGTGTGATAGTAGTGATAAGGTAATTCTAGAATAACAAAACAATGGTGAAAATATAGTGAAATATAATGAGAACCGTTATTAGTATTATTACGGTTTGAAGTTCCAGCGCTTCACTCGAAAAAGTCCGCGGATCAGCCCCAAAGAGAAGCGGGGGGTAGGTCCGAGGGCGCTGGGGGGCTGCTGCCGAGTTTGGGATGCTCGGATGAGTCCCCGATGGACACTCGGCTGGTGCCCCCCGAATGCCCGAGGAGAACGATAGTAGTTTGTCATTTGAGCAGAACAACTACTCCGCACCCAGAGAAAAAAAAACTCACTACACGATAATTCTCGTGCGGCTCCTTCATGGGAATTCAAACTCGCCCTCATGATATCCGATTATAAAAAAAAAGAAAACAAGCACTTACCAGCTTCCCGCGAACTAGATGGTCGGCATGGATATCCATGAACCTCTTCGCTCACCACATCTTCTATTTCACTGCAAAAAAAAATGATTCATTAGGAAGCTCAACGAACCCAGGATAACTTTGGAAACATAGTGCATCCTCTACTTTAGGAAGCAGCCCTACTGGAAGCAAAATCCACGTAAACCCACCTTAGATCCTCCTCCTCTATTTGAACCAGCTGCTGGGGAATCTCCCTCTTCCTTTCTGTCGATGTGCTATGGCTGGGTGAGACTTCCTCCATGGGAAGCCACCTATAAAAGAGCAAATCACTGAAACACGTGAAGCAATGTCGATTACACACAAATCACGGTCAAATAAGTCCAGGGTTGAGCAGGGCTGCTACCGGTAGCGAGGGGGTCATAAAAATTTCGGGATTTTTTCGAAAAAAAAATGGAAACTTTGGGGGCTCGTTAAATTTTTGGTAAACATTGGGGTTCACATCCAAACCAATTGGAAAGGTAAAATGAGGTAGGAGTAGTAAGTCGCGCATGAATTCCCAACAGTATACGGCTTGGCCAGTGGCCTGTTTCCTCAAAAAAAAAACACGTGTAAATTCAAACCGCGGCTGGCGTGGCGGTTTAAATCTCAATCTCTGAGAATTAAACAGCCGCGCCGGCCGCGGTTTGAATTTGAACGTTTTTTCTTGAGGAAACAGGCCACGGACCCAACTAAAAATGAATATTAGTTTCTGAGGTAAAGAAGGTAGGTCTATTGTTATGTTTTTTAGCCGACGGTAAGCCACGATCTTAGCTGAGAAGTTTTTGTTCATCCCAGGGGGGTCGCAAAAAAATTGGTCAACAGGGGGTCGTAAAAATTTGATCACCGGTAGCAACGGCCCGCTCAACCCCGAGTAAGTCATTCGGAGCTGTATCCGATAATGGAGTGAAACAAGTCGCCGCCTCGCATTCTTATCACACATTGAATACCCGGGATTTTCATGAATAAAAAACGTTCCCGGATTTTTCCCAAGAGGCAGGAACCCCTGAAATCCAATTTTTAAAAGAGCGCGAAATGTTTCGATCCTGTCAATCTCGGATACACTTCCGATCGTTCCTCCGAACCTCAACAGAACTTCGTCCTCTTTGGGGGGGGGGACTTTTGGAAAGAAATTTCTTCATCTTTCTTGCCCCCCCCCCCCTGGGTAAACTTTTCTTGGGAGCAGGGTTTGATGCGAGAAGTGGAGCTAGACAGGGGGGGGGTCTGAGCTACGGAAGGGAGGAGCGGAGGGAGGGGTCTGAGAAAATCGCCAAAAATTTGATCAAATTACGATCCTGGCGGGGGGTCTGAGTAAGACTGGTCCCCTAAACACCTCGTGCAGTACCCTGTTTGAGAGTTTTGGAACAGAAAATTTTCAAACCAAATACACTATTCACCCTACTGACAAACTTAGGAGCGTGTATTGCATTCTAGTCCAATCTTTTCACCCCCCCCACCTGAGATAACAGTTCTTTCGAAAAAAAAAATGCATTCCCATCACTGTACCGTCTCAGAACCTGGTACCGGGCGACCAATCGCTGCTCGTCCGGGTCGCCCGAAATGGTGAATCGGGTCGCGAGGAAATTTGTACATTGTAGATTAGTCGTCCGTAATATACATTCACACGCAAATTCGCTGCACCGGGAAGGCAATTTTCGTCATCCGGGTGGCTGGTAACGATCGAGGGGTTAGAGGGCCGCCCGGAACGGGATCTGGCCCCGATTTTGAGTGTCCCGGTGGCCCGAAATGCAGTTTTTTGCACCGGGAAGGCCGGAACGAAGTTCTGAGGTGGAACAGTAATCGCTTGACAACGATACAAACCAACCTGGAGTCCAGCATGAGTCTCGCTTCCTTTAGAAGAAACGAAGCAGTGGCAATAAACAAGTCATGCTGTCGTTGCGAAGTTTCGCTCTAAAAAAAGGAAATTTGGGCACTTGAAAGAAACAGAATCGTTTCCCGCTAGCCAGTTGTGAACAGACCTTTGATCTGAGTTTACCAAGAATCTAATTTAAAGCAACAACATCCATCATTCCAGCCATACAATTCACTAAAAAGGGAAGGAATATTGGGCGACTCTGCCATTTTTAACGTAAAGACGTCGGCATAGTGGAAAGTCTGCGAGCGAGCGAGCGAATGTGGGCGTGGCCTTAAAAATTCTGCGGCGGAGTCGCAAGCATCCCCGCAGTGTGATTTGGATTAGAGCGCGAATGTTGATGGACTGGAGCGCGGAAGTCAATCATCTATTTTCGTCTCGTTATTTCGCAGGATGGGCCGCAGCTGCCTGAAATTAGTCTAATACAATACCAGGGGTGTGTTTCAAGGTTTCCATGGGCGGAAAATTTGTGTGAAAATCAAACGCAAGACAATGAAATGAGATCTGATTAACAATTAAGCTCCACTGAGATGCCTGCTAACGGGATATTTTACAAATAATAGACTGAAATTTATCCATATTCATTTCATGAGACCTCATATACCATCATTAATTACTATGGTTGGTATAAGATCCTGGAACGCACCCCAGAAAAGAAACTGAAGCTGAAATTAGGCGCAAATTTAGTTGGGGGGGGGCACTCAGGATTTCCCCATAGAAATGAAAAGATTAATCCATGAAAATAAAAAATTCTTTCGTTATTAGATATTTGATAGCGTTGTTATTCGTAATTTCCTAAGAAAATTCATGAAATTAGATCGATTTCTGAGATCAGTATCATCCATTTCTCCTTTAATCCTGAGTGCCAACCCCCAAAATAGTTTAGCACTCTGAAAATATAGCAGAAGGAATGAGAACAAAGGAGAGAGAAAGAGGTCGAAATCGTAGACATTTAAATAGAGGATGGTAATGGAGCACAAGTATTAGCAAAGGAGCGCGAAACATGGCAGCAACTCGCAAAATCGCTTGAAAATCACAATCGTCTCGCAATTTCGCAGCGAGCTTCGCCGCGAAATTGCGATTTCCGCGACGGGCAAGACACTCTGCGCACCCACCTCCGTCGCAGCCTACGCGGTGCGGTCGCGTGCGCGGTCAAACTGCGTAGTGCTCCCCATCCTTCATGATTTCTCGCAAACTCGCTCGCTCGCAGATTTTCCACTCTGCCGACGCCTTAACACTGCCATTATCTGGGCGGGGGTGGGGGAGTAATGTTTCGCAGCAATACTCAGACAGTAGGTGCGGGCGGACCGCTGGCTTTTGGCGGGCGGATCGCCGCTTTAGAGCTTGCCAGCGATCCGCCCGCTGGCTTGATCAACTCTCCCAAGTGCCGCTATCCGCCCGCCAAAACGCAGCGATCCGCCGCGGAGACAACGATAGGCAGCGATTCGCCCACAACTTGCTGGGGTACCGCCCACAGAGGCCTTGACTGCCAGCGGTCAGTCCGCACCTATTTCAGAAGCTATAGCCTTTCCCGATCATTTCTAGCCGGACCAAGTGATGCTCCTCAGGCTTTTCATTTCGGAATCTCCTTATCACCGTTATGCTCTGCCATGAACGGATGCTCCCCTGCCCAATTCGTTCGGACTCACTAGGGGACTGCTTCAAAATTCCTGTGGAGATTTGAAAAACCATGCTGTCATTGTTGTAGGTCTGTGACAGTACATAAACTATCCGTGCTTGAAATTCCCTGATTGGCTACGGTGATTCTAATAAAATTTCCATTGCTTAAAAAAAGGTAAGGGGCATCAGGGAATTTTCGAGGCGTTCAGAGAAAAATTTCATGGATTCGGCTCAAAACTTTATATTAGGGGTTACTTAGAGCGCTGAACCCGAATCTGGTGTCTATTCCACACCAGACGTAGGGTTAATGTAGGTTAAGGTAAGAATAATGCTTTTTAACTGACGTTACTTACCTCAAAACTTTAAAAATCGAAAAATGGACCTCAATTTCGTGTTCAGCGTCCCAAATAACACCCCCAGTGAAATTCTGAGTCAAATCTGAGACTTTGAACGAGCTACAATATGCTACCGTAATCTATCAAAAATCGATAAACGAGTTGCAGATTTGCGTTACGCTTTCGGCAGAGTGGCAAAGGTGCGAGCGAGCGAGGGGTGGGGAGCGCTACGCAATTGACAGCGCACTCGGCCGCTTTGTTTAGCACTCCCCATCCCTCATCATTGCTCTCTCGCTCGCCTTTGCCACTATGCCGAAGGCTTTAGGCAGGTCAAGTAGCTCTATGTACACGTTTTGAGGCAATTTGGCAGTAGCATTCTCGTAATCGTCAAAAGCCGCGTTTTGCGAGCGAAATTTACCCCATTTTGAAGCTTCGGACAAAATCAGATGGAATTCTTCAAATATTGACAAATGGGAGTCAGATTCGTGATCAGCACATAAAACGACCCCTGGAAACAGTTTTAGGCTCAATCCGAGACATTTTTTTTTCCAACATTCTGAAACTTGCCATTCATGTACCCCTTTTCTCTTAGCAAAACTATGAAATACCCACTTCTAGGAATTCCCTGTAAATCTCTGAAGCATGTAGGGGTTTTGGAAAATGGACTATCAATACTGTGTCCCATACCTACAACTCTCAACACATAATTTTATAAAAGCCCACCGGAAATGTAAGGCAAGCCCTAGTAAGAGCTTATTCCTTAACACCAGAGCCGTAGGTTCTTTTTATAATGCGTCGCTTGGCGAGCACCCGTCGACTTTGCAATATCCGACATTCTGGGTATCTCAAACATTCACATGGGGCAAGAGTCAATGCTTTGTATATGATTTTCCGTCACACATGGCCAATTTCATGTTTTAGTGAGCTACACACTTTAGTTCTATAATAATTTTCCACAAAAGTCTATGGTCTGATAATATGAAGAGTAGGCAGAAATGCAATCTCTATTTGAATTAGATCCAAAAGTCATCGCCACAGCAGCGCAAGCGAAAATAGAATAAACTCCCTTAGCTAATCACTATTCGTGAAAATGTTTAAAGTCATGTATCGTCATTTGTTTAGTCATGCACGCAATCTGAATAGCAACTTGACGGGGAGAAAAACCACAAAATCAATCACCCGCGGACAGGAACCCAATGCTAGACTCGAGGTGCGATGCTACGCATAAGTTGCGCCACTGATAGAGTTTAGAGAAAGGTGAGTACGAGAAAACCGCTACGAGAACAAAAAAAAAGGAAGGGACGTCACAGACTCGAATACAGCGTCAGTCACAGACCTTGCTTTTCCAACGGGTCACAAAACGGATCCGAGTTTCAAATGGAATTATAAGGCACTTACAAGGTGATTGAGTCGAATAATTCAAGAAGAAAAAAAAACGACTTCTCCGCTCGATTGGGCGAAAAATTGTAAAAAACTAATTTAATAAGTCAAAGGGCGACCAACCTGCATTTGGCTAGTAGATGGTTCATCGACTGACCCACTATGGGTTCTCCTTCGCTGTGGCATTGCAACGGAAGGCTAGCGGAGCCACTTAAAGAGAACCGTTGGTGAGGGAACAACACGGAGAAGAGCGTACAGAAACACGAAATCGAGACGACAGTGTCTATGAAATCTTTCAGACATGGTGGGAAGAGAATCCATGTATGAACCAATTCCACGCACGCACGCACCAAGCACGAAGGCTCTCTGCACTGACTAGAAAACAATTGGGTTGGCAAGTACTCAGAGAAACTCACGGCCCGTCCGCGGCAGAAGATGAGCTCTCCGGAAGGTACGCGGGGCTTGACGGCTGATCCGCGGCACAACTGATAGCGGGTTCGTCGAACGGCTCATCCGCGACGCTGATTGTTCTCGATGGGGGTGGTTCCGGTGCGCACCTGCAGTTGAACGACTTCCACCTCAACATCTCACCCATTCTCAGAGAAACTCACGGCCCGTCCGCGGCGCTTTTGCAGGATCGTCCGCGACCGACGACCGGGCGATCCTTCCCCGAAGCCGGTAAAACGCCGCGGATCGTCCTGAGAGCAGGGTTGAGCAGGCCGTTGCGCCAGTTTTCGGCGGAGCTACGACCCCCCTCGCTGACCAAACTTTTACGGTCCCCCTGTCAAGATGAAAAATCGCTTAAGCTCATTCTGAGTGACAAATTTGGAAAAATTTCAAACTTGTGGTAACGAAGAACCTTATTTCAACTTACCAAATTTTCGGAGAAGAAAAGACATTTCAACCCCAAGAAATTTCAACGAGCCCTCCCGAAAATTTAGGTTTTTTTTTTCAGGAATTTTCTAAAATTTTTACGACCCCCGTTGCGCCGTGCCGCAACGGCGCTCAACTCTGCCTGAGAGCCGCCGCGGACCTCCCTCTTCTGCAATTTAACGTCAAAAAGCGTGTCTCGTCCGCAACTACACAAAAAGAACGCCTTCACAATATTTCCGCCGAGGTCTGCGGTGAAGAACCACCCTACCTGCGGAGGGCGGCAAAAACCGCCCCCAGCCGTGAGGATCTTTTATCCCCCAGCGGTCAAAAATATGCTGGCATCCGGAACGTGACTCAAAGTCACCTTCCGCGGCCGGCATCCGAATGAGGATTCGAGTGAGATGAGGCGCCTTTTATACCGGTTGTGCATGTGATAAACACATTAAGACATGATCATTCGACTTACCATGTTTTTTCCTGTGTGCCACTGCAGCCATGCCTGCGGTCAAGTGAGATGTGAATGGGTGAGATGTGGGGGTGGAAGTCGTTCAACTTCGGGTGCGCCCCGGAACCACCCATCGAGAACAATCAGCGCCGCGAATCAGCCGTTTGATCAACCCGCTATCAGGTGTGCCGCGGATCAGCCGAGTAGCGCTGCGAACCGTCCGGAGAGCTCATCTTCCGCCGCAGATGGGCCGTGAGTTTCTCTGAGTGGTTCAGTCTTTTCGCTGATAAAAAAACAGGGGTGCGTTCCAAGAACATTCCCATGGCAAAACGCGTCCATGGAATCGTAGCCACGGCCCCGTGGGAGCAATTTTCAGTTACAATTTGCATCCATGGAAACCAAATTTGTCCATGGGAAGGTTGTTTTTCCTCTCACAGCGTCTTGGAAACGTTCTTGGAACGCACCCCAGGGCAGCGCTCCAAGAATGTTCCCACGATACCGAGGGAGGGCAAATAGCCTTTCCACGGCTGGACTTGTTTCCCATGGCCACGAGTAGAAACTGATAATTGCTTCCACGTCGCCGTGTCTACGTTTCCATGAAAAACTTTAGTCCTGGGAACGTTCTTGGAACGCAACTCAGGGGTGCGTTCCAAGAACATTCCCATGGCAAAACCCGTCCATGGAAACGAAGCCGCGGCCACGTGGAAGCAAATTTGTCAATGGGGAGATTGTTTTGCCTCCCACAGCGTCTTCGTAACGTTCTTGGAATGCACCCCAGATGTTTTATGAAGCTACCTGAAAGACTCGAACGCTAACGCCGGACAGGGAACGAAATTCTCACGCCGTAAAATAGCGTGTTCAACCGCGTTCGTTGCGGACACTACAACTCATTTTACGACTACGAGAAAAATATGCGCTATCCGATGATAGAAGTTGGACTTTTCGTCTCATGTAAGACGAAGAAAGTGGAGTCTTAAGCCCATTGGATGTCTTTGGGCGATTCAACAGAATGTAATCATAATTTTTAGGAATTACATGTTGCAGATTATTAATATAGCTTCTATTCGCGTCTTACTCAAATGACACGATTTCTTTGGTGACCGTTTGCAGTGTGTTCGAAAACCTGTTGTTTCACATGTAGGAGCTCCGATAAGCTCCATATTTAAGACCTGAATTAGCATCAAATTACAAATAAGACTTTCACGCAGCATTATAAGGGTATAAATTGCCGTCAAAAACACTCGGTAAAAAGAGCCTCGCTTGAGCCATCCTCCAAAAAAGGAACCGCAATTTTTTTCTCTTCGATCTGATACTTAGGGTCAGACTTGAACCCAAGGCCCAATTTTGTGAGGAAGATTCACCTCCTATGCCCTCAAACTTTCTTAATTTTGGATGGTGAGGGAAACCTCGGTTAGGTGCGGAGTTTCAGTGAGTGTCAAAACTAACCAGTCCTCCGTAACGTATGTCATCCATCCTGTATGAAAGAAAAATCCACCCCATAAACAAGCAAAATATGCATTAACGCTTTTACACGCGCAGTCGTTAAATGAGTTGTAGTGCCCGCAACCAACGCGGTCGAACACGCTATTTTACGACGTGAGAATTTGGTTCCCTGTCCGACGTTAGCGTTCGAGTACCTGAAAGACGGCAAAAGGTCATTACTAAAAATAGGCAATACATTAAATAATTAAGTTATTTCGTTCCATGAAAAAATTCTTTAATTATCTTTAAAAAATCCGCAATTATTTAGTTGAAAATCCAATATATAGAAGTCCAACGATGATTCTGGATTACTGTGTGATTGGTTTTTGGGTGCAAAACTAGTTGGGGGGGGGACCCAAGACTTACTCATCGACGTGCATAGATTCATCCATGGGAATGAGAATTTCTTTCGTTATCAGATATGTGATAACGTTATCACTCTCAATTTCCTGAAAATTCCATGAAATTTGATAGATTTCTGAAAGCAGAATCATTCATTTCTCACTTGAATTCTGAGTGCCCCCCCCCCCCGACTTGTTTTGCACCGATTTTTGTAATGTTTGTTAGTTTTTTGAATTGTGTGAATTAGCACGAGTTCACTCGTGTATGGTAAACTTAAAAAGATACTTCCTCCGGTATTCAGCTCATTCATTCGTTCTTTTTTTTTTCTCCCAAAGCATAATTTCCATTTTTTATGAACCTCTTCTTTCGTTTCAAAGCCGCTAATAGTCAACATTTTGAAACAAAAACGAATAATCAACAAAAATTGAAAACTGCACGGATACACGGCTACATAAAAAGAAAAAGAATGCCATTACACGAAAAAAAAATCTCAGGAAATTTCTCGAGCGATTCCTTTTTTTCCCGACAAAATCACCTACCACAGCGTAAACACGAAAATGACTTCCGAATTCACAAACTCCCCTCCCTAAATAAAAACACAAGGAAAAGCGAAAAATCTTACAACTTTCAAAAAACGGCTACGGAAAGCCTAGCCGCAGGGCTGCGTTTCGAGAAATGATGACGTAGGCGAGCCGGGGTGGGCGCGACGCGGTCGCGGCACGTTTGCGGGAATTCAAATCATCGCTGAGACGCAATTGCACTTACGCCTGCTATACCGTACGCTGTAAATCCTGCTGAACTGCTCGGAACCGCTGAAACTGAAGGGATGTGTGGCAAAGGATTTTGAGAAGTCGGCAAACGGTAATAGGCAAAGTTTAGCCAAGAAGGGCCGACAAGCGGCAAAAGTAAACAAACTACGCCTCAAGACGATATAATTGCTTCAAAACTGAAACAAAAATAGTGTTTATCTTGGTACACTTCTTCCTACCCTTTCCTTTCAATGTTTACAGAACTTCGAAGCATCAAATTATCAAGAACACTATAGTAAGCAGAAGCCTGACGGGCCCTGAACTTAAAAAAAATCAAATCGCCTTCAGTGATCGTTTGTCATTCCTACATGTGAAATAACGAAAAAGTTCTGATATCGTCGTTTAATTGTTGGCTGCTTGAAAGCGTATGATGCCAGCGCCTGAGGGCAGCGTAAAGAACCGCAAATGTGGTTGAGTTATGGTTAGGTCCGTGGCTTGATTCCTCAAAAAAAACATTTAGATTCAAGCCGCGGCTGTTTAAATCTGACCAGCGGCTGGCTGATAGGTACCAGCCAGCCGCCGCTGAGATTTAAATCGCCGCGGCTTGAATTTAAATGATTTTTTTGAGAAAGCAAGCCACGGACGTAACTATACCGAGCTGATAGACCCTATTTGTCTGTGTGACAACGCTTACGCATTTCGAACGCCAAAGGCGAGCTGAAATTATTGTATATGAGCATTCTTTCTCAGAAAAATCAAAACAAGTTATCTGTAATATGAGTGAAACTTTCTTGAATGTCTCAAGTAACTTACATTTATATTACATGTAACATACATTTATATTACATGTAAGTTGTGGTCAGGTCCGTGGCTTGTTTCCTCAAGAAAAAAGTCAAACTGTGGCTGGCGCGGCGGTTTAATTCTAACCAGCGGCTGGCTGATAATTAACAGCCAGCCTTCACCGAGATTTAAACAGCCGCGCCAGCCGCGTTAGAATTTGAATGTTTTTTCTTGAGGGAACAAGCCACGGACCTAGGTATAAACTTATGTCACATGTAACTTACATTTATATATTCACCGTGGGTGGCTATCACGCCACGCAGACCACACACGACGCAGAAAATGCGTCCGCAAGCATCTCAGACCACACGCTAAGCGAAAAACGCTGTGCGTGGCCTTCCCTGCTAGTGGTCGGTGATGTACCTCAAACTTAGGTAAAACAACAGCAACACCTATGCCAAGCGTGACCACGACGGTGCGTCGAACACTTTCAGGAAAATGTCTTCTTGACCGACTCAATTTACTTGTGACTTATCCTGCGCGGTTACATGTAACATATCGGAGACGCACTGCTGCACGCAGTTTATAACAAATGTGTTCGCTCCAACACATGGGAGAGAACGCAAAGTATCAGTGCGATTACTCTTTGATTTGTGAACAATTTTAAGTTCCGAAAATCGTTTTGCTTGAGAGGATGCAAAGAAAAGAGGAGGCCATAGAAAGGGTTCAAGAACGCGCACTTGTCGGAGGTTTTAGATTTGAAACCGTGCCACCGTACATGGGAAGCTTGCCGTATCTGCGTTAAGGCACGTTTTTAAAAGTTGCCAGTGTATAAATGTGATTTGACCATGTCGATGATTCGAAGATCGGTTAGGACAACCGAGGCGCCAGAAGTCTATCAATCTTTCCATCAGTAACCCTAAATCTCCTTAGCCGAGATTTTCCTGACAATATCGATCAATATCCATTACTGCCATTCTTTCACATGTGCCACTATCTTGCATAGAGTTAACGTGTTCAGTCTATTCTAGTGAATGGATGGGGCTACGACGGTAGATCGCCGCGCGCGAGCGAAATCCCGTTGACCGGTGATGCCGCCAGCGCCGCACGGCAAGCCGCAATGATCGCGCCTGGTCCACTCATTAGACTACATTCAATACGGAGACCTTAGCTGCAGCGTGGTTTGCGACTTAAATTATATGAACTATACAGCTTTGCGTCCCAGATCACGAACAAATGTACATCGAAGTTTGTGACACTACTTTTTGCCGAAATTTGTCGGAGAAATAGGCAAAAACCCGACAAACGACAATTGCCGCACACCCCTGTTCCCAACGCTCCTTCACTGGCAGTATGGTGGCCTCGGCATGAATATGCTTAATTGTAGAGCTTTTGCGCAGCCAATGGCAATCCGAGGTACTACAGCGTTCTGAGCGTGCTGCATCTTGGACCAGGAGCTGTCCGACACCATGTGTTGCCAAGTGGGTGCAGCACACTTCAATTGAGGCTGTAAAATTGCTCCATAAGTCTTCAAGATTGTATCCCTGCAACAACCCCAGGATGTTCATCCTAAAGCGCTCAGAACGTTCAGCTTTGCTTTGACGACTACTTGCCTTGGGAATTTGCAACTTGCGGCTGGTCACCTTCCCCCTTAGCATAATGAAGGACGCTGTGTTCACTAGGGTCTACTATTTGACACACTCATACATTCTGGCGTTTCTAACGCGCACTGAACCGTCCCATTTCGACCTGTGCGGGGCAAACGGCAGGCTTCCGGCATGGCCATTCCGGTCTGCGTTCAGCGCCTGCCAGACCTCGGACTCCGCCGTTTGGCTGGCGATGACATCACTGCTGCAGAGAGGCTCGGTGTTGCGTTCGTACACGATCTGACAGGGCATGAACTCGTTTGATCTGCCAAATCACGTTATCGATGACTCCACAATTGACCAGGCCCATACCAGCAGCAGAGCACGCATATAAGGGGCCTTATCCCAGAGAGAGCGCAGTCGGCCTTTCGGGGCCGCTCCTGGAAAGTGGCTACCTCAGACAAAAACAGCCCACTTCCCGCCGGCCAAGTCGGGCTAGTCGACTTCGCGCGGCTCCAATTTTGTGGGCGTGGCACGGCGCCCCACTTTCCGCGAAGAGAGAGGCTTCCTGTCTTCCCGTGGAGTACCGGCCGGCAGTCGGCTATTGATGGGGGTCATCGAACACTCACTCATCGATTCCCGTATTGGAATCATCATTGCACCACATACTAGAGTGGAGCCAATGAACGACTGCTGAGCAGAGAACGCTGTGTTGAGACTCTTTCCAAAACCCGCGCTGTGTGCGACGCTGGCCTTGGGCAGGTGAGCCACTGAGGACCAGTGGGTGTAGGAAGCTTCCCCGTATAAGCTCACCCCTTACTTGTTAAGAGCAGTTCAAGATGAAATCCCCAGAAGCGGATTTTTGAAGTTTTGTAATAACAGACCTTTACTTAAAGGGTGATTTTTAAATGTGCCGCGAACTGTTTTAGAATTGTCGTCTGTCAGTTACCAGATTACACGTAAAGCGGTGGAAGAAGGGCGGCAGAGTACTTGCTCACTGTGTACGAGCAGTCAACGAAACGGCGCTGCCGACTGCCCGCGACCGATCTATTGGTTTTCCGCGCGAAAGGATACGGGACGTCGGCTAGTGGTACCGCCGGAAGTGGAATGTCTCTATCTGAGTACGAGACACCCTCTGGACGATTTTTGACCGCTGAGGGGTCTCCCCCACGGTCCCCGCCGAGGGAAGCTCTCTCGCGGTCGACCGTGGCGCGGATAATGACCCTGTCGCGGACCGCTGTGGGGGTGACACACTCACGCGGGCCGCGACATGGACCGTGTGCTTGTTGGGGGAGACCCGCTCCTATTGAAATGATGGGACGCCGCCCCTACCGCCACGTGCTTCTATAATAGGACGACGACCTCCTTTGCCGTTGTAAATCTAATCTAGCATGGAACCGAACATGATCGAAACCTGCAAACGGCAGTGAATCGCCGGATATAGCGGGGCAAACGGCGGATATGAGGCACCTGCTTTGCCCATTTCTTCGTTTCTAACGGGAGCGGTTCAGATTACGACCCGCGTTTGCTGCGCGCTACAAACCCCACAATGCCTGAGCAGGTACCCCGATTTTTGCAGTTCTGAACTTCGCGTGTTTGGTGGACAAGCGTTGAATGCCAATCTAAGCAGCATCCTCGAAAGCCCTTGGCTCAAAATTTCACGAAAATACATCAACTAGTAGGAAAATAGCAACGGAAATTTGCAAAAATGACCGTTGAAAAATTATATGACATACTGTGCTTATCTGGGTCAAATTCCGGTCCGCAATTGCGTCTCGACACGCTTTGCAGCCGCACGCGCTCGAGTCAGTCGGGTTTCCAGCGCCAAAGCCGACTCGATGTGGCTTTTCTATACAATTTTCTCCAATTTTTCTCGGTTTTCAGTTTCCGAACCTACCTAGAGTCAGCAGATCGGCGGCTGCGGCGCTGGAAGCTCTTCTGACTCGGGAGCGTGCGGCCGCAAAGCGTGACGAGACGCAATTGCGGACCGGAATTCGGCCCAGATAAGCACAGTAGCTGACGTTCCCACAATGAATTTTGTACTACACCCTCTGTATCAGTTCATTTTCGGTAAACAGCATCAGAAACTACAAGTTTAGTCTTCGAAATCGTCTAGACGCACAATCAAGCCGAAAACTCTGCTTGGCATGCTCCAACCACACGCGTCGTGAAGGCCCCCCCCCCTCCCCTCAGTCTGCGCCCATTCGCTTTGAACTGCTAGTTTAAAGGCACGGGACACCGAAGAAATATTTTTTCAGATTTTGTGCTTATCTAGGAGAGCATCAGTCGCTGACCTCAACCCTATTCCTGGGATCATCGGGGACCACCTCTGAACGAAGTTATAGCTTTTTGAAATTTTTATTTTCACTATAAGGGTGAAGATTTGGTGGACGAGTCGTCTCGGACCTGTCTTTCTCTTCACTCGCAGCCATTGCGCGAAAGCCAACCAGGGTGAGGAGACAGACCGGCGAGAGAGTGAGGATCGAAACGCGGTTGATATCGTCAATTCATGTAGCCGCAATTGAGTTGGAAAATCAAAGAAGAGGGCGTGGCCCGGATAGTGACTGTACGGGACGAGTTCGTGGTGTTCGCCTATATCTCGCTCATTTGGAGGACACGAAATCTCGCCCTTGGCAGGTGTTATCCATACACGAGAGGTTTACGGCACAATTACACTTAGGTCCTTGGCTTGTTTCCTCAAGAAAAAAAAACGTTTAAATCTCACAACCGGCTGGCGTGGGCGGTTTAAATCTCACAGGCGACCGGCGGAATGGTAAGCTGATCAGCTGTGCTCTTCTCTCGACATGAATCGATCAGAGGGCCGGAGCACGCGGCCGTCCTCGCCAGCCGCAGGATAGATTTAAATGTTTTTTTTGACGAAACAAGCCACGGACCTAACTATACATGAAAATGGCAAAATTCATGTCTGGGAGTGTCCCGCGCTTTGGAATTAAGCCACGCGCTCGTCGTCTCTTCTCCGAGTGTACACTCAACGCCCGAAAAACCTCATACGCTCTCCATTGAACTGCGATCTGGCGAACCGACCGGCCATTCTGTAGAATTCGTATCCCTCAAAGACCTATTTTTTCCAGTTGGGAGAAAGTTCAATCTGCACGGGCTTGATGGATTCACTAAGCGTTGGAGAGATTTACAAACGGTCTCGAGAGGATTTTCGGAAGGAAAGGTCTTATGTTTTGGGTCCGAATCAGGTGGTGTGGTGAGCTGGACCACGTGCTTGCACCATGACATATGAACTCCACAGGTTTAGGGAGTGAAACGAACACTATAACATGGTGTAAGCCAGCAAAGTCGAACCTTTTTTTTTGCTTTATGGTCGGTTACTGGATGATGAAGGCATTATAGATCCTCAGTAAATTTGTTAAAATGCGAAAATTGCCCGATCGAAAAAAAAATTCGCGAACCCAATTTAGTACTTTGATCTAGCCTTTACAAGGTGCGAATGTTCTATGAACTTACACAACTCTCGATAGGAAGAAGAGAATGGAGAGCGAAATTTCGGAGCTCAAGAATCTGAACCCCTTTATTTCAGAGAGAGTTGAACATTTGAATGGGTACTACACGTGATCGGACTCTGAGAGAATCTTTCGCGCTAGTACCGTGATGCTCCCGTGATCCGCGATGGTACCGTGTTCGTCTCCCCTAGTCCCGCGATCCGCGTTCGTTCCGCAATAGTTACCCAATTGACTCATTCTCGTTCTCGTACCGTGATGGTACCGCGATCGCTGAGAGGTTTACCGCGCTAGTACTGTGGTGCACTCGCGATCCGCGATGGTACCGTGATTGTCTCCCCCCGGTTCCGCGTTCTCATGATGTGCAGATTTGTAAAGCAGCGCGAAATACGGCACGGGCAATACCTTCTAGCTTCGTGCCGACCTGATAGGCAACACTCGCTCGGATGAATCATCGAGAGGGCAAGAATGCGGTACGATCAGGGGTGGAGGGTGGCAAGATCTCGCGACCGTCCCGCTATAGTTCCGGGCTCGGTTCATCGCGGTTCCTCGATGTAACAACCCGAATACGTTTATAGACACGATTTGCTCTCAGGTTGAAGCTGGTAGAATCTCGCGATCGTTCCGCGACAGCCCCTGGCTCGATTCCTCGCGGTTCCGCGGTGGAGCACGGCGGGAGCATCGATGAACGAACGCGGTACGCTCTCGGTTTGAGACTGGCAGATTCTCGCGATCGTTCCGCGATAGCCTCATGCTAGTATCCTCATGGCTCCTACCAGCAACCGAGGGGATTCTATCCGTGAACGATCGCGGGGATTCTCTCAGAGGACCACATATGGACCTGGGGAATCCCGCTGACCTACACTTGGTGCCAGACTTCCCTTACAGCTTGCAATCAGGACACTGATATATTCCTACCGCCGGCTTCCACAAAGGATTTCCAGATTAAACTCGAAGCGGTCATGTAGCAATTTGACAGGTCTGCAATAGATATATTGGGTTAGCAACTAAATAATTGCGGATTTTTTCAGAAAATATAAGACATTTTTACCATGGAACGAAATAACTTTATTCTGTATAAAATCAACATTTTGAGCAATGACCTTGTGCCATCTTTCAGGCAGCGTCATAATTCCACGTTCATAAAACTTCTGGTTTTTATCAGCAAAAAAACTTAACCAGGTACGAATTGACATCATTACCATTATTGAAATTTTTCACCATTAAAGAATATTGCGAAAATCGAAATAAAAAGCCAATCAGATGGTGAAAGGTCAGTACTATATGGTGGATGTGGCAAAACATCCCAACCAAGCGACGAATTGACAAATCGAAAGTGTTGTATTTCATCTTGACAATGCAAGGCCACACACATCTTTAGTCATTCGGCAAAAATTACTGGAGCTTGGTTGGGATGTTTTGCCACATCAACCATATAGCCCTGACCTTGCACCATCTGATTACTTTTTATTTCGATCCTTACAAAACTCCTTGTATGGTAAGAATTTCAATAACGATATGATGTCAAATCGTACCTGGTTCAGTTTTTTGCCAATAAAAACCAGAAGTTTTATGAACGCGAAATTATGATGCTGCCTGAAAGACGGCAAAAGGTCATTGCTCACAATGGGCAATACATTACAGAATAAAGTTATTTGGTTCCATGAAAAAGTTGTCTTTTATTTTCTAAAAAAATCCGCAATTACCTAGTTGCCAACCCAATATAAAAGTGGCCTTAATCTGCCTGCTCCATAAAGCATCCCTACACGGATTGACCGTTTCACATTTTCAACGAATACCCTCAAATAAAAGCTGCTCGAGAGAGCAGCTTAGCAGCCCAACACAGCGGTCATCCCAAAATTAAGATTCCTGCCTTTTCGACTTCTAGGTACCAAAACGTTCGGAAAATTCAGCAACTTCCCATGTATGTAGCGTTGAGCAGATATGAACCCAAGAAATCTTTGGTTTGAAAAACACAATCCAAAAGTTTCAGCTAGATAAGGATACAGCCCTACTAGAAAAGTAGTTCCTGTGATACCGCTCACAAGTCCCTGCTGACGAACTCAATAATACCCAAAAAAATCAATGATTAACACCATAAACATTATCAGTATTATTACAACACATATCTCGCTATAAATAAATACTAAGAAAAATTGCACATTGGTTTTAAATTAAATCACAGCATGATGGGGTAGATATCTGAATCCATCTCCGTCTCTGACGAGAACAAAATGGGATAAACAGACTAGTAAAATGTTACCAATGAAAGAACAGTACAGATTGAAATGCGAAAGGTAGTATTATTTTGAAGGCAGTGTCCCCGATGAAAACAGTTTTCGAGTTTTCACCTAAAATGGAATCATCCGGAGCCTATTGCAAAACTGATGCCGAAAAACGGCTCAAAACGAGCAGTAAACAGCCTTCCCTATACGGACCCCTATACAATGAATAAGGCACGCTCTACCCGAGCACTTCTTCAACGCAATGTACTGTCATTCTCTGGGCCAAATTCCGGTCTGCATTTGCGGACTACGGCTATTGCTTCATGCGACATGTGATAATCGCGCTGGGAATAGGGTGAATCGTGCCGGGACCAAGTGTTCCCACCACGATTAACACGTGTCCCATGATGCAAAAGCCGTAGTCCGCAATTGGGGACCGGAATTTGGTTTGGAGAACGATAGTACCTCGGCTCTCCCTACTTCCGATGAAAATCCTAAAGCTGTTTTCATCGCGAACAATGTCTCAAATCAACAACACCTGGACTACAAAACACTAGCTGGGGTGCTTGTGAGACTTTTTCGACATCTTGCTATCGACAGCATCCATAATGAGTCCTGAGAACACGATGAAGGTCGCCCACTTCTGCCGCTCCAACAACGGATGATTCATGAACACGACGGAGATGATAATTGTAAACAATTTCCGAGTGGTCGTGATCACTGAACATGTCAGCGGAGAGAACTCGCTGATGGTCTTGAAGATGAAGTACTGAAATCGAAAAATTTTAGTTAAAAAAAGAGAATCTCGGACATATCACGGGGAAAGGTTAGACTCATCTAGGCCCCCTGAAACTATAAGAAGCAGCCGGTTCAAGCAATGCGCATCTCCAGATCTAGATTTCCAGATCCAGATCAGATCATTTCCAGATCATTTCCAGATCAATCTTCGAGCGGAGATGTTGAATATGAAAATGACATCTGCCTACATGGACTCTTTCGAAAAGGTATGGATGTCTTCAAACTTGAAAGCGGATCTAATTTCTAGAGCATTCTGGGTAACTGTTCTAAATTTGACTCAGAACTTCACCAAAAAAAATCGTATGGCAATCGCAAGAACTGTGGCGAAAAAAAGAAAATTCCGACAAAGGACCTAAAATCCCGAATGTTCTGGTCATAAAGGGGATGGTACCGTACCTTTGCTGAGCCCCTATAAAACGGTCGGCTTGACTCTGTTCTGGGTTTCATAGTGGGTTAGGCGTGAATAACTATTCGGTTGATGCATAATTATGGAACGTTTTTATTAACGCATTTTCTTTAGTAAAATTGGCGTTTTGTCCTCAATATTTATATAAAAATAATCCTCGAAATTAAGTTTAAAAACGCGTCTTGGAAATCATACTCACACTCGCCATATTATGCTCTACCACTACGAGAAGGGATGGACCGCAGCCCAGTCATTTCGCGACCTCAACGAACTCTCTGGCGAAGGAACTATTACTGATAGTGCAGTACGGAAAAGGTTTATTCGGTTTAAATCAGGTGACACTAGCTTGGAGGATAAAAAAGGAAGAGGTGGGCCATTGGATTCTGATGATCAAGCACTTCTGACAGCCGTGGAAGAGGACGAAAGCCTGACAACGCGAATGTTGGCTGAAGACTTTAATGTCAATCAATCAACGACCGTTCGACGCCTGAAGAAGCTTGGAAAGGTATGGAAATTGGCTGGATGGGTGCCCCACGAGCTCTCCGACAACAACAAAGCTGAACGCGTTCGAATTTTCACCGATTTACTGCAGCGAAACGAACAAACACCATTTTTGAAGAATCTTGTCACTGGGGATGAGTCATGGCTTCTCTTCAAAAACGATAAAAGAAAGAAGATCTGCGGTACGCCACGTGTTTTCCCCAAAGGAATACCATAAGACGTGCACTGTAATAAGGATATGTGGTGTGTGTGGTGGGACAGAAGCGGAATCATTCATTGGGAAATCATTTCAAATGACATTTGTTAGATGAAAGTAAACAATGGGGAATCCCTGACAAAAATGGCAAGCGGCAAATCAATATCAACGTCTATCTGACTCAGCTTGATCGCCTCAACGCTGCAATGAAGGCGAAAGGACCGTGCGAAAAAACCACAACGTGTTCAATCAGGATAACGCCCGTACACATGTTGAGCGCCGTGTGATCGAATATATCGCCAATAAGGGAATGTAATAAACATGTACATATACCAGGTGATTTTCTCAACCTCACCATGTTTTAAATACATTTCGACCGGGCTGGTTACACCAGGGGCCGAATTCATCAACGCATGGATTTGGGTCGCGGTAAAGGCGCCGGCACTCTTGATGATTACCCTGTGCAAGCGGGAGATAGCTAACCAGTCGTGCCCACTTCTAACCCAGCTAAGAGGCAGGGGCAAGTGAGGTACTGCTTGGCTACGAGACGGTCTGCCGTTGCGGGTAATCATCGAAAGTGCGGACGCCTTTACCGCTACCATAACCCACGCGTTGATGAAATAGGCCCCAGGTCACGGCGGGTAACCATTGCACTTTGCACCAACTATGGCCGGGGCCTGAGGGGCCATTCAATGTCTACCAACCTGTCCTCCACAGCTTGAAGCTGCCACGAAGCATAATTCGAATAACACGTATGGATGTCGTTGAACAAACCCAATAAACTCGAAAAGCTCACCAGTAACGAAAAGCCTGAAAATTAAAAAGTAATCATTCATGTTCATGAAAAAATAGCGTTGAGAACTCTGAGAACGATGACCTACCCGATCATGAGATAAATGGTGGAGAATAAATTCATAAAGAACATCATACTCAACGAGCTACGCCTGTAACTCTTATTGATTGTATCCTGTATCGATGTTGTAGTTCCGTCCAAAGTTAACGACAACAGCTAAAACGAATGCAATTATTCGAATAAAAGTTAAAATTTGCATTTAAAAGTTGGAGCGTACACGATATTTTTTTCGCAGGCAAAGTCCGGACAACTTTTTACAGCACCAAATTCTGTGTTTCCCAATTTAACTAGCCGAGCCTTGTTTTGAGAGCTATAAGTTCACCCAATTGAAGAAAATCGTACCCCTGTAGTTTTTATGGAATCGCTGAGCTTGATAGGGGACGCGCAATCAGACCAATCAGTCTTCTCTCACCTATTGCCAACGTTGCTGGAAAATTGGTTGGGGAGGAGCATGCCGAACATAACAGCATACAAAGGCATGGCATGGTTTCCGTAAGCAACATTCCACCACTACGACCTTGCTGGAAATCGTGAGCTATGTCCTGGACGGCTTCAATGCCAGGAAACCTCAGCGAACCGTAGGTGTAGCCCTCGACCTAACGAAGGCTTTTGACACTGTAAACTTGGGCATTTTGTCGGAGAGCCTGTTAAGGACTACCATTTCGCCCTGGCAGAAGCGGTGGATAACCGCATTCACCAAAGGACGTCGGGCAAATGTGCTATTTCAAGGACACGTCTCCAACAGCATCCCTATTGCCGCCGGCGTACCTCAAGGAGGAGTTCTATCGCCTGCTCTTTTCACTCTGTATATTGAAGATCTGCCCGTTCCCCATCAAGACATCAAGGTCGTTGCATATGCGGATGATATCACTATTCTATGCCAGGATCGCGACATAAATGTAGCTGCCAGTAAGATCAATGAATACTTGATCAAGTTGAAATGTTTTCTCGATAGCAAGATGCGCGCGGTCTCTGCCTCTAAATCATCCGTCACCGTCTTTTCCACTGATCCTGCGGATCACAGTGCCCATCCCATGGTAAAATGGGTCGAAACTCACTTGCCGGCCTCCCGATTCCCTAAGCTGCTCAGACTCGTGTTGGATCCTTCGTTGAAGTTTCACAAGAACACTGAGCAGAAGCAAGCCACAGTGAAAACAAGACTCAACGTCCTACGGGCTATCGACGGAACGTCCTGGGGGTGCAGTAAAGAAACGATCCTGACCACGTACAAGGCCATCGTACAGCCCGCCCTATATATGATGCACCAGTCTGGCAGCACATCGTGTCGGACACATCTTGGTCCCAGCTGCAGCACATCCAAAATGGAGCACTGCGAATCGCAACAGGCTGTTCTAAAAGCTCTCCAGTAGAGCACCTACACGCCGAAGATCTCATCCTGCCAGATAAAGACCATCGCCAACTCCGCGCAGAACAGCTGGACATAAATATTCTGAAGCAGCCAAAATATAAGTCACGAAGAGTATTAGACCCCGTGAGAGTGATGTATAAGAAAGCCGTTTGCTAATGCTCGCAAAGATTTTGGCCCGCAAATGAAAATTTCTGAAAGTGATTGGAAATTTAAACTAACGATTATTGAGCACCATAAGGTACCCTTTCAGTACTCTATACTTCAACAGTTTTTTTTTGAAAAAAAAATGCCTCATGGGGATCGCAAAATTTTTGGATTTTTTGAGAAAAAGTTTGATGGCCTTATTGGAGGGGTCGCTCAGATTTCAAAAAATCACACAGCGCCCTGTCTGACCGACAAAGAACCACTAACCAATAACAGCTCTCCTATTCCCATTTGTGTTTGAGACGAGGACTTCTTATCCTTGTATAGAAACATAGCGACTCCAATTACAATCATAATTATGAATATATATTTTCTCCATGAATACTTCTTTCCGGCAAACAATGCTCCGAAAACTAAGACAGGGATCGGCTTGCATGACTTCGCCAGCACCTGAAACAAGAGTTTCCAGTACGATTTCGAAACGAAAGGAGTGAGTGTGAGTCTAAGACTAACCTGTGTTGGATAAGGCAAGTACTGAAGAGCCTGATTACTACAGATCATAGCACCCAAATAGCTGGCAGCACATACACTATACATTTTTGTGGGAACGGTGTCAACATCCTGCTTCGGACGAAGAGCCCAGGCAAATATCGTGTTCGCCACACATAAGAAGAACACCAACGCTTGTGTATATGTGAACTTCTCTCCGTTTTCGTACTTTCCTTGAACTCTGAAAAACCCAATTCAGCCTTAATCAGTGAGCTTCCCCTTTGCGGTCTAACAAGGGCACTTCTATAAGTCATACTAACAATTCCAAATTGAATGTACTTTTCTAGAACCATATTCGGACGTGAAGTCCGAATATGTTCATCGCAGCTGCCTAGACTCACTCTGGAATGAGTTTTAGCGTTTTCAAAGCTTCCCGGCCTCCATGGAACTTTTGCAGTGTCTTTAAATTTATTTCCAGATTTCGCTAAAAACATGTACGTAGGGGTAATCTGGAAAGCTGAACACGAATCTGGGGTGCGCCTGTCGAAATTTCAAGGTTTACTGCAGGTTGTGGTAGGTAGCATGCCATTTAGAGGGCAAAACCTACGTAAATAATTGGGAAATCGACGAATGGACATCGAATTCATATTAAGCACCCCAAATAACCCCAACATAAAAACTTTGAGAAAAAAACCTGAGATTTTGACCAAACTACAGTATACCCACCGTAAGCTGTCAAAAATCGATAAACTGACAACAGATTCATGTTGAGCACTCCAAATTACACTCAGAAAAACGATTTCAGCCACATCTGTCGACACATTTCGAAAATCTTCAAGAGTCGATTTTGCCTTCAAATTTTCTACGGCTGAGCAGCTTTGAACGAATTTAGTTGAAAATTTCGGAAAAACGACAAATAAACCTCAGATTCGTGATCAGCTTCTTCTGTTTCGGGATTCACATCTGACCCAAAGGAACACAGCGCCCAACCTGACGTCAGGTGGGATGGTGACCTTTTGCCTACAGCGAAATTTCCCAAGCTGCTGGGCCTCATTTTGGACTCATCGCTGAAGTTTCACAAAAATCCTGAACAGAAGCAAAGTCGTCAAGGCGAAACTCAAGGTTTTGAGAGCTTTGGGAGGAACGTCCTGGGGTTGCAGCAGAGAGACAATCTTGACGATATATCGAGGTATTCTGCAGCCTGCATTGAAAAATGTTGCACCTGTCTGGCAGCACATCGTGTCGGACAGTTCCTGAGATGCAGCAAGATGCAGCGACTTCGGAATGCTGTACTTCGAATAGCCACCGGATGTACAAAAAGCTCTCCGATTGAGCACCTTCACGCCGAAGCCCGCATCTTGCCAGTGGAGGAGCATTGTCACCTCCAGGCTCAGCAGATGCTCATTAAAGACAGCGTTCACGATGATCATCATCGATGACTTTCCGCAGTGAAATGATAGGCGAGAAGGACCCTAGGCTCCCAGAGTCGAAAAATGGTAGAAAACGAGCCAGGAGCGGCAAAATAATGGCAGCAAACAAGCGTTTTGGTGCCCCAGACACGCCCACTCGGAACGAACAAATGAAAACTCAGATTACAGGAACGATCAAGTCAAGGAAGTGCTGATATGTGAGCTGATCGCTTCATTGCACTGATAGGTATCATCCTTCTAGCGGTCAAATCCTCCACGCTCGAAAATCAGCGTGAACAAAAGAGGGCCTATTTTTGCTCAAAAATGCGTCTTTCGTGTCCTTTTTAAGCATGCTTTGCTATACAGGACTCCAGACCTTCCGTAAGCCGTGGAGATATCGGAAGTGAAATTTATCGCGAACACTGCCTTTAATGTCATTAAACAGCCCAATCATCCGTCGAAGAGAGTATTGAATCCCGCAAGAGAGAGATCGATCAGTGTGCCGTTCGGCGATGCTCTGAACAAAGTGAATGTACAGAGATGGACCGACTCAAACCAAGAACGGCTTCGTCTCTTGCGCGCGGAGCACACCCAGTTCGTCAAAGATCATCTCGCCAAAGCGGCTGTCAACCCTATCCTCGGTGATGTGCCGTCCAGGGTATGTGATACCGAGTCCGAGCTCGGTAGGCGCGCCAGGCGTATCCTCGCTTCGTTGCGCTGCGGACATTCTCCATTGCTTGAGTCTTGCCTGCACAGTATCGACAATAGCCAGCCTGACGTGTGCCCGGACTGTGGAAACCAACGCCACGACACTAAGCACCGATTTGATTGTCCGAAGGAACCAACAACGCTCAGAACAATGGACTTGTGGACGAATCCAGTGCTGGTCGCCCAGTTTCTCAACTTGTGACGAAACCCCTCTCAGTGGCTGCAAAGAAGAAGAAGAGCGCAAAGGCAGAGAAAACAGCGTCACGGCTTCCCACAAAAACGTCACGGACGAGATACTTCCAGTGACTACAGGCAGAGCGCATAGACCATATGGGAAAAAAAACTTTGAAATTGGGTCGAAAAATTGAGAAAAAAAAACTATGTAAATCAACTCACATCCGCTCCTGTTGAATTCCAAAGTAAAAGTAGCAAAGAAGAATACCACCGGCACAAATGAGGAAATGAAAAGCTTCAGAAAGATGAGATCGTTGTATAGAGTTGTGATGAGATTCAGCCTTGGCCTTGCCTGAGGCATCGTCAAGAGGACTGTACCTCGCTGACATCTGAAACACTGAAGTCTCCCAGAAACAGATGGAATCCCTATGACAGGGTGCTATGATAGCGGGGGAAGGGTCACTGTTGTATCGCACTTGACCAAGCCGATTTTTTCGTGCCGCAATGACCCTCCTGATTCTGGCAGGGGAGGGAAACCCTGCGTAAGTGCTCAAATTTAGCGCGGCACAGCAAAATGGGCGTGGCCAAGTGCATCGCGCCATAATGTCCCCCCCGCTATGATAGTACCAAAGACCGTGTTAATTACTATTCGAGGTGCTATCATAACGGGGGGGGGCAGTATGGCGCAATTCACTTAGCCACGCCCATTTTACTGTGCCGCACCTACTTTGAGTGGGCTCGGCCAAGTGCGACAGGACGGTGCCCCCCCCCCGCTATGATAGCACCCTATTCGAAATCGAACAAAAATCCCATTAATTGGCAAGAATTCATTGACGGAGAGAGAATAACTGAAAACTTTACAACCATTTAATGGATCTTCAAGGGTGGTAAGGTTTCAGAGACCACAAAAACTTCATCATAGGGTGACAAAACGCATTAAAAACTTGATGAGCACTCATGATTAAGAAAGTTGACGTTCTGAATAGAAACTCAATGAGACACCCGGCGGACGCGACATCGACCCGCTTTCATTCGCTATAGATCGTCGATATTCCGCAGGATCCATAGATATAAAACATAGAGTTACCAAAAAAACAGCATTAAAACAGTATAACTGTCAACATGAAATCCCTCGAGAACTGATCGAAAATAAGAGAAAACTCTGAAAACTCAAGATTACTCGTTTTTATCGGGTTTTTCTCACAGGATTGAACCGGAATCAAAGGTTAAGGGATTTTAGATTACAGTTACAGAGTTGAGGATCTTTAGAAAACAATAAAAAATTGTAAATGACAGCTATGAAAGACGTCGACAAAAGAATAAAGCGATTTTAGAGAAAATTGAAAGAAAATTGGCGTGATTTAAAAAATGTCTGCGATTGCGGGGACGGCGACAACTAGGCGTATAATTAATAAAAACCACTCGTTTTTTTTAAACAAAATCATTATCCGAGGGTAATTTGACGTGTTTAACACAAGTCTGGGGTCCGTTTGCTGACTTTTTACAGATAACGTTAGATTCCGGAGGTTATACGGTAGTTGATTTGATTTGATTTATTACACGGTAGAACCGTGTGATAGACAAACAACAAAACGAAACACCTAAACGGCAACTGAAAAAGACCAAAGATAGAGGACAATAATAAAGCAAATCGATAAACTGACTACGAGGCAACACCGGCACCATGAAGGGATGAGATCTTACAAACATCGCTCCTGGGAGAACAGATAAATCTCAAGCGCCTTTTTGAATTCAGTGAACTTCCCAACTACCAAGCCTGACCGAAGTAATTTGTTGAATTCAGACCCCGCCCTATTGACAAAAAAGTGCTGTCTTACATTCCGCCTGGCCCCAACCAGGCCCAATTTCACCGGCGCTCCCTGGTGGTTGACGATCTCAGGTTGAACAGCCGGCTAGCCTTGATACCAGCACTCCATGAATGATTTTATACATCATTATCATATCAAACCTTCTTCTCCTGTGCTGTAGAGTGGTTAGGCCCAACTTGGCATTTCTGGTGACATGACACACGTTGCGATTAGTCTGAAACCACGATGTCCTGAAGTAAACTCTACGTGTGAAAGTATTCTGGACTTTCTCCAGCGCATCGATGGATCCCTTTTTGTATGGATTGAATACCACCGTGCCATACTCCATAAGTGGACGTATGTGCGTTTTATACACCTCAGTCAGGACATTTGCGTTAGTAGTTGAAAGTGCTCGAAACGCGCTGTGCATCATCCTGTTGGCCATGGAAGCGACCTGGAGGCAGTGATCATCGAATTTAAGATCATCCTTGCTAAGAAAACCAAGGTCCTTAATCTCGCTGACCTCGCTCAACTGCATACCGTCAATAGTATAGAAGCCATTAACTCGCCTCTTACCAAGCTTTATCACCTTAGTTTTTTCCCTGGAAAGCGGCAATTTCCATTCAGACGACCATTTGGCTACATCATTAAGGGCTTTTTGCAAACACTCTGAATCTTCCCTGGTCCGAATAGGATTATACAATTTAAAGTCGTCAGCGAATGCCGAACAGCCAACGTTGTTCAAGGATATAATCGAGGGAAGCTCATACGTATAAATATTAAAGAGAATAGGTGAAAGCACTCCACCCTGGGGAACACTAAAATTTTTATGGCGAGGATAATTCGATCTACCTCGCTTAGGAATGAGAACTTGAATTGATGAGCAAAATCACTTGAGGCCTTTCGAAATTTTCGAATCCGATAGCAAATCTGCAGAAGACCTTTCTGAACGATTTGATATATTAATGACAGTTTTTCGGAGTTTACCAATGATTAAATGATTTCGGAAATCCATCTGTCTACTGTTCGATTCAAATGAAAAACAGAAAAATTTGTAGTGCCCAACGGGACATTGAAGAGAACTATATGACTTCGACCCAAATCTCAGTTTAGCAAAGCTAGAAAAAGTCTTGCATCTACATAGATAAACACTTTTAACATTAACAAAGGTTGATAGAAAACATGTCGAGAACCAAAAACCGCTCTTCGAAAAAAATTGAGTTTCCATATCTTTTTGAAAAAGATGAATCAATGTAAAATTGAATTGCCCACTTAATTTCCACGCTTCTGTTTTTTTTTCAAATCGCTTAATTCGAAGTAATATTGTTAGTATTACCGAAGAAATTGATATGATAGATGATTCGATTTGTCACATGTTCAAGACATTCGTTCAAAAACAAACAACATCTGTAACACAAAAGTTTGTGATTAACCCTCGCTGCAGGTCATTTGGCACATGAGGATCAGGGGTGCGCGGAATTTTTTTTTAAATTCAGAAAACAGAAAAACGAGTTCGTTAGAAAACAGAAATCAGAAAACAGAAAATTTTCAGAAAAAAACACTCATTGCATTTTAACTTTTTCTCAAGAGAAAAGAGAGTGTAATTCTGAACATCTTTGCTATACCTGTAATACAATATCTACGAGGCTGGACAAAAAACTAATAAGACATTGATAGTAGCGATGGCACGTCAGTGACAGGTAGATCATCATTGAAGACACTCATTCTGAGAGTTTTAGCCGAGAAATAGCCCATCAGGCTCCACAGCGGTTCTTTATGTGCTATTTGTCGAATATTTCTTGATTGTTCCTCGATTATTAAGCGGCTAAGATCATGTTGTTCACGGAATAGCCTAGAAGTAGCCGAGCAATAACCGAGAAATAACCAAGACGTGACAGGCCCACCCACACGCGACGCGGCCTTAACCGGCTCGCCGAGCAGCCGCTTTAGCCTCCTGCAGCTCGGCGGGGCTTCCTGGTGGTAGGCGGGGTCCAAGTACCGTAAACTTGGTTAGTTGAACCGACCGCGGAGTTTACATCCAAATCATGCCTCAGGAATGCCTCGTGTACAGTTCAACTCCGCATTACCGTTCAGTCCGCAAAGTGCACGCCGAATGCGGAAGCGTGCTGCGGCGCGATTGCCAGTATCCTCAGACAGGGATGTAGGGTCACCCGGGCGGTTTTTGCTTTTGGGGGGGGGTGATCCCACATCCCTGTCTGAGGATACTCGCAACCGCGCCGCAGCACGCTTTCCAATCAGCTTGCATTTTTCGGACTGAACGACAATGCGGAGTTGAACTGTACATCCCTTGGAGAGCATTACTTGGCGCCCATTACGCGGCGAACATTTTTTGGCGGTTATTTCTAGGCTATTACGCGGCAACCAGCATTTTCCCCACCATTTTCCGGCTATCACTCAGAAAGCAGGCATTTCTTGGCTATTGATCTGGTGAATTTCTCAGAGAACGCCAGTACGTCAGCACAGTAGGGGTTCAATCCGTCGTTGTCAGCAGTTGCTGCTGACAGCTAACAGCAGCAGTTGCTATTGATATCGAGGGGTTCAACCCCAGCAAGTGTAGGAATCATATACCGCTGTCAGCAGCTGCTCACAGCGAAGCTTTGCACTCGATCTTTGCCCTGGGATGCAACCCCTATTGTGCCGAAAGCAATATCAGTAGAAAATGAGAAATGAAATGTTTGATACCGTTACCGAGCATCTGATTTCTCATTTTTCTATTGATAATCCGCGACATTTGCTGCTTCGCAAAAGTATGAATACGGTGTAACAACACGGGGAAAGAAGGCAAACAAACATACATAGAAATTTAGTTAAATGGAGCAAGGTGATCACCAGCAATATTTTGTTCCTGAACTGTCCAACAGACGTGGTTTTTGTTGATTTTTGCTGTTTTTTTTCTGATTCTTGCAAGATTTTTCAGAAGACAGAAATCAGAAAACAGAAAGGTCAAAACGGCCAGAAAACAGAGTTTCCGCACACCCCTGATGAGGATGAGAGAGGCGCATAATGACAGCGAGAGTGCACGACGTGGGTGGTCCGAGACAGACACGTCAGCATTGCTGAGCGCGGGTGGTCTGCACAACAGTATCGATACCCGGAAACGCTGACAGATCACCTGAAATTAGAAGTGGTCAAACTGTCTCTTCTTGGCAGTGGAGTTGCTCGTCCAAGCCCCTCCCCACTCTAACAAGGGACGAGGGCGACCATTCGGTAGAGCAAAAAAAAAAGAAGGAAAAACATGAAAAATTAGCGGGCGCATTCTCTTCAACCGTCCATCATGGCTGTGCTTTCGGTTTTTCAGAAGCGAAAATTGGCTGGCCACTATATCTAACACCCTGCTACCTCAATCTGATTTATTTGGATCCATATGGAGATTTTTTCGACTTTTTTCCGCCATATACTCACTCACTCACCCTCGAACTCCAGAAAATCGGAGAAAAAAATCTGCGTGATCGAGCCAATTTTAGTACTTTTCGATGATGAATTAGCAGATGTAATGGGCAGCCGATTGTCGCCTTCTGAAAATGAAAACTGCGGCCATGATGATAATTTTTGAGAAAGGGTTCATCGCTTGCTATGAGAGTTTTGGCCGCGAAATAGCCGGGAAATAGCCCACCAGGATCCACAGAGGCTCCTGGTGGGCTATTTCCCGGCTTCTCATGGAAAGGACCAGAAGTAGCCGAGATATAACCGAGAAATATTCAGATGTAAACAAAATTAACCGAGACGCAACCGTCGCCGGCTCGCCGAGCCACCATCTGAGGCCGCCAGCGGTTGGGCGGGGCCTCCAGAGGTTGAACGAGGTCCACGTACCTCAATATTGGGTAAATAAACCGACGGAGTTGATGACATCTGAATTATGCCTCTGGAATGCTCCGTATATCTGCCTGGAGAGCATTATTTCTCGGCTATTACGCGGCTAATTCGCGGCGGGCATTATTTGGCGGCTATTTTGCGGCGAGCATTAATTAGCGGCTATTTCTCGGCTATTTCGCGGCGAGCATTATTTGGCGGCTATTTATCGGCTATTACGCGGCAAGCAGGCATTTTGCGGCTGTTTCTCGGCGAAAACTCTCAGAGTTACTTCTTACAATAGCGATGCTTTTTTCTCTGATGATTTGCAAACGGCTTTGATGTGTTCAAGGAAGGTGTTTTCCTTTACTCAAAAAAAGTAGTACAAAGTTACAAGATGTTCACATTACAATACTTGTCAATGAACCCAAAATGCTAGCACAATAGGTGAGAAGAATAAATTATTGAATAAGGTGGAGAAATGCTCATATACTACAAGGATTCACGAGATAGAAATTGTAAATCCAGTAAGATTGGAAAAAGTAAGTTAAAATGTGAATGAGAAACCTCGTGGATAAACAATCGAACAAATGCAAAACAATTTTTCCAGAAGCTGCATTGCGGGAATCCAACCCGCAACACAGCATCTTTTCGTATACTATAGTTTAGTATTCCTCATCGTTATCCTCTCGAACATCACTGCCCGGTGGCAATGGTGACTTCGATCAAGTGATACGAGAAATGTAATGCAAAGTGAGCTCGGAAACGGCTTACTCTGAGAGAAATTGCCGCGACTCCTCCGCGACTGCCCTGCGACTCCACCGCGACCCTCGACTCCCCTGCGACCCTCGAATCCCCCGCGACTCCTCCGCGACCTCTTAGTGGAAGAAGCTTCCGCGACTCTACCGCGACTCCCCCGCGATCTGCTTTGCTCGTGGTTATAATTCAGTAGATTACCAGAGATTTCCGATGGTGGTATATCGCTCCATCGAGTTTGCGCGCGCTGTCTAAATGCGCACGCGCGTTATTCCATGCCGTCCCTCTTGCACTCAAAAGAAAGGTCGGTGTATTGCGCGATTGAGTGCGTGCGTACACTGGAATGATGTACTACGACGAAATTCAAAAGAACTTATAAAAAGTGGTTGCGGGAAATCTAAAAGTTGTTTTCTGATCGGCATTAAAGACGGAAAGTTGGCCGTACACATTTACCTACAGCTGGTGCCGCTTGGGCCACTTTCTGGGGGACAGTCAGTACACTGTTTAGAAGGGAGCCAAATATGCCAATTTAAGAGAAGGCGAATCAAGAGGCCGAGGAATCGCGAGTGAGTTGTGGCAGAGTCTAAGGTTTAAGGGGCAACTCTCCCTTAGACCTCATTTTGAGAGTATATTTGTCGCTAGCTTGCTTGCAGCTGACCTATCACGATAGCGTACGCTGCGCCTGTGATAGGTCAGCTGCGAGAAGGTGGGCTGCAAATCTACTCCCATGAAGAGGTCTGAATGAGCGCCGCCTCTTTGACCTTAAAGGGTCTGCAGAGTTGCAGAGACCGGCGAGTGGTCGCCGAGCGTCAGCCTTGACGCGGCGACATATATGTTTCCAAACATTATCGTCGCGGCGTCGGTTGCCGCTCGCTGGCAGTGATGTAGGGTCGTCGCGGCGTCAATACACTCTGCGGTGCCCCCTCGTCGCCCGTAACGCCGTATCGGTCGCTATCGTCGCCAAATGTAATTAATGTTACATCACCCAGTGCTGTTCGTCGCTGCGAGAAACACCGCGACTTCAACTCTGCGGACCCTTTTAGACTCCCCGCGATGGCCCGCAACTCCGCGTCTCCTCCGCGTTCCCCCGTGACTCCCCCGCGACTCCTCCGCGGCTCTCCCGCGTTCTTCCCGCATCTCCTCCGCGACTGCCCCGCATCCCACCCGCGTCTCCCCGCGACTGCCCCGCATCCCACCTGCGTCTCCTCCGGCTCGGCGCCGGCAGGCTGCCGGCGCCGAGCCGGAGGAGTCGCGGAGAAAATTATCAGAGAAGATTTCACGAATGGGCCAGAATCAGGCCGCCAAACCTTGTATGGGGCAATTTTATTGTAAGTAAATGTGTGCCGAGCATGTGAACTCACTCCAACTGCTCCGAATAGGAGGTTACAGGTTGTTTCAATTGGTTTTTATATTTTTTGCTGAAATATCGGAAGGTTCATATGGAAAACCCAACATAGATTATGTTTCCCTATCCATCCCCCAGAACTCTCACATCAGAGAAACTTTTTCAGGACGTCTTCCCCGGGGGGGGGTCGTCCCTTGTAAGATACTCTACTGAGAAAAATGTTGTCCCTATCAAGGATGCGACCAAATTTCCTTCGGAGTCCAGAAAACGGAACGCAAAAAATCAAAGGAATTTAAAAAAAACCGTAGTCTCACATAAAGGGATTCGTGGTATTTCAAATCGACATTTGTGTATTTACATATCGTCTACTAAAAAAGCTATCTCTTAAGGTACTTGAAGTCGTTCTCTAAAGAAAACTCGAGCTTGGAACGTTTCTAGAAGGAATAATAATGTGTAGGATTGGTGCAAATACAAGCGCGATGGAAAAAAATGTAGTTGAATTCAGTATCAAAATTTCGTTTCATGGGCTTTTCAATTCTTACCTCAAAAGTATGTAGGTCCGAGGTTGATTGTTCCACCACTGCATTGGATGATGCACGAAAGGTCCAACATGTGGCGATTGTATTCATGAAGGCTTTTTCTAGAGACACAGTCCAACCTCGAAATCGCTTCTCTGTTTTTCTGTCTATTTTGAAAACAGTCTCACGCTGATTATAATGATGTCTCTGGAATGGCACAAAACCCCCTGGAAACGGAGTTATGGCTTCCCAAAAATTGAGCTGCGGAAGCATGGTGGACGAGTTGTCCGAGGCTTGTAACCTTCTCAGACATTCGCTGTTATGAACTCGATACCAATAGCATATGTTCCGCCGAGCACCTGCTGGAACATCTCGTATTGGTTGGCGGATGACAACAGCAGACACTTTCTGTTATGAACTCGATACCAATAGCATATGTTCCGCCGAGCACCTGCTGGAACATATCGTATTGGTTGGCGGATGATAACAGCAGTCACTTTCTGTTATGAACTCGATACCAATAGCATATGTTCCGGGAACATATCCGTTTGGTAAGCGGAAGATGAGAGTTTTAACCTGCTATCACCTTCCCTTAGGTTTGCAAAACTGTTCTATACCACGAAAAAGTGATTTTTTAATAGCACAATGCTGAAACACTCATCGCTACAATTGTACCTTGTTCGAAAACGCTCATAAAGTCTAATTTCACAAAACATTCGGTGCGTTTCTCTATTGAGAAATAAAGTTATCGAATTAAATCCAAGTTAGACTTTGCGTGTGTTTTTGTTGTACGAGAAGCGCACCTTTTTGCTACCCCCGGTGCTTTTCTCTCCAACATGTAGCAGAAAATTAAGAATTAGTCGTCGATTATGGCAGTGCCTCCGCAGTGGCGCACACAAGGACCCTATTTGACGGATAATTTTTATTCTTCTTCCCAATTTTGAGAAAAAAACTGGTTGAAAAATGTTAACTTCAAGAATAACCCACTTCAAGTACCTGTATTAGAAAAGGCTAGACGAAAGTAATCAATAATCACAGCAAGAAGCGAGAAAATTGAAAAAAATAGGCTTTTAAAAGCAGAAAACAGAGAGACAAGGCATAAATAATGGAAAGAAACAGAAATCATTTAAAACAATTTCTGTCTACGACGCTAGACGCTTACAGCATAAAAAGCGAGCGGGCCGATCGTCAACTCGGAAAGACGTTTTTGGTTGGCGGATCTTAACAGGCAATCGTATTCGTTGGCGGTTCATAACAGCCTCCTGTTTCCACCAATACCAAACCTATAGCAAACCAATACACTGCGAACGTGGCCGCGCTTTGGTTTGCGGTAATCGATTTTGGCATCCTACTGGTTGGCGGTTGATAACTACCCTGCTTTTTGGTATCGAGTTCATAACAGCGAATGTCTGAGTCCGTCCTTCGCAACCGCTGTATGCGAGCTGACCTGAGTGAAGAGAGAGGCTGAGAATGAAGAAAAGAACGGGGCTTTGAATAGGAAAGCATCGCTCATGTCGCAATTATGTCAGGGGAAATCTCATATTTCTTCCCTGAGGCTGGACTGTGCCTTTAGGGATCTTGGTTTGCTCATCAGGGGCAATTTTATTGTTAGTGTCGATGCCTCCAAGACTTATTACAGTCGTAAAGTTCGTTCAAAAAAGGCTGTCCGCTCACGCGGTCGGCGTGCGTGTCGAACCACCGTCCTTTTCGAACTTGGAAATCTATTAGCGGGAATATTAGACGAATAGTGAATAATATACCAGTTAGCTGTGTAAGTTGGCTGTGTACAACCATGGACAAGCTCGTCGGAAAAGTGCCCTCGCGGCGGCAGCGCAATACGCTTGGCGACCGCGTGGGCGGACAATCTCATTGGGATATAATTTATGTGTCCATTCGGTTCGATAAAAGCCATTACTAGCGCGAAGCATACAAAATGACAAATTGAAATAGATACGAGTTCTGACTGACGATCAGGAACCAACATGAAATAAACGCCGTGGCAACATAGGGAGAAAATCGGAATTTTCCTTGATTAGAGAAAAGAAATGAATCACTTCAGCCACTCTTCACTCGTTAGGCGGTGTTGCCATTTGTGTATGTAAGCCTATCAGCCTTGTCAATACTCGTGTATATTTTACTGTTCAATTTTTTGCGATTCTTTCTCACGGAGCTGTTACATTAGGCCTCGCATAAGTTTCAGAAAACTAAACTCTGAGGCATTCCTGAAGAGCTCTCGATTGTGGAAAACGAGATTCGGGCGTCGATCGTGGCCGAAAACGATTGCTGATAATTCTGAGTTTTGGCGAAGAAATAGCCCACCGGGCTCCGCAGCGGCTCCTGGTGGGCTATTTCTCGGTTCTTTGCGAAGCATCCCAGCAATAACCAAGAAATAAAGAGAAATGACCGAAAGTTACCGAGAGGCGGCTGGCACACCGACACACGACGCAGCCGCCAAGCGTGACCGCAAGTGGTTGGGCGGGGGCTCCAGAGGCTGAGAGGGGTCCAAATACCTCGAACTTATGTAATTGAACCAAGGGCGGTGCTGACATCTGAATCATGCTTCACGAATGCGTCGTGCACTTCTCTGGAGACAATTATCAATAGGCTCTTTCCCGGCTATTTAGCGGGGCACAGCTATTTCCCGACTGTCCCTCGGCTATTACGCGGGAAGCAGGCATTTTGCGGTTAGTTCTCGGCCAAAACTCTTGGAGAAGGAAGGAGGCAAAAATACATGTTCGCTCTGGAGCGAGCGAGTTCTCGGATCGGGCTCTCAGGTACTCAGGGCGACGGCCGGCGAACCTCTATGCCGAAATCGACGGCCGGCGCCCCACATTTTGAGGGTGCCGGCCAGCGGCGAAGCATGCTGCATGCGACGCACACGCAGCGCGGATATTGGCTCGCCCGCGAACCAAAAAACACGCCACGCCATCTTCAATTGGGCTGAAAACGCGAAATGCCGGACGGCACCGATTGCCAACACAGGCGTCAAATGCAGTGTTTGGTGGTGCAACTGCACAACACACTGCAGATGTTACGCCTAAGTTATTGATTCCACCACAAATCATGGTAGAACCACGAATTCATAGCGGAAACGCTATTTGTGAGGTAGATGTTCATTTGATACGCCACTAAAAGAAGATGTGAGAGAATGATCAACATAAGAACTAAGAGAGAATTCTAAAATATATGAAACGTGAAAAAAAGGAACTATCAGAAACTAGTAATGAATGGCTTAGGCCTTGTAACAGTTTTCATAGTTTTCGCTTGAAGAATAGGCCGTCACCCAGGGATCTCCCTCCGTTGAAGCAAATAGATTAGAACGGATTTTCACCCCCGATACACGACAGATTTAGCCTCCACGCAGGGGATTTCCTCCCCTGAGCAACAGTGCAGCCGCAGGCTGCACCGTCCAAATAGGGTTTAAATGATTTCCACTCCCGAAATAGCCGATACACGACAGATTTAGCCTCCACGCAGGGGATTTCCTCCCCTAAGCAACGGTGCAGCCGCAGGCTGCACCGTCCAAATAGGGTTTAAATGATTTCCACTCCCGAAATAGCCGATACACGACAGATTTAGCCTCCACGCAGGGGATTTCCTCCCCTAAGCAACGGTGCAGCCGCAGGCTGCACCGTCCAAATAGGGTTTAAATGATTTCCACTCCCGAAATACCCAATACACGACAGATTTAGCCTCCACGCAGGGGATTTCCTCTCCTAAGCGACGGTGCAGCCGCAGGCTGCACCGTCCAAATAGGGTTTAAATGATTTGCACTCCCGAAATACCCAATACACGACAGATTTAGCCTCCACGCAGGGGATTTCCTCTCCTAAGCGACGGTGCAGCCGCAGGCTGCACCGTCCAAGTAGGGTTTAAATGATTTCCACTCCCGAAATAGCCGATACACGACAGATTTAGCCTCCACGCAGGGGATTTCCTCCCCTAAGCAACGGTGCAGCCGCAGGCTGCACCGTCCAAATAGGGTTTAAATGATTTCCACTCCCGAAATAGCCGATACACGACAGATTTAGCCTCCACGCAGGGGATTTCCTCCCCTAAGCAACGGTTGCAGTACAGGCTGCACCGTCCAAATAGGGTTTAAATGATTTCCACTCCCGAAATACCCAATACACGACAGATTTAGCCTCCACGCAGGGGATTTCCTCTCCTAAGCGACGGTGCAGCCGCAGGCTGCACCGTCCAAATAGGGTTTAAATGATTACCACTCCCGAAATACCCGATACACGACAGATTTAGCCTCCACGCAGGGGATTTCCTCCCCTAAGCAACGGTGCAGCCGCAGGCTGCACCGTCCAAATAGGGTTTAAATGATTTCACTCCCGAAATAGCCGATACACGACAGATTTAGCCTCCACGCAGGGGATTTCCTCCCCTAAGCAACGGTGCAGCCGCAGGCTGCACCGTCCAAATAGGGTTTAAATGATTTCCACTCCCGAAATAGCCGATACACGACAGATTTAGCCTCCACGCAGGGGATTTCCTCCCCTAAGCAACGGTGCAGCCGCAGGCTGCACCGTCCAAATAGGGTTTAAATGATTTCCACTCCCGAAATACCCGATACACGACAGATTTAGCCTCCACGCAGGGGATTTCCTCCCCTAAGCAACGGTGCAGCCGCAGGCTGCACCGTCCAAATAGGGTTTAAATGATTTCCACTCCCGAAATACCCGATACACGACAGATTTAGCCTCCACGCAGGGGATTTCCTCCCCTAAGCAACGGGGCCGCAGGCTGCACCGTCCAAATAGGGTTTAAATGATTTCCACTCCCAAAATAGCCGATACACGACAGATTAATGCTCCACGCAGGGGATTTCCTCCCTTAAGCAACGGTGCAGCCGCAGGCTGCTCCGTCCAAATAGGGTTTAAATGATTTCCACTCCCGAAATAGCCGATACACGACAGATTTAGCCTCCACGCAGGGGATTTCCTCTCCTAAGCGACGGTGCAGCCGCAGGCTGCACCGTCCAAATAGGGTTTAAAAGATTTCCGTTCCCGAAATACCCGATAAACGACAGATTTAGCCTCCACGCAGGGGATTTCCTCCCCTGAGCACCGTCCAGATAGGGTTATAAATGATTTCTAGAGAGTTTCCACCACGAAATTAACGGATAACAGCCGACATCCTCAACACTAGCAAATTTTCATTCTCATTAATGAATTGCGATCAGTTAGTCTTGAATTGAGTTAGGGGGTCGTGAATTACATTATAGGCGTAGCTGGGAACGGTGTGTGCAAGTGCATACCACACACCACAATGCATTATTTGACGGCTATGCTGGCAATTGGTGCTGTCCGGCATTTCTCCTCCAGTCAATTGGGCTGGTTGGAAAGACAATTGATAATGATCACGACTGATCTCGTCCTAACGTGGGTATCACGTACAAAGCCAGTATAAAAGGCTCCTCATCTCACTAGAGTCCTCAGTCGGCATTCTACTGCCGGCCCTGGAAGGTGACTTCGAGTCACTCTCCGGAGGCCAGCATATTTTCGACTGCTGAGGGGATAGGGGTATCCCCACGGCTGGGGGGGGGGGTTTCGCCGCGATCCGCGAGGAGGGTGGTTCCTCACCGCAGACTGCGGCGGACCGAGGCGGGGCGTTTCTCCGCCGTGGGGCCGTGGTGACATGCTTTAGATAAGCAATAATACAAATAGTGATGGCGGGCCATCTGGTAAAGGTCGGCGAGCCGTCGACATACGGCTGGCCGACGAATCAAAAGCGGGCGGCCGGAGGACGAAGACCGCGGGCTAGATGGGAAAGGTTCGCCGGCCGTCGTCCTGAGTACCTGAGAAGGTGTAAAAGGCGCTCCATCGCACGGAATGCTCACTCGGCATTTCGAGGTCGATCCTGGAAGGTGACTTCAAGTCACATCTGAAGGATCACTCAGAAGCCGGATAATAATTTTTGGCAGCTGAGGGAATGGTCCACACTGCTAAGGGGGGGGGTGGTCCCGCACACGGAGACCGTGGTGGGAACCATCGGAATGACCCACCTGTGACATCGAGTGCGTATCACTGGCAAAAGGCGGGCGGATCGCTGGCAACTGGCGGGCGAATCGCTGGCTACTTGCGGGCGGGTCATAAAAGCACGCCCATGCCGATCACTTTTTCCGCAGGGCTACCGTAACCATTTTTGAACAAAACATGATAAAGAATGTAAACACACGCTCATAATATGCGGGGTATAAAAGAGCGGAGGAGCGGTATGCATTCATTCACAGACCGCTCTCCTCGAGAAGCCACTGGGTAGTGGCTGAGGAGGTCGAAATTGTGCAAACATGTTTGTTGGCTATTAAGGTGTGCTCATAACCATGCTGACACTTGGAAAAATTTTAAAGGAGGGTTACGGTAGCCCTGCGTAAAAAATGATCGGCATGACCGTTCTTGTGCGGATCGCTGGCTACTGGCGGGCGGATCGCTGGCTAAAGGCGGGCGAATGGCGAGGAGATGTCGATCCGCCTGCCAAAAGCCAGCGATCTGCCCGCACCTACTGTCTGAGTACAGTTTCATTCGAACAGTTACATCTCCTGAACGTTCTCTTCTCAAAAAGGCAAGTAGCTTCACAACGTAGCTTGTAGGGAATCCTGTGGCTATGTCTACATCAGGAAGGGACTATGTGCGTGATAAAATGCCCATGATAGGATTTGGCACCTATCAGGTTGGCTGTCGTGATCCTTTCATCGTTTTCCAACCTAATTCTCAACGATTGACAGCTTCGAGACGAGAAAGTTCTTGCGGGAGTTGTGGATGCCGCGCTGTCCTGCGGGTACCGCTTCTTCGATACTGCTCAAGTGTACGGAAACGAAGCCACGCTAGGTAAAATATTCAAGAAAGCACTGCCGAAATATAATTTGCAACGGTTTGTGAATGCCTTTTTGATAACGTCGATGTAGGGCATCACATGAAGGATGGGTTCAGGTCTGAAATTTTCATTACATCTAAAGTATCCAATGCTAATCAAGGAACGCAGCGCGCTAGAAAGTCTATAAACGAGTGAGTAGAAAAATTTTTCTTTTTTTTTCATCACCTAATGGGAAATTCGAGGATGAAGATTCCTCCAAAATGTTCAGGTCACTGGAAAGGCTACAAACCGACTACATTGATTTAATGTTGATTCACTGGCCCGGGGCTGACAACCTAACACCGATCGATCCTAGGAATGCGGAACTTCGCCGACAAACCTATCAAGTCCTGGAGGAGTTTCACGGTGGGTCCAGATGTGGGCAGAGTTAAAGGCAGGGTTTGCGAGGAAAAGATTTTTGAGCAACTCTCAAGTGGATTTATCAGGTAGATTTGGTCATCGCAAAAGTAAAAATAAGTGAAAAACTCCGGAAGTTTCCGGGAAGAGCGCTCAAAAATAAGGTACTGTGCTTATCTGGGCCAAATTCCGGTCCGCAATTGCGTCTCGACACGCTTTGCGGCCGCACGCTCCCGAGTCAAAAGAGCTCCCAGCGTCGCAGCCGCCGCTCTACAGACTCTAGGTAGACTCTAGGTGGGTTTTGGAAAGGGGAAACTAAGAAAAATTGGAGAAAATTGTAAAGACAAGCCACTTCGAGTCGGCTTTGGCGCCGGAAATCCGACTGACTCGAGCGCGTGCGGCTGCAAAGCGTGTCGAGACGCAGTTGCGGACCGGAATTTGGCCCAGATAAGCACAGTACAACGGGATATTACAGGAGTCGTCCAACCCCCTAATAAACGAGATATCCTGCCTTTTATTTTGCTGCTGAAGTAGTCAGTAATCTCCAGGGGCGGCATGCATGAACGCTGCGATGAAGGTCAGAGAGTCGCTCCGCGTCCTACGCGCGCAGCGTCGAGCCACGGGACGGCCCCGAAGGGCATGTCGTATACTGGTGTGCCGCGGTCGTAAATGCACCTTCTGCAGCAAACTCCACTCCAAGCGGCATTTTTTGTCATCCCGTGCGTCTCAATAATTGGAAGCAAACGCGACTAGGATGACAGAAAACGCGCGCGTAGAGTTTGCAGTGGAAAGTGCATTTACGTCCGCGGTACGTCATTCACTTCGGGGCCGTCTCGTGGCTCGACGCTGCGCGCATAGAACGCGGAGCGGCTCCCTGACCTTCTTCGCTGCGTTCATGCATGCCGCCCCAGAAGTACTCAGAATTTTTTTGGAAGCAAAATAAAACTTAACAAAACAGGTTTTGATAGAAATATAGTTAATTGGGGGCGGGTGGACACCAAGCAATAACTTGTTTCTAAGAGTTTTTTCTTCAATTTTTTACCTATTTTCATTTTTGTGATGCCCAGATCTACCTTTCCATAAGGATTACACAACAACCGATTTCATCGAAAACCCTGCTTTTAGTAGGGAAATAGACGATTGGGACTTACGACTATCTCATTTAGAAGCTGGTAAGCTACGAGCAATAGGTGTTTCCAACTATGAGATGACCCACTTGGAGCAGCTTTTCTCCCATTGCAGATGTCATCCTGCTGTGAACCAGGTTGATTTTATTGGAAGGCTTTCAGTACATTTTTTTTTAAATCACCGACGTTCTACCAGATTCACAGAGTAACAATATTTACCTCACGTATAAAACCTTATTCAGCTAGTTCGCAGTGTGGAAAGTTAAAAGAACTGTCTACGATACACTTCGTTTTTGAGCCTCTAATGAAAAACATTTGTGGTGGCCCCCAGAGGGAGAACTGTGTTAAAGGCAGGGTTCTCGATAAAATCGGTTTTTATGCTATCCCCATGGAATAGTAGACCTGACCATCACAAAAGTGAAAATAAGTAAAAAAAAATTGGAGAAAAAACGCTCAGGAACAAGTTATGGCTTGGTGTCCTCCCTCCCCCAATTATCGACATTTGTGTGAAAGCCTATTTCTTCAACTTTTATTTTGCTTCTTAAGTAATTTCTGAGCATTTCTGGAGACTACTGACTACTTTAACAGCAAAATAAAAGGCGGATAAGCAAGCATAAATGAAAATCTCGTTAATTAGGGGGCCGGCCGACACACAAGCACGCCCATGCCGATCATTTTTTCCGCAGGGCTACCGTAACCCTCCTTTAAAATTTTTCCAAGAGTCAGCACATCTTAATAGCCAACAAACATGTTTGCACAATTTCGACCTCCCCAGCCACTCCCCAGTGGCTTCTCGAGGAGAGCGGTCTGTGAATGAATGCATACCGCTCATCCGCTCTTTTATACCCCGCAGGTTATGAGCGTGTGTTTACATTCGTTATCATGTTTTGTTCAAGAATGGTTACGGTAGCCCTGCGGAAAAAGGGATCGGCATGGGCGTGCTTTTGGCCGACAACGGTAATTAGCCGTTATACTTTGTCTTTGAGCGTTTTTTCCCGCGATTTTCCGGGTTTTTTCACTTATTTTCACTTTTATGATCACCAAATCTACATTCTCATGAAGAGAGCTCAAAAGTCGTTTTTATCGCGAACCCTGCCTTTAAAATAACGGATCTAAACGCATTCCCAGAGGCAAAAAACGGTTTTAAAGGGAGTGTTCACGATAAATCTCGTTCTCGAGGTCTCGGTGTGAAACACTAAGTTGGCAGGTGCTGTAGAGGATAGGGTCGAAGAAAGCAACGAAAACTGGCCAGAAATAAATACAAACGGCTTTGAAAGCTCTCCCGGTGCGCCTACCTATCCCGGTCCGCCCCCTAATCGGACGAGCTTGTGGCGCCGCACACGTTTCGATGGCAAATTGCGAAGAAACTCCGCCGCAGTTAGCATTATCGATTCGCGCGCGCTTGCCGAAATGGGTCAGGGTCTCTCTACACATAGAGGGAGGAGCACGGACGAGATTTATTGCTGACGCGACGCGCGCGGCGGAAATTCTATCCCCAGAACTAGAGCGCGTCTGCCAAAGGTGGGTTTTTCATGACATTTCATGTTTTGATTGATTCTCATATGACTTTTTCTATATGTTCACCGATTGTTCCTCTCATTATCCTATTCTGCACACTAATTTCAATAAATTTTGTTTGTTCTCGTGCCGTTGAAAGTGTAATACATATTAAGTTAAATCGAGCATCATTTTAGATGCAGTGATGTGATTGCTGCCGCCAAAAACCAGTACAAGTTATTAAAATGAGTGCGCAGGATAAGATAATGAGAAGAACAACCAGTGAACATAAAGAAAAAGTCATCTGAGAATCAATCAAAAAATGAAATGTCATGAAAAGTCGCGAGCCTTCGGCAAACGCGCTCTAGTGATGGCGATAGAACTTCCGCCGCGCACGTCGCGTCAGCAATAAATCTCGTCCGTGCTCCTCCCTCCGTGTGTAGAGAGACCCTGACCCGCCGAAATCAGCAGGGCCCATGATTCTCGTCCACGCCCTGAATTTAGAAACCGTTATTTAGACTTATTCTGGACGTTTTTCTTCCCTGTTTCTTCACTACTAGTTACCTCACGACCAAAAAATCCCATTTTTGGGTCGAACTCGAGTGCGATATTCATTGTGAACACTGCCTTTAAAAGTGTCCCACAAGGCCGGCCTCCTTGGGCCTAGTTGTTGGCATCGACACCGACACGGCTCCATCACTGCCACGCTTTGACCTGCGATTATCAGCAGTGATTTTTATCGAATTAGGCTATGGATTTGAAAGAATTTCGCCTGAAGAAGATTTCCGGAACACTTCGACAACTAATTCCTAATTCTATCCTCTCTTTCAATGGAAAACCATTGCCGATGATCGCAGGTCAAAGCTCGGCAGTGATAGAGACGTGTCGGTGTTGACGACAACAACTAGATCCTACAAGGTCGGACTTGCCCACTGGGGTAATCTTCAGAACCGTTTTTTCCCTGTGGCAAGGCTTTCTAATCCGTTTTTCGAACACTGTCATGCTTTTGAGGGCTATCACCTTTGTTTTTCAAAGGGTACTCAAGGATGGAGTTTATCGTGAACAGTGCCTTTGAAGGTAATGTTCACGATAAAAACTCTTTTCGAGTCATCTCTGAAAATCGGAAGGACAGTGGCCCATAGCATCAACAAAGCCAAAGGAAAGGGCTTAAAATAACCTTATACGGTCGATTGGACGAACGGGGGAGGAGCGAAGCGCGTTATTGGAAGGAGCACGGAGTTTAACATCGACATGGATCGGGAAGAGACTTCTCAGAAAAATCAAAACAAGTTACCTGTAATATAAATGCAACTTACCTGAATGTCTCAAGAAAGTTACATTTATATTGCATGTAACATACATTTATATTACATGTAACTTAAATTTATATTACATGTGAGTTACACTTAATGTTGGCATGGATCTGGAAGAGACGTCGCGTTCACTGTTGAAGGTTGGCGCACACTCGGTGCTATATGCTATAACATGGATCCGCCGAGTTTGCGCCAACCTCCAATGTGGAACGCAAAGTCTCTTCAGGATCCACGCCGATGTTATGCTACATGTGACTTACATTTATATTTTCACTATGGGTGGCCATCACGTGACGCAGACTACACGCGACGCAGTGAGCGCGTTATAGACCAAACACTACGCAAAAAACATGCTGTACGGAGCCTTCCCCGTTGGTGTGGGGTCACGTACCTCAAACTTAAGGAATTGTACCAACAGCGAGGCCAGTCGTAAGCCTGACCCCGGCGAGTGCGTCGTACATCCCCATTGGAAATAACTTCTCAGCCGCTTCAAGTTACTTGCGACTTATATTGTGCCATTTAAGTTACGTGTAACATATCGGAGGCGCACTGCACGCAGTTTCCTTTCAAAAATCGAAAACAAGTTACTTGTAACATCTCCAAGGTGATGTATGTTACTTGTGACCTATCTCAGGTAATTTGAGTCACATGCAACATATCGACAGGAAACCGCATGCAGTGCCCCTCCGATATGTTACATGTAACTTAAATGGCACAAGATAAGTCGCAAGTAACTTACATCAGCTTAGATATGTTACAAGTAACTTGTTTTCGGGCTTTTATGTTACATGTAACTTGTTTTCATTTTTCTGAGTCGGCCTAAACGTTAGAGCGCAATAGTGGATGGCCGGGGCATCTGCGCTATCACGCGCGGTAGGTGTGCCCGCGCCTACTGCCTGGAGGGCTCCCGGTCCGAGTGTCTGTGTTGGCGTACGCATCCGTTCCAAGACACTTCTTTTATCAAGTTTTTTGTTCATTTCTATGAGCAAATCTAGCCCCCCCCCCGTCTAACGTCTAAGATAGAGCTCATTCTGACAAACATTCCCCGAACGAATTGCTGTACGAATTGCGAGTTACGACACATTTTTCTATAGAAACCGCTACCACGCTTCAGAAAAACAAGGACACTGGGTTCTATTGGGAACTCCGTGCGCATTCGCCTCTCCACTCAGGGATCGTCTAAACTTCCGCCGCGGCGAGATGCAATACAGCCATATGGAACAAGCAGCGCCGCCTAGCGGCGCCACAAGGCGTTTAGAGCTTTTTCTGCTTAAAATCTTCAAACGGTGCCGTACGCGACCGCCGCCTGGGTGCTGCCGCGCCGTCCGGGGAGAGCAGGAGACGCGGCGGCCACATGCGCTCCGCATCAAAAGCATATACCTTTATTGCTGATACTTCATACACATTCTCAATTTTTGTTACTCAGACTCATCGCCTAAAGTTCTTCTGAAGTCCTGGGCGTTGCTTGAAGAAGGCTGGGTTGTAAAAAGTTCATTTTTTTCTGCGTTTGAAATATTTTTTCTCCGGAGGATTTTTTTTTCGAAGACTCCATCTGCTTTTCAGTGCGTTGTTATAATACAAAAGATAATAGATGTTTTCTTGCAGAAGAAATTACTCAATACAATCGGCCTTGTGTTATGTCAGAGCTACTCCAGGCTGTCTTTATCCGCATTCTGCGACGAATGCGCGTAGCCGGGTCAATCCGACGCAGCCCGATTATACATCCTAGTGGCGCGGCGCGCCTCCCCGGCCCACTTTTCGCCGCGCCACGCCGCGGCGGAAGTATAAACGACCCCTTAGCCTGCTCGCGTGCCGCGCCACCGATCAATACATGCAACATTGTGGGGCGAAGTCACGAAGGAGCGTTCTGCGACGGGTCTTGCTGCAAAGCGACCACGCACAGACAGGACGATACCTGTGAACGTCACCAAGTCACTCTGTCGGTCGCTCGGTACTGTGTTGCCAATTGCTCTGTACTGTGCTTACAAGGAAACCACAATAGGTCATAGTGACCACTCCAAATGAAATGTACTCTCCTAGAACCATTTTTCTACGAAAAGTGCAAATATGCTCATCGCAGCTGCCTAGACCCACTCTGAAAAAATTATGAGCGTTTTTTCTGTGACTTTGGTACCTATTGTACCCTCCAAAAAGCGCATTATTTTTGCGCGATTCCGGAAACGGACCTGATAATCGTGTTCAGCGCCCAAAACTACCCCACTAAACGAAGTTTGGGTGAAGGAGCATTTTCCAAACTTTGCGCAGACTAATAGCGCTTTGGACTTGTACGGATTTTCGGTTGGGCGTTTATTTTTACCAATTAGAGGGCTCTCGAAGCGTTTTAGAAAAATATTCCAGATTCGACTGAAAATTCGTTCTGGGGGGTTATTTGGGGTGCTGATCACGAATCTGAGGTTCATTTGTCGTTTTTCCGAAGTTTTCGACTCCATTTGTTCAAAGCTTCCCACTGGCAGAGAAAATTGACGGCAAAATCAACTTTTGACGATTTCCGGAATGTGACGACAGATGTAGCTCACATCGTTCCTGTGGAAGTTATCTGGAGTGCTGAACACGAATCTGATGTCAGTTTATCGATTTTTGTCAGCTTACGGTAGATTACGGTGGGTATACGGTAGTTTGGTGGAAGTCTCAGATTTGTCTCAAAGTTTCTATGTGGGGGTTATTTGGGGTGCTGAATACGAATTCGATGTCCACTTGTCGATTATCGGAATATTGAGGTAGGTTTTGCCCTTTTTGCCCTCTAAATGGCATGTTACCTACCGTAACCTACAGTAAACCTCAAAATTTTTAGAAGCGAACCCCAGATTCGTATTCAGCACCCCAGATTACCCCTACGTACATGTTTTTTAGCAAAACCCGGAGAAAAATTTAAAAACACCCTAAAAATTCCATTGGGGGTACCCTTACCTTGCCGCGAGGCTTTAAAAAACGCTCATAACTTTTTTCAGGTTGGGTCTAGGCAGCTGCGATAGGCATATTCGGACATTTCGTCCAAAAATGGTTCTAGAAAAGTACATTTCATTTGGAACGGTCACTATGACTTATTGTGGTTCCCTTGTTAGCTGGGCCGAATTCCGGTCCGCAATTGTGTCCCGACACGCTCTGCGGCCGCACGCTCTCGAGTCAATCGGGTTTCCAGCGCCAAAGCCGAAAGTGGTTTTTTTGTACAATTTTCTCCGATTTTTCTTAGTTTTAAGTTTTCAATACCCACCTAGAGTCAGGAGATCGTCGGCTGCGGCGCTGGAAGCTCTTCTGACTCGAAAGGCGTGCGGCCGCAAATCGTGTCAAGACGTAATTGCGGACCGGAATTTGGCCCAGATAAGCACAGTATTTCATCTCATTTCAGGTTGAATTCCACCCTCACTTCCACAACCGGGAACTACTGATCTATTGTATGGCTCATGACATCCATTTTCAGGTGATTACTCTCTCACTAAAAGTAAAAACTCCGTGTCAATGGAAGAGTAGGTCGCACGGATCTTCAGTCGGCACGGATCGCACTGATACTTTGCGTTTCCTATTGTGCGTTGGTGCAAACTCGGTGCGCGTATGTTCACTGCCGGCTGTATGTGGCGCTCATTGGAAAGCTTCGATTAACATTATCCTTAGCTAGCGCCATTTAAGAGGTGTGAGCTCAGGAATGCCTGGACCGACTCTGTTAATCTTCCGATTAAAGACCCACATTTGGCTTTTTAGAAACCCAAAAACAATAATAGACATGAAAAACCCACTTGCCAGGAAATTAGCAACAACCCAGGGTTTTTCACTTCTTCCAAAATTTAGAGTCAAGGACGGTGTTCACGATGAAAAAATTGGCGCTTGAGTCGTTCTAGCGTTCGTGGAGAAAGGACGAAGAAAAACGGGCAGGAAGTGGGTGAAAATTGAGTGAATCAAGCGACGTATCGGACCAGCGCGTTAAGAAAAATGGAAGAGTTGCCCATGTAAAGAGACATTTGCTGAAGTGTTGAACCCAATTGATTTTGAAGGATACTAGCATCTAAATACAATCATTGCAATCTTCTATCTTGTCAAGATTTTTCATCAAGCGAGAAAGAAGAGGAATTCACTCACCCGAAAAGTTTATTGCGCAAAGCTGTTCGAGGAGTTGTAAGTTACATTATAGTCTAGTATACCAGAACGTATACATCTACAGACGAAGCAGAAGCGGTCTGTTTGTGTTCAACCTGCATCTACTGTGCTTATCTGGGCCGAATTCCGGTGCGCAATTGCGCCTCGACACGCTAGCGGCCGCACGCTCCCGAGTCAGTCGGGTTCCCAGCGCCAAAGCCGACTCGATGTGGGTTTTCTATACAATTCTCTTCAATTTTTCTTAGTTTCCAGTTTCCAGAACCCACCTAGAGTCAGCAGATCGGCGGCTGCGGCGCTGGAAGCTTTTCCGGCGCAGGAGCGTGCGGCCGCGAAGCGTGTCGAGACGCAATTTCGGACCGGAACTCGGCCCAGAAAAGCACAGTACATGCCTCATAGCAGTTCGACCGTGCTCGCTCATCCTGTGGCGAGCGTGTGGCACTGAGTTTTGGGCATATTGATCTTCAACACACCTCTTCTGCTTCGCCTTTGGTAAACTAGACTATACACAAATAACACAAACCTGGTGCAGAGGTAGGAACCAAATGTTTCAGGGGGTTTTCTAGCGTTTTTGTTTTCGCGAAAATAAGCTCTGAAGGACCTCCATGCTCATATCCTATTTTGTGGACTTACCTGCGTGGAAACATTGAAAATTAGGATTCGGTTTTTTTTTTTTTTCTGCCATTGAACTGCTCAAGACAAACCTCCAAACAAATTAAAAAGTAGGCCATCTAACGCGAAAAAAACCCAGTGCCTTTTGGTGGAATCATTGCGAACTCCTGGGGCGGCGTGCACGAACGCGAGTGTTAGGGGTCGTTTATACTCCCGCCGCCGAGCGGCGCGGCACAGTGCATTTCTGTAATAGTGATAACGCGGATATCATAGGATTGCTCTTCGCCGCGCCGCTCGGCGGCGGAAGTATAAACGATGCCTTTCGAAGGATTAGGGCAGGTTTGGGACGACGGCGCGTTTAAAGGCAGCATACACGCTCGTAAACGTGATTGAGATAACTACGGAAATAGAATGGGTTGGCCCAGATTACAACGACTACGCATTTTGAAGTGTCAAAAACGACCCACAATGCCGCAACATGAGTTAGAAGTTTGCCACGCCCTGTATTTTTACGCCCTTGTACTTGTCCTTTTCCTGAAACGCAAAGTTGCTGGATTAAACTCACCGTCGGTGCTGTTGGTGGATTGCCTAAGAAGTGAGCCACACACATCACTGAAGCCTAGTTTTGACTGTGTCGCTGCTGTTTTTCATCGCAGCGATTTCACACCCACTGCTGCAGCGATGTACAATACCGCCCGTATCTTTTGGTCATTGGGCGCGCTAGAGCGCCGGAGCGCGCCGTTTGGCGTCGTTTTTGAATAACTAGCTTCAAAGTGGGTCAATCGGAAAATGGAAGCCAAATTCGGAATCAGCATTGAAAATGCGATCTACTGAATGGATAGAATTTCAAAATGGAACTAAGTGGAAGATTTTGGGTTACGGTAGCCATCCAATGTCCCTCGTGTCCAAATGGGGCTGGCGTTTAAGTGTTGTTATAAGTGGATTTCTTGACGTTTTCTCGTATATAGAACATTGATATGCAATTTGTTATCCTCAATGTTTCTTCTAAAACATTTTGACAGCGAAAAAATTAATAAAAAATAATAAAAAAGTCTTTTTTCCTAACAATTTTGGATTTTAATGTGGAGAAACCACGAAGTTCTTCTATATTAGTGACTTACTTTGAGATAAATTACAAAACTTTGAGTAGAATTTAGGTATTAAAAGTTAAACGGAAATCGCACCTTGAAATTTGGTTCATTATTTAATTTCACAATCAAAAAAGGTAGGTATCGGAGCGCATTTCAACAACCATGTAAGGAATTCGCTTTGCAATCTTTGTTTTTTCTCTTCACACGAAGAAATCATGTCCAGAATCAGCCAGTGTACCGAAATGCGCCAAAATAAACAATTCAAAAAATTTATTCAAAAATTACTATTTTTATAAAGTGAACCATTTCAATTTTCATGCTGAAATACTCCTCGAGTTCTATGCTTTTCGTGTATAGCGCATAATTTTGTTCAGAAATTGTTTCAGAAATATAGAATTCTTGACCTTTTCCGATTACTTTTCAAAAAAATAAATAATAAATTATCGAAAGTGAAAATTTTCACCGAGACCACAAATTTTGAATTTTTTTCGATTTCTCGTTGGATCCCATGTATGAACTCCTTTGAATTTCTTCATCATATGAATTTATTTCGAAAATGTGGGAATCGTGAAAATCTTCAATCTTTGTTCCCGAAAAAAAAACAAATGAAATTTGAATTTTCTCTTAATTTCCATTTTCAGTGTGAAAAGATTCCAGGAATGTTTCACTGTTCATGTAGAGCGCATAATATTAATCAGCATTCATTTTAAAAATGCTGAATTCAAAAAAATTATATTCTTTCCTTTCCGCGAAAAAAATTAAAATTTTCAAAGTTGAATTTTCATTATTAGAACAATTTTTTTAGTTTTGATACCAGAACCTTCTTTGAATCCCATGAATCTCGTCACAAGAGATTGTTTCAAGAATTAGTTAATCTAGGAAACTCTCCATTTTCCTCTCAAAAAAAAAAGAAATGTAAAAACTGAATTTTCAATACAATTACCAGTTTTGAATTTCGTTCTTGAACACTTCTAGATTTTCTTACTATTGGAGCTCCAATCGCGAGAAAAGATTTTTCTAGCTTTGCTACGCAGAATCCAGTCCGCATTGTGGTACATTTAAAAACCTTGAATTTTTCCTACAAAAAAATGAAAATTTAAAATTGAATTTCTGGTGAAAAAACCGGCTTCAGAACTCATTCCAGAACCCTTCTAGAACTCCATAATATCGAATTCACTAATTATATTGAATAAATAGAATTTTAGGAATTGGTGTATGAGCACCCCGTAGTTCGGCCCTCCACCCCTCGCATGCCAGGCAATTACCTACGCCAGGTCGCTCTACAAACCCACAGCCCGTCCACGCCGATTATCGATCACATTTTTCAGGGGCCGGAACCTTAACCAGTATGAAACCACATAAAATTCAGTATCATATTCAGTCAGAGCATCACTTTTCGGAAACATCTGTAGAATTGTTTGGGAAACATGGAATTCATGAGAACTTTGGGTAAGTTTTCCGAAAAAAGAAAAAAATTAAAGTCGAAATTTCATTAAGACCACTAATTCTGAATTTCTTCCCAGATTTCTATTCGAATTTAATGTATTTTCTGCTCCACTACATAGAATTGTACCAAAGATGTGGAAATCGTATGAATTTCTGGTTTCCTCCACAAAAATGGAAATTTAAAATTGAATTTCTGGTGAAAAAAAAAAAAAAGGTCGAATTTTCATTAAGACCACAAATGCTGAATTTCTTTCCATATTTCAATTCGATTTTCATACATTTTGTGCTCTTCTATGGACATCTCCCAAAAATGAGGAAATTGTAAGAATTTTTTAGTTTCCTCCACTTAAAAATGAAATCGCAAAATTGAATTTCTGGTGAAAAGACCTGCTTCAGAACTCATTCCAGAACCCTTCTAGAACTCCATAATATCTCAATTTCACTAATTATATTGAATAAATACACGTTTAGGAATTGGTGTATGAGCACCCCGTAGTTCGGCCCTCCACCCATCGCATGCCAGGCAATTACCTACGCCAGGTCGCTCTACCAACCCACAGCCCGTCCAGGCCGATTATCGATCACATTTGTCAGGGGCTGAAACCCTAACCAGTATGAAACCTCATAAAAATCAGTACCACATTCAATCAGTGCATTTCTTTCCGAAAACATTTGTAGAATTGTTTCGGAAACATGGAATGCATGAGAACTTTGGGTAAGTTTCCCAAAAAAAAAGAAAAAAATCAAAGTCGAATTTTCATTAAAACCACTAATTCTGAATTTCTTCCCAGATTTCTATTCGAATTTAATGTATTTTCTGCTCCACTACATAGAATTGTACCAAAGATGTGGAAATCGTATGAATTTCTGGTTTCCTCCACAAAAATGGAAATTTAAAATTGAATTTCTGGTGAAAAAAAAAAGAAAAAAAAAGGTCGAATTTTCATTAAGACCACAAATGCTGAATTTCTTTCCAGATTTCAATTCGATTTTCATACATTTTGTGCTCTTCTATGGACATCTCCCAAAAAAAAAGAAATTGTAAGAATTTTTTAGTTTCCTCCACTTAAAAATGAAATCGCAAAATTGAATTTCTGGTGAAAAGACCTGCTTCAGAACTCATTCCAGAACCCTTCTAGAACTCCATAATATCTCAATTTCACTAATTATATTGAATAAATACACGTTTAGGAATTGGTGTATGAGCACCCCGTAGTTCGGCCCTCCACCCCTCGCATGCCAGGCAATTACCTACGCCAGGTCGCTCTACCAACCCACAGCCCGTCCCGGCCGATTATCGATCACATTTGTCAGGGGCTGAAACCCTAACCAGTATGAAACCTCATAAAAATCAGTACCACATTCAATCAGTGCATTACTTTCCGAAAACATTTGTAGAATTGTTTCGGAAACATGGAATGCATGAGAACTTTGGGTAAGTTTCCCAAAAAAAAGAAAAAAATCAAAGTCGAATTTTCATTAAAACCACTAATTCTGAATTTCTTTCCAGATTTCTATTCGAATTTAATGTAATTTCTGCTCCACTACACGGAATTGTCCCAAAAATGTGGAAATCGTAAGAATTTCCAGTTTTCTCCACAAAAATGAAATTTCAAAAATGAACACGTGATTGGAAGATCGGTCTCGGAACTCATGCCAGAACCCTTCAAGAATTCCATAATATCCCAAATTCACTAATTACACTGAACAAATACAAATTTAGGGGTTTATGCATTTACCGAAAATTTGAAAATTAACATGACTGCGAGAAGTGCGAGGACAGCTCAACCCATCTCACTGGATAAAAACAAATGGTTGGGAACGTGTTGCAGACAAAGAATCTCTGTAATTCTGATAAGGTCATTAAGACGGGGGAGGCCCCAAACACGCCTTCGAGGCCCATTCGCACCTCGAAATGACCCTGTAGGCTGTTTCTTTAGAAGCAGGCCAGTGTGAGAGCGAGTGATATGGCAGAGCCTAACTAAGTAATGGTACACCTTTGGCTTGATGCAGTCCTCAACGTGTTTCTGACATTATTCACTACTACTGGAAAACACCATGAATTTCTTTCTAAGATGTGAACCATTTCTCGCATTTCGGCTTCTCGGACCAAATCTACATTATAATTGGTTCTGGACCCTAATTATGCAAAGAATTTGACATGTTTCATTGCTGTGTTTTCGGAAAATAATGCTCTGACTGAATATAATACTGAATTTTATGTGGTTTCATACTGGTTAGGGTTCCAGCCCCTGAAAAATGTGATCGATAATCGGCCTGGACGGGCTGTGGGTTTGTAGAGCGACCTGGCGTAGGTAATTGCCTGGCATGCGAGGGGTGGAGGGCCGAACTACGGGGTGCTCATACACCAATTCCTAAAATTGTATTTATTCAATATAATTAGTGAATTCGATATTATGGAATTCTAGAAGGGTTCTGGAATGAGTTCTGAAGCCGGTCTTTTCACCAGAAATTCAATTTTAAATTTTCATTTTTTTGTAGGAAAAATTCAAGGTTTTTAAATGTACCACAATGCGGACTGGATTCTGCGTAGCAAAGCTAGAAAAATCTTTTCTCGCGATTGGAGCTCCAATAGTAAGAAAATCTAGAAGTGTTCAAGAACGAAATTCAAAACTGGTAATTGTATTGAAAATTCAGTTTTTACATTTCTTTTTTTTTGAGAGAAAAATGGAGAGTTTCCTAGATTAACTAATTCTTGAAACAATCTCTTGTGACGAGATTCATGGGATTCAAAGAAGGTTCTGGTATCAAAACTAAAAAAATTGTTCTAATAATGAAAATTCAACTTTGAAAATTTTAATTTTTTTCGCGGAAAGGAAAGAATATAATTTTTTTGAATTCAGCATTTTTAAAATGAATGCTGATTAATATCATGCGCTCTACATGAACAGTGAAACATTCCTAGAACCTTTTCACACTGAAAATGGAAACTAAGAAAAAATTCAAATTTCAAATTTCATTTGTTTTTTCGGGAAAAAAGATTGAAGATTTTCACGATTCCCACATTTTCCAAATAAATTCATATATTGAAGGAATTCAAAGGAATTCATACATGGGATTCAACGAGAAATCTGGAAAAAAATTCAAAATTTGTGGTCTCGGTGAAAATTTTCACTTTCGATAATTTATTTATTTTTTTGAAAAGTAATCGGAAAAGGTCAAGAATTCTATATTTCTGAAACAATTTCTGAACAAATTTATGCGCTATACACGAAAAGCATAGAACTCGAGGAGTATTTCAGCATGAAAATTGAAATTGGTCACTTTATAAAATATAAATTTTTGAATAATTTTGAACTGTTCATTTTTGGCGCATTTCGGTACACTGGCTGATTCTGGACATGATTTCTTCGTGTGAGGAGAAAAACAAAGATTGCAAAGCGAATTCCTTACATGGTTGTTGAAATGCGCTCTGATACCTACCTTTTTTGAATGTGAAATCAAATAATGAACCAAATTTCAAGGTGCGATTTCCGTTTAACTTTTAATACCTGAATTCTACTCAAAGTTTTGCAATTTATCTCAAAATAAGTCACTAATATAGAAGAACTTCGTGGTTTTTCAACATGAAAATCCAAAAATTGTTAGGAGAAATGACTTTTTTATTATTTTTTATTAATTTTTTCGCTGTCAAAATGTTTCAGAAGAAATACAGAGGATAACAAGTTGCATATGAATGTTCTAAATACGAGAAAACGTCAAGTAATCCACTTATAACAACACTTAAACGCCAGCCCCATTTGGACACGAGGGACATTGGATGGCTACCGTAACCCAAAATCTTCCACTGAGTTCCATTTTGAAATTCTATGCATTCAGTAGATCGCATTTTCGATGCTGATTCCGAATTTGGCTTCCATTTTCCGATTGAATCACTTTGGAGCGAGTTATTCAAAAACGACGCCAAACGGCGCGCTCCGGCGCTCTAGCGCGCCCAATGACCAAAAGATACGGGCGGTATTGTAGCAGCGGCAGCGATACTGTTCATAGTGCATAGCCTCACGGATGATCGAAGAAATTCAATCAATCAGTGTAATTAATTCAATCAATCAGTGAAATTAATGGCTGGTAGTTATCAGTAACACGTTTCGACCCGTAAAAACTGACGTTGTCATGTGAAAGGGTCAACGTTCACTAGACGAAACGTGTCATTCGCTGGCAATCGCTCCATCGCTGCCATTTTGGCCGCGATGGAGCAACGGTCAGCGACCATTGAGAATCGCTCTTCAAGCAGCGATGCAGTAAAACATAGGATTTCGTCGCCGCAACCCAGCGATGTAGGACGTTTGCCACGAGGCGATCACAGTTGGAGCTGCTTTCCATTACGCGCGATGAAAAAGGAACAGTTGTCCCTCGCATGGCCGCAGCGACCACCTGCAGTCAAAACTAGACTTAAGGGCGAAGATGGCCCAGCAACCCTGCGTCGGAGGAAAAGGACAAATACAGGGGGCGTGCAAATACAGGGCGGAGCCAACTTCTAGCTCATGTAGCGGCATTGTGGGTGGTTTTTGACCCTTCAAAATGCGTAGGCATTATGTTGTAAGCCATACGGTTCGATTCACATTGTTATCCCAACACGTTTACGAGCGTGTATGCTGCCTTTAATTTTAGCAGTGCGAGGGCTGACAAGGGGTTGGGGAACCACTGAAAAATTGTTCCCTAGCCAACCCTACCTAGGCGGATAGGGCAGCCGAAACTCGCTAAGACACCATTGATTGATCATCTCCAGCCCTCGCACTGCGATCATCAAACGCGCCGACGCCCCAAACCATGCCCCAACCCATTTGTAACACTCGCGTACGTGCATGCCGCCCCTGAATGGAGTTTGACTTACTTAACGCTTTCCTAACTGGTTCGGATGCGGATCCCACCTAGAGTCACAGAGATAGAGGTAAGGTAAACAAGAAAGGAGCAGTGCACCCGCCCTCGGGTCCGCAGTGAACCTAGTAAACGTACTCAGACGATTTTCGGCCCGAAGACGCCTTCGGCTCGTTCTCCCAAATTGCGGGTCGGCTTCTATTGATGTGCGGGCCACTACATAGTGTTACTTTCCGGGCCACAGCTGTTGCTGTTCGGGCTCCTCCAAATCACCCGAGTAGGAACAGTAGTGACTCGGAGACTCTGAATCCTGTTCGGTGCGGCTCGGGATAGAGGATAGCCTAAATAAATAGGAGTGTATGGTCAACACGGATCGCTGCATCAAAGAGTTTTTTTCCGAGGGCGTAGGGGCTAAATCGTACACGCAGCACCGCTCGTGGGATTCGGTCAGAAAGCGCGCGAGGACGCGTTTTCGCGTCTTTTTCGCCCTTTTCGAATAACTCGCTTCAAACTCAAGTTTGAGCTAAACTAGGGTGATATTGATCACCATAGCGTTGGGGTGTTACATTCAGAACAACAGAAGTTCCGCGATCAGTCAGGTTTGTAATTACGGTACCGTACCAATGATCAATATCCCTCTAGATTCGCACAAAGTTGAGTTTAAAGCGGGTTATTGAAAAAAAAGGCGCGAAAACGTGTCCTTGCGCGCTTTTCGACCAAACCCTACGAGCGGTAGTGTAGATGTGCAGAGGCTCAGTTTGCACAAGTACACCCTCCCGGCACATTGACCCGAGTCCACTGTACACGTACATCGTTAGGCTCCGTCCATAGCAGACCACCACCGTCAAAGCGTCAACTGAGGAAATCGTGGTTGTAACATGGAGGCGACCCGCAGGTCGAGCGCCGGAGTCTGACAGTCTGCGTCACTCTTGTCGTGTGTGACGCAGCAAGACCTCTACGATTGGCTTGTCCCGTCACATCACAATAGAGAGTGCAAAATGTTGCGAAATATGCTCCGTCACCTCTAAGTCACAACAGAAACAAGAAAATGTGATTAAATTTGGCTTCCAGGTGACAACGGGAGGCTAATTTGCCATCCATGTCACAACAGGAAGGAGTTGTGGGCTCCAGGTGACAACCGGGAGTTCCTGAGAAGGCGTCGGAGCATCATGCGCCAGCGCTGGAACGCTGGCGCATGACGCTCGACGGCTAGCGCATTCAACGTGTCCGAGGACGGCTCGTGGTTAACGATGGTATCGATAATATTAGTGACAGCCGTTACGGTCACTATGCCTCCACCGTCAGCGACTGGCCGGCTGCAGTGGTTGCTGGGGAGTCAGACCAATAACAAATGCTGAAGATGCAAACCCCCAGCGTCACATTACGGTCACATGACGCTAGGACGTCTGCTATGGACGGAGCCTTACGTGCAACTGATGCTACTACTTCGCGCGATCTGACATCAGCTGGACTTGAAGAAGGCCGAAATGAGATGTCTCTCGTATTATACAAAGAAATAATTTTTTCAATATTCAGGCATACAGTAGCTTTGGTGGACCGGGTTACTGCAAAGAGCTATTCAACGATCCCGATGTGATAGAGTTGGCAGAGAAGTACAAGATCTCCGTTCCACAATTTCTCCTGGCATGGGCAACATCGCAGTCGATAAGTGTACTGCCCCGAAGTAGTTCACGTGAACGGACTATCGCTAATTTCGGCGCACGAAACGTGGAAATAAAACCGGAGGATATCGAAAAGCTTCTTGGTAATGACATTTGCCACAGAACGGCCTGGGATCCAACAGCTGTTGTTTAATACTAGAACATAGAATTCGTTGTACATAGTTTTGTGATGTGAGATTATTTTTCATGAAAAATGTCCGTGATCGCGTTGATACACTCTCGCCACGCTCCGCACCTCGACAGTGACCTATTCTTCTGCCGGGCATTGACTTGCGTTGCAAGGACGCGTCGCGGGCGGCTGTCAGCGATTGCAGGCATTTGCAAACTGTCCTCATACCGACTCATTCTCATTCGTAAAGCTCAACGTGGTAGTAGACATATGTCTCCATAAAGTGTTTGTTGTTTCTTATGGGTACATTTGTTGCATATGTTATAATAGCAGGAACAGCTACATGGTGCATCCACGACAGGATATTCAATTTAACCTCACAGATTTTGATCATTATGAGGCTAGAAGAAGCACACCCACGCCGCTCCGCGGCGTACTTGTAGGCGTGTTCATTATTTGATCGGACTCGACATTAAAAGGTAATGGCTTAGAAAAATTCCACTAAAAACCTATTTGCGAACAGTCTTGGGAGAATTCAAGAAAACCACTTCATCTTCGTCAGCCCCCTCCCCATCTAACCTCTTACATTTTTCTAGAACTGCGCGCTCACAACTCAAACACATGTCTTTGGGTAGTTTTTCAAGTTTCTCACAGAAATGCCACCATTTAAGGACCGCGGTCATCTCAAATCACCTCCTTCCCAAATCTGGACGCACCCCTAGTTGGGTGCCGCTCACTTACTCCGGCGCTCGGAGCACTCCCAGTTGCATCTCTCACACTTTCCCCGGCGCTTGACGCACCCCCAGTTGTGTACGGCACACTTTGTCCGGCGCTCGGCGTTTTGGCAGCTGGGTCCCACACACTTTTCCCGGCGCATGACGCACTCACGCTTGGGTTCCGCACACAATCCCCTGCACTGGACGCACCCCAGTCGAAACCTGCACACTTACTCCGGCGCTCGGGGCACTCGCAGTTGGGTCTCACACACTTTCTTCGGAGCTAGACGCACCCCCAGTTGAGCCCTACACACTTACTCCCGCGCTCGGCGCACTCGCAGTTGGGTCTCACACACTTTCTTCTACGCTGGACGCACCCCTAGCTGGGTGCCATTCACTTAGGCTCCGTCCATAGCAGAAGTCCTAGCGTCAAGTGATCGGAAAGTGACGCTGGGGGTTTGCATCTTCATCATTTGCTATTGATCTGACTACCCCAGCGACTCCCCAGGGACCACTGCAGCCGGCCAGTTGACGCTGTGCCGCTGGTCGTCTGCTAAGGACGGAGCCTTACTCTGGCGCTTGGCGCACTCCCAGTTCTGAGATAAGTATTTTCATCATTGCTCACTAAGACTCGTTGTTGGAACTTCAGAAAAAATATTCATTGACGAAAAACGGTACAAAACACAGAGTATACAAAGTGATGACGCACATATTATGGGCCAAGAGTTCTAGCAACCACCAGCTCGATCTCCCGCCTCCGTGAGCGACGTCACTCTCCCTTGTATACGGGATTGCGACCAAAGAGTGAGGTGGCCGCCACAGCTCTATGGCTCAGTATAAGTTAACACCAATGGACAAAACACAGATACGTTAACAACATTATCCATCCACATTCTCGGCATTCAGAAAATCCCGTTCCCCCGGGACTCAATTTTCACACTAAATACACATTCGACAGACAAGATTAGAATGAGAACAAATATCATTTTATCATAATTACGAGCCACTGCACTTAAGAAATCTGGTTTCAGACTCTTAGCGAATAAATCTATCGTTAGTCTTTTCTGGTACACCGCCTGATCCTCGCCCTGGAAAGCGCATTTTGTCTTGGCTAGGACTTTCTTCGCAAATTGTCCTACGCTTTCCCTGCCTTGCCTCAGATGAACAAGTTCGTCGCGGGCGTTGCTGAGGACCGCCTCGTTTTTAATTTTTTTAGATAGGGCCAGTGTAATATCCTGGCGGTCCATTCCAGGATACTAACATTTGGACACCTTTATCGCGATTGCTGTGTGTGTGATGGTGTAGAAATTGCTCGCTCTAATCCTTTATCCAAAGGTGCCACGCGGTGAATACGGTTTCCACAGCTCTCGTGAATCCTCAAAATCGGGTAATTAAACCGTGGAAATCGCATTTTACATAAATCATGATATGTGAAAATGCTGATTATGCATAAATGAACATAATGTGATTGATGAGTAAATGAGCATGAGCGGGGGGCAGCGAAGACTGGCAACTGTGAAAGGAGGCGGAGTGTACAGGACGGAGAAGCTGATGCGAGCCGTGATAGGCTAGCAACAAAGAGCATTGACATAAACAAACGGCGCGAACGCCGATTGATCGCCCTAAGAAACACTTACAGGAATGATTCACCTAGTCCGAATCAGAGACAACCAGAGATCACCACAATATAGACGGATCCACTATACAATAATACACTAGAAAGGAAGAGAGATAGCGAGAATCGCTATAACCTTTTCATACACAGTTCATGAACAGTTTTATATTCGTCCTTCCTCCTCATTCTCTTGTATGTACGCATGGCAATTAAGGATTTATTAGTGTTGCACAAGACATAAATGAACGCAAATAATGTGGTTATTAAGTGGTATGTGGATGGAATCATAGGTAGGATGAGAGGCGATGAAATGGAAGGGTGGAAAAGTACTCACATATTGCCGCGGGGAGAAGTCGATGCTGCCAGCCGGCGGTAGTCAGCTTCGCCCCCCCCCCCGAAGGGGCCGCCTCCTCTCCTCTTATATGGAGAGGAGAGGCCACCGACGGTTTCGCTGACCACGGCGGAGGCGTGAACACGACACCAGGGTCATGATTTCGCAGGTGGCCTTTTCAGCGTCCGTTAGGTACTAGTATTCCAATTTCGCAGTCCCCGTAAGGTATAGCGGCATCAAGCCTTTCGCGTGCTCAGGGGGGAATGTCCAGCATCTGCACCAACTCCGTGTAGTGTTCTAGGAACTCCTCGAACGTGGTTTCGTCCGAAACTCCGGTAAAGTTTTCAACCTTATTCTCTACTAATATCCTGGATGAACTGTGCAGATGCGGGGCAATTGCTGCTTGCTGGGTTCCGGTGCTTCCTCTATTCATTGGGCCATGACGTACTCCGTAATATCCTTGTCTTCGTTTGGAATATCGACTCCATTACGACCTGGCATTTTGAGATCTTTTTTTCGAAGCCTGTTTCTCGAGATACGTAGGTAAGAGAGTTTTTTGATGATAATCAAATCAGGCACGCGTTATAGAATCGGAGCGGGGAACTGGGGAGAAATAGAAGAGAAAAAAAGTAAAACGAGAAAAATAAAAGAACATGTGAGGGAAAAAAATCATTCCTTTTCTATACTAGTTCAGAAAATAAAAAAATGAACCGGCCTGGAGACAGCTTTCTGTTCGACGACATGTTGACCGTAGACGGGCGGCCCGTTGTCTGGAGGGTGATTGTTGTCGCTTGATGGTGGTTGATTGTGAGCAGTGGTCGGTAGTAGACGGTGGTCGTTGGTAGACAGTTAGTGCGACTTTATCCTTGGGACAAGAGGACGCCCAGTCCAAATGCAGCCTGCCTGGACAGGGCTTAATGATTGTTGACATCTTACATTCGGCTGCAGCGGGTCTGAGTCAAATTTGTAGGAACGTACTCTCGTTTACCCGAGGGGTTGTTCACCATTCTGTTGTGCCTGGTCCAGTACACTATTTTTTCGAGACTTTTTCGAGACTTTCAAAAGGAAGGATGTGGAAAATACAGGCTTCGCTTGCCGCTCCGGCCGGGAGTGCCCAGAGGATGGCTTTATGCGAAACAGGTGACGGGGTACCGTGTGAAAGTTGAGGGAGAGCGAACAAGATTCTAACGCATTGGGGGATAGGGGCCTGGCACGCCTGTGTGTGGTGATCCCGCCCACACAACAGGCATCCACTCTCTTTTTCCTTCTTTAAAGCTCCTCCATCTATCCTCAGTCGCAGGGAGTGTCCAGCAGCTTTTAGTCTGCGTTCTCTTCGATGGACTTATAGGGGTTAATTTTAACGCTGAGGTTGGTGCAGGGTGGTTCTTTGAGGGAAGAAAACGGGAAAAGGATACGGTTTAGGACCGGATTTGAAAAATGATTCTTGCATGGAAATCGTGGCACACTCAAGGGGAGGTGCCGCCCTAGGTTATTCGGTTGTAGCGATAAAAATATGGTATGGCCCTTGTTTGTGCACTGACGTGGGCCAACCATTTTCGTTAACTAATGACCTCAACCTTTGGTTGACCAAGGGGAAGTTTTGGAGACCGAGGGGCCAGTCTCAGTCGTCCTTTTAGCAACTGCTAACTCCTTGACTTCTTATCCTAGAATTTTCTTCGTGGCTTTCAGCCACTATCGACATGTTCCCGAAATTCCCTGATACAAGTTATTTTCTGTCTTTCATAGTACCACTCCAGAACACTGGTTTGAACTCGTAGGTGTAGAACATCAGACTATTATACTTTATCTACGAACGTGGTGAATACGATAAGTGCGAAGGTTGACATTATATATATATATTTATATATAAGAAGATGAAATTACATAATAATGGATGGAGGCGAAAACATTTGGAAGGAGAATACTCATAAAAGTGAATCCGTGGCCATCGTTGGAAGTCGTTCGGGTCGCCGGGGCGTCAGGCGGCCGCGCCCAGCGAGACCCTCTCGAGAATGTCCAGCTGACAACCTTTCCTCCGTTCCACCCACCTCTATGGCTCGGTGGACGGTCGGGTAAATTACGGTCCGACATTTGTGCAAACGTACATGGAGTTCATAAGATATTTTCTTCGTGGCTTTCTCGGTGTCCGTAAGGGACTGGTATTTGAGTTTCGCGGTCCCCGTTAGGTACAAGGGCATCAGAGCTTTCGCGTGGTCTGGCGGGATGTTTAGCATTTGTACCAACTCGGTGTATTGTTCGAGGAATTCCTCGAATGTCGTCTCATCTGAGTCTCCCGTAAAGTTTCCAACCTTGCTGTCTAGTATCCTACACGAGGTATGTAGGTGCGGGGCTATTTCAACTCGTTGATTCCCGGTATTTGTTCTAGTTACTGGGCCCCTTACTACATAGTCGGTCATTTCCTCGTCCTCGTTTGGAATGGCAACCCTTTTACGCCCTGGCATTGTGAGAGGGAAAATATAAAGGTTTGTTTTTGCTTTTAGATGTGCGGGTGAGAAAAAGTTTTTTTTTGGAAATCTGAGTAGACGCGCGCTACGGAATCAAATACTTGCTGGGGAAAAGATGAGAATGGGAAAAAAAGAAGGGGTGAACGAAGAAGAAAAAATAAATAAAATAAAAGAAACTGTTAGGAGTGAACAAAAAACAAACAGCACGTGGATGTAATTTCCAGAAGGTGGTAGAAGCTTTCAGGAAGCTTGAGTTTTTTTTCTTTTTCTTTGTTTTCTTTTGTTTAGGTTAGAACTAGTTTAGGAAGCGAAGGTTGAACCGGCCTGAATACAGCTTTCGTTCGACGATTCGTTGGCGGTTGCAGATGAGAGGTCGGCTGTCTAGGGATGTGTGATCGTTGAGCTGTGGATGATTGGTGGCTGTCGACGTTGGTGGACACTGGGTGTAGGTGGCTGGCGGCTCCTGGCGTTTGGCCCGAGCTGAATGACGGGGTGGATGGAGATGTGGGCGGGTTGGCGAATTTGATTTGTTTGGCCCCGTTGACCTCGGTTTATCGGCCATCTGTTTGCCGGTGACCTTGGTCGTGGGGTCAAGTGTCCTGTTTACGATGGGGATTTATATGAGTGGCAGGGACAGCTGGAGGCCTTGGACTAATTGCATTCGGCGGTCATCTGGCGGAATGGTTGATAACACTCGGGCCAGTGCCACCAGGAGCCTTTGTATTTACTGAAAATAGAGATGAGGAAAAAGTTCAATCCTACATTAGTTCTGGAGTTCGGTACTTAATTTCGCTGATTTTTTTGTAGCTACCGTACTTTGTGGAGGGACGGAAGCGAAACAGTGGGGACGAAAGAGGTTGTGAAACGAGAGAGAAAAAATGATAAAAGTTTTGTTGAAGTGGAGTTTTGTGAAGGTTGGGTTTGGCTTGTTGTTTTCTCTTTGGTTTGTCTCTCTCTCTCTTATTTTTTTTGTTTGCCGTTTTTTTTGGTGGTTTTAAAGCAAAAAAAATTTCAAAATACTACTTGATCTCGGCTTGTTTTGGGGTGTGTCTCATCTCGTGTCAGTTTTATTTTTGGTAATCACACTGGGGTCTACTTGCCCTTATTAACATAACGTCAAATTGAAGTAGCGCGACTTTATCCCGGGTACAAGAGGACGCCTAGTCCAAATGAGGCCTGCCTGGGCCATGACTTGCAGATTGTTGATATTAGAATTTTTCTTTGGCTGCAGCGGGGTCTGGGTCGGTTTTCTGTAGGAACATACACTCTTTTTTCCGAGGGGTCAGTCACCATTATTCTTATGCCTGGTCCAGTAAATATTTTTTTTGAGACAATACACAGGGCGAATGTGAAAAAATTGATTTCGCTTGCCGTTCCGGCCGCGAGGAGCGCAGGGGATGGCTTAGTGCGAAACGGGTGACGGGTTGCAGTGTGATTGACCTCGAATATATACCGAAACTACAGAGTCTATTATTCGTATGAAAGAAAGTAAAAAAAATGATTTGTTTCATTTGTCTCAGTTCCTACTTTAGATGAGACACCTAATACACCTAATTGAGAAAAGAAAAAAAAGAAAGAAAAAGAACAGAAAGAGAAAAAAAAATGTATATATATTGTGCGAAGAAATGTATTAGGAAAAACGTAAAAATTGTTCGCCGGAGTATTTCGCACGAAAGGTGTATTCCTAGGGAGAGAGAGAGCAAACACTATTTTCCGCGGTTCTTTTTCCGGGTTTGAAAGTATGTGAAAAAAACTCGGTGCGGAACCTCCATGTAACGATAAAAATATGGTATGGCCCTTGTTTGTGCACTGACGTGGGTCAACCATTTTCGTTAACTAATGACCTCAGCCTTTAGTTGACCAAGGGGAAGTCTTGGAGACCGAGGAGCCAGTCTCAGTCGTCCTTTTCTTACACTCTTAGCAACTGCTAACTCCTTGACTTCTTATCCTAGAATTTTCTTCGTGGCTTTCAGCCACTATCGACATGTTCCCAAAATTCCCTGATACAAGTTATTTTCTCTCTTTCATTGTACCACTCCAGAACACTGGTTCGAACTCGTAGGTGTAGAACATCAGACTATTATACTTTATATACGAACGTGGTGAATACAATACGTGCGAAGGTTGACGTTATATATATTTATATATAAGAAGATGAAATTACATAATAATGGATGGAGGCGAAAACATGTGGAAGGAGAATACTCATAAAAGTGAATCCGTAGCCATCGTTGGAAGTCGTTCGGGTCGCCGGGGCGTCAGGCGGCCGCGCCCAGCGAGACCCTCTCGAGAATGTCCAGCTGACAACCTATCCTCCGTTCCGCCCACCTCTCTGGCTCGGTGGACGGTCGGGTAAATTACGGGCCGACATTTGTGCAAACGTACATGGAGTTCATAAGATCACTACACGGTTTTTCTGAGGGCAAAAAGATCACATAGCTCACGTGGAATATCGAGCAGGTCTTCCTCACTGGTTGCTCGTGGCCAGCGTGTTCTCGAGTCTGGTTGATTTTGGAGTGTGACGAATGATTTCTCGGAGCTCGTTTCATCATAAGAAGACTTAAGGTGGAAGGTACTCTGCCAGTGTCGCGTTTCACATGCGCGATTAGTCATCACCTCACTACTTGCGAAATCCTAGTGGCACAACGCTTTTCTTTCTTTGCGTTTGTAATGAAACAACGACGGTGTCCCTATTTGCTGCACTCAGTGGAATCACTAGTCGTCATTCGTCAACTTTTGACCTTGAATTCAGATGTATTTTGGGAACCACTTCTTTGTAGATGAGATGCCAATCTCATCACTCTTCGGTTGGAACCTAATACTACCTCATTTCCACCTACTACATTGATCTTGCTACTTATTGTGAACCTTGAAACTCTATTGGCTTCAGCCATACTCTTGCTGTTATTTCTTTTTCTAACTCTAACTCATGAGACGAACACGTTTATTTATTACTTTTATATAATAAAAACACATTGACGAGATGACATGGCGAAACAGAAGTATGGTCATACGGTGAAAATAATGGGAGGCCTAAACCCTTTTCCGGAATCGGGTTCGGGTAGCCATAGCAGGCAGGCGGCTGCCCGTGGTCGAACCCTCGCGGACGAATGTCCTCTGAGGTCTCGCCCACCGTCTGTCTTTGTGGTCGGGCCTCGAGATAATCAGAACAGCTTCGAACAACACAAACACGGTGTAACGAAATAGATAGTAAAGCCCTCTTATAACTAAGTGGGGGCTATTCTGGTTCCGGCTAACCGTCGACTGTCAGCCATAACCTTTCGTTAATTTACATCTCGACCTCTCGTCGTAGAGAGGCTAAAACTGTTGGGCGAAGGGAGTGCACTCCCTTTTGCTCCGAAGTGCCTTCTACCTTTATTTTTGAGACTAATTTCAATTACGTCTTTGACTCCAGTATTTTCTTTTCTCTTTTAATTAACATGATAACTTTATGAATAATACTTTATATGGGAATAATAATTATAAATGAGGGGACATGGCAGCACAGCATGGCAGAACAACCAAATTCATGATGACAAGATGGAGAACTCACAAAATATACTCGGACGAAATTCGGGCCGCCATAGATGACAGCTGGCGGCCGTCGGCGAGCCCTCACGGACTACTCTACTCGGCTCCGCCCACCGTTTGACTCGGTGGTCGGGTCTAATGAGGGATGCAACGTATATGGATGGTATAACAATCACTACAACGGGATGGTACGAACGTATACACATAATGATACGAACTCTACATGTTCATTTCTACTTTGTCCAGTATTATTCTAAGTATTTTGAATATATGTCCGTGTGAGTCTAAATGCTGCATTCTACTACGTGTAATGGTTAAACAAAAACTAACAAGATTGGAATAAGAAGAAAGGAAAACCTAGTGTTGTTTCTTCCACAATTGGTCGCGGTACTCAAAGGAAACGTATTCCTTTCATGCTTAATCTAAAATGTTAATTTCGGCCGTTGATCGTAGCTTCTGTCTCAACAGATGCTTCGAGAGGTGTGTTTGCTATTCTACGGAGGATATAATAGTTCCCGGCCGATGCAACATATAATAGTTTGTCTTCGGTGGTTCAGTAAGACGGTGTAGTGTACGATGTTTACGACGTTACTTAGTGCAACCTCAAACCTGGGGAATCAAACCAGAATATACAACTAGACAATCAAATATAATGCGAGCACACATAAAAACAACAACATAATATAATAATGAAAATCTAAATTCATGCAATAATGTGGAATATCACAACTGAATAGCCAACGGCGTTTTTTTGCGTAGATACAATTATGAGAGAGAGCATCAACAGAATACACGGCGTTTATATTAAAGCGTCTAACGAGAGGCAAGAGTTTGGGACGGCGTTTATCAAAAAGGGAGGAGAGAAAGGACAGTAACCCGAGCAAGCTGTGCGCTCCATCGGGCTGGCGAGGGCGAAGAACTTCGAAGAAGGAGGCGGAGTCGTCGTCGACCGGCAGCGTCTGACCCGATATCGAGATCGTTCCACTGTAGTATGGTTATCTGTGTCATTGCGATGATCCACATGTCAGTCTATATTGTGGTTTTTCGACTACAGCAACTTCAGCTGAGTCAGACACAGACAGACTATTGGTCGAGCTTTTCGCTGATTTTGCAGGTCCTAACAGGTAGTTTATTTGGGAACAGAAAAACACGGTATTCTTATTCAAAAGAAAGAAGTGAGAGGGAGAAGAAATTAACTATCGACTTATTACTTAATCTAACTTCGTTCATTGTCAGCCAATTTTCTGGGTGGTACAGCTCTATACGATTCATATGAATCGTACTCTCACGGCGACCGTCTCTAATCGTGACACTAGGCCTGTCAATATCAATTATAGTTAATGTGCCCTCAATCTTAGAACCTATCGTGCTTTCAACTTCAATTCTTACCTAGATTTGCTGACCTACGTTAAATTACTCAAAATTCACACGCTTACCTAAATCATACTCATGCTTCTGGGTGTGCCAAAAGCGTCCCCTTAGCGACTACCGTCTACGAAGATTTCCTATCCAGGATGTTTGCCATCCGCTGTCACTTCATATTGGAAGATCCAGGTGGCGAGAGACGTCATTCTCGACACCTGGTAGTACACTTCTCAAAACCTACTGTTCACAAGAGATGATTTACATGGTAAGCAAAATAACACGTGGCTCCAGAACTTCAAGGTTGTGAACACGAACTACACGACGATTTATGCGCAACCTCAAACTTGGGTAATTAAACCACATAAAAAAATATAACAAACGATACAACAAGCGCAATGCAATGATTAACATACAAAAATGAAGAATATATGCATACAATAAACTAAGCTAACAATAAGTAGCAGACCCTCAGTGGAACCTCCTTTTTCAGATAAGCGCACAAAATATACAATTTCCCATTCCCCCCGAGTTTCTCCAAGGATTAAAATGGAGAAGCGCAAAAATCACTCAAGATAGATTTTATAGCGCAAGGAGAAAAGAGAAAAGGGTGGAAGCTTTCCCACCCCGGCATCATCGTAGTTTTATACGGAGATGAAGGAAGAATCTGTTGTTTTTGATTCCAGCGCATGATTCCTCCTCCGCGGTGGGAAATGTCATTCGAGGGCACCAAGCTGATGTTTCCCACTGATATCTGCGCGGAGAAGATTTTTTACAGAATTCTGATCGCCAATTTGGCGATACATGGACACTATCAGTTTGATCTTTTACATAACCTTTCCACTACACAACCCGAACACTTCTGGTTAATAGATTCATGGAAGCATTATTAATAAACATGATAGATTGCAATTACATATGAGACAAAGGGAATATCAGAGGAAGTGGTATTTAGATAGCAAGGGAAAAGGGGAAGCCCAGGGAACCTGGTCCTTGTCAAGGAGGGGGAATGGCTCGACGCATCCCTTGTACGGAATGGGTCCCAGAGAGCCTGCGGGAAAGCCGACTGGATGTCGTGTCGATGGGCGCACGTATTCTGTTTTGGGGCCACGCCCCTCGCTTGTATGTTGATGAATGGATTCGATAAACATAAGGCCTACTGGAGACCTTGATATTACTGCACGAGTGTTACTACACTACATATAATTAATCAAACTTTGATGAATACATTTTTTGAATTCCTATCCAGGATCTTTAGCATCCGGTATCACTTCATTTTGGAAGATCCAGGTGGCGAGAGACGTCATTCTCGACACCTGGTAGTGCACTACTCAAAACCTCCTACTGTTTACAAGAGATTATTTACTTAGACACTATCACTTTGATCTTTTACATAGCCTTTCTACTACACAACCCGAACACTTCTCGTTCATAGATTCATGGAAGCGTTATTAGTAAACATGATAGATTGCAATTACATATGAGACAAAGGGAATATCAGAGGAAGTGGTATTCAGATAGCAAGGGAAAAGGGGAAGCCCAGGGAACCTAGTCTTTGTCAAGGAGGGGGAATGGCTCGACCCGATCCCTTGTGCGGAATTGGTCCCAGAGAGCCTGCGGGACATCAGACTGGCTGTCGGGTCGATGGGAGCACATTCTCTGTTTTGGGGCCACACCCCTAGCTTGTATGTTGGTGAAAGGATTCGGTAAACACTGGAGACCTCGATATTGCTGCACAGCTGTTACTTAACTACATGTAAGTTTCCCCTTAGCCGGTGTTCTCCTATGCAGCGGGGACAACGGGATCTCTGCGCTATGAGGAGTTCTATTCTAACACAGAGTTGGATGTTCTCCTCACAGCGCCTGGTGAGGTGGTGTTTGCTGCATAGGAGGCAGCTCTCGAACCTGATGAATTTTGGGTCGACTGGCCTGGAGAAGGCTGAGCGCGGTGTTGGGGACTTGCGTAGCAGCGGTGAAAAGGAAATACGCTGCATTAGTAGGCTAGCTATGGCCAGCTGTGTTGGTGGGTAGGGTGCGGGGCCGGGGTCCGAAGGGAACCCTTTTCCGATAAAGAAGCGATAGGGGTTTGCACGCTCGGCTTTTTCCGGCCAAGGCGAGCTGGGGTCTTTGCGGGCTCTTTTCTCGGCGGAAGAAAGCGCGGCCGTTTTGGTGGGCGATCTCCAGAACGCGGTCTGAATCTCAAAAAAAGCTAAAATTATCATCAAACAGCTCCTTGGGATCTTCGATTGGAGATTCGAGTGACCGCCGCGAATAGTCCTAGGTGATCTTCACTAAGGGTCCCGGTGACCGGACCGTGTGGATGGTTTTTAAATCGCTGACCCTTTCTTCCCGCGATAACGTCGAAATCTCCTGACCATCCGAGCTGTCGTATGTCCGGCACCAGTCCTCGATGCTCGAGCAAGATGGTGACGAGGAAGATCTTGGTGTTCGGCAGAATCGCGTCGATTTCAACATAGCGTCCATGATATTCTGTTGTCCGGGCGTGTTGCTGTAGTCTCTGTTCTGGGCTTGTAGGTGTTGAGATTCCTTCAGTGGATGGAACAGAATATGCTGCTTGAGCTGGAGTAGCTGTTGTAGAGTCGAGAGTGGCTGGAGCAAGTGCAGGCGAGAGTGCTCGGCACTTGGTATACCGCATGGCTGGGCCGGGGGTATTTATATGAAAGGTTGGGCGGAGACGGGCCTGAGATTAAGATTCTACTGTGATTGTTTACGATAGGGGTAGAGCGGTTGATGGATCTTATTGCCTGCAGATTACTCGTCAGCTGGCACCAGCGATCTTAAATGCTTTACTGCCACTGGTGACCAGCTGGTGTTGTTGAGGCTTGCCATCTAACATTGGGTGGCAGATTAGATATAGGATGTTTACGGGTCCGGATTGGGATGAATAATCACTATCATAAGCTGTGTAGTGGTGTTCTGATTCCATTGGCAAGGCTAAGACCGACTAATAGATATTGAACAATTGTTGATTTACTGAGATTTCAGGAGTTTAGTGAGAAAAAAGGAATATCCAGAGGGCTCTCTGTACTGCGGGAGCCTTGTTGTTACTTACACTAATTACACTATAAACTTCTCATTGTTATTTACATAAGGGACTTACTTGTAGAAAAATGCGCCTATGAAATAATAAATCAAGTTAAGCATCCACAAAAATTCATTATACTACTACAACATACTACTTATGCATGGTGTGGTGCTACCTGGCCAGGTTTTCTTCTCATTCTCAGAAAAACAATTTACATAGAGTGAAAGCTCTTGGGCTTTCGTGACACTATCTTACAAATAATTCTTCTGGTGGCCACGCAAAGAAAGAGCATTTTGTGTGACAGCGCTTACATAACAGCTATAACTGATCTCGAAGTGGTAGGGGGAGAGAAAAAATACCGCAGTGCATTGACAAATGACGTTTCTTAATGGAGAGGAAAAAAATTGTCAAGGTTAGAAATTAGTGATTCTTGAGAAACATATTCAAGTTATAAGGGCAGATAGAGAAAGTTTTGAAAGTACTGGGGAAAATGCGAATTCTTTCGCCGGGTTCTTACCTACTGGGAAACAGGATTTGAGAACCTGGTACGGGACCTCCGTGTAATAAACGTTCTCCGGGCCCTGGAAAACGTTTATCCTTCCACCCGTTCTAGTCACTCACTGTATCAATCAATAGCCTTCACTCTAATACAGCCTGTATTCATGCTGATACTTAATTTCGTAAGTCTTGCCTTGGAACAGAACACATAGAATTTCAATTCATTTAAATACATACGTCATGGTGCATACAGTTATAAGAGGATATTACACGAATTTATATACATGGGGGAGCCTCGCGGAGGGGGACAAGGGATTGGGGCGGAGAGCGGGCCGGCAAGCGGCATGCTCGCCGATGTAACGAAATAATAGCACGGTACCCCTATTTGCGCATAACGGGGACCAACCATTTTCGTCAACTATTACCCTCAACCTCGAGTTGACTAAGAGGCATCGTTTCGGAAACCGAGGGGGCCAACCTCGGTCGTCCTTTTCCCTACACTCTTGACGACTATTAACTCATTGACCTTTTATTCTAAGATTTTCCCGTGGCTTCCAGCCACTACCAATACAACCCGAAATTCTTTGACATAAACTATTTTCTATCTTTCATCGTACCGTCATTACTAATCGCTCATATCATAATTCGCTTGATTTAAACGGTTCCTCTTAATCTCTATTCTTTGTATTAACTCTAAGGTTGATAACATTCCTACATAACATCGGTGCGTCTCATTCAACTTGAATTCCTGTATTATTTTACCTTCATGTTACCGATAAACCTATTATTATTATATTTAGAGCACAGATGTGGATGAGACTCGGAATAATGACGGTCAAGATTATTATCTGGGAACCCTCAGTCCTACTGTAGCGTAAATTGTACACTGTGTTCGAATCATGTGTTAGTTTCCAGAATAGAGATGATGGCTTTTGGTGGGTATTTATGTAATTAAGCTATAAACTTTGTGAGAAGGAAAATCTGCATATGCGTATTGGTTCAATATTTGACGGATATTATGTAATTTTTGATGATTTTGTTGTTTGACACTGTGGGTGTAACGAGAAGAGACTAAAGGCGTCCCTAAAGCCTTTCCGTCCGAAATGATTCCACAGAATCTCGATACGTTGAAGAGAAGTTTGTCTAGAGAGAAAATCTACTTGATTTGTGAAAATATTGAATTTTGATGAGGTTTTTGTTCTGAAACTTGCTGAAGTGAGTTTGTTACGAAGTTTCTCTGTAGTTTGAAAAACCTGGAAAAAAAAAGTTTTTTTTCCTGAAGGATTCTTGGGAAGTCACGCTAACCAACGCTGCAGGCAAGATTATGATACACGCAACAAACGGAAAACAAAACAAAACAGAAATAGTAAAAACAAAAAAAAATGAAAACAAAAGAAGAGAGTTTATATGTGAGTTTTGTCAAAATGGATGAACCAAAAAATTGTGTGCAGCTTGAAGTTTGCTTTTCTTTGTGACGTTTTTTGTGGGTTTTGTTTCCTATAGGTTTTATGAGAAAATTGTGTTCAAACTGACCAGCTGAGCGGCTTTTCTTCGATGGGATTTGTTGGATCGGCGGAGGGTGATGACGTTAGCGATGAGGCGAAACTGTACGGAATGACGATTGGACGAGACGACTTCCGTGGTGGAAGACAAGTATGAATGAGGGGCGCCCCTGAGGCGGCTTCGGGTAGCGTGGGCGTGGCCTTTGTGGAGGTCAGCGCTTGTTTACACGGAACCGTTGATTTGTTTTGCACGGCTGACCTGGTCCCTGAGAGGTCCGCGCTGTTTCAATATTGATTGTGGGATTTTCAAAATTAAATGCTAGACCTTCAAAATAGAATGATTGTGTGTGAGATCGATTTATGGGCTGGATTGCGTATTTCTCTCTCTCGTTTTCTTTTTTTTTTTGAAGGGGAGTGACTGAGAAAAAAAAATTATATATATTCTGGGGGAATCGAGTATTATTCAGTTATTACTTACCAAAAGATATATGTGCGGAAATTTTATTCTATTGCGGTTGCTTGTGAAGTTTTCTTTGTTTTATTTTGTTCTCTCTTTCTCTCTCCTTGATTTTAGGAAAAGGAAGGGTCAATATAGATATATTTTTTTTTGTTTTGATGGAAAAGCCAGCACTTAGGGTTTGTGTAGGCATTTACTCGTTTTGCCAAGGGGGAAGTCACCTGTGCGCTAAAAAGAATTACCGTCATGAGCCCGTATGGAATGCATTTATTGTTTGACACGTATTTTTTACTAATGCACCTTTTTTAATTTATCGTTAGGAAGTTACCCATACGTTGTCATGAGGCCCTGGCCAGGATTCTCTTTTTTTGTGCGATAAACCGGATCAGATAAAAAATTTGATAGAGCGCTTGTACATGGGTGGTGTGTCCGTAGTGGCTACGTCTGCGGTGGTGACAAAGTGCGGATTCCAGGTTAGTTTTAATCTTCCTAACGAGGTTTTGTCCGGTTGGGGTGGGGTCCTTTTTTTTTGAGGGAAAAGGACGAGAGAAGAGAAGATTTCAAAAAAATAAGGCGAAAGTCATATGAAAAAGATTTTTTTAAACAAATCATCGAGAGAGGAGAATTATTCGAAAGACTCCGCGGTTCTTCTTCCGGGCTCTCTGTTGGATGGAGGAAGCTCGGTGCGGGACCTCCATGTAGCGATATAACGACTGTGCCCCTATTTTGTGCACTCAATGGGATCACCAGTCATTATTCGTCAACTTTTGACCTCGACTTCAGATGTAGTTCGGGGACCACTTCCTAGTAGATGAGGGGGCAAACTCATCACTCTTTGATGGCAACCTAATACAACCTCATTCACATTTCCATTGATTTTGTTACTTAATATGAACCATTATAACTCTACTGACTTCAGTCATGCAGTTTCTGATAATTCTTTTTCCAAGTCTAACTCATGAGAGGAACACAGTAGTTATTAGTTTTATATTTATAGCACAGATGTGGATGAGAAATTACATGAAGAGAATGAAGATGGATATACACAAATGATAATAATTGAAGCTCAAACCAATACTCGGATGGCTAGGGCCGCCATGGCAGGCAGGCGGCTGCCTCGAAGCGGACCCTTGCACACGACTGCTCTTTGGTCACGCCCACCGTCTGACTCGGTGATCGGGTGTAATCGGACCATCTGCTATCACATAGGGCAGCAATACAACACAAGGTGCATATCAAGGATGGAATAGGTGGTATACTCTACAGTATCGTAAATTTGGTTCCCGTATCAGATTTAGTCTAGTCAATGGAAGAGGCGCGATCAATTCGGCTGGCAGTGCGGCGTTGGCGGTTTATCCGGCCAACGGGGTTTTGATTGCGCGCGGCGACCTACCGTCGCAGCCCCGTCCATTCATTAGACTAAATTGACTACTTGGACTCGAGATGCAGATAGGTAAGTCCGTGGCTTGTTTCCTCAAGAAAAAACATTTAAGCCCCACCCGCGGCGGTTTAAATCTCGCCAGCGGCTGGCTGGGCTTTACCAGCCAGCCGCTGGTGAAATTAAAACCCCCGCGAGAGCCGCGGATGAGACTTAAATGTTTTTTGAGGAGTATAGTTGTACACGAACGAAATTCTCGAAAGATTTTTGACAGCTTTTTCGAAATTTTTTCGTTCGTTCGAAAATTCGTCGAACGATTTTTTTTTTCAAATTTCGTTCGTTCAAAATAGTTTCGAACGAAAATTTTTCAATTGTTCGTTCGAAATTCTTTCGAACAAAATTCGAAAAAAGTTCGAAATTTTCGACAAATTTCGAAAAAAATCGAAATTTCGATTAGTTTCGAGATTCGTTCGTTCGACCTCCGAAAGTTTTTCGAAATTCGCTCTTTCGAGATTCTTTCGAACAAAATTTTTTCGATTTTCGTTCGTTCGAAATAATTTCGAACGAAAATTTTTCGATTTTCTCACGCTCGACATTTTTTTCGAAGTTGTACAACTATAGAAACAAGCCACGGACCTAACCATATATGTATGCCTCACAGGGGAACCAAAATAAGTCATAGTGACCATTAGAGTGTTGGAATGAATAATTTTTTTGAATATTCGAATAAACGAATAATTCGAATATTTCACTTTTTCGAATATTCGATTATCCGAATAAACGAATATTTCACTTCTTTGAATATTCGATTATTCGAATAACCCGAATAATCCACTTCTTTGAATATTCGAATTATTCGAATATTCGAATATTATTCGAATAAACGAATATTTGGGGAACACTATTGCGTACTATCCCATCCAATCCACTCGGGCAAACTGGGGCATCGACAACAGGTTGAGAAGTTGTCATCTCATAAACTGCACCCTCTTGACAAGTCAAATCGCTCGCATTGTAAGCCTGACAACTGCCCGTTGCCCAGCGACGTCCGCCTGTTGTCGGTCTGTTGACATTTTGACCTGTCACGTTTGGCGGCCTATTTAGCAGCGGTTCACATCCAGCAAGACTTTTATGTGGCTTAGGAACTACTTTGCACCGACCCGCGTCGCGGTCGGCGCATCGATACGCATCGCGGTCAGCACACCTACACGCATCGCGGTCGGCACACCGACACGCGTCGCGGTCGACACACCGACACGCAGCGTAGTCGGTAGACCCACGCGTCGCGGCTGGGTCGCTCAACCTTCACTGAGGCCGCCACCGGATGGGCAGGCCTTCCAGAAGCTGGGCGGGGCCAATGTACTGCATACTTGGGTAATTGAACCGGCTGCACTCTTATCACCTAAAGGCAGTGTTCACGATAAAAAATGTGTTTCAGTTTCCACTAGGAATGGGTAGTGGAGGGGCACACGGTAACGTTTATGTCGAAAGAACGTATGAAAACGAGCCAGGAAAAGCTCCACAAGAGCCCGAAGTTGCCACTTCGAGCGCATTGCAAACCTCAAAAGCGCAACACACGCCCCCCGACGTGAACAAATGAATGCTCGAGATTGTGAGAGGAGTGATCGTTTCCGATCAATAGCCCCGTTCTTCCCTTCGTTCTCAACTTCTCTCTTTATTCAGGTTAGCTCGCATACATCGGCTGCAAAAGACGGAAGTTACAAGCCTCGGACAACTTGTCCACCATGTTTCCTTAGCTCAATCTTTGAGGGACCATAACTCCGTTCCCAGAAGGTCTTGTACGATTTCAGAGTTATCATTGGAATCAGCATGGGGCCGTTTTCAAGATAGGCGGGAAAACAGAGAAACGATTTTTATCGTGAACACTGCCTTTAAGTTCAGCATACACGCTCGTAAACGTGGTTGAGATACCAACTACGGAAGCTGAATGGCATGGCTCAGAATACAACGCCTACGCATTCTGAAGCGTCAAAAACGACCACAAGTGACGCTACACGACTGCGGAGTCGGCCCCGCACCTGTATCATCCCGCCCCTGGATTTGCGTTCTCCCCCAAACAGGAGTGCTGGGCCATTCCCACCATTGTCGGTGTGTATGGCTCACTTATTGTACTCATTGTACCACCCACAAGCGTCGCCGATGGTGGGAATGGCCCAGAACCCCTTTTTTGGAGGAGGACGCAAATTCAAGGGCGGGCAGTTACGGGGCGGGGCCAACTTCTCACTCGTGTAGCGTCATTGTGGATCGTTTTTGACGCTTCAAAATGCGTAGGCGTTGTGTTCTGAGCCATAGTTTATATTTCCGTGCTTATCCCAACCACGTTTACGAGCGTGTACTCTGGGGTTTGGCCGAGAAATAGCCGCGAAACAGACGCAAAATGCCTTTTTCCCGAGTAATAGTCGCGAAATAGCCGCCAAATAATGCTGGCAGCGAAATAGTCGCCAAATAATGCTCGCCGTGAAATAGCCGCAAAATACCCGCTAAATTGCCGCCAAATTTGTGGTCTGCTTCGGTCTAGTTTGGTTTAGCTTAGTTGAGTTCAGTTGAGTTATGCGCGGTTTATGCGATGGCAAACTGCCTAGTGCTGCTTAGCCGTGCCCTACTCCGTAAGCTCAGCGACAATTCGAAAAAACTCAGCGACAATTCGTATTTAGTCTTTGAGATCGACACCATATCACTGGGAACTCGCCGTGTAATATTTCGCCCCCCAGCTCCATGAGACGTCTGGGCGACAACAGACGTTGAGTGGCTCAGGATCTGGCACGAACTTGAGACTACATCCAGCTAGTCGTCCTAGGTGGCTGGAATCCATCGAAATCCACGTCCAGCATTATGGAAGGAGAGAACTTGGGCTTTTGCGTCAGAATTCAGGTGAACTTCACCGGGAAAGTAGACAAATAGCATCACCTCGAACCAGTTTCATGAAAATACACATGAAAATGGCTCATTCTGGCCATCATCGTAAGAAATTTCCATGTTGCTCAAGTGTTGCTATACTTATGAGCCGCTCGAGATTTAAAATTTTGTCTATAACTAAAGGTGAAATGGGCATTTCTAGCGTTTTGACGAAATCCTACGAGCAATTTAATATATTGGAAATACCTGCTATACTGTGCTTATCTGGGTCAAACTCCGGTCCGCAATTGCGTCTCGACACGCTTTGTGGCCGCGCGCTTCCGAGTCGGAAGAGTTTCCAGCGCCGCAGCTGCTGATCTGTTGACTCTAGGTGGGTTTTAGAAACTGGAAACTAAACAAAATTGAAGAAAACTGCATAAAAAAGCCATATCGTGTCGGCTTTGGATCTGGAAACTCGATTGACTCGAGCGCGTGCGGCCGCAAAGCGTGTCGAGACGCAATTTCGGAATGGAATTTAACCCAGATAAGCACAGTAACTTTATATTTATGAGGTACTGAAGAATTTTGAGAAATTAGTAGTCACTACGCTAAGATGTTTGAAATATAAAATCAGGGCAAAATGAAAAGCGATCTTGTCGAATGTTCAAATTATTCGTGCTGAATATTCGAATAAACCGAATATTTCACTTCTTTGATTATTCGAATATTTGAATAAACGAATATTTCACTTCTTTGAATATTCGATTATTCGAATAACTCGAATAATCCACTTCTTTGAATATTCGAGTATTCGAATTATTCGAATATTCGAATATTATTCGAATAAACGAATATTCGGGCAACACTCTAGTGACCATTCCGAATGAAATGTACTTTTCTAGAACCATTTTCGGACAAAAAATCCGAATATGCCCATCGCAGCTGCCTAGACCCACTCTGCGAAAAGTTATGAGCGTTTTTTGAAGCTTCGCGGCAAGGTAAGGGTACACCCCCCCCATGGAATTTTTAGGGTGTTTTCAATTTTTTCTCCGGATTTTGCTAAAAACATGTTTTTAGGGGTAATCTGGGGTGCTGAACACGAATCTAGGGTTTTCTTGGCCAAATTTCAAGGTTTACTGTAAGTTACGGTAGGTAACATGCCATTTAGGAGGCAAAACCTACCTCAATATTCCGATAATTGACAAATGGACATCGAATTCGTATTCAGCACCCCAAATAACTACCACATAGAGACTTTGAGACAAATCTGAGACTTTGACCGAACTACCGTATACCCACCGAAATCTACCGTAAGCTGACAAAAATCGATAAACTGACATCATATTCGTGTTGAGTACTCCAGATAACCCTCAGAGGAACGATTTGAGCCACATCTGTCCTCACACTCCGGAAATCGTCATAAGTCGCGATTTGCCATCAAATTCTCCCCCGATGGGAATCTGCGAACGAATACAGTCGAAAACTTCGGAAAATCGATAAATGAATCTCAGATTCGTGATCAGCACCCCAAATAACCTCCCCAGAGCGAATTTTTAGCCAAATCTGGAATATTTTTCAAAAACGCTTTGAGAGCTAATTGGTATAAATCAACGCCCAACCGAAAATCCGCACAAGTCCAAAACGCTGTTGGTCTGCACAAAGTTTGGAAAATGTTCCTACACCCTAACTTCGCTTAGTGGGGTAGTTTTGGGCTCTGAACACGATTATGAGATCCATTTCCGGAATTTCGTGAAAATAATGCGTTTTTTTTGAGGGTACAATAGGTACGAAAATCGGAGAAAAAATGCCTATAAATTTTTTCAGAGTGGGTCTAGGCAGCTGGGATGGGCATACTCAGACTTTTCGTCCGAAAATAGTTCTAGAAAACTACATTTTATTTGGAATGGTCACTATGACTTATTGTAGTTCCCTTGTCAGTCGAACAACCCTCTTCAAGCTCAACTTATATCCTTTGACATTTGAGTGAACTAATTAATGAAGTGTTTATACGGCGTTTCAGCTCAAGTGAAGGATGTTCACAAGTTCACTAAGTCAAATAGAATGTCCTTCATGCTTCTAAAATATACAAACCACTTTATATTGTTAAAATGACTAGCGAATTGACCGTTCGGACACAAAGGAATTTGGAACCAAAAGGTTTTTCATTCTCAATAGCTGAGAAATCATGTGCGCGAGCATGAAAAATAAAACAAGCAATTTGTACCAACACTGAATTGTAGAAAAGCACACTAAATAAAAGAGATTTCAAAAGAACGACTGTTCTATTTCAAATCAGTAAGTTACTCACCGATTCCAATGTTAACAATCTGTAGTGAATAAATACATAATGATCAGAATCTGTAGAAATAAATACATAATAATCAGAAGCAGTACAGAATGAGAGTAGCGTCGGTGGCAGCGGTAGGAATAGGAATGACCTCGATGGGACAGGCTTGTGCGTCAATAAGCACAGCGTCTCACCGTCGATTGTGGGCGCACAGGTGTTCTGGAGGAGAACCATTGGCACACCATCTGCTCCCTTTGCCAATAATTGCTCCTCAGATCCTGTCATGAGAGGCCATGCAACGCATATTCTTTAATAATGTTATCCAACTCGCCCCCCCCCAATTGACTCATTGGCCGTGGGACAGATTTTTGCATTGGAGCAGGCTTTTCGCGCTAGCCTTCCAATCTTCTCAGAAAGTATCAATATCACAATCTCGCAGGATTTCTAAATGGTACGAGCAAATTTCAAGGATAGAATGGCTCAATTCACATGTATAGCTGGTTTCGATATAGTTTGACTGCATAACAGTGAAATGTATCACTGAAGAACTATAATGAAAACATTCTGTTTTATTACGTTTTAGACATCAGTGAAGCGTATAATTATGATTATGAATGTACTATTCTAGAACTATTTTTGGCGCAGAATCCGATTATCGTCTTCGCAGCTGCCTGAAACCACACTGAAAAAAGTTATACGCTTTTTTCAAAGCCTGGTGGCAAAGAATTAAGGGTACCCCCCATGAATTTTTTCGGGTGTTTTGGAGAAAAATCTCGGATTCGGCTCAAAACTGGTATGCAGGGGTAATCTAGGGTGCTGAACACGAATTTGAAGTCCGTTTGTCAAAATTCTGAAGTTTACTGTGGGTTACGGTAGGTACCATGCCCTATTGGGAGCAAAACGTACCTCAATAATTCGAAAATCGACAAGTGTACATTGAATTCGTGTTCACCGCCCCGAATAACCCCCGCATACAAACTTTGAGTCAAATGTGAGACTTTGACCAAACTACCGTAAACCCATGGTGATCTACCGTAATCTGAATAAAGTCGATAAACGGACGTCAGATTCGTGCTCAGCACTCCATATAACCTCCAGAGACACAATTCTGGCCATATCTATCGTAGTACACCGGCAATCGTCAAAAGTCGCGATTTGCCATCAAATTTTCACCTGCTGGTAAGCTTTGAACGAATCAAGTCGAAAACTTTGGAAAATCGGAAATTAGATCCCAAATTCGTGATCAGCGCCCCAAATACCCATCTGGGAGGATTTCGAGTCAAATCTGGAACATTTTCCTACCCTTTAATATGAAGAAATAAATAAAATCAGAAGAAATCTCCATAGCAAAGTCAGTCAAAGTCAGACTGTATCGAAACTAGTTATACATGTGAATCCAGCCATTTTATCCTTGAAATTTGTCTGCACGATAGAGAAATCCTGCGAAATTGTGATATTGATACTTTCTGAGAAGATTGGAAGGCTAGCGCGAAAAGCCTGCTCCATTGCAAAAATCTGTCCCACGGCTAATGAGTCGATTGGGGGGGTGGGCTGGATAACATTATTCCATATTCTTCGCACAAGGAACCGAAGCTAATTTGAATATGATTTGTTAATTCATTCTGTTGTGGAATGTAACTTCTAATAATAAAGTTAATGTGTATGTTACTGTATGAGAAATGTTCGCTATAAAAGCCACAGTTCAAGCATCAAATATCACAATTGGATGTCATAAAAGATTTCCAGCAGTCAGCTTTAAGTATTTTTTTTAAGTTTTAGAGTAACCTAGCTTCGTTGGGTGGAGCCATGTACTCTATCAACCTTCACCCCTGGACAGGTGAAGTGGGGAACCTTCAGCATTGGGAAAACCGGTGACAACCCGTGAAACGCCCCGAAAAAGAATGAAAGTGACCCAACACTCATGCAAGTCATTTTCAAGATTGGGTGGGTGTCACTGCCGGTTTTTCGGCCATAACTTTTTTACCCTAGAAGATAGGCTTTTGGTGAAGGTTGTTTCTGAAATCGACGTAAAATTCTGCGTCGAATGACATATCGGGTTTCTAACTTTGCTTGCTTCATAAGCCAGCCAGGTCGGTGGAGCCTAGCTCCATACTGTGCTTATCTGGGCCAAATTCCTATCCGCAATTGCGTCTCGACACGCTTTGCGGCCGCACGCGCTGGAGTCAGTGGAGTTTCCAGCGCCAAAGCCAACTCGATATAGCTTTTTTCTACAGTTTTCTTCAATTTTGTTTACTTTCCAGTTTCTAAAACCCACCTAGAGTCAACAGATCGGCGGCTGCGGCGCTGGAAACTCTTCCGACTCGAATGCGCGCGGCCGCAAAGCGTGTCGAGACGCAATTGCGGACCGGAATTTGGCCCAGAGAAGCACAGTAGTTACATATCTCCATAGGATGCTCTCGCCTCTGTGGGGTAAGTAGGAGATGCAGAGTTCTCCTGCTCGGAAAAATCAAAACAAGTTACTTGTAATATAAATGTAACTTACTTGAATGTCTCAAGTAACTTACATTTATGTTACATGTAACATACATTTATATTACATGTAACTTAAATTTATATTACATGTAAGTTACACTTATGTTACATGTAACTTACATTCAAATTTTCACTATGGGTGGCCATCACGTGACGCAGACGACACGCGACACAGAGGGCGCGTCCCAGACCACACACTACGCAAGAAAATGCGGTGCACGGCCTTCCCTGCTGGTGGGGGGTCAAGTACCTCAAACTTGGGTAATTGAACCAACAGGAACGCCAGTCTTAAGCCTGACCCCGCGAGTGCGTCGTACATCCCCCTGGTAAATATCTTCTAGGCCGATTTAGGTTACTTGCGACTTTATTGTGCCATTTGAGTTACATGTAACATATCGGAGACGCACTTCACGCAGTGTCTTCTCAGAAATCGAAAACAAGTTACTTGTAACATATCTAAGCTGATGTAAGTTACTTGCGACTTATCTCAAGTCATTTAACTTACATGTAACATATCGGAGGCGCACCCCATGCAGTATCCCACCGATATGTTACATGTAACTTAAATAACCTGAGATAAGTCGCAAGTAACTTACATCGGCTCAGATATGTTACAAGTAACTTGTTTTCGGCCTTTTATGTTACAAGTAACTTGTTTTCATTTTTCTGAGTGGAGCCTACAACGAGGCTCGGCTCCACCAACCTGGCTGACTTATGGGGCAAGCAAAGTTACACGAACCCGATATATCATTTGACGCAGAATTTTACGCGGATTTCAAAAACAACCTTCACCAAAGCCCTATCTTCAACGGTTAAAGAGTTATAGGCGAAAAACCGGTGTTTCGTAAAATGAACTAGACTGAAGGATCGAGGAAATATTATTCCAAACTTGAACCACTAGTCGACGCAGAATTCCATCGAGATTCCGAAAACAACCTTCACCAGAGTCAATCTCCATGCACAAAAAAATTATGGACGAAAAACCGATCATTCCAGGCGAAAAAATGCACTTTATAAACTGAAATCGGCTGGTAGAAGGGGAACGTATTTTTTTAAAACTGAAAACGCTATTCGATGCAGAATTTTATGGGTATTCCAAAAGAGAACCTTAACAGAAGGGCTATCTTTTTCAGGGTAAAAAGTTATGGACGGAAAACTGATTGCTTTTGGTGAAAGAAACGTTACTTCAAAAATTGAAATCGGCTGAGAGACTGGAAACGTATTTTTCTCAACATGAAAACACTATTCGACGCGAAATTCCATGGAGACTCCGGAAACAGCTCCGTTCAGAGATTCGTCTTAAAGGGCAAAAATTTTATGAGCGAAGAACGGGTAGTTTTTCAAAAATCGCTTGGAGAATTTTTCCGAAAAACTTTGACTTCAAGACAGGTCAAAGGAGAATTTTCATGACCAAGGCAGATTATTTCATCAAGAATAGTGAGTTTCAGAAAGAGGTCATCTAACGAGAAAAATGTTTCCAAATTAATGATTAAAAAGAAAAATATACTGAAAGCAAAAAAAAAGGATTAAGAAAACGTCAAAATTTGAAGTTGCAGAACTATAGGGAACCTTCACCTTTCCCCACTCAGGTATCCTAACAACCTTCACCTCTCGTACAGCTGTCTCCATCCCAACGAACCTATGGTGTAGAGGGTAGCTTCATGGTCAGGGGTAATATACCATTCGAATGGTTTGTATCTTATATCTATGAAGCCGCGTTGCAGCTATTATCATTTTGGTAGCAAAGCGGTTGTTTCTCCATTTCTACCTTTGTGATTTCTCAGAAACAATCGCTCGACTTTCATGATAAAGCTACCATGGCAGCGTCGCGGCTTCCCCCAACCAGAGATTACCTACCTGAATGATGAAAATTCGGCAAAACAATTCGACATCTATCCCACTTACCTACCTAAACGTATCAAAATTCATGGAAAATCGATAAGCGAACACCAAATTAGTGTGAAGCACTGCGTATAATCTTGCACAGATGAGCTTCAAGCCAAATCTCTTGTAGCATTTTGGGAATCATGGAAGGTCGCCATTGGCCTCCGGAATCTCTCCCCATGGACACCCTAAGTCAGGTCTAAAACGCTTCCAACGCCAGCTGATTGACTAAGTTGCACGCTCAACCAATAAAAGGCAGCAGACACGCTCAAAAATGATATCAATTTTATGGATTAAACTGAAGGTCTGAAGCTGTTAGTATTCAGAAATAACGAAAAAGACCAAAACAAATCGACAGAAATTAAGATATAAGGGTACGTTCTATGTTGGCCCAGAAATGGACGAGTTGTACGGCACTGGCTGAAATAGCGGAGCTAGCAACAAATTTGTTGGGATAACGACGCTAATGTACTCGTACGGCCCTTTCTGGAACGCTTACGCCGTTAGAAGCCTAAAAAGTAATCTAAAGTGGCCGCAATCGAGCATTGAATACCTGTATGGAGGGGTGGAGCCCGTATCGATGGGCGGAGCAAGGATGATTTCGTGACTCACTAAGGCTCAAATACGGTCATTTGGACTCGTTTTTAACGCTTGCAACTTCGTGAGGGTTCTTCTAGGGCCTGCACGACCTCACTAATGTAGTTATCTCAACAACTTTTTCGAGCGTGTCTGCTGCCTTTAATGTATGTATGCTGAATACAAGGAAACGTTGGAAAACCATATACTACTACTCGTATTCGCCAATCCCTTCTAGACACGGGAACCATTTGATAGCTACCGTAACCCAAAATCTCTCAAATGACATTTTCAAAAAAATGTGCACTTTCTATGCTGATTCCAAAGCTAGCAATTCCTGAAAGTTTAGGTTCCTGTCAAAAGTAAAGATTTGGCATGGCCATAGAAATATACTCAGTTAAGAAGGGAAAATAAAGAAAAATGAGAAAAGGTTTTGAAATATTCCTGAGAACGATTTGGCGTAGAATAATTTGTTTAGCGGGAAATGAAGTGAAATAGTTGAAAGTATGATTTGGCAGTCGAGTTTGAACCAACTATTGATAAAAGTTGTGCAGAACGAGAGATCGCCTTGTCTGTGCTTATCCGTAGAACATATCAAAGCGAAATCACGCGTGAAATGGGAAGCATCAAAACTTTCGGGAGCTGTAATCCGGCGGTCTTCACGTATTAGGTGAAGTAAAATCAACACGCGTGATTTCGCTTTGATATGTTCTACGGATAAGCACAGACAAGGCGATCTCTCGTTTTGCACAACTCGTATCAATAGTTGGTTCAAACTCGACTGCCAAATCATACTTTCAACTATTTCACTTCATTTCCCGCTAAACAAATTATTCTACGCCAAATCGTTCTCAGGAATATTTCAAAACCTTTTCTCATTTTTCTTTATTTTCCCTTCTTAACTGAGTATATTTCTATGGCCATGCCAAATCTTTACTTTTGACAGGAACCTAAACTTTCAGGAATTTCATTCGATTTTTCTAAAGGTTTCCTTTCTAACATGATTTATGCCTGGTGGTGTTAGATGAAAGTAAACCCACTGATGTCCTCCCCCCCCCCCCCTTCTATGACGTCCTGCGCACTCCAACTGATAGCCTGCGCACTTTCGATGACGTCCTGCACACGCCCACTGATGTCCTGCATCCTTCCACTGATGTCCTGCACACTTTCTACGGCGTTCTGCGCACACCCATTTGGGACCGGCACTTTCTACGGCGTCCGGCGCACTTTCATTTGGGTCCCACACACTTTCTAGGGCGTTCTGCGCACACCCATTTGGGTCCCGCACACTTTCTACGGCGTCCGGCGCTCTCCCACTTGGGTCCCGCACACTTCCTACGGCGTCCGGCGCACTCTCATTTGGGTCCCACACACTTTCTAGGGCGTTCTGCGCACACCCATTTGGGTCCCGCACACTCTCTGCGACGTCCGGCGCACTCCCACTTGGGTCCCGCACACTTTTTACGGCGTTCTGCGCCCACCCATTTGGGTCCCGCACACCTTCTACGGCGTCCGGCGCACTCTCGTTTTGGTCCCGCACACTTTCTACGGCGTCCGGCTCACTCTCATTTGGGTCCCACACACTTTCTAGGGCGTTCTGCGCACACCCATTTGGGTCCCGCACACTTTCTACGGCGTTCTGCGCACACACATTTGGGTCCCGCACACTTTCTACGGCGTTCTACGCACACCCATTTGGGTCCCGCACACTCTCTACGCCGTCCGGCTCACTCTCAACTGGGTCCCACACACTTTCTAGGGCGTTCTGCGCACACCCATTTGGGTCCCACACACTTTCTAGGGCGTTCTGCGCACACCCATTTGGGTCCCGCACACTTTCTACGGCGTCCGGCGCTCTCCCACTTGGGTCCCGCACACTTCCTACGGCGTCCGGCGCACTCTCATGTGGGTCCCACACACTTTCTAGGGCGTTCTGCGCACACCCATTTGGGTCCCGCACACTCTCTGCGACGTCCGGCGCACTCCCACTTGGGTCCCGCACACTTTTTACGGCGTTCTGCGCCCACCCATTTGGGTCCCGCACACCTTCTACGGCGTCCGGCGCACTCTCGTTTTGGTCCCGCACACTTTCTACGGCGTCCGGCTCACTCTCATTTGGGTCCCACACACTTTCTAGGGCGTTCTGCGCACACCCATTTGGGTCCCGCACACTTTCTACGGCGTTCTGCGCACACACATTTGGGTCCCGCACACTTTCTACGGCGTTCTACGCACACCCATTTGGGTCCCGCACTCTCTACGCCGTCCGGCTCACTCTCAACTGGGTCCCACACACTTTCTAGGGCGTTCTGCGCACACCCATTTGGGTCCCGCACACTTTCTACGGCGTTCTGCGCACACCAATTTGGGTCACGCACACTCTCTACGGCGTCCGGCGCACTCCCACTTGGGTCCCGCACACTTTCTGCGGCGTTCTGCGCACTCCCACGTGAGTCCCGCACACTTTCTACGGCGTCGGGCGCACTCTCATTTGGGTCCCACACACTTTCTACGGCGTCCGGCGCACTATCATTTGGGTTCTACACACTTTCTAGGGCGTTCTGCGCACACCCATTTGGGTCCCACACACTTTCTGCGGCGTTCTGCGCACACCCATTTGGGTCCCACACATTCACTGCGGCGTTCTGCGCACACCCATTTGAGTCCCGCACACTTTCTACGGCGTCCGGCGCATTCCCACGTGGGTCCCGCACACTTTCTACGGCGTCCTGCGCACTCTCATTTGGGTCCCGCACACTTTCTACGGCGTCCGGCGCACTCTCATTTGGGTCCCGCACACTTTCTACGGCGTCCGGCGCACTCTCATTTGGGTCCCACACACTCTCTACGGCGTCCGGCGCACTCCCATTTGGGTCCCGCCCCCTTTCTACAGCGTCCGGCGCACTCCCATGTGGGTCCCGCACACTTTCTACGGCGTCCGGCGCACTCTCATTTGGGTCCCGCACACTTTCTACGACGTCCGGCGTACTCACATTTGGGTCCAGCACACTTTCTACGGCGTCCGGCGAACTCTCATTTGGGGACCCCACACTTTCTAGGGCGTCCTGCCCACCCCCATTTGGGTCCCGCACACTTTCTACGGCGTCCGGCGCTCTCCCACTTGGGTCCCGCACACTTCCTACGGCGTCCGGCGCACTCTCATTTGGGTCCCACACACTTTCTAGGGCGTTCTGCGCACACCCATTTGGGTCCCGCACACTCTCTGCGGCGTGCGGCGCACTCCCACTTGGGTCCCGCACACTTTTACGGCGTTCTGCGCCCACCCATTTGGGTCCCGCACACCTTCTACGGCGTCCGGCGCACTCTCGTTTTGGCCCCGCACACTTTCTACGGCGTCCGGCTCACTCTCATTTGGGTCCCACACACTTTCTAGGGCGTTCTGCGCACACCCATTTGGGTCCCGCACACTTTCTACGGCGTTCTGCGCACACACATTTGGGTCCCGCACACTTTCTACGGCGTTCTGCGCACACCCATTTGGGTCCCGCACACTCTCTACGCCGTCCGGCTCACTCTCAACTGGGTCCCACACACTTTCTAGGGCGTTCTGCGCACACCCATTTGGGTCCCACACACTTTCTAGGGCGTTCTGCGCACACCCATTTGGGTCCCGCACACTTTCTACGGCGTCCGGCGCTCTCCCACTTGGGTCCCGCACACTTCCTACGGCGTCCGGCGCACTCTCATGTGGGTCCCACACACTTTCTAGGGCGTTCTGCGCACACCCATTTGGGTCCCGCACACTCTCTGCGACGTCCGGCGCACTCCCATGGGTCCCGCACACTTTTTACGGCGTTCTGCGCCCACCCATTTGGGTCCCGCACACCTTCTACGGCGCCCGGCGCACTCTCGTTTTGGTCCCGCACACTTTCTACGGCGTCCGGCTCACTCTCATGTGGGTCCCACACACTTTCTCGGGCGTTCTGCGCACACCCATTTGGGTCCCGCACACTTTCTACGGCGTTCTGCGCACACACATTTGGGTCCCGCACACTTTCTACGGCGTTCTACGCACACCCATTTGGGTCCCGCACACTCTCTACGCCGTCCGGCTCACTCTCAACTGGGTCCCACACACTTTCTAGGGCGTTCTGCGCACACCCATTTGGGTCCCGCACACTTTCTACGGCGTTCTGCGCACACCAATTTGGGTCACGCACACTCTCTACGGCGTCCGGCGCACTCCCACTTGGGTCCCGCACACTTTCTGCGGCGTTCTGCGCACTCCCACGTGAGTCCCGCACACTTTCTACGGCGTCGGGCGCACTCTCATTTGGGTCCCACACACTTTCTACGGCGTCCGGCGCACTATCATTTGGGTTCTACACACTTTCTAGGGCGTTCTGCGCACACCCATTTGGGTCCCACACACTTTCTGCGGCGTTCTGCGCACACCCATTTGGGTCCCACACATTCACTGCGGCGTTCTGCGCACACCCATTTGAGTCCCGCACACTTTCTACGGCGTCCGGCGCATTCCCACGTGGGTCCCGCACACTTTCTACGGCGTCCTGCGCACTCTCATTTGGGTCCCGCACACTTTCTACGGCGTCCGGCGCACTCTCATTTGGGTCCCGCACACTTTCTACGGCGTCCGGCGCACTCTCATTTGGGTCCCACACACTCTCTACGGCGTCCGGCGCACTCCCATTTGGGTCCCGCACACTTTCTACAGCGTCCGGCGCACTCCCATGTGGGTCCCGCACACTTTCTACGGCGTCCGGCGCACTCTCATTTGGGTCCCGCACACTTTCTACGACGTCCGGCGTACTCACATTTGGGTCCCGCACACTTTCTACGACGTCCGGCGTACTCTCATTTGGGTCCAGCACACTTTCTACGGCGTCCGGCGAACTCTCATTTGGGTCCCACACACTTTCTAGGGCGTTCTGCGCACACCCATTTGGGTCCCGCACACTTTCTACGGCGTCCGGCGCCCTCTCATTTGGGTCCCGCACACTTTCTACGGCGTCCGGCGCACTCTCATTTGGGTCCCACACACTTTCTAGGGCATTCTGCGCACACCCATTTGGGTCCCGCACACTTTCTACGGCGTCCGGCGCACTCTCATTTGGGTCCCGCACACTTTCTACGACGTCCGGCGTACTCTCATTTGGGTCCAGCACACTTTCTACGGCGTCCGGCGAACTCTCATTTGGGTCCCACACACTTTCTAGGGCGTTCTGCGCACACCCATTTGGGTCCCGCACACTTTCTACGGCGTCCGGCGCCCTCTCATTTGGGTCCCGCACACTTTCTACGGCGTCCGGCGCACTCTCATTTGGGTCCCACACACTTTCTAGGGCGTTCTGCGCACACCCATTTGGGTCCCGCACACTTTCTACGGCGTCCGGCGCCCTCTCATTTGGGTCCCGCATACTTTCTACGGCGTCCGGCGCACTCTCATTTGGGTCCCACACACTTTCTAGGGCATTCTGCGCACACCCATTTGGGTCCCGCACAATTTCTACGGCGTCCGGCGCACTCCCACTTGGGTCGCGCAAACTTTTTACGGCGTTCTGCGCACACCCATTTGGGTCTCACACACTTTCTACGGCGTTCTGCGCACACCCAATGGGTCCCGCACACTTTCTACGGCGTCCGGCGCACTCCTACTTTGGTCACACACATGTTCTACGACGTCTTTCGCACTCCTGCTGGGGTCCCGCACAGTATCTACGGCGTTCTGTGGCGCACTTCTGAGTCACACCGTGCGGCGTTTCAAAAAGTACTTCCGAGATCCCGCCGAATTGATTGAAGCGTTGCCCCGTCAAATCCTGAGCAAAAGCCTATCAGTAACGGTGTTTATTTCACTAGTTCATTTTTACGAATGAGCAAACGTCGGTTGGTTTTTAATAACATCTTTACGTGTTTTTGTCTTTCTTTACCCTCAATTTTGAGGTTCCGCAAAAATTGAGCTACCAACTTCAAAATTTGACAGGAGCTAGGTGCAAACAAAACCAGCTTCCTGGCCAAAAATGAGCTCTCTAGCTCAACGATAAGTGTTCCAACAAGATCGTGAACGCCAACTGAAAAAAAAGGAGATGAACATTTTTTCGACTAAAATAACGTGGTTTTGACACTTTTTCTCGAATCTCAGGTAACCATTCCGGACCATTTTTTGAACAGTTATTCACCTTTCTAAAGTGTATTAAATGCAAAAAGAACGGTCTTCCTACGTTTACTCTGGACCCTGATACTGAGATCAGTGGGTTGCGCGAAGGCGAATCAAAGCCAAATCTGGTGAGCGCTTCGCGCTCACCACAATTATTTTCGAAATGAACATTTTAGAACACAGTTATGATGAAAGGACGCCAAACGGCGCGCTACAGCACCCTAGCGCGCCAGATGACCAAAAGCGCGGTATTGTAATATACTGTGCTCCACTGGGCCGAATTCCGGTCTGCAATTTGCGTCTCGACACGCTTTGCCGCTGCGCGCATTCGAGTCGCAAAATTTTCCAGGCCCGCAGCCACCGATCTCTTTACTCTAGGTGGGTTTTAGAAACTGGAAAGTAAACAAAATTGGAGAAAACTCTATAAAAAAGCCAAGTAGACTGACTCCAGCGCGTGCGGCCACAAAGCGTGTTGAGACGCGATTGCGGACCGGAATTAGGCCCAGATAAGCACAGTACATGGGTCGAGATAATGCGCAAGCGATATAAATTGGCCAACTTATATTATGTACACGTATATTGATTCAGGCCATTTATATTACATGTATTATGCTTACATTTTTCTGAGAACCTTTATAAAGCACCTTGAAAACATTGGTCTCAGTTCAAACTCTTTGTGCAAAAGCAGAATGCCGCGCGTAACTCAGGCGATTCTTGGCCCGGAGCCACCTGACACTTTGGCTCGTGTTCCCAACCTGCGAGTCGGCTTCTGTTGCTGTCAGGGCCACTGCTGTTGCTCTCCGGCTACTACTGTTGCTGTTCGGGCTGCTCCGGTTGGCACGAACAGCAACAGCAGCGGCCCGGACATTGGGAGAACGAGCCGAACTGTCAGGCAGCTCCGATTCCTGTTCGGTGCGGCTCGGGGCTATGAATCGCCTGAGAAGGGTGAGGAAAAGATTGAAGGCTAAGGGGGTCGCTGCAAGAGTGGCTGTGATAGATTTTCCGTAGTACGGCTCCATAGCATGAATTTGGTCCGAAATTCTCTGAGTAAATGTAGGACGGGTCGAGTGTCTCAGCCGAAATGAGCAGCTTCTGATATTTCTATTCTTGATGTTTCTATTTACTCTTGAGCAAACCACCAGGGCTCTCGAAACAGGACTGGAAACCAGCACCGTCTTAAACTTATGTGATAGCACAAGGGCTTGTAAACCTTATTCGCCTGAGTGGACCCTAGATGTTTCGGATTTGGCTCACTTTTTGAAGGAGGTTTTCTGCCTGGATGCCTTTTACTTTTCGCTCGAGTTGGTCATTTCAAGTCCGTCCACCTCCGCTAATGGTCTTCTGGACAAATGCTCTCAAAATGCCCCATTGCAAATTTAGCTGTGACGTCATTTATTTCGCTACAGAATTTAGATTCTTTTAAACTTTGAACCCCACTTGGTTGTTGCTCTTCACAACAGGAATAAGGTATTAGGAGCTCCTATTGGACCATATTTGGAGCAATAAACTGTAGCTGCTACATACTTATTTCTGCTTTAGGAATTCAAATTCAGGCTTCAGAGAATAGTTTCCACTGATTTGGGCAGAATACGAGCTGAGCTTTTCTCTTCCCTACTGCACCTTGGACTGAGAATTATTCTCGAAGAGTAGCATTGAATGCAAAACTCTCACCGGTCGACGGATTTGAACCTGCACCGCGCCGGACGCCCAACACTTAGGCCTCTTTCAGAGTTCGATCGCTCTGCGACGCGACCGAATGAAAACACTGTGTATCGATCTGGTCGCGTCGCGCGATCTGGTCGCCAAGATCGCGGCAAAAGTCGCCCAATCGCGCGATTGGGCGACTGAGATGGCCAGATCGCGTCGCCATGCAGTGCACGGCGACGCGACCGATCGCGGCGACCGTTTCATATGTCATCGTTCAAATTCCTCTTTTTTTCACGTTGATTCAGGCAAAATCAGTATAAGTAGGCAAAACAATCATAATACAAAACAATTGTTATCATAAAATGATTATTATCATTAAAAAAATCTACGATACACTTGAGGGTGACAATAAAACTAGGATCCAGACCACAATTTACAATGTAGTTCAATGGTCTAAACGAAACCTTCTCCCTCTTTCCACTCAAAAAAGTCATGTACTACATCTGGGTAGAACTACTAATCCGGAAGGCGGGTACAATATCGATGGTTTAATACTCCAGCATATTAACCTAGTTAAAGATTAAGAGTTTCTTGTCGATTCGAAATTGAATTTTGATAAGCATTAGGATAGTATTGTTGCGAAAGCTGAACAGAAACTTTTCCTTCTCTTCAAATCGCCGAAAACTAAAGGTCCATTGCTTTTGGTCAGAGCCTATGAAATTTAAGTTCGATCTGTTCTTGAATATGGTACCTGTATCTACTTCCCTCATTAAAAAACCTGCGTTGCCAAACTAGAAACAGTGCAAAACAACTTCACAAGGAAGGCCTTCATAAGGTCTCTTGGCTTCACGTATAGGAGTAATCCCCATGGCATAGTGAGGAATCGTATGCTTAATTTGGATACTTTACATTACAGACGCAAGAGAAATGATTTAATTTTGGTATATAATATTATAACTGGAGGACTGGGTCTCAAAGCTCATTCATTTTTCAAACTGGTTCAATCAAATACTAGGGGAGAAAGGTTCAAGCTTAAATTCCGTCAGCCGCGAACCTCTTTGGGTCGCAGCTTCTCCATATTCAGAGACGGCATGGAATACTTGAAGATGAGTCATACTGTTCAGATACCGATCAACTTCACTAAATTCAAAACACTTGTCAAAAATTACCTTCATTGTCAAGAAAGGATCTATCAATTGTTTTACGCTTTTTCCTTCCGAAACTTGTCATTTTTGAAGTTCCTCGATGTTTTCGTTGTTTTTCTGCCCTTTCTATGTTTCTACACGTCTGCAAGGGCGTGTAAAAAAGTTAAAGTTAAATGGCAAAGCACAATGCACCTTTTTATCATAAATGACTAGCCAATTGCGCGACACCGCGAACATGAAACAGGCGTCGATTAGAATGTGTACGTGAAAGCCAACTTCCGCGATTGGGCATTCAC